>CM076574.1:1340954958-1341554958 GCA_034641835.2 Pinus albicaulis
AAGAAAATGCATATTTCTTTAGTAATGTTGTTATAGGTGCTACTATTCTCCCATAATTCTTAAAAATCTTGCAATAATACCCTATTAACCTGAGAAATCCTCACATATGCTTTATGGTTGTGGTTATTTTACATTCCTTAATGGATTTAATTTGCTTAGGGTCTACCTCAAAACCCTCATGAGATACAATATGACCGAAATATTCCACCTGTGGTACTCCAAAGAAAATTTAGGAGGTTTTTTCATACAACTATTTCTCCTCCAATAGATTGATCACCCTGCCAACATGTGTTGTGTAACCAGCTCCAAAAATAGAAGAAAAGAGATATGAACGCCTTAGAAATAAGCCACTTCGAGGGGGCAACCTCCAATACATTACATAAATGAACAATTCTTGGATGATACAATTTACAAAACCTCCTTTCTATATATGGGAGTCCATGGGGCCATAATGTAATCCTAGTGGGCCACAATGTAATCCTAGCCGACCTAAAAATAATAATTTAAGGGCACAATAATAACAAAATGGGGGTTACAAGGGTTCAATAATAACGACTTAACATGCCCCTCTCCTTCAAAAAAATGTTGTCCTCAACACTTGAGTAGCTCCGGGTGCTTCTGTATAAAATTCTCATCCTCCCATGTAGAATCTTCAGTGGGTAAGTTCTTTCACTTGATGAGATACTCTGAAATTGATCGATTCCGTAGTTGTCGAGTTCTTTTTTCCATGACTGCTTCAGGTTCCAATATGATTTTCCCTTCCCCATCAAGTTCTGGCAATACTGTTTGAACTGGAAGATTTTCACCTATAACCTTCTTTAAGCATGAAACATGGAAAACTCGATGTACTCGCGAAGAAGCAGGAAGCTCCAATTTGTATGCCATAGTACCAATCTTTTGCAACACCTTGTAAGGACCATAGTACTTTGGCGATAATTTATTATCCTTCTTAGCTTCCTTGAGGGACATTTGTTTGTATGGTTGTAGCCGTAAAAATACCCAATCTCCTACATCAAAACTTCTCTCGCTGCGATGTTGATCTGCCTGTTGTTTCATTCGACTTTGTGCCAAATTCAGGTTATCCTTTAAGAGTTGGAGAACTTCTTGCTGATGCTCGATGTGATCTTCCACTGCTTGAACCTTCGAATTTTCCCTTAAAGATGATGTGATGGATGGTGGATGATATCCATAAAGTGCCATAAATGGGGTCATTTTTGCTGCAGCATGGAAGGAAGTGTTATACCACCATTCAGCAAGAGGTGACCACTTGACCCATTGTGTTTGTTTATCAGATACAAAACAACGAAGATATCCTTCCAAACATTTATTTACTATCTCAGTTTGACCATCAGATTGAGGATGATAAGATGAGCTATGAGCTACCTGAGTACCCAAACAAGAAAATAACTCCGTCCAAAAATTTCCAGTAAAAATGGGATCTCTGTCGCTCACAATAACCCTTGGGCTTCCATGTAGCTTTTGAATTCTATCCATAAATGTAGCAGCAACTGTACTTGCTTTAAATGGATGAGATAATGCACAAAAGTGTGCATACTTGGTAAGTCTATCAACTACCACCATGATGACACTCTTTCCTCCGGACTTAGGTAAACCTGTGATAAAATCCATTGAAATCTCCTCCCAACGTTGACTTGGAATGGATAAAGGTTGTAGAAGTCCCGGGGTCTTAATTGTCTCCACTTTATTCTGTTGGCAAACCAAACATTCCGCCACAAACTTTTGAATATCAGATTTAAGGCCATCCCAAAAAAATTCTTTCTTCACCCTGTGGTAAGTTTTTAAAAATCCTGAGTGTCCTCCTAAAGGAGAAGTGTGCAATTCCGGAAGAATCTTTTGTTTTAGTTGGGAATTCTTACAAAGATATAAGCGATCTTTGTACCATAAGGAATCATTTTTCCAACTAAATGTATCAGATGTACTAGGATCTTGCTGCAACTTTTGAATGAGTGTCCATACATCTTTTTACTTCTTCCATTCATCTCTTGCTTCGGTTATCCAATCTGGTTGGATAATAGAAATGGCACAAAGCAATGCTTCCACCTCTTCATTCTTTCTTGAGAGTGCATCTGCAACAACATTAAGTTTTCCTTTTTGTAGATTATTTCAAAGTCATAACCCAACATCTTTGTGACCCATTTTTGTTGCTCTTCTGAAGATAGTCTTTGTTCCAAAAAGTGTTTAAGACTATCATGATCAGCTTTTACCTTGAAGTGTCTTCCCATTAGGTAAGTTCGCCATTTCTTTAGTGCATGTAGTATTGCTAACATTTCCTTCTCATAAATAGGTTTCTGTAAATACTTTCCTTTGATCGGACGACTTTCAAAAGCAATGGGTCTTCCTTCCTGCATTAAAACTGCACCAATTCCATTTCCTGAGGCATCACATTCCACAATAAAGGCTTTTGTGAAGTCTGGTGTAGCTAAGACCGGTGCTAGGCACATTGCCTCTTTAAGACGTTCAAAGGCCTTAGTTTCTTCAGGAGTCCATGAAAATGCATCTTTCTTCAATAATGTTGTTAGAGGTGCTGCTATTCTCCCATAATTCTTAACAAACTTGCGATAATACCCCGTTAACCCGAGAAATCCTCGCAACTTATTTATGGTTGTGGGGACTTTCCATTCCTTAATGGCTTTAATTTTGTTAGGGTCTACTTTAACACCCTCGTGAGATACAATATGACCCAGATATTCCACCTCTTGTACTCCAAAGAAACATTTGGATTTTTTCGCATATAATTGTTTCTCCTGCAATAGTTTGAGCACCCTGTCAACATGTTCAACATGATCCTTCCAAGACCTGCTATAGATTAGTATATCATCAAAAAATACTAGCACAAATTTTCTAAGGAAGGGCTTGAAAATGGAATTCATCAACCCTTGAAATGTAGAAGGTGCATTGGTAAGGCCAAAAGGCATGACCAAAAATTCATAATGACCCTCATGAGTCCGAAATGTTGTTTTTGGAATATCTTCAGTCTTCATTCTAATTTGATGATATCCTGAACGAAGATCCAACTTGGTAAAATAAATTGCTCCATGCAATTCATCCAATAATTCATCAATCACAGGAATGGGAAATTTTTCTTTAATGGTGAGCTTATTGAGCTCCCTATAATCTGGACACATTCGCCATGATCCATCCTTCTTGTGTACCAAAACTATAGGAGCAGAGAAAGAACTTTGACTAGGTTGAATTATACCCGCCTCTAACATTTTTGCAATCATACGTTCAATTTCGCTCTTTTGGAAGTAAGGATATCTATAAGGCCTGATGTTTGGAGGAACACTTCCTGGAATCAAATGAATAGCATGATCATGATCACGAATAGGTGGGAGTCTTTTGGGAGTTTCAAACACCTTGGAATGATTGTCCAAGACTTGTTGGAGATCTACAGAAATAGATGATTTTGATGTTGGAACTTCTAGTGAGCATAATTGTGCAATTACGCCTCGTTGTTCTTTCTTTAGAAGCTTTTTCATGACATTAGAGCTTATTATCCTTCCTTGCTTCCCCGCAATACCCCGTAATTCGACTTCCTTCCCTTCTGAAAAAAATTTCAAGAAAAGTTCTTGAAAATTAAAAGCTACCGTCCCCAAAGATTGTAACCATTGTACTCCTAGTACAACGTCAGGACCTCCCATAGGAATGGCAAGCATTGGACTAGTCAATACATATTCCCCCATGGTTAGCTTGATATTATGGCATTTTCCAGAGCAATTTATAGTTCCTCCATTTGCAACCATCACTTGACATTCGGGTGCTGGGTATAGGAAACAATTTAATTCCTTGGCTACCTTACAATGAATAAAATTATGGGTGCTACCTGAATCAATCAACACTATTACCTTTTTCTTCTGGAACTGTCCTTCTATCTTGAGAGTTTGAGGAGTGGTAATTCCTGCCAGTGCATTACACGATATGGTCGGATTCATTTCTTCCTCTTCTAGGGGTGGTTCCTGGTGTATATCCTCTTCTTGTTCATTTTATTCTTCTTCTTCACAATCTATGTAAAATAATTTCTTCTCAGCACACTTATGACCTTTAGTGTATTTGCTATCACAACTGTAGCAAAGCCCCTTTGCTCTTTTTTCTTCCAATTGTTGTGGTGTCAACCTTGTAGGTTGTGGAAATCTAGGCGTAGCAACACTTCCTTCTTTATAGAATTGAGTGGTAGGCTTCCTTGTCGCCATAATTTTACATTCAACTTTTCTTGCCAACCTCAATGCCTTCTCCAATGAATCAGGTTCCAAAACGCGAACTTCATGTTGGATGTTATCCTTTAAAGTGCCTAGGAAGAGATCAATCCTGTGTCCCTCTGGAATATCAGTTACCCTTATATTCAATTTTTGGAAGTCCTCAATGTGCTGCCCCACTAAACCCTTTTGCTTGAGATTTATCAATTGGGTAAAGAAGGTGTTGCTCTTTGTATCCTCATAATGTGCTATCATTTCCTCCGTAAAAATTGACCAAGTGACAATTTTTTTACGGGAGCAAAGCCACTGATACCATACAAATGTATTTTGTTCTAAATGTAAAGTTGCAATGCGTACCTTTTGTGTGTTTTTCACGTTATGGAGATCAAAATATTGCTCCATCTGTAGTATCCATGTTACAGGATCCTTTTCATCAAACTTCCTCATATCCATTTTTGGAATATGGTGGTTCTTCCCGCCAACATTAGAGTTTATGAAATCACGATTAACATTTATTTTGTTCTCATCATGAGGTTCTTCTACTATATTTCCGCCATTAGGAATCGTTTCTTGTTTTAAGCTTGTCATCAAGCCTTCCATGTATGCTTTTAGATCATTCTTCATGTTTTCCATGTTGTCTTTCATGTTTTCATCGATCTTAGCTTCCATGCCCACTTCCATGCCATCCATCTTAGATTCCAAACCATTCATCTTAGCCTACACACCTTTCTTCAAACCGTCCATCTTAGTTTCCATGCCTTTCTTCAAAACTTCCATTTCATTTTTTGTTGTTCTTTGCGAGAGCGAAATTTGTTGCACTTGCTCTTGTAATTTTGATATGTCATGTTGCCATTCTTCGTCTTCATGAGTCATAGTAGAGCCTTCTAAAGGCTTAATGGGAGTTGAATTCTTTTTAGGTGCCATTTTAGAATCCAATACTGATATCTATTCTACAATATTCCCTTGGAATCAATTCAACTTGATTCTTCAAACAAGACTTATGCAATTGGAAAAAAATACACACCTTTTACTTGCTTTTTAGGAGCTCTGTATTGAAATTGAATTATATCTGTAATTGAGAATCTTCAATATCTGAAATTCACTGCTGTAGTAGCCTTCTGAACTTTCTTTCAAATGCCATAGATATGATCTGATTTGGATTCTTCAAGACAAAGTTATTTCCAATCTCCCACAATGACCCAACTTTCGACTGGTTCAGTAGAGCGAACTTGTACGGCTTGCCACGTGTCACTGTTTTGTCCTTCGTCTCTGAAATTGATAGCCAAGAAACTACAGTCTGTGTACTTTCAACCAATTTTTACGGCACTCCAATCCGATGCCCAGAGAGAGAGTTATTGAACTTTTCCCACGATCACCTCTTTGAGATGAAATTCAGGAGCCTAAAAAAGCACTACCTTCCACAGATTATATCTCCAAAAATATTGCGAACCAAGCTCTGAAATTTTTTGAAGACTTTCTTCAGGATTTCAGCTTCGCACCATATGAATTTCAGATTCTGAACCTTCGTAGAAATTTTTTTATAGCGCAAATTCCACGATGACCTGTTTAGGAGCCTGAAAAAATACCTAACTTCCACAGATCATATCTCCGAAAATATTGCGAACCAAGCTCTAACATTTTTATACAAACTTCCTCAAGATTTCAGCTTCGCACCCTAAAAATTTCAGCTTCTGAAGCTTCGTAGAAAAAAAATTATAGCGAAAATGCCACGATGACCAGTTTGGAGCAGCGAAACCCTAGAATCCAAAGCTCTGATACCAAATGTTGTGTAACCAGCTCCAAAAAGAGAAGAAAAGAGATATAAACGCCTTAGAAATGAGCCACTTCGAGGGGGAAACCTCCAATAAATTACATAAATGAACAATTCTTGGATGATACAAATGAACAAAACATCCTTCTATATATAGGAGTCCATGGGGCCACAATATAATCCTAGTGGGCCACAATGTAATCCTAGCCGACCTAACAATAATAATGTAAGGGCACAATAATAACAATATGGGGGTTACAGGGGTACAATAATAACAATAAGGGGGGCTACACTAACATAATAAGGGGTTATACTATTAATATAGGGACTTAACACAAAGCTTCTTCCTAAATCTGTACATATTATTCATGAAGAGTTCAAGGAGATCATGAGGAAGTATGGAGAATCTCCTAGAGGGTTTGATTCAAAAACAAACTCTATATTGAAGGAGTATGAGCAAGCAACTACACATCCTAATAATTAGTGCAGTCACATGCTCAGGATTGCCAGAATTGAGATGGAAAGAAGAGAAGAAGTTGCTAGGAGGGAAACCCTTAGTGATTTCTTGAAAAAGTATGAATCTCAAACTCAGAAATTCAGAGATCATATCACTTTTTCAGAGTTTTTCAAGATGAAGGTGAAAGGAAATGAATAGCAAAATAGATTCCATCTATCTACCTTTGAAGGTTCACCTGTATGTCTAGCCAAAGCTTGGGTGGAAGAGTTAGAGACCTTCTTGCAGCAACACCATATTCCAAAGGATGAAGCCATCAAAGTTGCAGCACTACATTTGAGAGGTAAGGCTTATGCCTGGTGGATCTTTGAATATTTTTCTTTGAGAAATGTAAACATTGCATCTTATGCAAATTTCACTAAGGCATTAGTGAAAAGGTTTGATAAGAAGGTTGTCAAACTAGGAGATAACTCTGCAAATCAGAATGTGTATTAGATGAAGAATGTGCATGTATTTATACATGGAGGTGAGGCTATTGGGATTCATCTCCCAATGACTCTTGGCCTTCCTTATTTCCTAATATTATTTAATATACAATATTGAATATCCTCACCCAACCCTTAGGATTAGGTGTCAACATTCCCCCCTTTAATCCGAAGGGATGTTGGTGAGCCCAAGCATCGATCTGAACTTTTCAAACTTTTCTCTTCCAAGTGCTTTGGTGAATATATCAATAGTTTGCTCATTTGTGGAACAATGATGTAGATGGATGGTTTTGGCCTGAACATGATGTCGAATTAGATGGTATTTTGTATTGATGTGCTTTGTTCGATCATGGAACTTTGGGTTCTTGGCCAACTTTATTGCAGAGGTGTTCTCGATCATGAGTGGTGTTGAATACGTTTGTTTCATCTACAAATCTTCTAGGATTTTTCTGAGCCACGCAATTTCCTTTGTTGCTTCAGCTACTGCCACATACTCTGCCTCGGTCGTGGAATATGTTGGAACTGACTGTTTGCGTGATCTCCATGAGACAGCTCATGATCCAAGACTCATGGTGTAACCTGTAGTAGACAACCCTGTTTCTTTGTCCCCATCAAAGTCTGAATCAGAGTATCCTATCAAGCTGAAGTCGCCTACCTGTGTATATTTGAGTCTAAAGTCTTGAGTCCCCTTCAAGTACCTTAACACTCTTTTTGTAGCAGACCAATGTCCTTCACAAGGTTTTTTCATAAACCTTGAGAGGATTCCAACAACAAATGAAATGTCAGGTCTAGTGGTGGTCAGGTAGATAAGACTTCCTATAAGCTGTCTATACTTAGTTGCATCCTCGAATTCCTTCCCTTCAATAGATGTGAGCTTCAAGTTTTGTTCCATTGGAGTGGTTAAGGGATTGCATTCATCCATGCCAAACTTGTTCAAAAGATCTCTAATGTACTTCTTTGAGAAAGAAATATAAATTTAGGATGTTTAATTACTTCAATGCCTAGATAGTAATGGACATGACCCAAATCAGTCATTTCAAAACCTTTCTTCAAATCTTTCTTCATGGATGCAATATAGCTCTCATTGTTCCCTATTATCAAAAGATCATCTACATACACCACAAGATATACAACTGTTTTTCCAACTTTCTTAACAAACAAAGTTGCATCATCAAGATCAAAATTTTTGAAGTCAAGTTTCAGAAGATGCTCGGTTAATTTCTCATACCAGGCTCGTGGTTCTTGCTTGAGGCCATACAAGGATTTTATAAGCTTGAAAACTTTGTGTTCTTGGCCCTTTACAACAAATCCTTTTGGCTGGGACATAAAAACTTTCTCCTTTAGATCTCCATTCAAAAAGGTAGTTTTTACATCCATTTGATGGACTTTCCATCCATTCTGAGATGCTAGGGCAAAAAGAGTCCGGATGGTGGTCCATTTTGCGGTGGGAGCAGAATTTTCTTCATAATCGATTCCTTATTTTTGTGCAAAACCTTTTTCCACAAGGCTGGCCTTGTGCTTGTCAAGTCATCCATCTTCTTTATACTTGTTCTTGTAGACCCACTTACAACCAATTGGTTTTGTTTCCAAAGGCGGATCAACCAGCTTCCAAGTGCCATTCTTTATCAAGGCATCATACTCCTTTTGCATCGCTTATTTCCATTCATCATGAGAAGCAGCTTCTTTGAAGGAAGTTGGTTCATGATCTGTAGACACACTCAATTCACAGTTATAAGCAATATCCATATCAACAAGAGAATCAAAATTATCTACGTCACCTTCGATTTGTTTAGTGGAACTTCTTGTTCCTGTTTTTCCAACCTCATCGGGATGAACATTCTCTAGTGTCTTTGTCAGCCATTTGGGAGGACCCTTCTGAGATGGCCCAGGCTGCTCATTTGACTGAGTTGGGATTGATTCAAGATTCAAATCAATCTCCCAATTCTGTCAATCACATCATTCAATGTGTCATCCGTGGTTGTTTCTTCATGTGGGGGAGAGAGTGCTTTAGGACATGATTCCACAGTTTGATTCAATATAGGAATCCCCCCTTAAATATGTGGAATCTGATTATCAAATTCTTGGAAATAATTTGCATGTGTGAATCTATCCAGGTGATCAAGTTGCTGCTCAACAACTTTGTCACTCTTGGAAGATTCAAGGAATATGACATCTCTTGCTATTACAAACTTCTTATTGGCTTCATCATAGAGACGATATCCTTTGGAGGTATTGGAGTACCCCAAGAAGATACATTTTCAACTTCTAGCACCAAGTTTATTTCTTTGACCCTTGGGTATCAAGGCATAACAGGTGGACCCAAAGACCCTGAAATGTTTTACCGAAGGAATGTGGCCATGCCACATTTCAAAAGGAGTTTTGTTTCTAATTGAACTTGAAGAACACCTATTCTTTATGTAAGATCACATAGAACTACATCAGCCCAAAACATCAATTTTACATTCTTGAAAAATAACATGGAGCGAACCATATTTAAAATAGTTTTGTTCAATATTTCAGCTACACCGTTCTGTTGGGGATTATATGGCACATTTGTTTGATGTTTTATCTCATGTTGACAAAGATAATTTTCAAATTCGTTTGAAGTGTATTCTTTTCCATTATCAGTATGTAGAGAGCCAATATGAGTTTGTGCATCATTTTCAATCCATGCATGAAAATTCTTGAATGTTTGAAAAGCATCAGACTTGTTCTTCAATAAGTAAATCCAACACATTCTGGTGTATTCATCAATAAATGTCATCATATATTTATTTCCATTTGCAAAAGCAACAGGCATAGGGCCACATAAATCTGAATGAACAAGCTCAATTTTTCTATGTGCTCTGGAGTGTGAATGATGAAATGGTTGTTTGCCATGCTTTCCTAGAATACAAGCATCACATTCCTTAGGTTTCCTAGGAATTGTAGGCAGTCCATTAACACCATTTTTCTTCAACAAACGAAGGCTTTCATAGTTTAAGTGTCCAAATCGAGCATTCCATAAAATACTTGATGGGAATGTACCTTCATCATGACGTGAACTGAATGCAAAGTTTTGAGCATGAGCAGATGAACCTTTCAACTTCAAGAGTCTTCCTTCTTCTATTCCCTCCATGACAAGTGAGTGATCTGATGCTTTTCTGACCTCTGCCTTGCCATCAAACAAGTGAATTGAGTGTCCTTGCTAGCAGATTTGGACCAAGGACAGCAAGTTTCTCCTCAACTCAGGGAGGTATAGAACCTCATGTAGAATATGATCTGGAAGACCAGGCAATTTAAGCCTGACTGTGCCAAGCCTTGATGGCTTGAGTTTGGATTTATCTGCGAAATATACTGCTCCATCAACTTTGTCAGTAAATTATTCAAAAAAATCTTTTCTAAATGTCATGTGACATGTTGCTCCTGAATCTAGCAACCAATCATCTCTCCATGAAGTAAATGAAACATCAAACAAGTCTTCAGTTACTCCATTGTTACAATGTGCTAGAACATAATGAGCGGATTCAGGTACTTTACCTTTGTCTTTGTCATTAGTTTCACCTTTGTCTTGATATATTTGCTGCTCAATTTTATCCCAAGGTGTCATGCATTTGGATGCATCATGTCCATCTTTATTGCAACGTGTGCAATGAAGATCGGAATTGTCAGATTGTCTGCCCCCCCTTTCTCTGAAGTTTCTTCTTCCTCTTCCTCTTCTGCCACCTCTTCCTCTGGATGAATCTAGAGCATGACTCTTTTCTCTATGTGCACAGTATGCAGCCTCTTCATAGGATGAAGGGACTGTCATCTTCTCGAAAGCTTTCTCTCTTTCTGCAAACTTTTTCTTAAGGGTCTCAAAGGTGATATGCTCAAGGTTTCCACTTGCTTGCAATGACTCAAGATAATGTGAGTAAGTTGGATATAATGCCTTAACATATGCTATGAGAGATATGTCAATTTTTACACTAGTGTTGTCAATATCATGCATGATATATCTTACTTCTGAAGCTAAAGCAAGGGGATCATCATTCTTCATTTCAAGACTAAACAACTTAATCATCAATTGAACAATTTCTAGTTCTGAATGTGATTCATAGAGTTCTTTTAGCTTGCTCAAGGCTTCATAGGCATTTGAAAATGATGAAATATGGTGACTCACCTCTTCATTTACGGATGCTGCAATCAAGGCATAGGCCTTGCAGTTCTTGTTTTTCCAAATGGCAAGCTCCTTGTCTGAAGTGGGCTTTGCTGGTGGATTTCCTTCTTGTCCTTCACATATTCCTTTCCACAACTCATTAAAAATGAGAGTGTGCTTGATTTTCCAATACCATTCAAGATAGTTCTCTTTGCCAGAGAGAACCACCCCTACAATAGATATGAGAGAATGCATTCTTCTAAAGGGAAAAAATAATTACTTTGCTGGAAAAAATTCTTTTGAGGGAGAGAAAACTAAAAAATCTTTGTTGAAAAACATACTCAATTGAAGGGGAAAACCTTTGCTAGAAATACTGAATTCTGCACCAAATATATATATATATATATATATATATATATATATATATATATATATATATATTTGAAAAATTTATATGGGTATTGTATTATATATGATGGGGGGCGGTATTGTTAATGAATGGATGGTATAGAGGGGCGGTATTGAATAGTTGACAAAGCGTATTAAATGGAAGGGAGGTGGTGGTGAAAGGATAGAAAGCGAGGGTGGATAGGGCCGGAAGGCCAGGGGAGTAGTGAGGGCGGGGAGGGCTGACAAGCCATGGGGATAGCGAGTTAGTGGGTTAGACAGGCGGGGAGGTGGGAGTGATAAGTGGCGGGGAACGATGGGGAGGTGTATACAAGCAGTGAGGGGTGTGCGTAGGCGGGGTTAGTTGAGGAGCTGGGGAGGGGGTTCGGGTAGTGAGGGAGTGCAGGGTAGTGCAGTCGGGTGAGAGGGAGAAGGCTGTAGTGTGAGTGAGCCTGAGTCGAGGGTTGGGGTAGGCGTGTCTGCGAGTAGGGATTCGAGGGATATGTGAGGGGGCGGGGGTAGCTTAGGGGCCGGGGATTGTTGTAGAGCGAGCGAGTGGGGAGTCGATGAGTTGTGAGGTTGTGTAGTGAGGGTGAGGGGAGGGTTGTGAGGCCTAAAGAGGAAAAAATGAGGGGTATGAAGGAGTGTGTAGAAAATTTCATAAGGGAGGCCAAGAGGCCAAAAAAAATTAGGAATTGCAGATGCAGATTTTGTAGGTGTTGAATTGCAGGAACTGCAAAAATTGCAGAATTGCAGAATTGCAGAGTCTTCAGAAACTGCAAAACAAATTCAGAACTGTGCAAATTGCAGAGATAATTTTAAAAAAAATGCAGAATTGTAGTATATAAACTCAGAATGGCAGCAATCTAATGGAGTAGCAAAAACTAGACATAGAACTGACTGAGCAAAAGACTGTTAGTAGAAATGAGGGAGTTACACCACAGGCAAAAATTCCAATAGTGGGACTGGCTTTGATACCAT
This sequence comes from Pinus albicaulis, assembly GCA_034641835.2. Classification (NCBI taxonomy): domain Eukaryota; kingdom Viridiplantae; phylum Streptophyta; class Pinopsida; order Pinales; family Pinaceae; genus Pinus; species Pinus albicaulis. The sequence goes on from CM076574.1 coordinate 1,340,967,368, forward strand.
GTCAAAACAGGAGGTAGCTCCGCAAATCAGAATGTGTATTAGATGAAGAATGTGCATGTATTTATACATGGAGGTGAGGCTATTGGGATTCATCTCCCAATGACTCTTGGCCTTCCTTATTTCCTAATATTATTTAATATACAATATTGAATATCCTCACCCAACCCTTAGGATTAGGTGTCAAAAAGGTCCATGAGACTCACATGGTAGCAGTAAATAAGAAAACTCAAGAAAAAACCTTGTATGAAAACTTGCACCATACTTTGCCGGAGGAGAAATATTCTTCTCACACTCTTGAGAAAGAGAGCATGGAGGTCTCTTTTTCAAAGAGGGATCCAATCATTAGAGAGTTTCCCACTCATGTTGCAGAGGTTGAGGGCAACAACACTGTCATGTCTAGAGATTATCTAGTGCCTCATGCAGAGGAAGGAGGAGCTCTTGCTCCACATATAGGGATGCTTACATCTTTGCAAGAAAGTCCCCAGGATCTCATGTGTGGAGATCAAGGCACAACTCATGTTCTATCTATGCCATTGTTGACGAGGTGTGGAACCATGGAGACACAAGGAGAAGGTAGGGAGAAGACCCAGCATCATGAGATGAGGAGTACACATCCATATTCATCTATGGATGTTGATGCACCTAAGAAGGTGATTGGATTGCGCATTGGAAGCATGGAGAGCTTTCTCCATTCATATATTCAGTCATCTCTTGATGATGATGTCTCATTTCATGGAGACATTTTGCCGAGGAGACCACTGGATCAGCAGAGGAGGATTAATGCTTCACATTTTCGGGCACCAATCATTGATTTCAGGAGGTTGGAAACCTAGAGAGAGCTTGATACAACGTTGGGAGTCTGGGGTAGACTCAAGGAGAGAGAGAGCATTCTCTCAACTTCATCAGTACCCACTTCCATTTCAGATTCTGCGTTGTGGAAAAACAACAGGGGAAGGACAGCAGCCTTCCAACTTGCATCTTTGACATGGGAGATGTCAAAGGAGAGGGTAGCCATATGACATATGTTCTTCATGAGAGATCATCAGCGCTGTCACTATGGAGGTTAGATCCATATTGGAGCTCCCAGATGTTGGTGGAGTATTCCATGGATCTTTTTACTTGCATGATCTTGGATGGCCAGTTGCACTTGGAGGGATATCCAGTTAGAGATGGGGTCATCTTTTATCATGGCAGGATCTTCTTTCCTAGAGCTTCCAAGCTCAAGGAAAATTTTCTACATGCAACTCATGAGGATTTCCTTTTCAGTCCCACTTATTCTATGAGTATACCACACCATTATGGAGGGGTATTTTTGGATGGGCTTTGAGGAGGATATGTATCAGCATATGAGCAGATGCATGAACTAGATGGAGGTGGAGGAGAGACATGAATCTTTGAGGGAGTTAGCACAACCACCTCTTTTCTCTTTAAAGATGAGAGGAGACTCACTTATGAGCCACTCCATTTGTATGAGCAGAACATATGGTAAGGGTGATGATTCTTTTCATGATTATTTATATGATGTATGTTCCTTAATCATACATGTGCAGTATGTTGCTCCAAGGAGGAGCATTCTTTCTTTAGAGCTTCATGGTCTAGTTGAGGCCATAAGCATGATTGATGGGCCCTCCCTAGGAGGACTTGGGGAAGAGATACATTATGGAGGACATATTCATTATACACCTTACACCATTCACTTCCTCCATACTTATGAGGAGATTGGAACAACAGGCAAGTGGTTGAAAAGCCACTCATTTTATCAGTCTATATTGCAGTTGAGGGTCAATATGCATTGGCTGCATTTGAGGGACAATTGTCCTTCACATATGTTGCATATGGCAGCAAGCATGATTCTCATTTTTGCTCCCTATGGTTCTATTTTTGTTGTCTTTATGAGGAGCATGCTTGGGAGAGAGACACATTGTATGGATGTGTCATTTGAGGGAGGAATTCCTCACACTTTTTTCACTACATGTTCTAATGGGAACATGGGATATGATATGGTCACCTTGATAGCACATTTGTCTCTTGATGAGGTGAGCCATATGATGGATGAGATGCCATATGATGATGACTTCCAACTGTTATAGCATCATTTTTCACCCTCAGGTGATTCATGATTGTCTTTATGGCTTTGGGCACCCATTCCTACAGACTTGAACAAATTCACTAAAAAACAGTGTTAAAATTCCCATATGCGGGTATGCCCAGACTTTTCCGCGTGTATACGCGAGTCCACATGTACTTTTCCGCGTATTCCATTAAAACCATTAAAAAAATATATAAATTCCCTATTTTCAGACTTGGTTGATGGTTACTCCAGTAGTTCAACCACCCCAGTACGTGGCCAACTGTTTCCAACTGACTGAAACTACTTTGAGGGAGTATAAAAGCCCCTCATGTGCATGGCCTAAGGGAGAGAGAAATTTTATAGACATTATACTCTGTTGGAATCCTAGTTCAAGTCTGATTCCCCGTGCCTCCTGCACTTTCCAAGATTTATACAGGAAACCCTTGTTTCCTGGAGATGTTCATCCATTTATATGCCATCTCGAGTGCACTAGTCTTAGAAGAATCTTAGCGAGGCAAGGGTGGGACGAATCCGGATGACGGTCTGCTCGAAGATCGTGGAAGGATTCAGGTGATCTCTCCACTTTTACTACTGTACATGCTATTCATAATAATGAAGAACCATCTTGTTCCTGAACTTCTGTGTTAGTATCTATTTGTATATGTGGAAAGACTGAATATTAAGCAATTATTATCGTTTATATCATATTTCACATTGATTACACTAACGTTTAGGAGAATTATATACTATACAACTAGGTTTCCGTGCACATTCTTTCTTGTTTTGCAGGTTGAAGAAGGAAGGTTGCTGGGGGTTTGAACTCCGTGGGATCTACATCGAACGTAGGACTACGGGTGAGTCCTGCTATCGTTGTTTCCTAGTTTTTTGCATTCAAGTATGGTTGTGTGTGAGTCCTTCTGAATGGCATGCCCTTCTCTGTGGAGGTTTTGACCCAAAAAACCTCTAGGGTGATTTTCCTCGAAACAGAACTGGCGACTCCATTGGGGATCGAATTCTTGTGATTCCCCTTCTGGGTGGTTTCAGCTGTTTGATAGGTTTCCAATAGTTTTAACTTTTATTTCCAGTCCAATTTACTCTTTCTTAGTCAGACTGAAGTCCTGGTTTCTTATCCAGGCTTGATATTTTTTTTTTCATTATTTACCTTTATATACGCGGGTTTGTCTATACACAGTCGCGTATACACGCATTTTTTGTTAAAGGGATTCGCGTATACGCGGGTTTCTTTTAGCACAGTCGCGTATGCACGCTTGTTTCTAAACTATCCAGTCGCATATACCTAGGTCAATTTTGAAATTTTAGGTTTTTTGGTTTTTGGCCCTGTCTGTCTGTGGAGACCTGTTCCTGCAGTGTCTTTGTGTCCTCTAGATTGTGTAGAAAGTGGTATTTGGTCTTTTCTCTCTCTTGTTTGATTGAAAACTAGCTTATCTGGCAAAGTCTTGTTTCTTGTGTTGGGATTTCTGGTTTGAGTACCAAGGTTTCTTCCTGGGGATTCTTGGCTGTTTTTCTTTATCAGAACAGAGAGATCCTACTCATTTACTCTTTCCTACATTTCTGTCTTGCTTTGCACTTTGATTTTTGCCCATTTCTTGGTTGGTTTTCTTGAAGTTCAGTCGACTAGGTCTTGTTGCAACTTTTGAAGAGTCTTTCTTGGTTCTTTGAAGTTTTTGTTTGCTGCAAGGTTGTACTATTATTCTAGGCTGAGTGGCTGAGTTTTCTTGTCTTCTTTTTCTCATATTGATCTTGCTACTAGTTAGCCCTATAAGATTTGGAGCATTTTTGAAGTTTTTACTTGAAATTCAGTATTGTTTGGCTTGGGATTTTATAGTTTTGCTTGGTCTTTTCAAACTCTTCTTTTATAAAACTCAAAAGCTCAAAAAAAAAAAAAAACATTTTGCTTTGTTGTTTGATTTTGTTTTTGCATTTTTGTTTTCGTTTCTTTGTATCTTTTGAAGCTTTGTTGAGGTTTCTTGCCTTTGGATTTTGGCTTGATTTTGGAAAGGAGTTGTCATTGATTTCTTCCTCTTGTTTTTAAGCGTTTTTGGTGTCTTCATATTAAGAGTTCTTGATTTTGGGAACTAGCTTTCTGGACAACCAAAAAGAGATAAAACTGAAGGATCTTTGGGAAATTTCACTCTGCTTTAGGAGATTTTGCATCTTAGAATTTGCATGCTTTTAGTGATTTGCATCAGGTGCACTTAAGCATTTAGTCATTTTCGTAGTTTTTGCGAGTGTGAGTTTGTTATCTGAAAAGAAAAATAAATTTTTTTAATCTCGTAGAACCTGTGTAGAAGTTGCTTTTCATCGAAAGACAATAACTGCATTTTCATGTAGTTTGGTTTTTATTAATTTCTTTTCTGCGTCAAAACACCATAAGTTTCATCTCCGTATCCCTTTGACTTAACATAACAGCCGATTAAAATAAGCGATATAATTTAAAATCAACTAGCAAGTTTTCTAAGTGTCATACACCAACTAGCTAGGTTGTAGGGCCTTGGATTAGGTGAGTAGAGAGTTAACTCTCCAAGGCCACTCAAACAAAACATAGAAGTTGATTAATTGAGCGAAATCCAACTCCGTTAGGTGGACCGGGAAAGCTCTCCTCCAGAGAGTCAGGCGCGAGGGGAAGTGAAGGCTAAGAAGAGAGATACCCCCTTTCTGATTTGCTGAATCTGACCTCAAGACCGTTCCGCCCAGCTTCTGACACGGATTGGTGCCCATAGTTGCCACTCCTAGGTTCCACATAGGTGACTGCGGGGGGGAATACCCGTGGTACCTGAGGCAGACGTCGCATCACTTTCAACAGTACTTCTGGGGGGTGCCCTTGCGAAGCTTGGGTACTTGAGCCGGCAAAGGCTGTCGTTAGGAGGTCAGCGTAACTGTTTCTAATACCTTCTCTAGTAGGCCTGGGCCGTAATTATCCCAGACTACTTTTGGGAGGTCCTATATTTCGCTTTCTTGTATTTTGGTGTCTGGTCCTAATCACCCGGAGCGGAAATACTTGAAGGTTGTTTGCTTGATTGTATCTCAGGGATTATTTTTTTTAGTGAGTGCTCTTTGCTCCTATCTTGCCTAGCTTTATACTTTTTGAGTCTAATTAAAATTTGTTAAAGTGGCTGATCAAGCGCCTCGTCGATCGAGGAGAATCTGGGGGTTATCTCCCGAGAGTCCAGAGCCTTCTTCAAGAAGGCGTAGGAGTGATTTAGCAGGTGGTTACCACCCTGTGGCATCCGACGCAGTGGAGAGAGATCCTCCACAAGGGTCTAAAGGTTTCATAGCTAATTCTGGTGTTGGTTCCGAGAGGAGCGTTCCGCTCACCTCACGAGTATTATTTCCGCAGGAAGAAGAAATACAGGTAGAGGAAGTGTCTGAACCCTCAGATTCACTTCCATCTCCTCTTCCTCCTGATTATCCATTCTTTTTTGAATACATTGGACCCGATTCAGAGAGACTGGAAGATCCTCCTTATTATACATACCTTTCGATGGCCACGACTGGGAATGTTGCTTCTGCTGTGAGTGCTGCAGGCATTCAGAATCCTGCTTCTGTTAAAGGGGGGGGCACTATTGCTATATCTTCGATTGCCTCTAGTGCTGCTTTGTTTGGCTCTGGTTTCACCCAAGCACATGCTTCTCAATCAGGTCCCTTATGTTTTGGAATGCCCACTAGTGGGATTCCTTGTTTTTCCTTTTCCGCTGCTGCAGCTGGATCTACACCCATGTCTTCCATCGCTAGTGGATCAGCTTCTTTTCAAGGTTTCCCCTTCAGAACTGGACACATTCCTAGTTCGAATCATTGTTTAGGGTCCTTTCCATTTACTTCTCAGACCCAGAGTTTTAACCCTTGGTCTGGAGGTCAAAGTTCGACTACTTTTACAGGTTGGAACCCTGTATTCACTACAGCGGGGACAGGGAATCAGTTTTACGCTGGTCACCAAGGGAATACTTCTTTCCCTTCGTCGAGTGCTTATTAGACTTTTTCCCCTCTATCTAATTCCTGGAACCCCTATCAGGGGCTTTCCTCTTCATTTAATACTTCAGGCGGGGGAACTGGTCCGGTCTTTGGTAACTCGACATGGGGAGGAGGTTCTTCTCCTTTTGCTACGAGTTCTTTCTGGCAACCTGGTGCCTCATCAAATCCAGTGTATTATTTTCAGAATGTTGGGAATTCATCCTTTCAAGGATGGAATCCTCAGGCTCCGCCTCGTTTACCTTTTCTGGCAATGTTAAACTTGCCAGATCTGTCAAAATTGACGAATGATCCGATTCGGTACAGTCCGGAGTGGCCTCCGGTCCCGACCAAACTACCTTCAGACATTCCAAAGTTTGAAGGGAAGAATGGAGAGGATCCGGCTGACCACATCACCATGTTCCATTTATGGTGTTCTTCTAACTCCCTGATCGATGATTCGATTAGGTTGAGATTGTTTCAATGCACCCTAACTGGAAACGCTGCTAAATGGTATATTGAGCTAACTGGGGGAAATTTTGCTACATTTGGAGAACTAGTTGTTACATTTCTAAACCATTTCCAGTTGCCTGTCCGATATGATGCTGGGACTGAACTCCTAGATAATTTTAAGCAGGAAGACGCAACCCACATTTCTAATCACATTCAGGAATGGAGGAGAAGGAAGAGGCTTATTAAAGCTCATATTCCAGGAGAATTCCTTTTGGAATAGTTTCTGAAATCTCTGCAGTCAGACATTTCTAAAGATGTATCCCTGTCTGGGGTATTTTCTGAGGAGCAGGCCATTTTTAGGGCCCAGCAGCTGGAACTGATCTATTCTTAGTCTGGGGTCCTCCATAAATATTTTCCCAATGCTCCTCGCTCCAAATTAGATTTATCCAAAACTAAGCCTGGTCCGCATGATGATGGGCTTATCGGGTCGATCAATAGTGGTGCAGACAGCCTGCTTACTCAACTGCAGCAGTTGTATTTGCAATCTACTCCTTCTGGTCAGGTTGTGCCTGCTGAGTCATCGCCTTCCCAGTATTTGTCCATAAATGATGTCCAAGCTTCTGATCCCAAAGCAAATCAACAATCTGAAGGGAAGAAGAAGGGACGAAATAATAAGAAAAAGGGCAAGAATGGGAAGGGTAATGCGAATAAAACCAACGAGCATGTTGGTGAGGGTCCAAAGGATAAAAATAAAGTGAAGTTTCCATGCAAGTTATGTACTGGAGACCACCTTACACACCTTTTCCATAAAATTCAGGATGCGCAGCGCTTGTTAGCTCAGCAGGGTTCTTCTAGTTCCCAGGCTATGTTAACAAACCCTTTTCCCCAAGGGCAACAGTTAGTTGTTGGTGCGAATCAAAATCCTGGGGCTTCCTCTGGGGGCACCCAGGAAGGGGAAATACCATCGAACATATTCATGATGAGTGCTCACGTGGATGTCGCTACGAGATCCCATGATTATGGCAGAGAAGAGTATTAGAAAGATAAGGATACTCCTGATGCTACTGAGCCACTTCACATTACAAATCCTACTGTTGAGTCTATGCATCGGATGCCCAAAGCGTCTTCTAAGCGACCGACGATTAATCCAAATTCTAGGGCTACCCAGAACTACTCTATTGTGGAAGATCTGGCGCAGAGTCCTTGTGCTATGTCGGCTTTAGAGATACTCCAGTCTTGTCTAGCTCAGCGCAGTGCTTTGCTCACTACCATTGGGGCTATTGATCCAAAAAATTCTCTTCTGATTACTTTTTATATGTCTAATTTTAAGAAGAGACTCCCCCATCATATGGCTTTTCATATTAAATCATCGTACCGGAAGTGCAACATCTTTCGGACGGTTGTTGATGAGGGTGCTTCCACATGCGTGATGTCTCTCACATGTTGGAAGACGATTGGATCTCCCAAAGCTGTTCCATCTACCACTCTTCTGACTGCGTTTGATGGTCATTCTCACAGACCGCATGGTATTGTCCTAGCTTTTCCTATCTGTGTTGGGGGAAAAACTGTGAATATAGAGGTTGAGGTAGTGGATGCAAGCTTGGACTACAACCTTCTGTTGGGGAGAAACTGGATTTATTAGATGGATGCCATCGCATCCTCATTATTTCGGATTATTTGTTTCCCTCACGAAGGGAGGATCATTACAGTGGATCAATTGGACTGTCCTCCTGTAGACCCGAATGCGTCTACTGACTCATCTGTTCCAAAGTTGGATAATACTAAGGTGCCTGTTGAGAATTTAGGGGTTGGAATGTATTCTTCCTTGATGGGTACTTTCAATATTCCTCCTCCTACGGTGCATATAAATGCAATTTCATCCTCCAAGGCTCCTCTTCGAAGAGAGTTCTTCAGAACTCATTATTTTTCGGACCCTTGGACCTTACCTTCCCCTACTTCCACATTAGCGGAAGGTCAAGTGGGTGGAATGGCATTTCCGATGTCTGCAGCTGAGATTGCTTATCATTCTATTGTTGACTCTGCAGAATCCAGTCCAGCTCCTCTTTCACCAGAAGAGTTGGATGGAGATGTGGCTCCGTCTTGGACACTTAGTTCTTCTTCTGCCCTGGATTTCCTTAATACCACTCTTCCATCTGAAGAGGCCATCCTGGAAGCTATGAATGGTATAGATAGACCATGGGATGACTTGCATCATTGGTCTTACTTTTTACCTGATTTGAGCGAAGTTGAAACAATTTTTCCAAGTCCTCAGTCTCCTGGTCCTGTTCACCCAGTCCTGAACCCTTTAGCACCAACACAGGTTTATGCTGAAGGGAACATGGATGTGATTTCTCCTACTATCCTGGTGAACATTTCCAGGGATCCCAATATTATTGAGAATGTCTTCATCAGAGCTGAATGTTCCCGTGAAGAGATTCAGATTTATACCGAGCTCTTTAAAAAGTATAGGGATGTATTCGCTTGGTCTTATGAGGAAATGCCTGGTATAGATCCATCTATTTTCCAGCATGAGATCAAGACTTATGAAAACGCTAAGCCTGTGAGGCAAAAACTTCGTCCGGTCAATCCTAGGAATGCAGCAGCTATCAAAGCTGAGGTGGAGAAGCTGCTTAAGGCAGGATTCATTTTCCCTGTTCCTTTGACTGAATGGGTTTCAAACCCTGTTCCCGTAGATAAAAAACAAGGAACAATTCGAGTTTGCATTGATTTCAGAGACCTTAATAAAGCATGTCCTAAAGATAATTACCCCACACCATTTATCGATCATATCATTGACGAGTGTGCCGGTAATGAGATTTTCTCCTTCATGGACGGTTTCTCCAGATATAATCAGATTACTATCCGTCCTGAAGATCAGCATAAGACTACCTTTATTTGTCCCTGGGGTACTTTTGCATACAAGAAGATGCCTTTTGGTCTTAAAAATGTTGGGGCTACATTTCAGCGGGCCATGTCATATGCCTTCCACGACATCAAAAAGATTATCGAGGCATATTTGGATGATTTAGCTGCTCATTCTCGAAAGAGGATGGATCATCCTGCTCACCTCCGGAAAATATTTGAACGATGTCGTTTCTATAAGATTAGGTTGAATCCGAACAAGTGTGTTTTCGCGGTTACATCCGGTCGGTTATTGGGATTCATTGTGTCTAGGGAAGGGATTAGGGTAGATCCCTTCAAGGTTGAGGCAATACTTCGGTTGCCTCCCCCGTCTTCTATTCGTCAACTTCAAAGTCTACATGGAAAGTCTAATTTTCTTCGGAGATTTATCGTAAATTATGCTGAACTTACCAAGGGATTTATGAGATTGTTGAAGAAGGGAGTTCTATTTCTTTGGGATGACTTCGTCAACACTCATTCGATTCTTTGAAGAAATAATTGACCTCTGCTCCTTTATTGAGTCCACCTGATTATAGCAGGGATTTCCTTTTGTATCTGGCAGCAGCAGAATCTACCATTGGTATGGTTCTGGTTCAGGAGGATGATGCTCTTGCAGAGCATGTTATTTACTGTTAGGTCCCTATATTACTAGTATAGTACCTTATTGTTGTTAGTGTAACCCCTTTATTGTTATTATTGTACCCTTGTAACCCCCATTCTGTTATTATTGTGCCCTTAATTTATTATTGTTAGGTCGGCTAGGATTACATTGTGGCCCACTAGGAGTACATTATGGCCCCATGCACTCCTATATATAGAAAGGAGGTTTTGTAAATTGTATCATCCAAGAATTGTTCATTTATGTAATGTATTGGAGGTTGCCCCCTCGAAGTGGCTCATTTCTAAGGCGTTTATATCTCTTTTCTTCTCTTTTTGAGTTGGTTACACAACATTTACTATCTTAGTCGAGGATTGGTAGGACCTGAACTCCGGTACACTCCGATAGAAAAGTTAGCTTTAGCAGCAGTTCATGCTGTGCAGCGACTCCGGCATTACATTATTCTACGAAAAACTTATGTTTTGGTAGCAGCCAATCCATTTCAGTTTGTCCTCAGTAGGTGAGTGATTGGGGGCAAATACAATAGATGGATTGTGATTTTGCAGGAATTTGATCTTGAGTTTATGTCTGCCAAGTCCAAGAAATCATTGGTTTTCGCGGAATTGATCTCCGAGTTGCCCTGTGGGGAAGAGATGATCTATGATGAATCCTTTCCGGATGAAAATTTGTTTCTTATCTCTTCACAGGATCCTTGGTATGGAGATATCATCGTGTATCTTCAGACTGCGAAGTTTCCCTCTACTTTTTCGAAAGATGAGCGTCGTAAGTTGCGTCACTTGGCCAAGAATTATTTGATTATTGGTGATGCTTTATACCGTCGAGGGGTTGATTCAATCCTGAGACGCTGCTTAACTCTCAAAGAAGTTGAGGCTGTGCTGAATTATTCCCACAGTGGAGCTTGTGGTGGTCATTTATCTGGGCCTGCTACAGCGCAAAATATTTTGTGTGCTGGGTATTTTTGGCCTTCGATTTTCAAAGATTGTATGGAGTCGATCAAAAAGTGTCATCCGTGTCAAGTCTATACTCGAAAAATGCGCGCTCATCCAGCTCCGCTTTTTCCAATCATTACTGTCTGTCCCTTTACAAAGTGGGGTATTGATTATACTACTTGTAACCCACCTTCAGCTAAAGGTCACAAGTACATTATTGTAGCAGTAGACTACTTTACGAAGTGGGTCGAGGCTATGCCTACTTTTGGGAATGATGGTGAGACTACAGCTCTTTTTCTTTTCAACCAGGTTATTGCTCATTTTGGTATTCCTAGAGAGATTGTCACTGATCATGGTAGTCATTTTCAGAATAGCATGACGGCTGAGTTGGCTCTCAAATTGGGTTTCCGGCAGGAGCATTCATCTCCGTATTATCCTCAAGCCAATGGGCAAGTGGAAGCTGTGAATAAATCCTTGAAGACAATTCTTCAAAGGAAAATGGATAAAGCTAGATCCAACTGGCATATTATGCTATATCCTGCACTTTGGGCATACAGGACGTCAGTGAAAACTGCGACTGGCTTTACTCTGTTTCAGCTAGTGCACGGGTTGGAATCCGTATTTCCCATTGAATGAGAGATTCCTTCTCTTAAATTAGCTGTTGAACTTCTTCCTGACACTTCTAGTCTTGAAGAACACCTCCTTCATTTGGAACATCTCGATGAGCAGCGTCGGGGTGCCGCCACGATGAATGAAGCGCATAAAAACCAAGTTAAAGCTCAGTACGATAAGGCGGTCAAACCTAGGGTTTTTTCGGAAGGTTACCTTGTTTTGGTCTATGCCCAAGAAAAAGATGCCCTGGGGGCAGGAAAGTTTAAATCTATGTGGTATGGCCCCTTCATCGTTAAAAAATTCCTTAAGAAAGGAGCATAGACCTTGGTTGATTTTGAAGGAAACGAGTTGTCGGAGCCCCGAAATGGGCTCTATTTGAAGAAGTATTATGCCTAGGCTTTGGCCTGGCATGTTGCTTTTGTATATAGTAGTTTTTTCTTTGTACATATCTGGTTGATTTTCGATCTATGATGTGATGGTGATGTTTTTGATCTGCTTTGGCAGGTTGTGTTGGATGTCATGAGTCATTTTGGTTTCACCGATGGTGCTAGTAGACACACCCGGAACTTAGCTTCCGTGGCTTGGGTACTTTATTATCCATCCGGTCAGCTGTTAGTATCAAGAGGGGTCTGCATTGGTCCTGCTTCCAATAACATAGCAGAATACACTGCAGTTGTTTATCTACTCTCGGAGGCAATATCTTTGGGTGTTGATTCGTTGGTAGTTTTCTTGGACTCTCAGCCGGTGGTGTCACAGTTGAACAATACTTATCGGGTTCGAGATCCATTTTTACTCCGGTTGTTCTTGAGGGTACGTTTGTTATAAAGATCATTTCAATTTTTAACTTTCCTTCATATTCTTCGAGCTGACAATTGGATGGCAGACTCATTAGCTAATCAAGCACTGGATTGACATATTGATAATTCCATACAATAAAATTTAATCATCAAAAACATCATACATTTTGATACATTTATCACATCACATCAAACATCGTTGTATATATATCATCAGAGTGTTCAAAAACTTTACAAAATTTGGATCCATAAAGTCATACAAAAATTGGGCTTATGCCTGATCATGTTCAGTCTCAAAAATATACAGTCATCTGATACATCATATCTATCTACTCCTGAGGTCCCTGCCCAGAAGTGATGTTCCTATAGAACATGATCAGGGTGGCAACTCGGCGGAATAACCGTACCCAGTCTCGGGGCACTCCTACCACCCGTCTCTGGATGGCTTCCGGCAGATCTTCCACTGCAGCCATAGGTACTTGGCGGGTTAATCCCTCCAAGTTCCTCTATACAGCCTGGAGGGTCCTGTCTGAATCCACTGTATCCGCTTCGCCTCTGCGACGCTTGTGTCGCGGGAAACCCTCAGGTCGAACTAGTCCAATATTTGTATCATGATCAGTTTTAAATTGTAAGTCATTATGAATCCAATCAAAAACATGTTTGTTTTTCAATTTTTCATACATATTTGAAAAAATCCAAAAAATTATATAAGTCAAAAAATTGCAAACTTACCGACTGTTCCCCATGCCGCGCCTGGTGGAAGGACAAGATCTGGATCGCCACGAAAGTCCATCCCGACATAGGGATAGTCGTCCACAGTGATGATTTGTTCTCCCCACCAAAGGAAGAAATCATCATCCCAAGTGGTTCGGGGAACTTCACTTCCCCCCAATCTCTTCATCATGTCTACCCAACAGGCAATTCTTGGATCTCTAGGGCTGCTGATGGTAGAGATCACTCTGGGTCTCAATGCTGGTATCTTCTCAAAGAAGAATGTCATCAAAATTGTACCGTATCCAAAATGTTTTGTCTTTGCCTTTCGGATAGAAGTCAACTGTTGCTTCATGTTCATCAGTAGAGTTGTACACCAATCATATAAATGAGTTAAGCATTCCACTGCTATACTCATTTGCGTCCTAGATGCTTGGTGAAGAGAAGCTGATCCTGCTACTCTCCCGATGGTAAAAGGAGGATTTTTATGTGTAATTCTCTTAAATCTTTGATTGCAATTTGAGTTCCCACTTTCTTGGAACCCTCTTTGCAGTACACGTGGACGTAATATTCCACGGTTAGCCCTCCCAAGGGCTTCCCGTGCAAGTCTACTAGTTCCCCCCTCCGGGAGAGTCCAACAATAAAATATATATCTTCCACTTCGATGCGTATGGGCATCTGATCTATGATGAAGCAGTCTTCTTCTGGTTCCCAATAGTTCACAAGCATTTTGAGCAACCAAACATTACTCTTCATATTTGGCATTTTGAAAAACTTGAGCAATCCGCAATTCCGAAGAATATTTAGTGATGCTTGATCTCGCATGACTTCTTGATCAATTGCACTGTGTTCACGCTCTCTCCATGATATGTTCATCCTGCAAAATTTCAACAATTCCTTCATTAGCTACGCATTTTTCATTTGGGCCTGCGCATACGCGAATTTATTTGTGCATAGTCGCGTGTATAAGCGACTTTATCGTTACCAACCCGCGTATGCGCAAACCCATGATTTTTAGCAAGAGATTCTATCGTGAAAATTACTAAATTTTAATTTATGAACGGACAAAATGAATAGCAAGGATGATTGATGAGCTTACCTGACAATTTCGGTGCGATTTGACGGTCGGTTGCTCTTGATTTGACGAAAGAAGTTTTTTGCTCCAGAGCACTTTTTTCCAAATCAGCAATGTAAGAATGAACCAAATATGAGGTAATTTGTCTATTTATGTCCAAAAAGTTGAAAATTTTCGCAAAAATTTGTTATGCTTATTTTTTCAATCTATCTTAAGTTGCATAACCCGGATGCTTGGAAGTGCCCAATTTGGTATGTTTTCAGGTACATTTTGACGAATTTGAGATTTTTCCCAGTTTTTGATCCATGACTGTTGACTCGTCATGGCAGGTATATGATCTTCATTGGCATATAGGTTATGGAAATCACTTTCCGTTGCATCTTGCATACTAGCCTCCATACTGATCACTTGCCATAGGGTCGATCCCATCAGGTCATGACTATTACACCCATTTCACTCACCGATTATTTAATCATGACTTGATGGTAGAGCCTTCCTTTACATGGGCTTCTTAGTTAGTTCCTCGCTATCACTTGTTGCCCATGTTGCGTTTTATGTAGGCTCGGGAGTCCTCTTTAGTCCCACCATGAATTATGTGTTGAAGCTTCATTCTTCTTCTTCCTCACTATCATTTTTTCTGGCTATTACCCTAGACGCTCCCTGGTGTTGTTGAGTTGTATTACTGCATTGCATATTGGCTACTTGTTTATCCTGGCCTTTAGCAGGCTTCATTTGGATTCGATGTTTAAGCCAACTTTTGACCTTGTCTATATGTACAAGTTAACCATTTCATGCACTTAGCTATCGCGACTTGACACCCTTTTACCCATGGATGGAACATTCCTCTGAGTATCGCTTACCAGTTTCCGCCACCTTGCATTGAGCATAGGATCGTTCCAATCCCAGGAACTAGTGCATTTTTTTCTTGATACTCGTTCTATCCATTGTACCATAGCATTCTTTTATTCTTTTTCAGGCTTATTATATGAAAAAGACAAAAAAATCAAATATAAAAAAAAGAGCGGGAACGGGATGTATCTTCGTTGTTTTGATGGCAGTACAGAGTCAGTTTGTCGCCCTTGAACAAAGCACATATACTTATATATATTTCTTTCATTTGGGATGGTTTTAGTTTTGACCTAGGTTCAGCCTTTACCATGTTTCACTTGTCAGTTCTCCCCCGGTTGGTTATCTCTTCCAATCATATGGAGAGTTTGTTGTGCCTCCTGCATAACAGACTTATACAGTGTCACTTTTTACTGCCATGGTCATCACAGAGTAGTGTTTTTGTTCAAGGGAAGTCTAGCCTGAGTCGGCCATTCTGCGGTGTCTCTTGACTCATTATTTAGTCGGCCTTCCCGGTCTTGTCAGTATCATGTTCTATCACATCAGATGTTTTGATCTTCTGCTCGTGCTGGTTTGAGAAGGTCCCCATTGACTTCTTGCCGGCGGGTTTGTCTCTTATCGACTACGACACATTGCTTTTAGAGCAAGCCTAGAGCCGCACCTTGGGCCTATTTTCATTATTGATAGGTGACCTCGTGCTCAGCATTTGATCATCATCATGGGTCTTTGACCGAGTGGTTTCCCCTGTGTTCGACGTCAGCACACATTATCACACTTGGGATTCGTGCAGTACCTGGATTTCCATTTGACCCTATCGGTGGATTTCTCGCCTCTGTGTCATCTTTCATTATTGGTTGGTTCAGAGGGTTTCTTCCGTGCGCTAGCTTCATCTTGTGCACGTCGGAAACGTACTTCGGTTTTGGTTCCATCACTCTACTTCGTCCGATTCCTTCCAAATCTTGGCCTGCGGGTTACACTCGCGCTAGACTGATGTGGGATGCCTTAATTCCTTCCTTCCAGCAGATATTTTCCCATCGACTCCGACTCATTTCTCTGGGAATAGGATCTAGAGTCTTTTTTTCAGTACCTTAGGGTTTGTAGTCATCAGTGGCAGAATCTTCGCTATCGACAGTGGGGATTCATAATTGCCTCCTGATTGGTAGATTCTTTCAAGTGTTCGACTTCAACTCATTTATTTTCACTTGTTAGATTGTACCGGGGCACCTTGACACTCATTTTCATTATTGGTGGGTTGTCTCGCATTGGTTAACGGTATACATCATTGACCGGTAATCCAACGATTTCTCACATGGTCGACTTCAGCTCATTTATTCCCATTGTGTAGAATTGTGCCATAGTGATCGGTGAAGACCTCGGGTTGCATCAGCATTTCTCGGTTCACTTTTGACAGTCCATTCAGTTTCTTCCAGTGATGTTGTTCACCCTTATATGTTGCAGTGTCAGTACAGCAGCATCCTATATGTTGGCTCCCGAGTTGCGTGATTGTACCATTTTTTCCACCTCTTATGATTTGGTACTTGGAGATTCAGTTACTTATATGATCAAACATCCAGTTTCCGCATCATTGATCAGCTTTCTAGATATGTGATACTTGGACATTGATTCAGACTTGTACTTCCGGGCCATGCTCAGATGATTCATTGTGTACTTTCAGTTCCGCTATACTTGTATACATTTTGGATCTATTCTGTACTTTCCATATGATGTATTTTTGACTGAGCATGGGTATGCCCACCTCAGCATGAGTTGACTCTCTGTTTTCTTTCATTGGTTTTTGGCAAGCTGAAATCTGGTGAAGTCCTCTCTTGTCCTTGCGAAGTTCTTTCTATGTGCATAATACATTTCGGCCATCATGTACCCCTTCTGACCTCATATATTAGGGGGCATCTGTTATAGCATCATTTTTCACCCTCAGGTGATTCATGATTGTCTTTATGGCTTTGGGCACCCATTCCTACAGACTTGAACAAATTCACTAAAAAACAGTGTTAAAATTCCCATATGCGGGTATGCCCAGACTTTTCCGCGTGTATACGCGAGTCCACATGTATTTTTCCGCGTATGCCATTAAAACCATTAAAAAAATATATAAATTCCCTATTTTCGAACTGGGTTGATGGTTACTCCAGTAGTTCAACCACCCCAGTATGTGGCCAACTATTTCCAACTAACTGAAACTACTTTGAGGGAGTATAAAAGCCCCTCATATGCATGGCCTAAGGGAGAGAGAAATTTTATAGACATTATACTCTGTTGGAATCCCAGTTCAAGTCTAATTCCCCGTGCCTCCTACACTTTCCCAGATTTATACAGGAAACCCTTGTTTTTTGGAGATGTTCATCCATTTATATGCCATCTCGAGTGCACAAGTCGTGAGAGTTTCTTAGCGAGGCAAGGGCGGGACGAATCCAGACGACGGTCTGCTCGAAGATCGTGGAAGGATTCAGGTGATCTCTCCACTCTTTACTTCTGTACATGCTATTCATAATAATGAAGAACCGTCTTGTTCCTGAACTTTTGTGTTAGTATCTATTTGTATATGTGGAAAGATTGATTATTAAGCAGTTATTATCGTTTATATCATATTTCAGATTGATTACACTAACGTTTAGGAGAAATATATGTTGTACAACTAGGTTTCCGTGCACGTTATTTCTTGTTTTGTAGGTTGAAGGAGGAAGGAAGGTTGCTGGGTGTTTGAACCCTGTGGGATCTACATCGAACGTAGGACTACGGGTGAGTTCTGCTATCGTTGTTATCTAGTTTTTTGCATTCAAGTATGGTTGTGTGTGAGTCCTTCTAAATGGCATGCCCTTCTCTGTGGAGGTTTTGACCCAACAAACCTCTAGGGTGATTTTCCCCGAAACACCAACTCATCATATATGGTGATACTTGGGCCATCTTGATTTGCAGCGTTGGGGGAGAGATCTTTGGATGTCTAATCCTCATTTTTCCACTTGATGTCAAACTTATTGCAGGCCATAGATAGCCAACACTCTACACTTATCATAAGTGGAGAGATGGACAACGTGGGGTAGGCTACATTGCTTACCATGTGCAGATTTTCATCCCACCTACTTTGCCGAAGCCAAAGGTGGATGACAGCTTTCAGGAGTTGCCTAGTTGGAAGGTGGCTCATTTTGCATGGCTCATAGCTTGGAGACGGAGGATCAATATGGGAAAAATATTTCCCATTCTATTTTAGATCCCCTTCTTCAGGGGAACCTCTTGACATCACTTTGCTATCCTCTTGAGTATTTCACCTTTACATGATGATGGATTGATAGCTAACTTACATGCTGAGCAGGGGCAATGTGGAGGCTTGATTGATGAGATAGCATCACTTTCCTTGGAGGAGATCATCATACATGGATGCTACAGGGAGAGGAGGAGAAAATAATTCAGTCTATCCTTGCACTTTCTTGAGAACAAGCAATCTTTGAGAGGGGAGGACTGTAATGTTCCAAAATTTTCATGCAGATAATTGGAACATTAATTTTTGCTTGTTTCAAATAGGAGGAGAATAAATCGGTAAGGAGGCCCATGCATAGTGATATTCTTAATAAAATCCCTCATAGTATGAAAGGGGGTCATCATTGGAGCTGGTTTTCACACCCTCGTGTGTGAACAGGGTTATTTGCAAATGGACAAGGTCAAGTTTGACCAATTCAACAGCGTTGCCATAGGAGGAGTGGCTTACTTAGGAAGCCAGCGTAGTGTGAATGAGGAAGATGATGTTTGGTGAAGGAAACCCTAATATATGGGGCCCATGGAGAAAGAGCTTTCACTTGTTTAAAAGGAGGGCTAGGCAACCATTGTTTCTCATGCTTGTATTATTCATTTCATTGTCTATTTAGACAATTGTGCATCCTTTTTTGTTTAGCAAGAGTTGCTGGGGGAATTCCTGTTTAGGATTCCTTCTTCTTATTGAGAGGTCTCTTAAGGGATTTTTCTTCATTTTCCTCACATCAAGGCTTGAGGCCAAGCATACTCCATCAATACATCATTATTTCTGTAGCAGAATAATACTGTGTTGCTGGGTGTTGCAGTGAGGGTTCACTACACCACCTCCATCAACTATTTTTCAGAGGAGGGAACTCTCTTCTCATTGGGAGATAATATTGGAGGCATCCCAAAACTTATTGCCGACTTTGGCATCAAGGCCAACTCATTCCCTAGCCCTACAGCGCAGTTTCATCCAGTGACTGCATTATTTTAGTGGAGCATTTGCAGTGGGGCTTTGCAGATATATTTGGTGGGTGAGATCTTAGGTGAGAGGATCAGCCTTTAATCCTAGAGATCCATTGGGGGAGATCTTGTCATTTTTTGCAGCATCTTCAATCTTCTCCATCCAGTTCTATTTCTGAGTTGCAGTTGCTACCCAGCAACTCCGACATTTCTGCAGATTTTCCATTTGTACATGTATTGTAGCCAATCCTTCTAAGGATTTTTTATTGTTGTTGTATTAGTGTTTTCAGGGGTTGAGAGCTTGCTCCCCCTCATTTCTTTGAGCTTTTATTGTGATATCATCATACTCTCATTTTGTATTATGCATTATCTCCTATCAACTCCATTATTTTAGCGAGAACTCTCTTTTATATAGTAGTATTCCTATTTGTCATATATATGTCACATTGAGGCTTCCATTGCCTAGCTAGATCGATTGATTCCTCCACACATTGTATACATTTTCTGCTATATCATATACTTTTTGGCTATACATCTCTTCATGTGATTACTACTATAGAATAACATTGTCTCTCCATTTCTTGTTCAAGAATTGTTGCAGTCCCTCATCGGGCATTTTCTGAGGACATCTAAGTGTGGGAGATTTGTTTAACTACCTTAGAAGGATTTATATGGAGCCTTCTCTTTGATTTATAACTTATACACATTTTTCTAAGGCATCCAGGTCCTGGTTTCAAATCCTGTAGCAGCCATTACTGGAAAATGTGTTTTCCAGTCATGCCTTGCTAGTTGTCCCGAATTGGGAACATTACAATTCTCCATCCACCAAGGCTGAATAAAACAAATTTTTGACAAAAAATCCACTAGGAACAAGGTTTTTGAAATTTTTAATCTCATCCTCAGGTGGGACAAGGCTCACGAAGACTGGGGAAAACAAACTGAATTCCAAGCCCTGTGGATGGGTCCATTACATATCAAAGAAAAGGTTAGCCCATACACATACAAACTCCAAATGGAAGGGAGGAGTGAGGTCCTCTTGGTAAATGGCCATGACCTCAAACATTACTTCACCTTATGGCCCCTTAGCTGTCCCCACAGTTTGTACCATAGTTTTTGTTTTCTTTATTTTATCGCATCTACCATGTTTCTTTGTTTTTTTTGGTTGTTTTCAATAAATGGCTTGCCCTGAGAAAAGCCTCGATTTTTATCGTCAATGCCTTAATTCTAAGGATCGATGTAGCAGTTACTCAATAGGAAATTTGTACCTGAATCTCTACCTACGAAGAATCAACCCTGAAACATAACTGGCCTAAGTATGGCTATTATAACCGCTTCGTGGGAGGAACTAGACCGAGTCATAGGACCCGAGTGCGAATAGTTGATCCAGTGCATCAACTTGGAAATCGCTGTTGAAAATTATCGATGAAATGAGGTCACTAGATGAAAGGGGAAAGGGGCTAACCTCTAACAGAAAAAGGGTATTTGTGAAAACCCAAAATGTCTCGAAATAAAATACCAAGATCAACCTCTCTTGCAAGTAACATAAGTTGAGATCCCTCATCCACACAGGAAATTTTCACCACATATAAATAAATGCCTCGAGCACGTACAAATAAGTTCCTTGAGCACATAAAAATAATTTCTATTAGCACACGAAAATAAGGGTAAAGGATTGAGAAAGGCTTCCCGCATAGAGATGTAATGAGATGACTCCGTCAGGGTACTGACCAGGCTCGCTGGCAACGGAGCAACGTTCGTGACTCCTAGGCAGTGACTCCGTCGAGGCCCATCAATCTCACTGGAAATGGAGTAACACAGGAGACCAAATAACGATACCAAATCCCTTGAAGATGAGGTTACTCTGACCCCTTTCGTCCAGTCCCCATGAATGGAAGGCAAGGTGAACAACATTTCTCATAATGAAATCGGATGAAGTGAATGCGTGAAGGCCATAGAGGAGGCCAGTGGTACCCATGGAAGCAGAAAGAAGGAACTGTTGAGCCCTCCCACCCCCCACAATATTAAGTGCGAGCAGAGATTCTGGGTTCTACCAGTGAATCGCCATTTTTTGTAGCTGCTACAACACCCTCTGAAATTTGGCACCAGTTTGAAATTTTAGATCCATTGTTGTTTTGATGAGGAAAGGCCCATTCCCAGCATTAGACATGAGCCTCAGAAAAGTTCACTTTGAGCAGGTAACCCAAAACCAAGAGTTGACTTCAATTTTTCCTAAGTAAAGTCGCAAATTCGCTCTTCCCTCAATCTTGAGCAGTTTGCGACTTAGCGACCTTGCGACCCGACTGTTATCACTTTAAAAAAAAAAATTTCAAAACATCATTTTGACAAGATTACTTAGGTCCATGGGTCAAAATAGGGTCTTAGGAGTCATTTCTTGAGTTTGACCAAGGGAAGTATTAATTTTTTTTTTTTAAGTTTGAGCCTAACCTAGTGTTTAAATAAACTCATTTTTAAGGTCTTTCATGTCAAGACTTTCATCATTTTATGATTAATTTCATTACCCAAAGTTTTTGTATCAAAACTGCTCAATTAGCCAAGAAACCACAGTTTCGTAGTGCATCACGTTGAAAAAATTCACTTTGCGCTACGAAAGTGTTGATAGTTTCATAGCTCAAACAACAAAAATTACACTACATGCGCTACGAAAGTGCGGTTTTGTAACTGTCTTGTCAGTTGAGTTGTCAAATGTCAAAAACCGTTGGGAAAGGGTAAGATAGAGGCTTGTTGAGTCATGTAATGATGAAATCGAAGTATGCACCCACGTTTGCAGTCATCATGGTCAGTATAGGTTATGAGTGAGCCATCATTTTTAGTTATGAAAGGACACTTGAAATTCAAATTATTTCCTAATTAGTCATTCTCATTCCTTTTCCCTTCATTCGTAATGTCTAAACTCTGAGTATCGAGCCAAACTTGTGGTTGGTTCTTACAAAGTTTTATTACATCCATATCAAGTGAGGCTAATACATTCATATCAAGCAAGGTTGAAAGATTTATATCAATTGAGGCTGAGAGGTTCTCTAAAGAATATGGCAGAGGAAAGAAAAATACACAGAGGAGGACAGTGCTTAAGGCATGAACCTGAAGACATGAAGGCAATAACTGAGGACCCAACAATGATGGAAGCATTCAGAAGAACAGGTTTCCTATGGTTTTGTGAGAAATTGCAGGGTTGTCACACACAGGTATCCAAGGAATTTTCTATGAATTTCAATGGAACAGCTACTAAAGTGGGGATGCTAAGTTTTTCTACCACACTAGAGGTCATTGCTGCTGTTACAGAGATTCCAAGAGGTCAAGAAACTTGGTTCAAAGGGTTCAAATTTAATATGGAGTAGTGTAAAGAGTTCATGAAGCCTAAGCACATTGAGATGGATCTCAACAATGCTATCCCAAGAAGCTGCATCAAAGATAATTATTCAAAACTATTGCTCAACATTCAGAAATATTTTACCTATGAAGGCAGATATCACAAGGTTTATTCATACCATTTCAAATTACTTCTATGCTTCACTGGTAAGGTTTCACTTGACTTACCTTTTTGTCTTCATAGAAGTCTTGCAAAGATGGCTGATAAGGTGCAAGAAAATTTTGAGGGGAGTGAGACATCATTATTTCATTATGGCTTAATGAAATTATTAATTTTAGATGAACTACAAAAGATAGGCATAGATTGGTCCTCATTCTTGTTTGTTAATGGTTTTGAGTTGGAAACCCTAACTCCTACAAGAAACCCTAAAGCTAAAGGAGTTCCATCATCACCAGCAGCAGAACCAAGTCAACCTATGATTGCAAAACCAAAAGAAACAGCAAGAGTAAAGCCAAGAAATCAAACTGATAAAAGGCCAGAGCAAATGCAAATGCTTGATACACCAATTCTCCCACCTTAAAAATAGAAATCAAAGGTTGTCAAAGATGCAAAATAGGAACAAGCTGCCAGCAAACAAGGGACCAAAAGAATAACAAGAAGCCAAGAAGTGGTTTTGAAATGAAGGACAGTTGTTATAGAAGACAGTTTAGTAAAAAAGGGGAATCTAGAGGATATTCTTCATGCCATTGACATAGTGGAAAAACCTATTGTCCAAGCTGAATTTATTGGGGAAGATAAGCAAAAGTTGAAAAAGTTTGAGTCTGCAAAGAGATTAGAGTTTGAGGGGGAAGATGCAGGTCTCATTTTTCAAGAAAGAAAGCCTATGACAAGACATGCTAGGAAATTAATGGAAGGTAGCAAAGAAGTTCAAAAACCCACTGAGACAACTAAATCACCTAAAGAGATTATTGATCTCTAATAACCCATAGTGAAGGATACAATCAGAAAATTAAAAAGGGGAAAAGAGAAAGTGGTAGAGAAAACATAGTTTCAGCACCTTGAGAAAAGTTAAAGTTGGAAAATTAGGAAATTTCTATCATGAAAAAGAGAGTTAGAAAACACAGTTTCGAGAAACTATAGTTTAAAAGGATGAAGGTAGTGTGGGAAGGACAAGTTGATTATGTTTCTGAAACTTTAAACAATACAGAGCAACTTTTCAAGTGGAAAGTTCCAGCAATAAAAGAAGCTAAGTTTGTCAGAATAATAAACACCCATCTGAGAGCTACTAACAAAAGACTTAAAGACCAGGTGAAGGATTTACAAGAGCACTTGGAGTTAATTCATGATGAGTTATAGAGAAAATGCATTAAAATGATAGTCATAGAAGAACCAATAAGCCAACCAAATGTAAATGAAGAAGAAATTCCTCAAAGAAGCTAAAATGAGGTTGGTTTATGATTTGTATGGTTTGTAGATGATGAGGACAAGTTATATTTTGAGTTTTTGGGCAACCATAGTTTTCATTTGACAAATTTTATGAAAAATGTGCATACTCAGCAGTTTCGTAGCGCGTCTAGGCTTAAAAAGCAGAAAAGCGCTATGAAACTGTTGTAGCTACCTTTTTTTCTTCTTTTGATCAGTATTTAAGGTGTTAAAGGCAGATTTAAGAGTTGAAATTGCTATGAAATATGTGTTTAAGGGTGATTAAAATGATGCGAAAGGAAAGAGTCAAGTTTTTGGAAGATAAAGGCTTGTAATGGCAACGCTACAGAAAGCGCTACGAAACTATTGTATTTTCATAGCGCAATATATTACATCCTTTTGAGAAAATTTTGAAGCATGTTTTAGATAGCTGGAGGCTAGGAAAGAGTTATGGGACATGTTAAGCCAACTTTCAACAGCTAAGGACCACGAAATGAAGATTAAATGATAGTCAGAATGTTCAAAGAAGGAAAAAGATCCTATGCCTATAAAACAGGGTATTGTTTCCTATTTTTTTGGAGGTCAGCTAAGTGGTCATGAAGAACTAGATGTCATTATTCAAATTTTACAATGTGATGATGCACTTGTAAATGATGTAATTTAAAATTGATAAGGTTGTTATAGATAGTAATAATGAGTTTAAGTCTTTTTTGAAATAGGACTGTCAAGTAGGATAGGTGTCTTTTTGTAATAAATTTCATGTTTTATGGTTATGTAAGGTATCAGTGGACAGAAATTAGATGTATCTAGCCTAGAGGTAGATCATCTAATCATGTAAGAGGTCTATTAAAGGCTATTGGGTCGAATTTGTCAAGGGTTGGACATTTTTGGAAAAACTGAGCTTGTTGTGAATTGACTATTTTCAACTAATATAGAGATCTTCTATTTGACCAACTTGAGATTCTGAAGGAGTTGTTAGTGTTTCCCTATTCTATTTGTATTTCTTATATATCTCATTTGAAGTGGTGTTCATCTATATTACTCAGAATTCATCTATAAGATGCTCTGACTTCCTTTATAAGTGAACTGACTGTGTTTTTACATTTTTCATGTGTGCGTGCCTTATCACTAAAAACACTGATATGCCTCAACTTCCATGTTAAGTAGACTCACTGAATTATTGAATTTATTTGACTCCATAAGCCCAATGTATACATGTTGATGTTATTTTCAACCTACATCTATGATTATCAGTTTATTTCCTAAATAGAGTTAGCTATCTATATCTTTATCCATATCATTAATCCTTGAGAGAGCCCTCTGAGGCTAAGGAGGCTAACCCTCAGTCACAAGATTAGGTTTGAAATAGTTGCATGAGATTGTCTGATCAAGTAGCCTATCAGGTCCAATTTTGTGATAACACCGACCAAGGTCGCCAGGTCGCTAGGTCGCAAATCCTATCAAAATTTCATCTTTGTGACCATGCGACCTTGCGACCCAGCGACCTCCAAGTCGCCAGGTCGCGACATCGCAGGGTCTCAATCGTGCACAATTGAACCCGCTTTGTGACCTTGCGATCTCCATTAATGTCCACACGTGTGACCCCTTTACAAATAAAAGATTCTTGCAGGTCGCATTCGACCTACGCGATGGAGTAAACAAGGCGTCTAACAAGCCAATCAGATTGTTATTTTTCCCAGGTAAGTCATTGAAACCTCCTGCAGTTGCTATTTTTATTGGCTATGGCCCTACCTGCCCCCATCCTAGGTTATTAATTGCCTTAAATGCCCCTTAATTGCAACCCTGGCCCTCACAGTTGTTCCAGCTACGACTTCCTTTTCCCTTGCTCATCCTATCATGCCTAGACCTGTTTTGACCCCTCCTTTTTCTTCCTGCCACTTTGGGCACCCTTCCCTGGCCTCCCTATGACCCTTTCAACCTTGATTTTCTCCCTTCCCATGGATTTTTCCCCATTCTTTCCCCATTTTTCCTCGTAGGTCGCACTAGCCTATTTTCCCCTGAAAAAATCCCAAATGTGACTTCGAGACATTGCGACCACATGACCTGGTTGATGAGTCGCCAAGTCGCAAATTTGGGAAGTCCAGACTGTTCAAAAAATTGTGACTTTGGACCTTGCGACCTCCTGACCTCGAGACCTCCTGACCTGGTCACTGAGTCGCTAAGTCGCAAAGTCAGTATTTTTCTCACATACGCAACTTTGTGACCTTGCGACCATGCTTCTAGGTCTCCAGGTCGCATCCCTTCCAATCTAAGACCTTTTCTACTGGTGCAAGTCATAGAGACCCATCCTGAGCAGCCAAGGTCCTAGTTAGTGTATTCAGTTTTTTCTATTTTTCTTTCATGTCGTCCATCTTATCATGGGACTGTTTTTTGAATATGCTAGGTAATATCGAAGCTGAGCTTGAGTGCATTTCCATCTCTTCGGCCTCAAGTGAGATGGGGCCCTGTTGAAGCCTAGAAAATCTCTGCTTCAAACATTGGGGAAAACCACCCGGTCGGGACCTTAGGACAGCTCCTTTTCCGTTTGGTATGGTGGCTCCGACTGGATTTAAAGGACAAATTTCCTTATAACTAAATGGGTTGGTGATGGGTTGATTTGGATGGGTGAAAATGGGACTAAATTGACTGAAATAAAACTATTTAATTTAAAATAAATACTGATAAAGAAATTCTAACACTGACCCGGGTAATTATATGTGAATACAACTTAAGATTGTTCCAATTTAACAATAACCATAAAAATGTATTATTATGTAAATTGAAATGTGCAGAAACAAATAAAGATAAATCTGTTTAAGAAATTAAACAGCGTTGTATTAACATATTGCATTCATCATTGTATACCATCTATATATACTTAACGAAAGATGACGTTTCAATTATACTCAGAAATGATATATAAAAAGAAACGTTGTGAAAAATCAAATATATATAAATGATAGCAAATTTTAAAGCAAATATCATAAGACAAAATAAATCAACAGTGAACAGATAGAAATACCTTATTCATCTTGAAGACTTTCAAATGAAATCTGATACTCTAATCCAGTAACTCTGATGCAAAATCAAATTCCAAGGTACAGAAATGCAACACTTCAAAGATAATTCTGCATAAAAATCACCAGATGTGATCCTTTTTAAAAATATATAAGACAATGGAGTACAGAAATGCAATCTCCAAGTCAAAAAATATTAAGATCCAGGACCCCTTTCTAAATGCATGAGAAGGGTTTAAATACTACTTAGCTAAATCTAAAAATAGTCTTATTACAAAAATTAAGGATTCGGTTCAATGACCGTCCTTTTCCTAGGCTAAAATATAGTAAAATTAAAACTAAATCTAACTATCTATGAACTTGATCTTTAAACTTGCAGGAATCTAGCATAGTTTTGAGAAGATGTGGTTGACCGACTTCAGAATTCAACTGTCCTGAAAAGACAGAGTCGGCAAGTGTAGGCGCAATCTTCTCTGTAGAATTGATGATACAATTAAGCGCACTGTTCTGACTGTGTGGCTTCACCATGTACATCCAGTATGAGTCCCAATTTAATCTTGTCAGCCCTTGGATTGATTTCGCTCTTTCTTCTGCCTTTTGCCTCCATTCTGTTTGCAGTTGATGTGCCTGTGGGAGATATCCTGGAACAATTTTTGAAATCAAATTAGCTTTGTGTAAATTGTCATTTACACAATCAGTAAGAGTGTTTGCCGCTGTAGCCGCCTCTGCTGCTGCCTTCTCTGCCCTTCTGATTTGTGCATTCTCCTCTATTGGAGCTTTTTGCTCCGTTATTAATTTCGCAATTTCATCTTAACTTTGCTTTGCCATTTTCTCCTTTTTCCTTTTGTTTCTTTTTTATAATACTTCAGCCAAGGTAGTTTCTTCTTTATAGATTCGATCTTTCACAACAATTTTTTTTCTTTGCCGAACACACCCCACTTCTTTTTCTTGCTCAACATTAAGTGCCTTGATTTTGGTCATTGTTTCTTCATTTTGTTTTACAGTTATTTCAAGTCTCTTCAACTCCCGACTTATCTCAATAAGAGTTTTATGTTTCCCTGAGAGCTCCTGATCTCCAACATCTTTTTCAGTCACTTCTAAAAGCTCTATAGGGGATAATTTGGCAAACTCACATACCCTATCTTGTGGTAGAAACTGTGTCAAATTGCCCACTTGGATATCGAACTTTGTGAACAACGTCTAAAACATTCTTTTTTGGTATTGTCCGTTCGTGTTTGTTTTTCTTCAATGGTTCATCTCTTTTGGTCTACTCCTGTGTGCATCCTGACAAATTCGCATGTTCTCTGGAAAAATCTTCCATGAATTGCTTATTATAAGTCGCTTGAGGTTCCGACAACTTATACATCAGCCTCAAATCTTCCGTGATGAATGACCCGATTAGCTCTTGAGCTGGAGTTCTGAATTGCCTGTCTGAAATATCAGTGCTGTCTAGCACCCATTTCACCATGTCCGTATATGGGAGAATCCTTGGCCTTGCCGCTATCCTATGGAGAAACGAACAAGCCAGTTCTTTGAGGGTTGCTTCAGATGTATTACTAGAACCTGCTGTAGCCACAACTTTCATCACCATAGGATTTTCTTCTTCTAATAAATTATACATTCCTTCCCAAGTGGATATACCGGCATCCTTATTGCAAGCGGTGTCTGCATACAGTGAAGCCATTTCTTTGTTTTCAGAATTCGAGCTCTTCTCCTTCTTACCCATAGTGTTTAGTGAAAGCTTTGTATAGACGTTTTCTCCTTCGTGCCTGCGTTTTACGAGTTAAATGAGAGTAATGGCATGAGAAAGGTGATGAGTCTGTTTTAAATGCGAAGGCGGATGAAATATATTATTTTAATCGTGAAACGACTTTCAATCAAAACAAAATCTCATTTACCATTAATTGTCAATCCAATCATTAAAGCGCATAACAGATTTGATATATGGGAAGATTGTCTTTGAACAACGCGCTTTTATGAATCTGCGACATTGCGATCTGTGATTTGCTGCGCAATATCACAATATCGCAATATCGCAAAATGAAATCATCGCAATTTTAAAAATATCGCAAAAGCGCAAATTGCGAAATAGCGCAAAAGGTATTTGTTTAACATTTATGTTTTCTGCGCTATGCGATCTGCGACCAATATGTTTATTGTATAGGCTTTTTGGGATCGCATTATCGTAAAAGCGCAAAATCGCATTTTCAGTTTTATAAAAGATATATGCCATTTTGCGATGGATTTGCTATTTTGTTTAAAGAAAAATTTTATTGTAATCTATCATAAACTTAAGTGTTTCTTAATGTTATTTCTAAGGGATTTCTCTAAGTTTATGATAGAAAGTTTTATTTAAAAAGGAAAACAAATCCTAATTGATTTTTTGGATTTTTTTTACTAAGAGTCCCCATTTATTTAGCATTATTACTAATATTAAATAAAAGGGGGGTTGTTGTTGGTCACAACAGGCCCCTAGCAGTTCGAAGGAGACACAAGAGCCCAGAAGTAGAGCTATCAAAGGGATACATACCTCCTTCACCAACTCCCATCTATGGAGACACCACCTGTGTTTTCGGGAAAGGTGCTAAGATGTCATGGTATGAACTCTACCAAGAGTTCACAAAACTAGAATTCCCAGAATACCTTGTGGACTGACACATGTACATTCAGGTTAAGAGGTCCAAGTTTCATTACGTGGGCGCCCACCCACCGATCTTCCCATGCATAGAGGTGATCGATTGGATCCTTAAAAAGGTGGATTCGAAGCTCTGGGTAATCTGTGATCACGTAAGAAAGCCTTTTTCTAGCCTAATCAAGAAGGATGCAGAATTATACTACTCGCTTCCAGATAGAAAGGAGTCTTTCAACGCCTAGTGGATCGCCACACATGATGTTCTGATGCAAGATACCTTGAAGGGCTAGTGGGAGGACCCTGAAAATTTCAAAGGAAATAAGGATCAGGATTATAAGAGCGAAATTCTAAGGAAATTTTACAGGCTTGTCGCAGCCATGATGTGCAGAATGTATGGAAAAATGGATGCCACTACCTTTAGTGGAACATGGGTTCCCCTCATGTATGCATTCACCACCCACATCACTCATTTTAGCTGGGCACATCTTTTAATATCAGCTCTAAGGGTTAACATATCAGCAACACAGGTACCACAGGAGGGATTTGCATCATAATTTTACATGTCTTCCTACCTCCTAGATGCGGTGTGCTCACGATGTCACTTTGAGGATTGGCCACACAACTAGGACGCAATGCGCGGTGGACAGATCCATAAGGATCTAAATGTGTTCTAGGATACTAAATACAAGAAAGACATTGATGTCATCTCAGATAAGTTCTTCACTGCACTCTACCAGCGTCTATTCAATGAAGATCCTCCTTGAATGTTCAGAAGAGCCATGGAGATGGTTATCAAGGTAGCCCACTGGTTCCCCATTAGAGAAGGCACCTTCATCAGAATTTTGGATTATTTAAGATGCCTCATGCGTTGCCCAAGTTTGTTACTTATAAACTTCTATTACAAGAGGTATGCTACCAAATGACAGGAATTTTCTCTAAGACGTTGAGCAAGGGCAAGAAGAAACCATGGCCTACCCTCTCACTCACCATTGGTGCCTACACGGTCAAAGACTTCAAGGAAGTGGAAGAAGAAGCTGAACACATAAAGGGCTTCCATTTTGTAAACTTAGCCTTTTGGTATTATGACCTTGAGAGGATTGTCCTCACACATTGCAAGTGGGGAAAGTTCAGCTAGACTTATCAGCACACATAGTGTGTTGTGGAAGAGGAAGTAAAAAAATCGTAGAACACACTCAAGGAAGCAGCCGCTGAAGAGGAATCTAACTTGGATGGAGACCAAGGAAGTCAGCATCAGGATGATCAAAATTTACAAGAAAGACAAGATGCCATGAAGAAAAATAACCCCACATGAGGAGCATTGACCTCATAGTCCAAAAGGCCAAAGAACACCACAGGCAGTGATCCTCCTAAGAATCAATAGGAAGGAGGAGGTAAAAAGGCCGAGGCACAACTAAATTTCGAGCAAAATCAAAGAGAATAAAACTCAATAAATCCTAAGATTATTTGGCACAACAACAAGAATAAGAAAATAAAAGGAAACAAGCTGAAGAACAGTAGAAAAAAATGACAGAGGGATGAATGAAGAGAGAATCAAGCGGAAGAGGCCCGCAAGAATAAAGAAGAAAAATATCAGCAGAGAAAGGAAGAAGAGAACAATTTGAAACAGGAACAAGATAGGGAAGAAGAAGAAAAGAAGAGGGAGGAGGAAGAAGCTCATAAAAAAATAACGGAGACATCCAAAGAGGCATAGTGAAGCAGATTGCAACTGTCGCAAACTGGGAAGCGGGCAGACCTGCCACCTATTGACATACCCCCGACAACCCCCATGATAGGAGGACACCTCTCACTTTCAGAACTCGGTATCCTGAAGGAACACGAGGATGATGTACTGGATCTAAAGAGATTATTTTACGATCAGTACTCTCATAATATCAGGAAGGAGAGAAGGAAATGCCTCGCCCAGAATCCGACCGAACCTCTTGCAGTAACAACGGAGAAAGACATAGCCCTAGACACCATGACAAATCCCATAATGATAGTATCATCTGGAACCGCTTTTGCAACTGCCACTGAAGAAAATACTAGCAAGATGAGCCAAGAAATCTTATTTCTACAAAATAGGCTCAGTGTATCCGAATAAAAGGCCGCTCAAGCAGAAGATGAAAAGAAGGCCTTGGAGACCGAAAGCCAAAGGCTCCAACTTGCACTCACTTAGGCCAACGGACTACAAGTTCTTATTCAAGTTGATTTGGACATCTTGGGAAATACCATGATACATGTCTATGAGGAAATCATGACTCTGAGACAAACAGCCACCCCCTTGGCAGGAGTACAAGTAGAAATGAGGAAAAATTTTGCATAATTGAAGGAAGCCTCTAAAGCACTGGACAACATCCTAGACTGGTCTGAAAGATACCTACATGCCCCTGCCACCCTGTCAAAGAAATACTGGATCCGCACTTAGAATGAAAAAGTACAAATACGGATGAAACTACAATCCAGGGATAAGCTTCAAAAAGATGTGGATACAGTGATGGCTTCCTATGAGCATCTCATCAGTGGTATCAACTCGATGACAAAATTGCACCACATACCTTCCATACGCACATTGACTAGACAAATAGCCCGAGAGGAGGTAATGCAATATATCTAGTCATTCCTAGAGCCAATCAGAAAGGCAGCCAGCTTGAAGGACCTCCCAGCCACCAAAGAAAACATCATCTAGTACGTTGCTTCACTGGTCCGGATCTACACCAAACTAGCCTCTTTGTCCAATCAAATTAACACGAAGAGGCGCACGCTAGTTTTGGATGCTCTTGAATGTTTTCATAGAATGGGAGAGGAAATGCCCCAAATCACTCCAGTAGTCATTGAATACCAATCCTGCAAACCTACCTTAAATATTAGCAGCAGTAGAAACCCCAATCCTCTCCATCACAAATTTTCTCCCTTGAAAGTG
Source organism: Pinus albicaulis (assembly GCA_034641835.2). NCBI lineage: Eukaryota > Viridiplantae > Streptophyta > Pinopsida > Pinales > Pinaceae > Pinus > Pinus albicaulis. Next base: position 1,340,999,876 of record CM076574.1, read on the forward strand.
ACTGGATTGACAGGTCAGAGAGGGAGGCAGGTAGTAGATCGCCAAAGTTGTCTAGTCACAAGTCGCGACCCCACTCAGGTCGCAGGTCGCAGACCATCCCAATAGTCGGGAAGACGAAAGGACACAGTAGCCAAAAATTCAATTTTGATTATATATGTACTCCCTCGAGAGAGAATGTATGGGCCTTTTTCCGGACTCCAAAAGGAGAGAGAGATATATAACTGTATAGCACTGAATGTATGATTCCATGAATGAATACAAATGAATGTTTTGGACTTCACTATTGGATCTGATGGAAACTTCCATGTATTGACATTATGAATATTTTTCTCTTACATGTATGAAACTATTCGTAGTTGATTATTCCATTTTTCTGTTCGTACATTGTTTATATGTTTGAGCTCTTTTGATATATGAATGATGTGCGATGTTTCATCATAGGAATGTGTTAATGACATAGTTATTGATATTTCCCTAATATTTTGAAAACTTGCTTAGGAAATTGAAGGGTCTTTGATCATAGTGAATTGATTCTCTTATGCTCAAACGAGCCTCTACATGAGCATGTCCCTAATGACGTTTTTCTAACAATAGTTCTGTTAGGTCCCTATATTACTAGTATAGTCCCTTATTGTTGTTAGTGTAACCCCCTTATTGTTATTATTGTACCCTTGTAACCCTCATATTATTATTATTGTGCCCTTAAATTATTATTGTTAGGTTGGCTAGGATTACATTGTGGCCCACTAGGATTACATAATGGCCCCATGGACTCCTATATATAGAAAGGAGGTTTTGTAAATTGTATCATCCAAGAATTTTTCATTTATGTAATGTATTGGAGGTTTCCCCCTAGAATTGGCTTATTTCTAAGGAGTTGATATCTCTTTTCTTCTATTTTTGGAGCTGGTTACACAACATTTGGTATCAGAGCTTTGGATTCTAGGGTTTCGCTGCTCCAAATAGGTCATCGTGGAATTTTCGCTATAATTGTTTTTATACGAAGCTTCAGAAGATGAAATTTTTAGGGTGCGAAGCCGAAATCCTAAGGAACATCTTCAAAAAAATTCAGAGTTTGGTTCGCAATATTTTCGGAGATATGATCTATGGAAGTTAGATCTTGTTTCAGGCTCCTAAACAGGTCATTGTGGAATTTTCGCTATAAATTTTTTTCTACGAAGGTTCAGAATCTGAAATTTTTAGAATGCGAAGCTGAAATCCTGAGGCAACTCTTCAAAAAATTTCAGATCATGGTTCACAATATTTTTGGAGATATGATCTATGGAATGTAGTGCTTTTTCAGGCTCCAGAATTTCATCTCAAAGAGGTGATCATGGGAAAAGATTCATAACTCTCTCTCTGAGCATCGGATTGGAGTTCCTTAAAAATTGGTCGCAAGTACATGGACTTTTGTTTCTTGGCTATCAATTTCAGATTATAAGGAAGAAACAGTGACACGTGGCAATCCGTACAAGTTCACTCTACTGAACCAGTCCAAAATTGGGTCATTGTGGGAGATTGGACATAACTTTGTCTTGAAGAATCCAAATCATATCAGACCTATGGCATTTGAAAGAAGCAGAGGGCTACTTCGGTGCTGAATTTCGGATATTGAAGATCCACAATTACGAGAGATAACTCAATTTCAATATCGAGCTCCTCAAAAGAAGTAAAAGGTGTGTATTGTTTTTCGAATTGCATAAGTCTTGTTTGAAGAATCAAGTTGAATTGATTCCAAGGAATATTGTAGAATAGATATCAGTATTGGATTCTAAAATGGCCCCTAAAAATAATTCAACACCCATGAAGCCTTTAGAAGGCTCTACTATGACTCAAGAAGACCAAGAATGGCACCATCACATATCAATATTACAAGAGCAAGTGCAACAAATTTCGCTCTCACAAAGAACAACAAAAAATGAAATGGAAGTTTTGAAGAAAGGCATGTAAGCTAAGATGAATGGTTTGGAAGCTAAGATGGATGGCATAGGTAGACATGGAAGCTAAGATCGATGAAAAAACTGAAAGACAACATGGAAAACATGAAGAAGGATCTAAGTGAACATGAAGGTTTGGCAAAGTTGATACAAGAAATGTATCCTAATGGTGAAAGATAGTAGAGAAACTCATGATGAGAACAAAATAAATTTTAATCATGATTTCATAAACTCTACTATTGGAGGGAAGAACCATATTCCAAAAATGAATATGAGGAATTTTGATGGAAAGGATCACGTAACATGGATGCCTCTGAGATGGAGCAATATTTTGATCTCCATAATGTGCAAAACACAAAGGTACACATTGCAACACATTTAGAACCAAATACATTTGTATGGTATCGATGGCTTTGCTCCCATAAAAAAATTGTCACTTGGTCAATTTTTATGGAGGAAATGATAGCACATTATGAGGATACAAAGAGCAACACCTTCTTTAGCCAATTGATAAATCTCAAACAAAAGGGTTTAATGGGGGAGCACATTGAGGACTTCCAAAAATTGAATATAAAGGTAACTGATATTCCGTGAGAGGAACACGGGATTGATCTCTTCATGGGTACTTTAAAGGATAACATCCCAACATGAAGTTCGCGTTTTGGAACGATTCATTGGAGAGAGCATTCGAGGTTGGCAAAGAGAAGATTGAATGTAAAATTATGGTAAAGAAGTATAACACTCACTTCTATAAAGAGGAAAGTGTTTCTACTCCTAGATTTCCACAACCTACAAGGTTGACACCACAACAAATCGGAAGAAAAAAGACAAAAAGGGCTTTGCTACGATTGTGATAGCAAATACACTAAAGACGTAAGTGTCTTGAAGAAATTATTTTACATGGTGTGAAGAGGAGGGGAAGAGAAGAAAATGAACAAGAAGGAAATACACCAGAACCAACCCAGAAGTGGAAGAAATGAGTCGACCATCTCGTGTAATGCATTGGCGGGAATTACCACTCACCTCAAACTCTCAAGATAGAAGGACATATCAAGAAGAAAAGGGTAATGGTGTTGATTGATTCGGGTAGTACCATAATTTTATTCATTGTAAGGTAGCCAAGGAATTGAATTGTTTCCTACTTGACACCAAAATGTCAAGTGATGGTTGCAAATGGAGGAACTATAAATTTTCTGGAAAATTCCATAATATCAAGCTAACCATGGGGGAATATGTATTGAATATTCCAATGCTTTCCATTCCTATAGGAGGTTCGATGTTGTACTAGGAGTACAATGGTTACAATCTTTAGGGGACGGTGGCTTTTAATTTTCAAGAACTTTTCTTCAAAAAAATTTGGAAGGAAAGGAAGTTGAATTACGGGGTATTGCAGGAAGGCTGTGAAAGATAATACGCTCTAATGTCATGACAAAGCTTCTAAAAGAAAGAACAACGAGGTGTAATTGCACGGTTATGCTCACTAGAACAACATCAAAATCATCTATTCTGCAGATCTCCAACAAGTTTTTAGACCCAAATCATTCCAAGGTGTTTGAAGCTCCAAAGGACTCCCACCTATTCGTGATCATGATCATGCTATTCATTTGATTCAGGGAGGGAGTCTCTCAAACATGGACCTTATAGATATCCTTATGTCCAAAAGAGAGAATTGAACGTATGATTGCATAAATGTTAGAGGCGGTATAATTCAACCTAGTCAAAGTTCTTTTCTATGCTCTGTATTATTGGTACACAAGAAGGATGGATCATGAATTTGTTGGATTATAGGGAGCTCAATAAGCTCACCATTAAAGATAAATTTCCCATTCTGTGATTGATGAATTATTGGATGAATTACATGGAGAAAATTATTTTACCAAGTTGGATCTTAGTTCGGATATCATCAGAATTAGAATGAAAATGAAGATATTCCAAAAAAACATTTCGAACTCATGAGGGTCATTATGAATTTTTGGTCATGCCTTTTAGCCTTACCAATGCACCTTCTACATTTCAAGGGGTTTGCTAGAATTCATTTTCAAACTCGTTTGATCGGGAAAATTTGTCCGGCCAATATAGGATCTCCTGTGAGAAAGTCCCAATTAGACCTTAAACCGTCTGGAGTAGGGATCCCGTCCTGGGAGTGTGGGTCCGCTACCACTTACACTTTCTCTTCTGGCCTCAAAAGAACCCGCTTGAACTCGCGAACATACACTTATTCACCCGATATAGAATACGAGATTGGTTGTTAAACATGAATCAAACACTATGTAGCAGATTATAGATAAAGCACATACACCTCAAGAGATGTCATTAGCAACACATCTTTTGTGGGGTACTAAGCTCGTACAAAGGGTCCGATCACACAAAAAATAGTTCTGGATGATAAGATACCTCCGCACTTCCGAAAGATGAAACGAAATGCTAACAATCTAGTTTATTAACATTCATACATATAATGTATAATAAGATGAACATCATTGATACAACACGGATAGCCATGACGTATAAACGATATCATGAAAGAATGTATCTGCATTAATCATAGGATATTCTCAAATCGTTGAAAGAAATACACAAAGTGTTCATACAAAGAAACACATCATAACCATAGGATATTTTAACAAGATTCTATATTCATATGCTCATGTCAGATCTTTAAATACAATGCTTGTAGCTCCCCGAGTTTCCCAAAAGAAAAGCCTCGTACAATGTCCCGTAGGAGTATTTATAATGCCAAAATTGACCGTTGGGTTTCCTCGATCGTTCGCCTTTCGACTTTGGGCTACCTTGCGACCAACTCCTTCGCGACCGGGGGTAGATGATGCGAATTCGGCGTGACCGTCCTTGCTGTTGCGATTTACACCCGGCTCCTTCGGGCCGCTCGTGATTTGCCGCCGCCGGACGCGAACCGCAATGTCAACCCGTTGTTCCCTTGTTGTGTCCGCCATGCTCGGGTACCGCCGCTATGGGGGATACTGTGGGCACCTCCTCTTTTCAACCTATACGCGCATTCCAAAGCGTTCGGTACTAGGGTCTCCTCTTTGTCCAATCCGATTCGAGAGCGACGCAAGCTTGCATAAATCCGCGCCGACGCGCGATGAATTGACTAAGATGTTTCGAGATGCGAGGGTTCCTGGACGTTCGCTACCAAGCCACATGGGTTGTAAGAATGTTTGAATATCTGGCTTTACTTGCTCCTGCAAGCCTTCTTCCAATGCTCCAAGCGATGGGATGTGGTGCGCGTATGCATTGAGTCGATACCACTAATCGTCGGTCGTACGAGGACATCACTTTGTCTGTGTCTTTAGTCAATTTTTCTCCGTATCGCATCGCTATGCGAGTTGAACTTTCGCATCCCCGCGTGTGGATCCGGCCCTAGGCAAATTTTCGTGTGCCTCGAGGGTACCGAATGGTCCAAACCCATCATCCTATTCAAAGCCTCGTGAAGCCTCTTTGAGCCGATCTTGTCTTTTCCCCGGTTTCCATTCGTGCCCCTCGCGAGGAGCGATCGTTTGTTCGATGGTGAACATCTCACCATATACCGTTCGTTAGCTTCTATCTCCAATACCTCACACTCCTTGAAAATGGCAAGTGAGACTTCATTTGCCGCGCAGCCTCGTTTTCTGGTTGTCGGACTTCCGCTTGCAATGCCGCTCTCTCCGGCTTCTGCCATCTTTTCGCGTTGCCCCCACGCGTGTAAATCGTTTTGTAGAGCTACTATTTCACCATCCCGGTTACATTTTCTTCTCAGAGTCGTTAGCCGAAGGCGACGCTCTAATGTTTGTCGACACGGACATTAGTCCCGGTATCCAAAACTATATCCTTACTCGTGATACCTGCAGATGATGCAGAGGGACCATGTGCCAACGACCTCCTCTTCTCCCCGATGGATCTTGAACGAAATCAAAGGAAATCTCGTCGTCGAACACATCTTCCGTCCTCGCTATCTAACATCGTAGAGTTGTGTACGCCCAAAGGTACGTCGAGAGGAGTTACTCAAGATCATCTAGCGTGTCATCTTCTCTTTCCTCTCGTGTTCTCTTCCTCTTCCTTCCTCCGCCCGCCTTCTCGCCGCTCTATCTCGCCCTCTTCTTGCTCACTGCAGCTCGCTCGTCGCTCGTCGTTCACCTCTCGCGCCGTTTCTATTTCGGCCTTCTTCCTTTCGTCAGCTCGCACTCGCTCGGTTTTCAAGGCCGCCTCCGCCTTGTCCAACTCCGCTTTAAGCGCCCGTTCCGCCGGGGTACCGTGCCTCTTTTTGTCTTTTTTCTTTCCCCCGCCCTTTCGGGGGCCGCCTTTAGCCGCAAGCTACCTTGCGCGCGCCTCCTCATCTTCCTTACCTTCCTCTCCCTTTCCGCGTCTTGCTTCTCGCCTCCTTTTTGTTCGCTGATGGCGTTGACCCCGTGTTGATTCGGATTTCTCGGGAGCATGCGATGAAGAAGAAGCTCCTAACCGACGTCTTCCGTCTTCCAAGTTCGATCATCCAAGGCCCCCCGGACCACGTCAACCCCCGAGCAAGCCGTTCTTCAGCATTATACCGCTCTCTCCTTTCATCTTCTGGGCCGGGGCGTTCGAGATGGGCCATAAGTCCACCCGAGGTCGTCTTCCGTTGTTCGGGGACCAATCTCCTTCCGGGTCATAGCCGCAACTAATTGCCCTACCGATAACTTCGCTGGCGTCCGTTCTCGCTAGCACCTCCTTGAAGTCTTTAATCGTGAATGCACCAATAGTGAGGGGGCGTAGTGGGCCATGGCTTCTTTTTCCCTTAGACAAGATGTTGGAGAAACCAGGACATCTCAAAGCACACCTCCCGCATCGCATTTTGTCCGTCACGAAACGAGGTGTTACATGTGCGCCCGTAGGGGTTCCAAAGACTAGATGAAGGTACTGTGGAAAGGGAACCAGCTGCGCCACTAACCGTGGTCTCTGGCCCCATGACACAAGGGCGTCTTGGCCAAATAAATGCCCGTACGAGTGAACAAATATTTGGGAGATCCCATCTAGGTCCCGTTTGTATTTAGACCCTGCATTTTTAAGTCAGTAGATGGATCGCGCGTGCACTGCAGGGTCCCGCTTGTGCTCCCACTCACAACCTCCACTTAAGACACCACATCTAGTAGGTATGAAGCCATGTAAAATCTAACAGTATCTCGTCCAGAGCCAATGCCGAGTTCAGTTGGTCCTCAGCCGACGGCCACACGCATGCTGCGCCGCCAAAACGGTCCCCCGTGTTGTCACATATTCCAATGGGGTGCCCAACCGCCACAGTGCGGGAGCACCGCGCCCGGGAAGCCCGGCAGAGCATGGGCGCAACCAATTTATAGACGCTAGGCTTGCCACCGGGTATTCTCGGTTCTTTTTCACTTTTAGTCTTCGGCTCCTCCCACCATTGTTTAATAGTATCGACGCATCTAAGATTATGGTGCAGCACCATTCTCGAGTAAAGTGCCGCGCCTGGCGCTATAGTTGAATAATAAAGGTGTGCATCCGAGCCTGCCGCAGTGAAAGCTCGCCCACGATCTCTCGATCGTCACCCTCTCTGGCCCCGTTTTGTATTATCCGCCCATGATCTCCGTGACATGGGAACATGCACGGATGTGCCCCCGTCAGAGTGTAGTTTGGACTCACCGCCAGCATTTCGTCCGGAGGCCTTCCCGGAATTCTTCCTGCAACTTGGGCGACCATAACCGTACCACCTCATGCCGTCGTCTTTCGAAAGTAAGCATATAATGGTCTCGGAATATTGGGGGTGGGGGACACCACCACCAAATTACCGCCCCTTCCGCCGTTCCCTTGTCCTTTCTCCGAGACCGCTGTGGGCGCCATGTCACTAGAATCGTAGACACAGTATGCACTCTATATCTTCACCGTCAAATTCAGAAAGAGTCCTACGATAAGAACGCTGGCAGAATAAAAATCTACACCAAATAGAAACCCAAATGTGTTAAAGCAAACCGGACCGGTGAGTCGCCGGGTCGTTGCATCACACAAACAGGCCCGGCGTCGACCATGAGACTGGCGACTCGGCGACCCGAGGGTCGCCGGGTCGCTAGGTCGCGAGACCCGCATAAACAAAGAGAGTGTGAGACCGGCGACCTCGGCGACTAGGTCGCCGGGTCGGAGGTCGCAATTCTTCAAAATCGGAGAGGGTACTGGCGGCCTCGCGACCAGGCCGCCGGGTCGCAGGGTCGCGTACGAGCTTGCGGGTCGGCTGGCAGTGCGCGATGCCTTGAACCCTTTTGCCCCCTTTCTCGTGGGGGAATTTTGCGAGGTTTCTAGGGCCGTGAGAGCTTGCAGACGGAAATAGGCAGTGCTATCAGATGCCATGGGGTGAAAAGGCAAACGTAGGAGGTTTTGGTAATTTATGCAATATGTTAACGGCAAAATCTTTAAAACATTAAATCATGGTCAAAAGACAATTTATAGGCTACAAGGGGAGATGGGTTTAGTAAGAAAAACATTAGAATGGGAAATGCCAGAAGAACAGCACTACCCGTGAAAACTCACGCGCCTGAGCCGGTCAGAGGCGTTTTCCCCTTACAAATCGCCGAATGTGAATACGCACTGCGACCCCCTTTTATAGGAAGTCGCACGTGCGGGCCATTAATGGGGGTCGCCGGGGTCGCACCATCAAACCTTGCGTTTTGCGACACTGGCGACCCGCGACTCCGGCGACACCGGGGGTCGCCGGGTCGCAAGGTCGCCAGTCGCGATTTTCGGAATGACAGACCAGGACCCAGCGACCTCGGCGACCGATATCGCCGGGGTCGCAAGGTCGCCAAGTCGCGATTTTCGTAAATGATCGACTGCGACACCCAGCGACCTGGCGACCGGGTCGCCAGGTCGCTAGGTCGCGTCATGAGTTTATGTAATGTGTGCACTGGCGACCGTCGACCGAGGTCGCCAGGCTCGCAAGGCTCAATTTTCATGGATGTCTACTTTTGCGACTTAGTGACTTAGCAATTTCTCTTAGTTCTAAGGGGCCCCAAAATTTTAAAAGGGTAGTCTTTTTTGGAGGGTGTTGTAAAGGTTACAACAAATGGCGATTCATCGGACGAACTCGCAGTCTCTCCGCTCATAGTTAGCCTTAGCGGGGGAGGGAGGGGCTCGCAGTGCTAACCGGTCCTTTTACCATGTGGTTGCCATTTCCTAGCCTTCGGTCGTCCAGCCTAAGTTGGCCGAGCTTGCCGGTCCCAGGCGTTGGGCGCCGTTCAAACAAATTCTTTCTTCTCGTGTTCCTGGGACCGGAAGGGTTGGAGAACCTAGGCGCGGTGGTCCGGTACGATTATTTTGTCCTCATCGTGTTGCTCCGCCGCCACCGAACCTCTCGATCCCTAAGGAGTTTACTTCGGCTTAGAATCATGAACGTTGCCCGCCGCGCCGAGCCCGGTCGGCGCACCCCGCGGAGTCGTCACATCACCCTCTCAGTGTGAAGCCTTTCTCAAGCCTTTACCCTTATTTGTGTGCCGTTGCACTTATTTTGAATGTGCCTCGAGGCACTTATTTAAATGTGCCTGCGACCCTATTTGAAATGGTCGTTTAGCCCGCGATGAGGATCCCGACTTATCTCGCTTGCAGAGGCCGCTCCGGTCCGGTACGAGGACTCGGTTTTTCCCGCATGCCCTATCGTCGTTTTAGAGTATCTCTCTTCCTCCTAGTCCGCTACCAATTACACCGCATTTTCTTTTGCGGACACCCTCTCACCGCGAGGTAAGCTCCCCGTTTCGACGACTTCGTGTTGTACGGCTACCTCTAGGTGTAGAGTGGAAACAACTTCCGCCGCCTTTGAGTTTATCGGAAAGGCCTTCCATCAAAGGGAGAGAACCCGCCGCAAGATGCCAACTGCGTAGTTTGGAACAAATCCTCCTTTAGGTTCTTCTTTTTTCTTTCTTTCTTTCTTTTCTTTTCTTTTTTTTTTTTTTTTTTTTTTTTTTTTTTTTTTTTATATAAACAAACAAAAGACAAGGAACTATGGTACAACCGCATGTGCCCTCGAAGGGTCATGGCGGAATAGTGCTTGAGGTCATGCCCGTTTACCGTGAGGACTCGACTCGTCCATCAAGGGTTTGTAATCCGAATGGGGACCTATCTTTTCATTAATTTGGAACGGGCCCGTCCAAAGTGCTCGGGAACTGCATGCTTCCTTTCTCATGGGCTTTATCCTACTTAAGGACCAAGTCTCCTACCTCAAAATTTTTGTTTCAGACTTTTTATCAAACCATCTTTTGATCTGCCTCCGATGGACGGCAAATTTTTCCCTAGGTCTTTTGCCTTTCTTCCTCCAATTTCACAAGAAGGTGTCGATCTTGGGCTTTTGCAAGGTGGGACACGGAGTACCATGACATTCTTGGGACAGCTTGGAGTGGCCGGAGAGATAGATGAGAAGGGAGGGATGCTTCTTTTCCATACACAAGAAAATGGGGAGGTGCTCTAAAGAGGACTTGGGAGGACACTACTACCCCACAAGGTATCGTGGAAGGGCATTGTGCCAATTTCACCGGTGGGATGAGAGTCTTCTTAATAATACATGAGGTTCATGCAGGACTCCTACCAGTAACCATTTCCTCGGGGGTGAATAGTTTGAGGCATCGTTTCGTAATAATTCCATTTTCCAAATAAGCAGAAATCATATAACTCAAAAGATGAGAAATAAGTCGCATTATCAAAAATCCAAAGAAGCCTTAACGCCAAACCTGGCCATGATGAAATGCGTGAGGAATTCTATTACCTTCGATCGTTGATTCGGCGTAACCCGCATTGCCTCGAAATTTACCCCAGGAAGTAATCGCAGCCGTAAGGATATACTCAGATGTTGTTTAGAAGAGTGAGGTATGATTTCCCCAATTACATCCAAACCCCATTGTTGGAAAGGTTCCCATCGCTAATGAGAGTAGTGGTGCGTTGTGCCGTGCTTCTCATTGCGAACTTCTCGGCACCGAATGCATCGGACATATGCATGCGCGTTCGAAAGAGTAGGCTATCAATATCTCGCACGCACATTCATGGGCATGCTGGTATCCCCGAAAATGACCTCCACCGGGTCCGTTGCGAAACTCTGCGAAGATTTGTGCTTCGTCGCCCTGCCAACAGAGCAAAGACCCCATGCACGTGGTAAAGCTCAACAACTTACCTTGACCGCCTTGGTGAGATGCGGCTTTTAATCTGATGCGGCGCTTCTGTCAGCAAGAGACAGGGTCCATCGTGCCTTGGGCCAAGAGATCTGGAAATGTCGAATACCAAGAAGGGCTATTTTGTCGGGGCACATGGTCGCTTCCGATACATGTCGATTTCTTGTTCCCAACATTCTTCTTCCATCTCGCGTGTATTTGTACTCGCTGCCATTTGACATAAGCCCCGTCCTTTGACGGAGGTGGCCGGTTTGAACTCTAAATCGTATCCTTGTAAACATGCCATCCAGCTTGCCCCGCCTTTCGCCTAGTTCCCCGCCGTACGAAGAGTGAGCTGACCGCTAGGTGTGGTACAAAAAAACCGTGACGTGACTTTTTCAAGATGTAAGGCCTAAAATGTTTTACTCGCCTTATAAACCGCATAGGCTTGCTTGTCAATTTCCGATAGTTTAATTCGGCCTCCTCGTAGACCGGTGCTCATAAAAGAAATGGGCCGTTCATCGTTGTTATTATCTTTCTCGTGTGAGGACAACAGTGTTTGAGAATCAAGCGAACGTGTATGATGAAGCCTTTATCAAGATCTCGACTTTGGAGGGGAAGGGGTTTTGGCCTATAGCCCTTTTGATTTTTCGAAAGCCTCTTTCTCGTCAGATTCCATTTGAATGCGCATTCTTCTTAATCATTCCCCACGCTCGACAATCATGGCAAAATTCCGAAATGAATTTACGACAAAATTAATCTTTCCCAGGAAGGATTGCATTGCTTTCTTGTTGTTTTGGGGCGGAATCTCGAGCAATGGCTTTAGCCCGTTCGATCAACCACAGCACGTTCCGTTTAGTGATAATGTGGCCTAGCCACCGCCACAAAGAAAAACGCTCTTTTAGGATCGAGTGATATTCCATACTCCCCCGCATCTATCGAAGATTTGTCTAAGGTGGCGTAAATGGTCGCCCCCCGCATTTTGAAAATACAAAAGAATATCGTCTAAATAAAACCACTACGCTCTCGCCCTATTAGACCGCGGAAGGCTATGTCCATAGCTCGTTGGAAGGTGGCTCCCCGCATCGATCAATCCAAAGGGCATGCGTCTGGTGCTGCCGCCCCCATTTTGTCCGACTGGTTTTCAACTGTCAGCCCGCCTACTACTGGGTTATACGGAGAAGCCGCCTGTCAGGGAGAACATCTCGCATCCGGCATACGCCTTGTACATCTGCTCCATGGGAGGCACCGGTAGTTGTCTTTGTTTGAGGACCGATTCACATTGCGAAATCTACACACAAGCCAATTTCACCAGACTTCTTCGCACAAAAGTACCGCATTCGACACCCACGTGGAGTGACGAACTTTGAAAATGATGCGAGCATCTAAAAGCTTTTTAAGTTCTTTAGAATCATTAAGCTCCAAAGTCAGATGTATTTTTCTTCGAGTTTCGTTGGAAGGTTTAACCCCTTTTTCATGGGTATTACATGTTGAATGATACGGTATCGTATGTACGTAGATCTTCATACGCTCAGAAAATACATCACGATACTTCCGGAATAGTCGTGGGTGAAAGCCCGTGCCTCTTCATCACGCGCTCTTGCCAAGGTTAACAAAACTTAGGATTCTCATCCGACCCTGCTGACTTGCCGATGAGCCAATATGGAACTTTGCACTTTGGTGTTCTGAGGCCTCGCTAATCGGTTTTGCGTATCAAACATCTTTTCTAATGATACCACCCTTGGGCATACAGTTCTCTCCCGTGTTCTCATTCCTTTCTCCGTAACGCACGCTCATGTTCTTCCTCATCAATTGCCGCGTCTTTGAATACTAAAGGTTGCACATAAAATCCAAAATCGTTGATCATCATTAAACACGCGTAAATTAGAAATATTGTCCGGCACAGAGGGCCTGCATACAATTTCAATAGAAAAACCGTCCCCCAAAGGCGTGAATCTAGCAAAACAAAGATTGGCCGCAGTATCCGCCGCCGCGTTGTGCATCCTAAGCGTACGTACTTTATGCCAAATGCATCAAAACCGGTAAATCAAACGCCATACCTCTTGTTGATACGCCTTTAAATGTGGAGATAAACTAAGAATAGTGTTGCGTACTCCGGCGGGTGATGATCTCGAATTCCAATGACCCGCAAACATTTTACTCAAGTCCAAAGGCTCTTCCTTTTTAAGTCCGAGGATTAATGCCTCGTACTCGCCGGAGTTAAGGTAATCGAAACCTAAATTTTATGAGATCGTATTTATTCTCGAAGTGGTCAAGCAATATGCAACCAAGACCAGCCTCCGCTCATTAGTCTTGGATCCGTCATAATACAAGGTCCATAGGTCACTGCCCTTCGTGGCACTAGGTCAGAATGAGGCTTCTCATAAGTGGTAAGTCAATTACTTGCTCCCTGACAAAGCTACTGCGATTGAACCCTGGGGTCTATAGGAGTAGACTGGGGGTTTGGTAGCATCCAAATATTGACTCTAGAAAACACATGCTAAGCTCTTCGTGCAAAGTCGATGGGTTCATTACCGCGCCCAGACAAGGACGGTGTGTTTCCATGTAAGGCTCACTTTCTGCATCCGATTTGATTATTCCGCCCCTTGTAAGGAAGCCACAATGTAACCGCCGGTGGCGAAGTAGCCTTGTAATTTGCCGGACCAATCTCTACCGAGAAATATCGTATGCTTCGGAATATCAACGCACTACAATGTCGATGCACCGATGGACCCAGAGTCCGGGATGATGCTGATGACATTGTTCAATTCCCCTATGCATGTGTACTTGTGATCTATCGAGTTGTATGATTTTCGTACCGCCTTCTCCGGCGAATGTTAAGTTTCTTACGTACGTATACGGGCATGACGTTTGTAGAGGCACCGAGTCGACCGCAGATGTGGGCCTGTGGACATTGCTGAACATCTCAAGGACAAAAGGAACGGGGGTGGACCCCAGAGTTGGTATCGATGGCGTTCACTATGGATCGAACATCCGATCCTACCGCGCGTACGTATTGCTCACGTCTTCGCAGCTGACATATTTGCGAAAGCCTTAAGAATAAGCTCCTTTTTTGATTAGTAATGCGAGCCAACTCATAGAGAGAAATGTTTGCTCTTGTTTTCTTCATATCCCCAACAATGTTATAACTCGGGTTCTCAAGCTGAGGGCTAGGGCTCACGGAAGTCTCGTGAGGATTCTCACGAAGTTTTCCGACTCGTTCTCGGTAGTGTCATGGGGAGTTTTCTTCCCACGATTGTTTTCCTGTGTGCGGTGATCTTCCTTAGAAAGCCCTTTTTTTGTCTTCATAAGACCGTTCTCTACGGAACAGTCTCAAGCTTCGAGGCTATAATTCCGCACGGCCGATCCGGGAGTGTCCGCCATGTAAATATCGATAGGAGTAAGGTTTTCCACCTTCGAATTACGTCAAAAGCAAGGGAGGATAGAGGGATCCTCGGGTTCTTCATTTGAGGATGGATTTTCATCATGATCCTCAAACTCACTCTCCGTCACATCCCCCGGAGTTTGATCATCTAAAAGCCGATTAACTACCGCTCGTCATGCTACCAATCCACGAGGGCATGTTTTCTCGAATGGGCATTGGTGAAAAGTACCGTAAATTATCTTTCCCTATCTCTTCCACATTGAGAGCGCATTTGTGTTGACTCGAGGTTCGCTTAGTATTGAGATTACTTTTCCGAAAAAGGTTTAGGTGGTCTACTACTAGTCGTGGCTTCGCGCCTTTTCTCCCCGGGTGGTCGCTGACTTCTATCTGCTAAATGTTTGGAGCGTTTGGCCATGCTTTCAAAATCAAGAGTATCTCTATCCCTATCGTTAGTCTTAGGAGTGGAGGACTGACCCTTTTCGTGTTGGGTTTGTTATCATCTCGTCCTCATGATCGATGGCTCCTATCAAAAGCATGTCATTTTCCGCGCCGAGAGCAAATTTCATAATTAGCCGCAAGGTTAGCACGGGCTTCCTCGTTTCACGAAAACGCAATATCTCCGGGCAAGGCTTTGGTGTAGTAGTCAATGGTGATCGAGTCATCCAATGCTAAGTTGGGAGGAAATTTCTCGCAAGATGGTAGCGAAGCGTTGGCTGAAGTCCTTCACCTTTTCCTTTTTTGACACTCGATGGTGCTTAGCTCTGCCTAGAAGCATAGAAGGAGTTTTATCTTCTCCGAAAACTTATGCAGAAAATGCGACGAATTGCTCCCATGAAGACGGAGGCATCCGGGGAGAGAGCGGTACCAAGTGGTCGCCTTGTTTTCGAGGGTATGGGGAAAATTTTCGACATGCGACACGGATCGTACCATGATTTGCGCAGACAAATAGAAACTGCTAATATGATCTTTACCAGTGGTACCCTTTTCTGTGGTCGAACTTGGCAGATAAGCCCGGATGCCTAGGCAAATCTTGAAGGGCCTAAAAGATTTACCTAGGGACTGAGCCATCCGTGCCGTGGGTTGTATTCCTTCTCGCTCGCCGGTGTTGCCTAAACCGATGTTCGCATTCTCCTTCCGAACCCGAGACCGATGCTTCCTCGACTCGGTGACGGAGCGTCCGTTCGGTGCCCCCCACGTTCGGTAAAATCTCTAAGATATCCCAAGTTGTTTACGTTGTGAGGCCTCACCGGGTTTGGGTGGCGGCCGGGGAGCTTGGCTCTCGTCTCGCCTATCCCCCCTTCCCTCTCGCCCCTCGGCCCTATTCCTATCTCCTTCATTTCCCCACGGCTCTATTTCCCCCGTCTATATTTCTCTCGCCCGCCCCCGCCTACCATCCCCCGGGGTGGGCGTTGTGCCCGGTTGTTGTTTTGTTCGGGTCGGGTTAGGCCGGGAAGTTGTGGAAAGGACCGTGTCGCCAGTCCCTCACCCTCTTGGAGAACAAAGATCGTTTTCCTCACCGTGTGCGAGGTCTTCCAACAGAGGTTTATGAGAGCTCGGCATAGTACTTGCAATGGCCCCTGCTAGTGGGTGATGTTCTCGGCGGAGTCCTATATGGGTAAGGTATTCCGTGATTGGGGTGAACTGTAGAATCGGGTTGACAAGATCTCGTGTGCTGGGCGTAAGGCTCTCACTTCTCGCTCCCTAGTGATTTCATAATATCGAAGCCCCTCCCCCGGAATATCTTCCGGAAGAGGAGGGTTAGTTCTCATTGTTTGTGACCTCCCTGTGGGAGTTTGTGATGGGATGTTTGTTGTGTGTCGAGGTCGCCATCGTTCTCCTTCTAGCGCCACTCCCGTTGACGGAAAATTTACCCGCCACCGCAGGGGGATCTCCCCAGAAAGTCCCAATTAGACCTTAAAACCTGCTGAGTAGGGATCCCAGTGTGGGTCCGGCTACCACTTAAGATGACTTCTCTGCCTCAAAAGAACCTCGTTGAAACCTCGCGAACATACACTTATTCACTCGATATAGAATACGAGATTAACGTGTTAAACATGAATCAAACACTATGTGTAGCAAGATTATAGATAAAGCACATACACCTCAAGAGATGTCATTAGCAACACATCTTTCAGGTGAGTCTGTTTCGTACAAAGGGTCCGATCACACAAAATAGTTCTTGATGATAAGATACCGCACTTCGAAAGATGAACGAAATGCTAACAATCTAGTTTATTAACATTCATTAATATAACAGATAATAAGATGAACATCATCGATACAACACGGATAGCCATGACGTATAAACGATATCATGAAAAGAACAACATTCATTAATCATAGGATATTCTCGAAACTATTAAAGAAATACACAAAGTGTTTCATATACAAAGAAACACATCATAACCATAGGATATTTTAACAAGATTCTATATTCATATGCTCAAGTGTCGTATCTTTAAATACAATGCTTGTAGCTCCCGAGTTTCCCAAAAGAAAAGCCCTCGTACAATGTCCCGTAGGAGTATTTATAATGCCAAAATTGTCTCAAGGTTTCCTTGATCGTTCGCCTTCGACTTTTGGGCTACCTGCGGCCCAACTCCTCTCGCGACCCGGGTAGATGATGCGACTCCGCGACTCCGTCCTCGTTGTTGCGATTTTATACCCGGTTCTTCGTCGCTCAAGATTTGCCGCCGGACGCGAACTCAAGCACGTCAACCCCGTTGTTCCCTAAGGAAGTCCCGCCATGCTTGGTACTCGCTCGCTATGGGGGATACCAGGGGCACCTCCTCTTCAACCTATACGCGCATTCCAAAGCGTCTCTACTCAGGGGTCTCCCTCTTTGTCCAACTGACTCCGAGAGCGACGCAAGCTTGGTATAAATCCGCGCCGGAGCCGCGATGAATCACGAAGATGCTCTTGAGATGCGGAGGGTCTTGACTGGGGCCGCGGCCCGTCGATGGGTTGTAAGAATGTTTGAATATCTTGGTTTACTTGTTCCCGGTGTTTTCTTCCTCTAATGCTCCAAGCGATGGGATGTGAAAAAAATGTGATGTGATTATGTGCTTCAATTGTTCAATCGATGGTCGTACGAGGACATCACTTTGTCCAGTTCCTTAGTCAATTTTTCTCCAGATTACCGCTGTGCGGAGTTGAACTTTCAGATCCTCGCGTGTGGATTCAGCCTCCCTCTTAGGAAAATTTTCGTGTGCCCGAGGGTACCGAATGGTCCAACCCATCATTCCGCTCGTCCAAAGCCCTCGTGAAGCCTCTTTTGAGCCGATCTTGTCTTTCCCCGGTTTCCATTCGCATACTCGCTGCAGGAGCGACCGTTATTCGATGGTTGAACATCTCACCATATACCTGTCTCATAGTCATCTCCAACACCTCACACTCCTTGAAAATGGCAAGCGAGACTTCATTTGCTGGTAGAGCTTGGTTTCGAAGTTGCTGGACTTCCGCTTGCAATGCCGCTTTCTCCTGCTCTGCCATCTTTTCGCGTTGCTCAGCTGCGTGCAGTCTGTTTTGTAGAGCTACTATTTCTCTACTCATCTGGGTTACATTCTCTTCTGTAGCCGCAGCGAAGGCAGTACCTGCTGACGCTATCATTACCGGATTAGTCCTGGTATCCAAAACTATATCCTTACCTGTGGATACTGCAGATGATGCAGAGGGACTATGTGCCAACGACCTCCTCTTCTCCTGACGGATCTTGAACAAAAATTGATCAAAAGTGAGTCTGGTCAGGTCGAACACATCTTCTTCCTGTCCCTGGGGCGATCTAACATCAGAGAGTTGTGTACGGCCCAAAGGTACGTCGAGAGGAGTTACTTCAAGATCATCTAGCGTGTCATCTTCTCTTTCCTCTGTGTTCTTCTCTTCCTCTTCCTTCCTCCGCCGTTCAGCTTCTGCTGCTGCCTCTATCTCGGCCCTCTTCTTCTGTTCAGCTGCAGCTGCCTGTTCGGCTTTCCTTTGTCGTTCAGCCTCTGCGGCTGCTTCTATTTCGGCCCTCTTCCTTTTCTCAGCTGCAGCAGCCTGCTCGGCTTTCTTTTGGCGTTCAGCCTCCGCCTTCAATCCCAACTCCGCTTTGCGCCTTTGTTCAATGTGACTTATGCCTCTTTGCTCAGCCACCTTTCTGGCCTCTTTGGCCAGCTTCTTCTTTTGTGCTGCAGTTGTACCTTTTGAGCGCGCCTCCTCATCTTCTTTTAGCTTCCTCTCCTTTTTCTGTTGGGCCTTTGCTTCTGCCTCCTTTTGTTTGGCGGATGGCCTTGACCCTGTGTTGATTCGGGATTTCTGGAGCATGGGATGAAGAGGAAGCTCCTAACTGACGTCTTCTGTCTTCTAAGTTCTGATTATCTGAGTCTTCCTGGACCACGTCAATCCCGGGAGCAAGTTGTCTTTCAGCATTATACCAGTTTCTTCTCTCATCTTCCGCTGGGCGCTCAAGGTGCTGATAAGTCCACCTGAGGTTGGCTCTCCGGCAGTGTTCAGGGACCAATCTCTCTGGGTCATAGTTTCGGTGTTCAATTGCCCCCAGCTGATAACTTCTCATTGCGTCTGCTGCTGCTAGCACCTCCTTGAAGTCTTTAACTGTGAATGCACCAATAGTGAGGGGCTGAGTGGGCCATGGCTTCTTTTTTCCCTTAGACAAGATGTTGGAGAAACCATGTGACATCTGAAAGCACACCTCCTGCATCAGCATTTTGTCCGTCACGAGACGAGGCATAACATGTGGCGCCTTGTAAGTTCCAAAGACTCGGATGAAGGTGTACTCAGGGAAAGGGAACCAGTGCGCCACTTTAACCAGGGTCTCCTTGGCCCGCCATGACATGCAAGGGGCGTCTTGGCCAAATAAATGCACATCTGAGAGCGGGACCAAATATTTGGAGATCCGATATGGAGTCTGTTGTATTTAGACTCGGGAATACTTTAAGTTGTAGATGGATTAACGCCGCGTGTTCTTTGGAGTCCCAGTTGTATGAGCCTCAAATATAAATTTTACCCGCATCTAGTAGAGTGACCATGTAAAATTCAGCAGGCATTCCTTCGTCCGGAGCCAATGCCGAGTTCAAGTTGGTCTGCAGCGACGTCATCAGTAAGCCGGCCCAGTTAAAACGGGTCCCGTGTGTTGTCACATATTCCATAATGGTGGCCCAACGGCCGTTGAAAGTGGAGCAGTCTGGGCGCCCGTAAAGCCTGCAGAGCATGGCAGGAACCAATTTATAAACTTTTCTTAGGCTTGCCACTGGGTATTCCTGGTTCTTTTTCACTTTGAACTTCTCGGGCTCCTCCCACCATTGTTTAATAGTATCGACGATCGGGATGGCGTGAGTAGCAGCCCATTCTCGATTAAAGTGCTGGTTTGGGCGCGGCAGTGAATAATAAATGTGTGCATCTGAGCCTACCAGCGTAGTGAAAGCTCTGCCTTCATGATCTCTGATCACAAATTTCTCTGGGTCTGTATTTTGTATTATCCAGTCTATGATCTCCGGACATGGGAATATGGCTGGATGCACCCCTGCCAGATGTAGTTTGGACCTCTTTACCGCCAAGTATATTTCTCGGTCTGGGAGGTCTTCCGGAAATTCTTCTGGCAACTTGGCGAACTCCTGATAAATCTGGTACCACCTCATGCTGTCGTCTTTCGAAAAAGTACATAATGGTATCTCGGAATATTGGGGGTGGGGACACCACCACCAACTCATCAGTCTCTTCCACTATTCTCTTGTCCTTTCTCCGAGACAGCGGGGGCGCCATGTCACTAGAATCTGAGAGCACAGGTATGCACTCTACGTCTTCACCTGTCAAATTCAGAAAGGAGTCCCACGATAAGAACGTCATGGCGATAAAAACCAGTTACAATTTAGTGATAAAACCTAACTGCGTAAATGCAAAACTGGACTGGTGAGTCGCTGGGTCGCGGATCACACAAACAGGGCCCAGGCGCGACCTTGCGACCTTGCGACCTGGCGACCTGAGGTCGCTGGGTCGCTAGGTCGCAGATCTACGAAAACAATGGAAAGTGCGACCTAGCGACCTGGCGACTAGGTCGCTGGGTCGCAGGGTCGCAAATCTCTAAAACTGGAGAAAAATGCGACTCTGCGACCTTGCGACTAGGTCGCTGGGTCGCAGGTCGCAGACTGGCTTGCCGGGGGTTTGGTGCGCGCGGCCTTGAACTCTTTTGCCCCCTTTCTCTTGGGAATTTGCAAGGTTTCTGGGGCCAGGGAGAGCTGTGGCATGATTTTAAAGGTAAAGGGATGATGCCATGGGGTGAAACAGCAAACAGTGAGGTTTTGGGTAATTCATGCAATATGTAATTGGCAAAACCTCAGAAAACATTAAAGCATGGCCAAAAGACAATTTAAAGGCTACAGGGGAGATGGGTTTAGTAAGAAAATCATTAAACGGAAACAGCAGGAAGAAATGGCAACTTACCTGGGAAAAACTTGTCAGTTGAGCTGTCAGAGGCGTTTTCCTTACAAATCGCTGATTGTGAAAAATGCGACCTGCGACCCCAGCACATAGGAAGTGTGCGTGTGGGCCATTAATGGGGGGTGTTGGGTCGTGATTCATCAAACCTTGCGTTTTGCGACACAGCGACCTGCGACACAGCGACACAGAAGTCTGACTGGTGCTGGGTACTAAATCGCGAATTTTCGAATGTGAATTGCGAATAGAAGACTGGCGACGAGGAGTCAATGGGTGTCGTCATAGTGTGTTTAGTAAAATGACCCGGAGTGAGCCTAGCGACACAGCGACACAGCCTTCTGGAGTCATCAGATCTTGATTTTCATGAGTTTATGTAATGTGCGACCTGGCGACCTGGCGACCTGAGGTCGCAAGGTCGCAATTTGCATGGATGTCTACTTTTGCGACTTAGTGACTTAGCAATTTCTCTTTAGTTCTAAGGGGCCCCAAAATTTTAAAAGGGTAGTCTTTTTTGGAGGGTGTTGTAAAGGTTACAGCAAAACCCTTCCTTGCAATTTGTGCTAGTATTTTTGGATGATATACTAATCTACAGCAGGTCTTGGAAGGATCATGTTGAACATGTTGACAGGGTGCTCAAACTATTGCAGGAGAAACAATTATATGCAAAAAATTCCAAATGTTTCTTTGGAGTACAAGAGGTGGAATATCTGGGTCATATTGTATCTCACGAGGGTGTTAAAGTAGACCCTAACAAAATTAAAGACATTAAGGAATGGAAAGTTCCCACAACCATAAAGCAGTTGCGAGGATTTCTCGGGTTAACAGGGTATTATCGCAAGTTTGTTAAGAATTATGGGAGAATAGCAGCACCTCTAACAACATTATTGAAGAAAGATGCATTTTCATGGACTCCTGAAGCAACTAAGGCCTTTGATCATCTAGAAGAGGCAATGTGTCAAGCACCAGTCTTAGCTACGCCAGACTTCACAAAAACCTTTATTGTGGAATGTGATGCATCAGGAAATGGAATTGGTGCTGTTTTAATGCGGGAAGGAAGATCCATTGCTTTTGAAAGTCGTCCAATCAAAGGAAAGTATTTACAGAAACCTATTTATGAGAAGGAAATGTTAGCAATACTGCATGCACTAAAGAAATGGCGAACATACCTAATGGGAAGACACTTCAAGGTAAAAACTGATCATGATAGTCTTAAACACTTTTTGGAACAAAGACTATCTTCAGAAGAGCGACAAAAATGGGTCACAAAGATGTTGGGTTATGACTTTGAAATAATCTACAAAAAAGGAAAGCTTAATGTTGTTGCAGATGCACTCTCAAGAAAGAATGAAGAGGTGGAAGCATTGCTTTGTGCCATTTCTATTATCCAACCAGATTGGATAACCGAAGTAAGAAGAAGGACAAAGACGTATGGACACTCATTCAAAAGTTGCAGCAAGATCCTAGTACATCTGATACATTTAGTTGGAAAAATGATTCCTTATGGTACAAAGATGGCTTATATCTTTGTAAGAATTCCCAACTAAAACAAAAGATTCTTCTGGAATTGCACACTTCTCCTTTAGGAGGACACTCAGGATTTTTAAAAACTTACCACGGGGTGAAGAAAGAATTTTTTGGGATGGCCTTAAATCTGATATTCAAAAGTTTGTGGCGGAATGTTTGGTTTGCCAGCAGAATAAAGTTGAGACAATTAAGACCCCGGAACTTCTACAACCTTTATCCATTCCAAGTCAACGTTGGGAGGAGATTTCAATGGATTTTATCACAGGTTTACCTAAGTCCGAAGGAAAGAGTGTCATCATGGTGATAGTTGATAGACTTACCAAGTATGCACACTTTTGTGCATTATCTCATCCATTTAAAGCAAGTACAGTTGCTACTACATTTATGGACAGAATTCAAAAGCTACATGGAAGCCCAAGGATTATTATGAGCGACAGAGATCCCATTTTTACTGGAAATTTTTGGACGGAGTTATTTTCTTGTTTGGGTACTCAATTAGCTCATAGCTCATCTTATCATCCTCAATCTGATGGTCAAACTGAGATAGTAAATAAATGTTTGGAAGGATATCTTCGTTGTTTTGTATCTGATAAAAAACACAATGGGTCAAGTGGTTACCTCTCGCTGAATGGTGGTATAACACTTCCTTCCATACTGCAGCAAAAATGACCCCATTTATGGCACTTTATGGATATCATCCACCATCCATCACATTATATTTAAGGGAAAATTCGAAGGTTCAAGTAGTGGAAGATCACATCGAGCATCAGCAAGAAGTTCTCCAACTCTTAAAGGATAACCTGAATTTGGCACAAAACCAAATGAAACAACAGGCATATCAACATCGCAGCGAGAGAAGTTTTGATGTAGGAGATTGGGTATTTTTACGGCTACAACCATACAATCAATTGTCCCTCAAGCAAGCTAAGAAGTATAATAAATTATCTCCAAAGTACTATGGTCCTTACAAGGTGTTACAAAAGATTGGTACTATGGCATACAAATTGGAGCTTCATGCTTCTTCGTGAGTGCATCCAGTTTTCCATGTTTCATGCTTAAAGAAGGTTATAGGTGAAAATCTTCCAGTTCAAACAATATTGCCAGAACTTGATGAGGAAGGAAAAATCATATTGGAACCTGAAGCGGTCACGGAAACAAGAACTCGACAACTACGGAATCGATCAATTTCGGAGTATCTCATCAAGTGGAAGAACTTACCCACTGAAGATTCTACATGGGAGGATGAGAATTTTATACAGAAGCACCCAGAGCTACTCAAGCGTTGAGGACAACACTTTTTTGAAGGAGAGGGGCATGTTAGGTCCCTATATTACTAGTATAGTCCCTTATTTTGTTAGTGTAACCCCGTTATTGTTATTATTGTACCCTTGTAACCCCCTTTTTGTTATTATTGTGCCCTTAAATTATTATTGTTAGGTCGGCTAGGATTACATTGTGGCCCACTAGGATTACATTATGGCCTCATGGACTCCTATATATAGAAAGGAGGTTTTGTAAATTGTATCATCTAATAATTTTTCATTTATGTAATGTATTGGAGGTTTCCCCCTCGAAGTGGCTTATTTCTAAGGCGTTGATATCTCTTTTCTTCTATTTTTGGAGCTGGTTACACAACAACTTCTTTTGGTTGCATGCTTTAAATATCGCTCTGCTATTCATGGTGTTTCATTTTCAGGGTAACTGGTCAACGATTTGTCTTATTTAGTTCAAGTATTCGTACATTCTCATGATTGCGAATCACATCTCTACTTGAGGAAGGGCATATATCTCATCAAAAAAATGGAAACTGGGCCCACATACCAGATGGGATCCCTATCACAAATGGTGTAGAGTCAGCTAGTTGGGATTCTATACCGAGGATATCCCCTTAATATTGGCAAGGAATTTTTTCCCCGTCAACAGGTCCTCAAACCATGGTTTGAGACCCCTAGATTTACCCTTTAACCCATTACAACTCGTGAAGTGACTTTGACCCTCCCCAAATCCCCTTGACTCTTCATTTCTTAGTGCGCACGACTCAAAACTACAAAAAAATACTATAATTTAGCCAAAATTGTTGTCCTAACTGACCTTGCTCCAACACAAGTGAAAGCATATGATCGGCAAAAGATATGGTGACGATGGAATGACAAAATCAAGGTTCATTTGAAAGAAGAGGCTGATAAAAAGGAATTCACGAGAGGCAGGATTAGAATGGTTTAATTTTTACACAAGCTTGAAACATGGGAAACTATGCTTGAGAACCCTTGAAGATGGTTTCACTTTTACATAAGCTTGAAACAAAGACAAACTATTCTTGATATTGGTTTCATTTTTACACAAGCTTGAAACAAAAACAAACTATGCTTAAGATAAGTTTGCATGCCCCCAGCATAATGACTCAATTTGAGCTACATGCCCCCGAAGCTTCATTTCATTCACCTAAGTAGACTACTGATTACTAACAGGTGGATGGAATGAAGGTCCATTTATGAGATGAAGTGAAAGGCTCAACTGGGAAGTTTACCAGACCTAATCAAACACTCAAATCAGAAGGGGATTTGTTTCATTTTTTAAACAGCTTGAAACAGTAAAAGAACTATTCTCATAGGGACCTATTTCATTTTTTAATGAGGTTTACATAGTAAAAGAACTATCCTCATATGACCTGTTTCATTTTTTAACGAGGTTTACACAATAAAATAACTATCCTCATGACACCTTTTTTCATTTTTTAACGATATTGAAACAAGAAAATGAACTTTTCTCCCGAGACCTTGTTTCATTTTTTAAGGAGCTTGACACAAAAAAAGGAACTCTTCTCTGACACTTTATTTCATTTTTTTAACGAGATTTACACAAGAAAAGTGTTGGTGTTCAAGTGTGAATGATATTGTTCACCCCTTTCCCACATTAATTATCAATTTAGGATGCGTTTGGTTATTGTAAGGCTAACATGCACAATATATGCAGATGACAATTACACAATTCTGTATCAATCATGAATTCAATAAACTATGTAAAACAACAAACGACTGTAACAACAATGAAATGATAGCAGCAAGCAATTGTAAAATAGCGACAAAATTCTCAGCAGTAAGATTCACAACAATCAAATTAAATTATCACAGCGAATAAAATAAATACACGATGTTGTTAAGGAAATTAATCACACACATTAACTGGACATCACCTAGTCAGGAGAGTAGGGCCAACTCCCTGATCAAGGTTGTGATATAATCACAAACTCACGAAAAGATCAAAAAGATGAATTTCATTAACTTGAACATAAGTATTGTTACAGTTTCTCAATTCTCTCATCAGCCAACCCCCGCTCCACAGCTCTGTAATCTCTCTTATACAAATGATTACAGTAATAGTTCATGAAATTATGGAAGTTCTTGCCTACATTTACATAGTGGTTATGATAGACAAAAACAAATGCAAAAGATAGTAGAGTAATGAATCTAAATTTTTGCCACTGTTGCAGCGTTGTCCCAAGTTAGCGCTTCCATCTCAATGGCTTTCCCTTGAATTGCGAACTTGGTCATCCAACCTTCGAATTTGCAAGAATAACAAAATTAGCAAGATGCTTTGGTAATAATCCCCACAACTATGCTTCATTGACTAAATAATCCATAAATACATGACAAGGGGTATACCTATGCACTTTAGGACATAAATTGAATGTTAATGATACAAATGAAGAAGGGAAATAGGATAAAAAGGTATGAAAATATGTGCAAGTTTAGCTCCCAACATCTCCCCCAACTAGTCTTTCTGTGTTTCCTCATGCAGCTCGTCTCCTATGAAATTCTAGGTTAGAGCGGTTGTGATCAGTGTGAAGATAAGAAATATCATATTTCCCAGCCATTTTTGTTCCCGGAGGTTTATACCCATCTGTCATAAGGAATTCCTTACACCAATCATTATTCACATTGTAATTTGGATTACTGATCTGCTAGAAGCCAGATGATGGGAAACTGGAACCTCAAATCCATCCAATTGACCCCATAAGTGTGTATACATGCAACATAATGTGGCAGCCTTTCTAATTCCTATGCAAAGTTAGGGGCCCTAAAATAATCTTGGATTCTGACAGCTAACGACAACAACATCCATCTTTTCTGGTAGCTTTCCTAAGCCTCATCTTGACAAGTGACCACCTTCTTTGTACACAAATTCGTGCACCATTTATGTGTTGCCAACATCTGTGATTTACATCCCTCAAGCTTTAAAAAGGTGGCATGCTTATTATAAATATTTACAGACTGGCCATTTTCCCTCTAAAGGACAAGTGGCTTCGTGGCTTGATTTTCTTCAAATGTGACAAAGGCCTTCTTCCATTTAACCTGACTGATTGTATAGGAAGTAAAGGCTCTCAATTGAAAATCTCCCAAAAAGGGGATTGGATTGAATGTTTGATCATTACTCAGGAAGTAATCATGCATATACAGTTCGCACATCAAGCGTTGATTCAAGACATCATGAATTCTTAAGATGCGCAAAAATTGTATAGCGTCCTCTATCTCGTGACTGACCTCATGACTAATGCTTTCCAGACAGAAGAAAATATATTTCTCATGAAGAAACAAAGCATAGATATGAGCATGGGGTCATAAATCCATTACCTGTTGCGCCAAGGTGAAAATTTCTTCTTTATCAACCTTCAATATTCGCACTTGCTCCTCCAAGTTCTTGATCTTCTTCTGTTGTTTCTCCCACTTTTGATTCTCTCTATCCATCTGGTCTATATAAACAGTGATGGTCTATGTAGCCTATTCGAGAATCATTTTTACTTCTTCCTGATGGGCCTTCAAAGTGATTGTTCTTTGTTGGAGACAAGACACATCAACCTACCATTTATGAATTTCAGCGGCTAAAAATGTTGGCGATTGTTGGAAATATGTTGCAATATGTTGTCCTTGATGGAAACCTACTTGATGAGTTCTCTTTTGATAAGAAACCTGTGTTAAAGATTTAAAAAATGATGTTTCTACAGGTCTGTTCAGATGTGACAGAGAAAGGAATTCCAGTAAGTGCCACAGAAATGAAACAAGAAATATTTTTCAATGTCTACGCTACTTTTGTAAAGGAAACCTGCATATGGATGCAATGTATACGTTTATTTTGTGAAAGCAACCCGCATATACATTCAGGATTAGTATATACGTAATTTTTATGAAGATAATTTTTGTATACATGCGGATACGAACTCTCCAAGTCGCGTATGCCTTTTGCGCTCTAAAATTATGATACCAAGGGGCATTACCATGGTATTAGCCCACAGTATTGAAATTTGTATTGTCTATTTTGATTTCATCCAAGAATACCATCGGAAGTTGTGTGGTTTTGGCTCATGGTATTGGTAAAGGCTAAAACTATATAAGGAGAAGAAGATCATAGTGCAAAGGTGTGCACATGTCTGGGTATTGAATGAATACTTCACTCTGAAGTATATCTACATGGAATGGGTTGCATTCTATTGATAGATCTGAATTAATAATGCACCTATGAATAAAATGATGGATCAGGATCTCTAGACCTAAAATGACTATGTATTTTCTAGATCTGTTTATGGAAAGTTTAGATATGTGATCTGGTGAATGTTTGTTGAAGTGAAGGGTAAGATCTGAGTTGTTTATCTATTCTGAAGAGTTGTGTAGCCCTGCAATGTTTACATATCTATACGCAGGTTCGTCTCAACGAAAGCGTGTATATATGTAGGTTAGTTGCAGCAAAAGCGTGTATGGAATCTAAGGTCAGTCCTGAAATAATTACAGATATATACGCAGGTTTGTCTCTGTGAAATCGCATATATACGCGGGTTCAATGAAGAAAAAGCACGTATGGAATCTATGGTTTTGCTGAAGTGTGTGAAAATAAATGTCTGATTTGTTTTGTTGTTCTACTGTTGTCTATTAATGATGTCTTCATACAGATCTGGGTTGTTTGAATACTGAGTATGCTACTAGTTGATTATGATTAAAGATCAGTTTTTGGTTGATTGGTTGATGATTCAATGAATGAATTGAATGGGTTAAAAGTTTCAGTTTGATGTATTTTCTTTAAGCTTCAATGTGTGGAGTGGGTCCAGTCTGAAAATCTGATGAAAAGAGGCCTACAAGGTGTGTTGTGGAAGCTGTAGGATCCAGTATGAAAATTGATGAAATGTGGTTTGCATTGGTTCTGAGGGTTGGAGCCTTTAGTATGGAAGTAGAAGCTTCCTACCAGTAGAAGCTGGTGTTCTGTTCAGGAGGTTGAAGCTCCCTTCCAGGAGTGGTTGGTAAACGAGATCAGGGGGTTGGAGCTCCCTTCCAGTAGTAGCTGGAGAATGAGAGAAGGTTGTAGCCTTCTGCAAGTAGAGGCCTACGTACTGATATGAGTATGCATCAGTATAATGTTGTAAACAGTTTTCCATATAATAAATATTGAAGACAGAGACGACAGCAGCGGTGATTTTCTCCCGAATTGGGTTTCCACCTTAAATATTGGTGTTCATGTGTGTTGCACTTGTGTGATGATTTATACTACTGTTACTGCACATATTTACTGATTATCTAAAATATGCATGACTGGTAAATTGATTTAAATATTGTTCCTAAAAAAATTTCTAATCTGTAAAATTATATCAGTATACGTTAGTTTCTTTCAGCATATGTGTGTGTATACGTGAGTCGGGTTCATCAAAGCCACGTATGGAATTCTGTAACAGAAAAAGTTAAAATATTTTCTATAAGCTCTAAATATTGATTCACCCCCCCCCCCCCTCAGTATTTTTCCAACAATTGGTATCAAAGCAGGTCCTTCTGAAGAAGCTTAGTCGTTAGAAGGAAGATCAGCCAAAATGAGCAATCAAGATGGGACAGCATCTATCAGGCCTCCTCTCTTCAATGGAAACAATTTAATCTTCTAGAAGACAAGGACAAGATCCTATCTTCAGTCTCTTGAATCAGATGTATGGGCTATAGTTGAAGGAGGTTATCAATATCCAGCCTCAATTCCAACAGATGCTACAGCAAGAAAGAACTATGAAACAAACGCAAAGGAGGTCAATGCATTGTTGGGGAGTTTGACTAAATCCAAATTTGTCAAAGTCATGCAGTTGAATACAGCAAAGGAGATATGGGACAAAATCATTCTAAGCTATGAATGTGATACAAAGGTAAAAAGTGCTAAACTCCAAACTCTCAGAATTTAATATGAAAATCTAAGGATGCATAATGAGGAGAGCATTGCTAGTTTCTTTTTACATCTGAATGATATTGTAAATCATACGAGAAATTTGGGAGAAACCATAACTGACACTACTCTAGTAGAAAAAGTATTAAGATCTCTAACTTCCAAATTTGAGTCAAAAGTATCTGTTATTGAAGAGAATCAGGATCTACAAACTCTCACTATTGTTCAACTTCATGGTATTCTAACTGCTTGTTAAATGAGAAAAGGAGGTTCATCTGAAGTCAAAGAAGTTGTATTTAGAGCTGCTACAAAAGGAAAAGAAGTACAAGAAACAGAAGTATCAGGGTATGTTTCAGATGAATATGAGTTAAAATTTGTAAAGAAGCTACAACTTGGCACTGGAAGGTTCAGAGTTAAGCTTCCTTTTAAATGTTTTTCTTGTGGAAGAGTTGGTCATTATGCTGCAAAGTGTCCTCATAAGTAAATTCATGAAAAAGGAAAGGAAATAGCAAGGGGAAATAAGAATCGGTTTAGAAAGAGAAAAATTTATTATACTCATGAATATAGCGATGGGTTATCAAGTAGTGAAGAAGAATCTGATCAAGATGTTAGACTTCTCATGGAATTTGAAAAGGATTCTAGTGAGGCTAAGGATACCTTTATGGATGCTCTAGAAGATAATGATTTTCTTGAAGAAATCAATCAGCACAAAATATGTTTGGAAGAAAAAAAAATATCCACAGAAACTCTAAAGAATCAGCTTGTAGAAAAGGAGAAACACAATGAGGAATTAGAATGTGAAATAGTAAGTCTAAGAAAAGAAATTGAGAAAGTGAAAAATTTGAATCTTAGATTTTCTAAGGGATCTGAAACCTTAGATTAAATTATCAAGGTACAACGTTCTCCTCTTTTAAAGACATGTCTTGGATATGTTGGAGAATCCTCTCAGCCTTCAGCACCAAACTATCTAAAAGCAGCTACAGCCAGCCTACAACATTTTGTCACTCAACAAGGGAACAAAGAAACTTTATAGGTAAATCATGACCACCTCAATACAAAGAACAATAACAGAAATATCTTTCAGAGAAATACCAATCAACAAGTAAACACAAATAGAAGGTTCCATGATCGCAGAAATTTTTTCTTTAATGGACTGTGTTTCTCATGTCATAATTTTGGTAATAAAGTTGTTCAATGTGTTGAATACAAAACCATCATGACCAGAGAAGTAAGAAAGAAAAGAAATGAGTCTAGAATAAAGAAGAATATGTATAACAACTTTTCTCCTCTTCAAAATTAAATTGAATGTGCTTATTGCAATAACTTTGGTCATGAAGAATCTGAATGCAGGAGAAAACTTCAGCCAAAAGAGCATATACCTTCAAGTTCCAAGGTATGGAGAAAGAAGGACTTACAGGTTGATTATTGTGGCATAGATTTATTTGCAGAAGGAGAAGAAAATCAATGGTACATTGATAGCATATGCTCAAAACACATGACAAGTGACAGAAATAAACTTCGTGCATACAATGCTCTAGGAAGAGAAAAGAATGTCACTTTTGGAAATGATACTTCTGCTGTTATTAAGGGAAAAGGTTCTATTTTTCTAAGAGAAAAGGTGAAAGCTAACAATTTTATGTATGTGGATGGATTAAAACATAACCTGTTAAGTGTAATTCAAATGTGTGATCAAGGAACTAAAGTTGTCTTTAGCTCAAAAGAATATGTGGTACGTGATCTTGACACAGGAAAAACAATAATAAAAGGAAATAGAACACCAAGCAATTTATATGTATTGAAAAGTTGTAAGGAACAATGTTACTTGGGGAAATCTTCAGAAAATTGGTTATGGCATAGAAGATTGGGGCATTTGAGCTTCTCCCAAATTAGCAAATCTAGAAGACTCAATGTTGTTCAAGATCTTCCCAACATTACTTTGCCTGAAAGTACCATATGAAAATCTTGCGAATTCAGTAAGCAAACCAGAGTGCAATTCAATGCCAAAGAAGGATCACCAAGTAAGCCTCTTGAACTCATTCATACCGACCTATGTGGTCCTATGAGGAAAAATTCACCCTGTGGAGAATAATACTATATTCTGTTTATTGATGATTTCTCTAGAATGTGTTGGATTGGGTTGCTAAAACACAAAGATGAAGCATTTGAAAAAATTCATATCTTCAAAGCCCTGGTTGAGAATGAATTAGATCTAAAAATAATATTTCTTAGATCTGACCAAGGAGGTGAATAGATATCAGATGAATTCTTTGACTTCTATGAACAACATGGCATAAAAAGACAGTTTTCGGTAGCTAGTATCCCACAAAAATATGGCATAGCAGAAAGAATGAATAGAACAGTTCAACAAATGGCTCGAGCTATGCTTGATGATTCTGGAACACCTGACACATTTTGGGGAGAAGTAGCACATACTGCAGTAAATATTCTTAACAAGGCTCATTTTCGAATAAACAGTGATAAAACACCTTACAAACTTTGGTATGGTAATCTTCCAACTGTAAAGCATTTTAGAGTTTTTGGAAGAAAATGTTTTATCAAGAACAATGATGAAAAACTTGGTAAGTTTGAACCTAGAGCAGATGAAGGAATATTTCTTGGTTACTCTTCTAGAAGTAAAGCATATAAATGTTACAATAAAACACTTCGGAATATTTTTGAATGCATTGATGTTGTAATTGATGAGTCTCTCTCAGCTCAAAAAGGGGAAATACCAACAACAAATGAAGATGATGGTGATGTATATCTTCCTGCATCAAATAACTACAATATAGAATGTGAACCCAATGAAGCAACAGAAGAAGATCTATCTGAAAAGGCTCCATCTAGGTATGTTCAAAAGAATCATCCAGAATCTCAAATTTTGGGAGAAAAGGGATCAGGTGTCCAAACAAGAAGAAATCTTGTAGGATCTCCCAACTATCTGGAATTTCTATCCACTATTGAACCATAGAAATTCAATCAATCTAGAAAATATGAATTTTGGATTGAAGCCATGAATGAAGAACTTGATCAGATTGAAAAGAAGCATACTTGGGAATTGGTTCCAAGACCTCATGATAAAAATGTTATTGGAACAAAATGGATATTCAAAAACAAGTTAAATGAAAATGGAGATGTTATTAGAAACAAATCTAGACTTGTTTGTAAAGGGTATGCTCAACAAGAAGGTATAGACTTTGAAGAAACATTCGCTCCTGTAGCTAGACTTGAAGCCATAAGAATGTTTCTTGCCTTTTCAAGCTTTCAACAAATCAAAGTTTATCAAATGGATGTTAAATCTGCTTTCCTCAATGGTGATCTAGAAGAAGAAGTTTATATAGAAAAAACAGAAGGATTCATTTTGGGAAATGATGAAAACCTTGTTTGTAAACTTAAAAAGGCTTTATATGGTCTCAAACAAGCTCCAAGGGCATGGTACTATCGTCTTGACAAATATATTCATCAACAAGGTTTTTTAAAGGGATCTGTTGATAGCAACTTATACACAAAAACTGAAAAAGATAAACTATTGATTGTAGTTGTATATGTTGATGACATAATTTTTGGGAGTAATGAAGAGTCCATGAGTTAGAAATTTGATTCTGTTATGCAACAAGAATTTGAAATGTCTTTACTTGGGGAACTAACATTTTTTCTTGGCTTACAAGTGCAACAAGCAACCGATGGCATATTTTTATCTCAAGCAAATTTTGAAGAAGTATGAGATGGAAGACTGCAAACCTGTAAGTACACCAATGGTAGCTAGGTGTAACCTCAATTCTCATGATGATTCTCCCACGGTGAATCAACCAGAATACATATCCCTGACTGGAAGTCTACTTTATCTAACCGGGACAAGACCTGAAATTATCCATGCAGTTGGGATTGTTGGACAATTCCAAGCTAATCCAAAAGAGTCACACCTTCAGGCTGTAAAAATAATATTCAAATATCTACAAGGGACTTAATAATTTGGTCTATGGTATCCAAAGAATGTTGATCTCACTCTTCATGCTTACACAGATGCGGATTGGGCTGGAAATGTTGATGATTGAAAAAGAACTAGTGGTGGTGCATTCTATATGGGGCCCATATTAGTATCTTGGTTCAGCAAGAAACAAAGTTCTATTGCCTTATCTACAGCAGAAGCATAATATGTGGATGTCGCATCATGTTGCACACAACTAATTTGGATGATG
The DNA here is from genome assembly GCA_034641835.2 of Pinus albicaulis. Lineage (NCBI taxonomy): Eukaryota > Viridiplantae > Streptophyta > Pinopsida > Pinales > Pinaceae > Pinus > Pinus albicaulis. The sequence goes on from CM076574.1 coordinate 1,341,033,639, forward strand.
CAGACTTTGCAAGACATTAAAATCAAATGTTCTCCTTCCATCTCCATTTTGTGTGATAATACAAGTGCCATTAGTATCTCAAAGAATCTTGTTATGCATTCCAAGACCAAGCACATTCCTATCAAGTATCACTTCTTACGTAAAAAAATGCTTGAACAAAAGGTTAAATTGGAGTATGTTCCCTCCAGAGAACAAGTTGCTAATATATTTACTAAACCTTTTCCTAGGGAAGCATTCGAATATCTCAGACAGAAGCTAGGAGTTGTCTCTGCCTCTCTGATCAAATCTGCTTAATTTCAGAAGATTAAATTTGGTACGCAGGATTCATAAAGGCAAATGGCGTATATGCACGATTTTCTGTGCATAAAACCGCGTATGGGTTTTGCTGACAGAAATTCTCTGGGTCAGCGTTTCAGAATAGTGTGGTGTTGTTGGGTAATCTCTGTTGTTGTTGTATCATTCTCTGATTTTTTTCTCCTTGATGAAGATGCTTTGATAACTTTCTTGTTGAAGGTGTTCAGGATGCACAAGCTAAGGGGGAGCACTTGTCTTGTGGAAAAGGATGTATTGTTGGAATTTTTATTGGTTGATGTATTATGATCTCATGGTTGAGATTCTTTGGTCTTGGTTATAAAAACGTCATATCTGTAATTTGATGAAAAGGTCATGTTGAAGACCTATGATGTATAATTGTTATATTCAATCATGTAAGGACTTGTTCAAATTTGTAAACCTACTTGGTTGGGTAGTTGAGTCAAATATGTAATTCCACCTGGTTGGATCATTGATGTAAGTATGAGTCCTTGGTGATAAGAAAGGTCATACTTGGTTGAGTCATGTACTTCATTGAAAAATCAGTTTAAAAATCCAGAATGAACTTAGGGGGAGCATGGTAAAATGAGCACACATCAGATCTTCAGAGCTCATATTTCTACAAGGGAAGAGAAACCTTGTTTTTGTTTTGATTTGCCCTTTTCTCTTGATGTCAAAGGGGGAGAGTATTCTGGTGTTTGAATAATGGTTATGATTAATGTACTTATCTATTGTGATGATCAAACACCATCATGGTTGCCATCAAGTCGAAATGGGGATATTGTTGGCGATTGTTGGCAATATGTTGCAATATGTTGTCCTTGATGGCAACCTACTCGATGAAGTTGTTCTTGATGGAAACCTACTTGATGAGTTATCTTTTGATAAGCAACCTATGTGTTAAAGATGTAAAAAATGATGTTTCTACAGGTTTGTTCAGATGTGACAGAGAAAGGAATCCCAGTAAGTACCACAGAAATGAAATAGGAAATATTTTTCAATGTATATGCTACTTTTGTGAAGGGCAACCCGCATATGGATGCAATGTATATGCCAATTTTGTGAAGGCAACCCGCGTATACATTCAGGATTAGTATATACGTAATTTTTAGGAAGAAAATTTACATATACATGCAAATACGAACACTCCAAGTCGCATATGCCTTTTGCGCTCTAAAATTATGATACCAAGGGGCATTACCATGGCATTAGCCCACAATATTGAGCGTTGTATTGTCTATTTTGATTCCGTCCAAGAATACCATCGAAATTTGTGTGATTTTGGCTCATGGTATTGGTAAAGGCTAAAAATATATAAGGAGAAGAAGATCATAGTGCAAAGGTTTTCACATGTCTGGGTATTGAATGAATACTTCACTCTAAAGTATATCTACATGGAATGGGTTTTAGTTTATTGATAGATCTGAATTAATAATGCACCTATGAATAAAATGATGGATCGGGATCTCTAGGCCTGAAATGACTATGTATTTTCTAGATCTGTTTATGGAAAGTTTAGATCTGTGATATGGCGAATGTTTGCTGAAGTGAAGGGTAAGATTTGAGTTGTTTATTTGTTCTGAAGATTTGTGCAGCCCTGTAATGTTTTCAGATCTATACGTAGGTTCGTCTCAGCGAAAGCGCATATATACGTAGGTTAGTTTCAGAAAAATCGTGTATGGAATCTAAGGTCACTCCTGAAATAGTTGCAGATATATACGTAGGTTTGTCTCTGTGAAAGCGCGTATATACGCGGGTTCAATGAAGAAAAAGTGTGTATGGAATTTAAGGTTTTGCTAAAGTGTGCGAAAAGAAATGTCTGATCTGTTTTTTTGTTCTACTGTTGTCTGTCAATGATGTCTTCATATGGATATGGGTCGTTTGAATACTGATTATGCTACTAGTTGATTATGATTAAAGATCAGTTGTTGATTGATTGTTTGATGATTCAATGAATGAATTGAATGGGTTATAAGTTTCAGTTTGATGTATGTTCTTTAAGCTTAAATGTGTGGGGTGGGTCCAGTATGAAAATCTTATGAAAAGAGGCCTACAAGATGTGTTGTGGAAGTTGTAGGATCCAGTATGAAAATTGATGAAACATGGTCTGTAGTGGTTCTGAGGGTTGAAGCCTTTAGTATGGAAGTAGAAGCTTCCTACCAGTAGAAGCTAATGTTCTGTTTAGGGGGTTGAAGCTCCCTTCCAGGAGTGGCTGGTGTTCTGTTCAGGGGGTTGAAGCTCCCTTCCAGGAGTGGTTGGTAAAAAAGATCAGGGGGTTGGAGCTCCCTTCCAGTAGTAGCTGGAGAACGAGATAAGGTTGTAGCCTTCTGCAGGTAGAGGCCTGCGTACTGATATGAGTTTGCATCAGTACAATGTTGTAAATAGTTTTCCATATAATAAATATTGAAGACAGAGACGACAACAGTGGTGGTTTTCTCTTGAATTGGGTTTCCACCTTAAATATTGGTGTTCATGTGTGTTGCACTTATGTGATGATTTATACTACTATTACTGCACATATTTACTGATTATATAACAGATGCATGACTGGTAAAATGATTTAAATATTGTTCCTGAAATTTTTCTAATCTATAAAATTATATCAATATACGCTAGTTTCTTTTAGCATATACGAGTTGGGTTCATCAAAGCCGCGTATGGAATTCTGTAACAGAAAAATTTAAAATATTTTCAGCAAGCTCTCCCCCTCTTATTATTTTTTCAACAAAAAGGAATTATTGGGCTTCAAAGAAATACTCAATAGGCTTGGTTTGTGCAGTGTACAAGTTGTAAGAATATCCTCTATCTGAACTGCTGACGAGATGGCCTCGGCCCTGGATTTTGCAGCCTTTCTCTTGTATCTCCTTGCATTCTTCTGTAACTGAAGTACCTTCTTTCTCAATTTTGATTTTCTATCTTTGATTGCATGGCTTTATTAAATTGGAGTTGGTACCTTTCTTTAATAGGGGATCTCCTTTTTTCACATTGTTCTATGATTTTCTGTATGACAACAACTTCTTCTCCTGGTCCTGTAGGTGGTGTGGGATTTGGTGGATTATTGTCAACAAACACGTTGACCAACTCCTTCTTTACCCTATCTTCTTTGATTTGTTTCTCCTTTTGGAAAGTGACCTCTTCATTTCCCTTTTCTGGCTTAGGGATTAATGTGGTCAGTTTTGTAGCATCCTCGACATCCTTCCCTTGAATCTGTTATGTCGCAAGGCCATCTTCTAATTGTCTAGGAATTTTTTTTGACCCTTGCAGGTCAGTTTCAGCAAGATTATTTCCTTTTAGTGGCCCTGGAGGGGTGGCATCGACCTTTATTTCTTCGACCCATTCTCCAATTGGCACAGGTTCTTGTATATCAGTGTTTACCTTTACACTTCCAGTTTTCTTTTTCTATGTATCAACGAGCACTAGCTCCTAAGCAATTTTTCCCGCCATTGTACCCAAAACCGCTCAAAAAATTCTAAAATTGGGGGAATAGCTCATTAGAGAATTTTTGAGGTCTAAAATGGGCCTCCTAATAAAAATTTACAACCAAAATAAGATTTATAAGAAAAATAGGATTCAAGATGATGATGTCAACCATGGGGGATGATTAACCATTTTTGGGGTAAACAAGTAAAAAGATTAAAAAATAATAAAATAATAAATCTAATTTTTCAACTGGTGTTTTCAACTTATCCCCCGGAGATTTTACTCAAATTTCGAGTGGGAGTACTCGTTGGATGCAAAATTTAATTCCTCATCCAAGGAGTAACCATGTTGCATACTTTCGATGAACCCTACTACACGAAAAATGAAAAATACATGAAAAACATATTTGCAATCACGTTTTTCATGTATTTATCATTTTTCGTGTAGCAGGTTCCATCGAAAGTATGCAGCATGGGTACTCTTTGGATGAGTAATCAAATTCTGCATCCAACGAGTGTTCTCGCTCGAAATTTGAGTAAACCCATAGGGAGATAAGTTGAAAATATGAGTTGAAAAAAGTAGTTTTTTCTTTTTTCCCTCTAAAATTTGATGATGTAATATAATATTATTTTATTATTTCCACTATTATTTTATAATTTCCTTAGGAGGCCCATTTTATACCTCAAAATTCCCCTAATGCTTTCTTCCACCAAGCGTTGAGTGGAACAAAATTTCTTTGCCCCTTAAAGTTGCAAGAAACGGGGAACGAGGAACACCTTCTTCAATATTCGTCCTAACTATGCTTGTTGCTTCATGTTATCCCTTCTCTTCCTCCTTGTTCACTGATTGAACCAATCTTCCTTCCACATTATCTCCTTGTCAAGTAGTAGACGCAGGTTCTTGTGGAGTAGTGTCGGCTATAGGACATGTTCCCTCTACAAATTCATGATTCTTTTGAGCTAGCGGTGGTGGTTCTTGTGTGAAATCACCACTTACACATTCCCCTGTGGAATTATGATATACTTGAATGAGTGGTGTTAGTTCTTGTGTAACAGCACCACCTATTAATCCTCTGACTGGTGACGATCCTCTCTGTGAATTTTCAGTCGACCCTGGTTCGAGTGGAACAACGTTGACTTCATTTTCCATCTCCCTTAATTCTATTCCCATTAGAATAACATGCAATTCTAGTTCTTTTGGAACAACATCAACTCTAGATTCTTTTGTTTCCATTGCCTCCATTCCTACAGAATCGACAAGTGATGCTGGTTCTTGTGGAGCAACATCGAATGTTACTTCTTTCGTTTCCATTTCCTCCGTCTCTAATGAACCAACAGGAAATGTTGGTTCATGTGTAACAACATCAATTGTGGTCTCTTCCATTTCCATTGCTTCTCTTTCATCCTCCATTGCATATATCACAGCCTCAAGTTCTTATTTTGATATTTCAACGAATTGTGACCAAGGCACATTAATTTGAGCAAGAGCATGCATTACCAATAACCGGACCAACCCGTGATTTGTAAGGACCACTAATACCTGTTGAGAGTGGTGGATAGATTGTGCATGTTGTAACATTATTTGGTTTTGATAAGTTAGAACATTAGAAAAAATAAAAATTAAAATGTTAAGTTTGGATATGAATAGAAAAATAAAAGAACAAAAAAATGTTAGGACTTTGGTAATTTCATTATTCATATCAAGAAAATGACAGAAGTAGATTGCCCTAAAAAAATGAAGGAAAAATAAAATGTTAGGAAAAGAAATGAAAAATGAATGCTTTAGCTTTAAAAAATAAAATTTTCAAAGATTTCTTGTCTAAATGCGCCACAAATTGCTAATTATTATTATTTTTTTATTAATGCACTTCATTAAGAATTAATCCTTATCGTAATAATCAGCATAAAACTTATTGTAATAACTGGTGCATATTTTTATTATATGGTTGTTAAAAGACAAAAAAAATTCCATTTTGTAATATCAATCGGGCACCTTACGATGGTAGATTGCTTCCCTGGCCAGATCAACGGCGGGGAAGCTTTTTTCACCCCCCTTGTCCATTTCCCATTAACAACGAGTGGGGGTATGAAAATTGGTTTCATGGATGGCGAGCCCTCTCTACGTGTCACCTCCATATCAATTCGCACCCCCCCCCCCCAAAAAAAAATCCGCTTCTCCTTCATTTGTCATTTTTTCTCCCGCCAATGGTTTAAAGACCACGTGCTTTGACCATTTTCCAACATCAAATCACATGGTACCACCTCACCTATCCATTGCCACTGCGTCCCTATCATTATGCTTCATTGGCCCATTATTATCCTGTTCCCCAACCATTCATTACCCATTTTCACCACACTTCTATGTTGGAATAAGGTCTCCCACAAGCTACGAAACTGGTCCATTTTAAATATTTTTTATTAGATTTAATCTAGCACAGGGGTTTTGGGGTGGGTCAAAGCCCTGAAAGAGTTGTAATGGGTAAAAGGGTAAACTAGGGGTCTGAAAACCACAGTTTGCGGACCATAGGAACATCTAAGCTAGATTATTATAAATAGAGGAACATTTTTGTATTGTAAGGTAGGAATTGAAGAGCTATTGATGCGAATTATGGTTTAAGCTATCTGGTTTGGGTTTTGGGGAAAGGACTCCTGCTGGTTGTGTGCACGGAGATCCAAGTCCAGCTGTGTGTGGACCCTGTTGCTGTGTGCGCAGGCTGGGAAGTAAATTGTAAGGAAGAATTAATGAATGAATTAATAAGAAAGGTTGATAGAAAACTGGATCTGTGAGTACTCTTTGTGTGAATCATTGGTAATTACTGCATTGTGTATTTCCTGTGTTTAAGCTGCGAAGATCTGTGTAAGTGTGTTTTATATATCTGGATCTATTCTGTTCTGTTATGTTATGTTTATGCAATACAGTGCTACTGTCATAAAAGAATATAATTGTAGATCTAGCGCACGTGGATGCGAATAGAGACCTAATTGACCTTGCATAGAAAAAGGCAATTTGGGAATCACAGGGTCTAGCGCAGCTCTGCTTGCCTTACCTATCCTTTCTCATGGTGCGGAAACCTGGTTCAAGCACCCACCCATACTACTTTGGGTGAGACTTTGACCTGCGCAAGCAGGTCACTGCCAAAAGGGCCGGTAGTATAGGGGTTTGTTGGCTAACCTTGCGCTCTGAACCTGGGTCAAGACCCCTCGAGCCAACAAATGGTTCCGTTGTTGGGACCTGGAGGATATTGAGAAAGGGATAAAGTAATGACAAGAGAATATTGGAAGCCTAAAAGAAAGGAAATTGAAGACTGGTTTGAAAAGCAGATCAAGGAATTTGCGGTAAAAGAAAATTGCAGCGAAAATTTGATGACAGAAAAGTGGAAAAATAGGTACATTCTGACAGAAAGCTACGAAATATTCTTTTTGACATTTGCGATTGAACTTCAAGAGTTTTTGGCCAGACTTGTAGAGTTCCAGAAGTGCTGGAAGGATGAGCGAGTCACTCAGTGGACCCCAGAGCTAATTCAGCAGCTAGGGAGGACTGATAATACTATCACACGCATAGTCGATCATTGGGTGGATAGTGTGCTAGGATGATTTGTGAAAAAAATTTCCATTGATCAGTTTGTCTCATACTCTGAGGCCGAATGACGATTCTTTAAAGGATTCCGGGGAAAAATTTTGAGGAAATTACTGTTGCTAATTAAGATATTACTGTGTGAAAAGAGCATTTTTTATAGTCATACCGACTGAATGACCCTGGATCTAGATGGAAGCAAGACGTGCAGTGGTAAATACTATCAAACCAACCTTGACGAGGGGAAATCCACCTATAATCCGTTGCAAGAACTAGCTGCGCAAGATCCCCTGGCTACACTGCCACCTAGGCAGCACAAAGGTAAGAACTCTCCCATACCACCAACCCCGTCGGGCAGCGATATGGCTGTGCACCTGAGATTACCTACTTTCAAAGGGGTAGGGGATGAATATATGAACTACTTTTGGTTTGTTGCAGACTCTGTCTAGACTGCGCAGAATGTGGCAACCGATACAATAAAGAGGGTGCAGTTGTCCCTAGCATTTGAGGATAGGGCACTAGACTGGTATATGAGATACATTGCCCAGAATGGGGGTGCATCTATTCAAGATGTCAAATATTCTCTGAAACAACAGTTCCTAAAGCCAAAATCTTATTCTCAGCTAGTAGCAGAAGTAAAGGAATTCAAACAAGGTGTGTTTGAGTCAGTATGGGAGGCCGATTAGCAGTTGAAGAGAGAAATTAGGGAAGGAGGATTCGAGTATGACGATAGGCAACACACAAAGTGGTTCATCGCTATGTTGTTACCTCACCTACGCATGCCAATGAGTCACCAAACCTTTGAATCACAGGAAAAATTTGTGGAAGTCGCTATAAAACTAGAAGTTGCACCGAGAGAGGATATGTCGCTAGGGGTACAACAAATTCAGGAATATGTTGTTACCTCGCCTCCTTTATAACCTACGAAAGGAGCGAGGAAAGGATGGCCACACAGATCTATGGTGCATACGATTTCGGGTATCTAGCCACACGAAGGATCAATGTCCTCTACTAGTAGATTACATGCAGATAGGAGGACCTAGTCCGGTACGCCCAGGAGCAAGTGGGGAACCCATCCTAGCATGACCAGGCTTGAGCGGACCTGCGCTATGGTGTGACGACTGTCGTGTAGCTAGATTGCATCATATAAACCATTTCCCTCGGCTAGGTGCGTATGTCCCAGAACTGAAGCAACAATGGTGCAGGTTCTGTCGATCAGTAGGACACGATGAGCAGAACTATCGTACGTATGACTTGATGATATATCGTGAGAGATTATATAGGGTACAATCAGACCCTGCGTCACCAAGACCGTCCGCACACCTTGAAGGATCCCCAGAAGGAGGTAGAGGAGTTCGGGGAGGAAGCGCAGGACGAGGACGTGGGTAGCTAGTCTGTTATAACTACAGAGAGATAGAACACTTCGCCAGAGCATGTCCAAATCCCACCAAATCGTCATGCAAGTATTTTAGGCATCTGGACCATGTGGTGGATTATTGTCCAATTTTAATAGCCAAAATGCAGGAAAAGCAGCCCACCCCTACGCAGAATGTGCAAAGAGTCAAAACCGAGCTAAGGAATGTGGACCCAAGTGTGAAATTAATGACACACAGTGGGATGATCACCCAGGGGGCCAAGGAGGAGCTTACCTCTCGGGAAGGAGTGAATTTCAAATAACAGGAACCACTGGCAGCTCCCACGCAGCTACCGACGCACCTCAAGATAGAAGAAGGGGTTGGGCCCTTCCTAAAGGCATGTCTGAAACTGCTACGTAATCCAAAGGTTGTAGAAAATCTTCAAGTATTATTGCATAACTGCGCAGCCCGGCCTAAAAAACAAGCTATACAGCTATAAAAAACACACTGGAAGAGAAATGCGGTTGACTACACAGATTGGCGACTATGAGATGGATCAAGTTATTCTCGATCTAGGGTCAGATGCAAACGTGTTACCAAAGAAAACATGGCAATGAATGGGAGAGCCTAAATTGGAATGGTCCACCATCCAGCTGCGTATGGAGAATCAACAAAAGATCATCCCTCTAGGAAGGTTGCCAAAAGTCATGGTAGATATCGCAGGAGTAAAATTCCTAGCTGACTTCGAAATCATAGAAATCGTGGAGGATGCAGATCCGTACCCTGCACTCCTAGGATTGGACTAGGCTATCGACATGGGGGGTGTCATCAATCTCAAAAAGAGTAGTATGGTGTTTGAGAACAATGGTACGCACATAATAGTACCACTAGATCCAGTAGAAGGTGCGCGGTATACAGAGCCAGCCTATGAGGAGGAGGAAATAGATCACATTTACAAATTGACTGCGCGGGATGAAGATCGGGTTAACCCCACAGCCGAAGGAGTACTCTGCTGGGAAAAGGACAGTGAGTGTTTCTCTGACTCTGATGAGGAACTGGAAAATTGGCAAGGACGATTGCACTAGGTGTCAGCACTGCGATGTCTTCGGACCACCAGGAATTTCCACCACATCTCTACCAAGGTAAGAGTCCTACCCTACCATGATAACGTAGGTAATACCATGACGTTGGTTGAAACCAAAATTCCCAAGGAACGCGGGCTAGGGGCATTGCCGCTAACCTTGTGCGAAGCACCTATGCATTGGTGGGGTACGTAAGAGAAGTGTCGGAGTAGGATGATCCTGTGCTTAAGGACCCCAACTGATATACGGGAACCGAGGTCAGTAGACCCATGTGGATACTTGCTAACATATGGCACTCAAGGGTGTGATAGGACCCCGCTCGAATAGGCTCCCCTGGTTATCAATGACCGAGGTCTGCGTTCGACTACGGAGGTACACAAACCCACGCGCATCTAGGAGAATTTGCAAACACTTCAAATGATGGAAGACATGCAGTTGCTTGACGCATCCCTGCCATATAGGAGCGTCTCGTCTAACGGAGAGCACTCTAATCGAGAAGTTTGGTGGCCTAGTTACTATGTTGGTACCTGAACCGTGTTACAAAACACCTGGCGCCAGCTCTAATTCAGGATACGCGAACAGCACGCAGGCGTCATCTGAGGTCTAACGATTCATGGGAGAGTCCTTAGGTACGGCTAATGACCATCAGCCCACCCCACATTGATAGGAAAGGAACCTTGCAGTTATGCAAAAGGGGCGGCAGACCATCAATGCGGCCATTTATGGTAATCCGGATTTGAACGAACGATGGTAAGTTTCGCGTACAGGCTACTCCGCCATTAAATAGCTCTGGACAATGTGTAGATAGAAACATAACTTTGCAACAGGCTACATATTTTCTCTACACCATGCCCCTGTTATTTGACGATTGGCTTACTGGGATCATTGACATTTCCTGGGACGCAGGTCTTTCTGTAGATATGGCAAATCCTAAACTGCCGAATGTTTCAGTCCCTGGCTATTCAGCACCCATAGAAATCATATTGAGGGGGCATGGGAATGCCAATTTAGATCAAATGATTTGGTGTTAGCCTTCTGCAGAGGGAATTTCCTGTGAACCATGCACAAAGAGGCACCATGACTGCACAATAGGAGTACCCGACCTTCGCACCTCGGGGACAGCCGCGGGACCTAGCCGGATGGCCTCATCTGATACAGCAGAGAAGGATACGCTATTATCACGATCTCCTGCCCACGGTGTTGCAATGAGGTCATGCCTAATCCTGCGTCAAGAAAGAACGCTGAGATACAAGGATATGTTGTAACTGCTCCACAGCCCCAGATTATCGACTAGTAGAAGCCATATTTTCTCGCTCCCTCGCACTGCCCTAGTTCACGATCATGCTCTAACCGCGGTGGACATAAAAATAGATTTGGTGCGGCTATCCCGCGAAGCGCTACAAGGATTATACACCACGGTGTTGCAAGATATTTGCCACTTTGACTGGACTGCACGACAGCAGTATGAAATATCTCCAGAGGTTCGAGCACAGCGGGTCGCATTCATTACAAAAGCAACAAATATTATTCAGGAGCAGCTTACGCAAGGCATGAAATTGATCGAAGTAGCTACACAACTCTGAACAACGGTCTGGTACCATCCTATGCTTCAGCGTATACAAGATGACTTACGGTAGGTGGGAGCAGCCCTCGATCAGATCAAAGCTCACTTTCCCTCGAGCAGTTCTGCGCAACGTCTAGACATCATGGACATGATTGAGAATCTTCGTCGCGCCAAGCATGCTGTCAGGAAATGGTTGAAACCATGGGATGATACCACCCTCAAAATCTCCCATGATGCTCATACCGTCGTTGCGCGCCTCCACCGGATAATAGAACAGGTTACCGCAGCTCGAGACGGCCCTTCCTCCCTGACGCTTGTCAACATTTCACAACGAGCTACTATCCAAAGTTAGGAAGTGCTCCCTCAGCTTTCCGGTGCTCTTGATACCTTGCGTGCGTAGATCGAGGATGCACCACCGTAGTGATTTGGGACGAGTCATAAGATTGTGTTGGGGGATTTTTGGAACAAGGTCTCCCACAAGCTGCGAAACTAGTCCATTTTGAATATTTTTTATTAGATTTAATCTAGTGCAGGGGTTTTGGGGCGGGTCAAAGCCCCGAAAGCATTGTAATGGGTAAAAGGGTAAACCAGGGATCTGAAAACCATTGTTTGTGAACCATAGGAACGTCTAGGCTAGATTATTATAAATAGAGAAACATTTTTGTATTGTAAGGTAGGAATTGAAGAGCTATTGATGTGAATTGTGGTTTAAGCTATCTGGTTTGGGTTTTGGGGAAAGGACTCCTGTTGGCTGTGTGTGCGGAGATCCAAGTCCAGCTGTGTGTAGACCCTACTGCTATGTGCGCAGGCTGGGAAGGGAATTGTAAAAAAGAATTGATGAATGAATGAATAAGAAAGGTTGATAGAAAACTGGATCTGTGAGTACCCTTTGTGTGAATCATTGGTAATTACTGCATTGTGTATTTCCTATGTTTAAGCTGCGATGATCTATGTAATTTTGTTTTCTGTATCTAGATCTGTTTTGTTATGTTCTGTTCTGTTTATGCAATACGGTGCTACTGTCATAAAAGCATATAATTGTAGATCTAGCGCATGTGGATGTGAATAGAGACCTAATTGAACCTACGTAGAACAAGGCAATATGGGAATCACAAGGTCTAGCACAGCTCTGCTTGCCTTACCTATCCTTTCTTAGGGTGTGGACACCTAGTTCCAGCACCCACCCATACTACTTTGGGTGAGACTTTGACCTACGCAAGAAGGTCACTGCCGAAAGGGCCGGCAGTATAGGGGTTTGTTGGAAAACCTTACACTCTGAACCTGGGTCAGGACCCCTCGAGCCAACATTCTATAATTCTCCATTCAATCGTTATGGTCACGTATCAAACGGTTATCATATCCATTTCTACAATGCTATAAATAAATCCAAGCTCTCCAATTTTCTATTTTCTCTTAATCATTTTACTGTTTGATTGCAGGTACACAAATATCATTGCACATTGTTCTTAGTAGTTGTTATCACTTCCGTAGAAGATCACAATTCTCTCCCTCTGTCACCCTTTTCCCCTTTCTTATTATTTCCCTCTATCACCATGGCCCCAAATGGAAAGATCAGCTACCAATTTCAGATGAGAACCCTTCCACTGATACCCCAGTCGACCTCGACCACATTCCACTTGTCAATTCCTACTATAAGATTGGTGACATAGAGTGTGAGTTCGAGTTCCATGAACTACACTTGTGGTTGAAGAAAAATTATCTCGATAAGAAATATCATATTAACCTATGGGAATCCCTTTTTCCCCTCTTTTATTTTCCTCATACCTGTGATTTTCCAAACTTAGTTATCTGGTGCCAAACCAGATATGACCTTGTCAAAAGAGCAGTAGTGGCTCAGAATGGTGACATTCTGATATCCATTATTGCAGATACCATGAACACTATGCTTATTATTCCCCAAAATGATTCTTTGAGCCCATTTTCCCAAGAAGCCCTCATGGAGCTATACCATAAGCTTAAATTTCCCCAAAGATCTCAAATCTTTGAGACATTTTTACCAGATGATGTTGTGTTACCTAAAAGGAATCCACCCTATTCTTCGTCAATGTCCCTGAAGCCCCCAGACATACCATCTCCTTATTGTCCTGTCTAATAGGGTATCCATATGATAAGACATTAGATGAATCCATCCTTGGATTCTTTTCTATTTTCTCAAAAGATCAACAACCTGCCTTCATGTATAATCACAGTGAATTTTTGGCCGATAATATGCATGAGCAGCTTATGAATTTGACAACACAAGGGATGTTCAATTACACATCTGTACTTGTATGCATCATTTATCACCTCTATATACTTGATTAATTATGCATTGGCCTTGGGCAGACCTTCCATTCAGACTTGGTCACATTTCTCAAAAAACCATATTTTAAAATCCATACACGACTCTGCCCAATTTTTTTCGTGTGCACATGCGGGTCCATCCATACCTGACCCACGTATGCTATTTAAAATATTAAAAAATATAAAATCCCCTATTATTGAGGTGGGGTTCACGGTTTTTCCTATAATTTAACTACCCCAGCTTGTGGTCTAACTGTTCCCCAACTGAAAAAACTAATTTGAGGAAGTATAAATACACCTCAAGGGAATGGCCTAAGGGGGAGAGAGAGAATACTATTGATATTATAGCCTGTTATAGCCCTGATCAAATCTGATATTTCCCTTGTGCCTTCTGCACTTCCCAGGTTTCAGGAAACCCTTATTTCTTTGTGATGATCACCCTCATTATATGTGACATCCTTGTGTACCATTTATGGAAGAATATTTGTGAGGCTAGGGCTGGACGAATCCGAAGGATGGTTTTTCTCAAGGTCATGGCAGATCTCAGGTGATTTCTCCATTATTATTTTTTGTACCATCCTATACCTTATGTTCATGTGTTATGTGTCTCTTATACATGCTTAATAATCTTGAATAGTTTATTTCATGTTATCTTTATGAGATCATGTATGCTAATTCGCTAACATCTAGGACATATATGTTGTACAACTAGTTTTTGTGCTTGTTCTTGAATTATTTGCAGGTTCTGGAGCATGAGGAGTTGCAGGGGGTTTGCACCCTATGGGATCTACTACAAAAAAATTATAAATGGGTAAGTTCCACAATCCTTGCTTTCTAGTTTAAAGCATAGAAGTTGGTAATTAGAGTCCTTCTTGTGATGACATGCCATCTTCTCTATTAGGTCTTTAAACCCTGGGCTTTAGGATAAATTTTTCTGTAACATAACTGGTGACTCCACTGGGGATTACATCCGTGTAATTCCTATTTTGTGTTTTTTTATTTGTCTTGTGGGTTCCCTGATAGTTTAATCACATTTGTAGCCTAATAAGTATTTTCCCCAACTAGGTAGAAGCCCTGATCTTTTGATCAAGCCTAAGTCTTTATTTTTTTCCTTATTTCAGTATATATACACTACTCCAATTGTACACAATCATGTATGCCCTTTTTTTTCTCCAAAATAACCCACATATATGCATTTTTCTTTGGTTACAGTTGCGTATACACGTGTGTTGCACACAGCGAACCCGTGTATGCCTAGTAAATTTTGAAAATCTAAATTTTAAGGCCCTGTAAGTCTTTCATGTCTGTGGTTGGCCACTCCTGTGGTACCTTTTAGGTGTCTAGATTGTGTTTCTTGTGGCTTTATGTTATTTCCTCTCTTTTTCTTGTGAATACCTAGTAATTTTATGGTTTGGCATGTTTTGTGAAGTTGCAATTGCGGCTGTAGCACCAAGACCTCTTCCTAGGGTTCTTGGTTGTTCTAACCATTCAGAACAGTGAGCCTCTATTTTTTTGCACATATTTTCCTTATGCATTGCTTCGCTTTTCGTTTTTTCCTCTTTGACTTCTTTGGTTTTCTTGTTTCCTTGGGACTATCCTTCTAGTAAATCTTGAATTGACCTTTTCTCGGTTTTGAGTTTTTGTTTTCTAGAAGTGTGTGCTACTATTTTGAATCAATTTCTTGGGTCTTTTTCTTCTTATTGCTTGTTTGAGTCCCGCTACGAAAGTAGTATAGTTGGATTATGCATTTCGAAGTCTCTTTGTGGCACATTTTCTTGATTTTGGTTCTTGAGTAGTTTTGTGCTTGCCTCTTTGAAATATTTTTGTTTTCTTTAAAAGTGAAAAGCCAAAAAAAAATCTTCTTTCCAGTTTCTTTTGCTTTGGTTTCCTTTTTATGGTTTTCATACATTTTGAAGCAGTTTGTTAGTTCCTCGTTTTGGTTCGTTTGCTTGGTCTTGAAAGGAATATTTCTCTATATTTCTCTATCTTTTATATCAAGTGTATTTTGGCATTTTGTATGCAAAGGAGTTGTTGGTGGGACTTGCCTTGCTTGTATGTCAAAATTGATTGAACTAATTCTCCCTAGAAACTCTTTTTTCTTCCTTAGTGAGTAGTCCTAGAATTTGCATATCATTGGTATTTTTTGCATTAGTTGCACTGAAGCATTTTAGTCTTTTTTTGATAGTTTTCTGAAGTGTGTGAAGAGTGATAAATGAAAATAAAAAAACAAGTTTTTTCTTATTTAGTTTCGTAGAACTTAGAAATATCTTTTCATCAAAAGAAAAATATTTCATTTGCATGTAGTAGGTTTTCATTGATTTCTTTTGCGTCGAAAAACACCATTAGTTCCACTTCCATATACCTTTGACTTAAGTAACAACCATTTAAAATCAAGCACTCCAAATTAAAATGAACTAGAAGTTTTTTGTATTGGCATTAATAATACACCAACTAGATAGGTCATAGGGCCTTGGAATATGTGAGTGGAGAGTTAACTCTCTGTGGTCGTTCAAAACTGTCAAACATAGAAATTTGATTAATGAGCGAAATCCAATTCTATTAAGTGGACCGGGAAAGCACTACCTCCATAGAGTTAAGCGCGAGGGAGAGTGAAGGCAGAGAAGAGAGATACCCCTCTCTGATTTTCTGAATCTTGACCTACGACCGTTCCGCCTGGCTACCGATACAAATTGGTGCCCTTAGTTGCCTCTCCTAGGGACCACATAGGTGACTGCAGGGGGGGATACCCAGGGTACCCAAGGCAGACGTTACATCACTTTCATCAGTACTTCTGGAGGGTGCACTTGGAAAGCTTGGGGACTTGCACCAGAAATTTGTTTTGTCAGGAGGTCAGCATAATGTTTTTTGTTACCTTTGCTAGTATGCCTGGGCCATAATTACCCCAGACTATTTTTGGAAGGTCCTTTTATTCGCTTTCTTGTATTTTTGTGTCCGATCCTAATCACCCGGAGTGGAAATACCTAAAGGTTGCTTGATTGGTTGTAGCTTAGGGAATTTTATAACGTGTTCTCTTTGCTCCAAGATTGCTTAGCTTCTTACATTTTTTGAGTCTAATAAATCTCATAAAGTGGCTGACCAATCACCTCGTCGACTGAGTAGGCTTCGTGGGCTTTCTCTTATGAGGGTCGAGCCTTCTTCAAGAAGGCGTACTTCAGTGGGTTATTTTTATCATGTGGTTTCAAACGCATTGGAGAGTGATCCTCTGTTTGGGCTTGTTGTTTCTGTGGGTGGTCCTGGCACTAGTGCTATTGTAGAGAGGAGTACTCCACTCATCTCTAGAGTCTTGTTTCCAGAAGAAGAAGTTGAAGTTGAAGAGTTTCCTTAACCTCCTGAGACTCCTTCATCTCCTCTTCCTGCTAGCTTTCCTCACATCCTTTTGTACATTGGGCCTGAGTCTCAAAGACTGATTATCCCCTATCCTTCATATCCCTTTCTTTTGATGGCCACAAATGGGAACATAGCTTTGGCTATGAGCACTGCAAGTGTTCATACTCCTCTTTCAGTCTAAGTAGGAGGAACTATTTCCATTTCGACAATCACTTCTAGTGCTTCTATGTTTGGCTCTACTTCTATTCTGTCTTTGAGTGGAAGCACCCAAGCATATGCTTCTCAATCTAGCCCCTTTTCTTTTGTAATGCCTTCTAGTGTGATTCCTTTTGTCTCCTTTACCGCTGATTCAATTTTCTCTATGCCTATGCCTTCTACGGCTAGTGGATCAGATTCATTTTAGGGTTCCCCCTTTGGAAGTGGGCATATTCCTCATTTGAACCCTTCCTTAGGATATTTTCCTTTCACCTCTCAAAATCAAGGATTCAATCCTTTCATCGGAGGTCAAGGCTCTAATGCTTTTTCAAGATGGAACCATGATTTTACAGGGTTAGGAGCTAGGAGTCAGTTTTTCTCTAGTTAGCAAGGGAATGTTCCTTTCCCTTTGGTAGGTGCTTCTCAGGGTTTTTCTCCAATCGCCAATGCTTGGAACCCTTACCAAGGGGTTCCTTCCTCTTTTAACACTTTGATTGGAGAGAATATCCATGTTTATAGTAACCCTATGATGGGAGGGGGTCCTTCTCTGAATTTTGGGTCACAAGGCTTCTCTTATGGTTCAGTATTTTCTACGAGAAAAATCTGGCAACTTGGTGCCTCAACAAATCCAGTTTATTCTTTTTAGAATGTTGGGAATCCTTCCTATGGGGGATGGAATTCCCAGGCTCCTCCATGCCTACCATTCCTGGAAAATTTAAGCTTTCCATATCTATCGCAATTGATAAATGACCCTATTCAGTATAGTATGGGTTGGCCTCTGGTCCCCACTAAACTGCCCTTAGGCATTTGAAATTTTGAAGGGAAGACTGGTGAGGATCCGGCAGACCATGTCACCACTTTCCACTTATGGTGTTTGTCGAACTCCCTTATCTATGATTCTATTAGGTTGAGGTTATTTCAACAAAGCCTAACTAGGAATACAATGAGATGGTACATTGAGCTGACAGGGGGCAGTTTTTCTACTTTTGGTGAGTTTGCTACTATGTTCTTAAACCGTTTTTAGTTGCATGTCTTTTATGATGTCGGGATTTATCTCTTGGCCAATTTCCAGCAAGACAAAGAAACTCACATTTCTGATCATATTCAGGAATGGAGGAGAAGGAAGATTCTCATTAAAGCTCAAATTCCGAATGAGTTCCTTCTCTAATGGTTTCTGAAATCTCAAAGGATGTATCCCTTTCAGGGCTATTCTCTGAAGAGAAGGATATTTTTAGGGATCAGCAGCTAGAACTGATCTATTCTTAGTCTAGGATCCTTAATAAAAATTTTCCGGATGATGCTCACTCCAAATTAGATTTAGCCAAAACCAAACCTGGTCCTCATGGTGATGTACTTATCAGTATGATCGATAATGGTACAGATAACCTGCTAAATCAATTGTAGCAGTTGTCTATACAATCTTCTCCTTCTATTCATGCTACGCCTTCAATTTCAACTCCTTCTCAGCCCTTGGCTATTAATGTCGTTCAAGCTTCTAACCCCAAAGGAAATCAACAATCCGATGGGAAGAATAAGGGACAAAATAATAATAAGAAAAACAAGGATGGGAAGGGGAATGCGAAAAAATCCAACGATCATGTTGGAGAGGGTAAGAGGGATAATAAAAAGAAGGTTAGGTTTCCATGCAAATCGTGCACTGGGGACCATCTTACTCACCTCTGCCCAAAAATTCAGGATGCTCAGTTCTTGTTAGCTCGGTAGGGTTATTCTAGCTCCCAGGTTTTAATGACAAACCCTTTTCCCCAAGGGCATCAATTTCTTGTTGGCGCGAATGAAAATACTGGAGCTCCCTTTGGGGGCAACCAGGAAGGGGAAATTCTAACAAACATACACATGATGAGTGTTCACGTAGATATCGCTATGAGATCTCGTGATTATGGCAAAGCTGAGTCTTCAAAAGCTAAAGGTGCTCCTAATAATGATGAGCCACTCAATATAGATAGGCATACAGTTGAGCCTATACCTCAGATGTTTAAAGGGTCTAAAAAGTGTACAATGATCAATCCTAATGCCAAGGCTTCCCAGAACTACTCGATTTCATAAGATCTCGCTCAAAACCCTCGCGCCATGTATGTGTTAGAGGTACTCCAGTTGTGTCCTACACAAAGGAGTGCATTGCTCACTACCATTGGGGTTATTCATCTAAAAAATTCTCTTATTATCACATTTGACATGTCAACTTTCAAAAAGAGACTTCCTCATCATATGGCTTTACAGATTAAGTCTACATATCGAAAGTTTAATATCTTCGGAACAATATTCAATGACGGTGCCTCCACGTGTGTGATGTTTGTCTCATGTTGGAAGGCTATTGGATCTCCTTCAGTTGTCCTTTCTACTACTCTTTTGACTGTGTTTTATGGTCATTATCACAGGTCACATGGCATTGTTCCAGCTTTACCCATATGTATTGGAGGTAAAATTGTCAATATTGAGGTCGAGATAGTTGATGCAAATATAGACTAAAACCTTATATTGGGGCGAAACTAGATTTATGAGATGTATGCTATTTCTTCCTCATTATTTCGCATTTTATGTTTCCCTCGCGAAGGGAGGATTGTCACTGTTGATCAGATGGACTATTCTCCTATAGATTTGAATGCATTCGCTGACTCAATTGTTCCCTTGGTGAATGATATGAAGCAACCTGTTGAGAATTTGGGGTTTTTAATGTATACATCCTTAATGGGTACTTTTGATTTTCCACCTCTTTCGGTTCATATCCATGCTATTTCATCCTCTAGGGTTCCTGTTGGAAGACAGTTCTTTCGAACTCATTATTTTTCGGACCCTTGGACATTTCCTTCTCCTACCACCACATTACAGGAAGGCCAAGTGGGTGGAATGGCATTTCCTATGTCTGCATCTGAGATTTCTCATCGATCTATTGTTGACTCTACAGACTCCATTCCAGTTTCTCTTTCACTGGGGGAATTAGATGGAGATGTGGCTCCAGCTTGGACTCTTAATTCTTTCATTCAGAAAATATACAAAAACCCTCAAAAATAATTTATCCTAAGTAATTGGTGAAATGATGAAAAGATAAGCTTTTCTTTACTTTTCACACTTTACTTAGTGAACTTTAATGTATTTTTGTGTAATCCATTCCCCCTTTTTCATATTAAATTTTAACCTATGTTATTAAATCCTTAAATAAAACCTTATCCTATTTATATAATTCCTTATATCTAAATACCCCCAAAAACCCACTATTACAAAGATTTTAGACCCAATTTATTACCCACATGTTAAATTAAAACCCAAATAAAAAGCCCTTTGGTCTAAAACTAAATCTAAATAAATATCCCACCCCCTATAGTTATTAAATCATTCAAAATATTTAATATTATATAATAAAGTAAAAGCGGCACTAAATGTCTTTTATTCAGTCATATTGCAAGTGTTTTGAATAAAAAAATATCACCCCACTCATTAACTTTCATCCTAAGATTTTGGATCGAAATAATCTGTTTATAAAGTTCACAAAACTTAACCCCGTGCATACGCAAAAGTCTGCCCCTTGCAATACATACGTTAATCCCTCCCCTCATAATTTATAACCCAAGGTTTAGTTGAAATAAACTTAGGTTTGTTTTTTACAACTAAAATTTTCCCGTATCCACATTTTTCTGCCATGTTATATACAGCCTCACAGTTTATATAACTAACTCATGATATATACATACCCTGCTTTAAAACCTCTACCCATTGACAAAAAAACAAAGGTTTAAAGCGTATTTTTTTTTAACTGCCCGCATACATAAAAACCCCAGTCCCACCTTTCTTTGCCGCAGCTTTCAAGTAAGATCTCGACCCTTTGCTCCCGATCAAAAGATCCAACAGCTCTAATATGATATCGCGCATAAAAACTAATTGTCCACCCAAATGAAAAATGGACTTGAAATGGGTTGTATCTCCCATTTTTCCCTCTGCAACGTGGCAATTTTGTATTGGATCGCGTTCGTTTGAGGTCAAACCTCTTACCACTCAAAATGCACGCGATAACCACTATCCGGTTTTCATTTTAAATCCTGAATCCACCTCTCGCCCTGACGCGACCTGCATTGAATGTCAGTTAATGCGATCAAATGAATATGATTAAACCTTTGTAAAGCCATTTTATTGTTTAAAACTGCTCATTCAACCCTTTCGCATTATCTTCCGACTGATATAAGCATTGTGTAAGCCTTTTCAAGCCTCTGATTTCCCTTTTATGCCCAGAACATCTAAATTTGACCATAATTTACCTGTGAATACTGTTAAAGAATTGTTCACCGCTCCAGAAGATTGCTGAAAACAACATTTCAACCTAGAACCTATAGAAAACCCTTTTTACAATCAAAAACCTGCACTTAAAGGGATTTTTCGAAGAATTCAAGCTTGAAAATTGATTTTAAAAAGTCTTTAAGAAATCCTATCATCTAAATTGTAAAATTGACCAAAGAAAAAGTGCCTAAAATCACAAAAAATAGGCCAAACCCTAGCAAAATTTTCCCAAGAAACCCTGCTTTCCTCTTCGCCCCTTTTCAAGCGAATTTGCTCAAATTTCACAATTTAAGGATCAAATTTAAAGATCTAAAAGGCTAAAACCTCTTAATATACCTCGAAACCTTATTTCTCAGTCAAACCAACTCAGAAAACCATTATTTTTTGTTTTAGGCCAATTTTTCATCCTCATATAAACCAAATTGAGCAAAAATCCCAAAAAAATCCATCCTTAGCCTAAAAATTGCTCAATTTCCTCTTTGTTTGATATAAAAACTCCTGAAAATAGTCTAATCTTGCAGTAGTTATCCAAAATGACTAAGAAATAGAGCACAAGCAAACCTATACGATCCAAAACACTTAAATTTGAGGGATCTAATGCCCCTAAACCTACCCAGTCATCACTGCCAAATCTGCTACTACAGTGAATCCCCTCCAACCACCTGTAGTTGTTGTAGAAAGCCTCCTTTTGACTAATGTTGACTAAAAAATTGTTGATCCTGTTGTAGAATTCAACCTATTGGATATACACAATTGGTGTTATGAAAAGTACCTGGACAAAGATGAGATACCTATTTGGGAGACTCATTGGCCCAAATGTATATTTCCATTGACCCATCCTGGCCAAGATCTTATCAGATTATGTAAAAATATTATGAACCAGATCAAAGGGTCATAGGCAATGCTGATAGAGAAATCCTTTTCACCATCACAGCAGAGTCAATAAACCAGATGATTCAATTACAGTTTGATCCTCAATCAGTCCCCCTATCTATAGAAGCTTTGACCCAGTTGTACTTAGGCCTAGACTTCCCTAGGAAGTTCATGATATTTCAAAAATTTATGCCTTCCCATGTTGACATTCCTAAAATAAATCCTCCTTATTCCACTACTAAATTCCCTGAAGGATCTAGACATATTATCTCTATGTTCTCCTTTATACTTGGATACTTTAGAGATGGACACACTGATGAGTCCATTATAGGTTTCCTGTCCACCTTGTCTCCAGGCCAAGCTCCATCAGTCATCTTTGACTTTGATGGTTTCATAGCCAACAATATCCATCATCAGCTAATAAAATTACCCACTGAAGGAGTTTTTAGATACTCATCCTATCTGTTTCACTTATTCTTATTCTTTCAAGCTGATAAATTTCCTATTGCATGACAAAAGATGGACTTGGAGGGTAAGCCTCTATCCATTATCTTCTGGACTTCCTTGCTCAAGAAAGAGGGCAGTGATTTCACCTACACAGATTTTTCAGACCTTTTTCTACATCCAGCAATGAACATTCTGAATAAATTAGAGCAGCTTAGAATCAATGAGGAAATGAAAAGAATCCTACAACTTCCAGAACAGAGTAAAATGGGAGATTATTATCTCTATGAGAAGCATACAGAGTTAATAATTTTTCGATCCAACTTATTACCTTATAAGTTACCTAGATATGTGAGCATGAGAATTTTTGCACTGGAGTATTTGAGACAAATTCTCAATTCTGATTCTATTAACTTCATGGCTACCAGAAAATAGACTCAATTTAAATTAAAGAATCAAGTTGGTCCCTTTATCATAAACCACAGAGATGCAGAAAAATAAATCACAAAGAGATTAGCAGAGTTTAAATTTCAAGAAATTTTTCCATCGAACTATGATCCTCAAGGGATCTTGAGCAATCTAAGGGTAAAATGAAAATTAACACCCTTCATACATAAGCTTAAGCCTGAGATTGAGAATTTTTCCAACCAAGTTGAATGGATGGAAAATACACTGAGAGATACAGCAAGTAATACAGAGACAACAGGTAAAATGGACATAGCACAAGCTCTAGAACTTGTAAAACAATCAGAGACATCAGCAAAAAGAGTTATAGAGGAAGGATCCTATATAGCAGAAACAAATACAGAAACAAAATTCAAACTGATCTATAATAAGAGGCTTAAACTCAGTTCAGTTGACAAGGAGAAAGTAACAATTGATGTTGATGAAATAGATGCTCCAGTAACCAATGATGATATAGCCACAACTATAATCAATGAAACACTTATGGAAATAGAAAAGGAATAAACAACCAATTAGAATGATACACAGATGATTAAGAAGTAGCATAATATGGAGGCCTCTTCCTCACAAATAGCTAAGGAAAAGGATTTAGACATCAAGGAGAAATACAAGCAGATAAAGCAGAAGAATGAGGAGATCAAAACGGAGATATACTCTCAATTCCTCAAACAGAAGCCTGGAAATAAAAATAGGTTATTTTTAGCCTTTGATTATTCTAGTAACAAGATGATCAGGTCGTTTCTACAACCTACTACCTCCACACCTAAAATAGAAAAAAATTATAATAGGTGGACCTTGAGGTTGATGCAGAAATTGTCCATGAGCTAAATCAAATTGAATTTCACCAACAAAGCTCAAAGATGCTTTATTGTACAATAGCAACCAAGGAAATGAGTGCAAATAAGCTACAGAATACCATAATTAATATGCAGGATCAAATTAAGATATACAAGGCATATTTATATGCCTAGGATCTAAGGATTAAAGCCTTAGAAGAATTAGTTTTATAGGTGGGATATGATCCCTCAAACATTCAAGCAACAGAACTATTGATAAAGAAAAAGAATGATGACATAGCATCTTTAAGGAAACAACTCAAGCTTCCTCAAAGTGAGCATCCACAAACCAAGTAAATCCTTCAAGATCAGGGTGAGAAAGAAGAAATGATGAAGCTCATTCTTAAACTAACTGCTCAAATCAAAGAGATGGAGACCCAAATGGACCACCTTGTGAAAGAAAAAGAGACTATAAAATAACATGAGACTCCTATAATTCCTACAATTATTCCAGTAATAACTACAGTAGTTCCCTCTACTTTAGGAGAGAAATTAGCACCAAAGGGCCCACTGGAAACTGCAGTGCCAATGACTTCAGCCACTACTTCAGCTAAAGACTCTTCTACTACAAATGTTCAGCAAACAGATGAGGCAAGACAAATTGTTAAAGCTATGGAACAACTGTCTTTAAAGACAAATGAAATCAACAGCCTAAAAAATATGATTGAAAATCTTGAAGCTATAAATAAGACAACTCTGATAAATGCTAAAACCCATGAACAGAAAGCAATCAGATTGGGAGAACAGATCAAGAATTTGCAAAAAGAACTAATTTTCACTGAGAAGATTTCATATGTAAAAAATCATCTCTGGACTAACATAATTGAAGCCATTCATAATCAATGGCCTTTAATTTAGGTCATATATGAGCAGAGAGATTTGTTGTTGGCTGCCCAGACAAAGATACAAAGGACCAAAGATGAGTTGACTGATAAGCCTGCTCAGGATTTAAAACTCATTACATTTTTAAATAGCAAGAACAGGGTAGAACTGGAAGAATTACAAGTCATGGATGGGATAGAAACAATATTACAGATAAAAAAGGTTGTAACTAAGAAGAATTTGATAAATAATCTGGAAGAAAAATGTGAATCAATGAACATTGCCATATCAAAATTTATGGTAAAATACACAAACTTAGGAAAGAGGGGCCTACCAGACATCCATGTTTTTAATGAAAAACTTATGCCCTAGAAGGATTATGATAAAAAGATCAGAGAATTTTCTAAAGAGCAACTTAACAAGCCACTAGCACAAGGTACTCCCATAGGGAAAGTCCTCCTTCAGTATTTTGAAGATCTCTTCTTTTTACAGCATGAGATTAAACATCTCTTTGTCATCAAGCCCACTTTTTCCAGATATACAGAGGCTGATGAGAATTTGAGGAAGTTGAGGAATGTCAAAATTCCCAAGGAAGAATAATGGAAAACTTTTACTGATTTGATGTAGAGATAAGAGGTAAAACAGTCAAATGAACAATTAAAATAAAAAGACAGTTTGCTGATTTTACTGTTAAAAGATAAATTTACAACAGTAAATCAGCTAAGCTAATAAGATGAAAGAGTATCAACATTAAAGTTCATTAGGTAAAGAGTATCAGTGAAGGCAAGTCAAAAGCCAGATATTTTCTAGCATCCAACAAACATGACACCTTGACAGTTAAAAGCTCCTTGTTAGATAAAGCAGTTCTATTTGTTTTGGATAAAGTAGGACAATTTGTTGTTTGTTAAGTAGCTGTCCCTTTTATTATGTAAGGATATTTCCCTTTTCCTAAAGATATTCCTAGAATTCTCCTAGGATATTTGTAATCACATTTTGTATAAATACTTCAACATTAGAAGTATTCAGTGTGGAATAAAATTGCTGGACTTTACTATAGACATTTTTGTTGAACATTGGAGGCTATTGTGTGTTTTATTTCAAATTAGCTGACTGGACAAGCTGACTAGCATCATAATTCAGGATCCCTGTGATAAGTTGATGAGTGAAGTACTCCCTTCTTGTCATTGTTTCTTTTTCTTAGTTTCATTCAATTAATTATATGTTTGTTCTATCTAAATGTGTAACTAGGAGTTTTACTACGGTATTAGTCAAGTGCTCTCTGTCTTTAACTAGTAGCCATTTTAATGTTTTCTTCTGATTTCCAGTGCAAGGAACCCTTAATTTTTCCTTCTCCCGTTTTACCTCTGCCTTCTACTTCCATTTTCCAGATCAAAGGATCCTTAAGTGCCCTTTATCCTGATCATACCATTTCACTAAAAAACACTTTCCCAAATCTCTGAGGGTTATCTATCTTGCCCTGAATACATTTTTACCTTTTTGGCCTTGATTTCTAGGGTTGTTAGCTTGATTTCGTCTCCATAGCCCAATGGACAAGTAGATTTCTCTCTATTTTCCCTCTGAGTGATTTTTTCCCACCAAACCCTTTGTTGGGTGTGTGTTAAATTCTTTCCACGACTAGTCCCACGCGTTGTACGTTGCATCGGGCGCAGCAGGGGGGTCACAGGGGGGGTGGCAGCCCCCCCTATCGGGGTCCGGGGCAGGGCCCCAGTGAAAATTTTTTGGGTGTGCGGTCCCACTCAGAGGTGGACCCACCCATGTTTTTTGCATGAGTTTGCACATGGTTTTTTGGGGTATGATGGTTTTCGACCCCTGGTATTTTGTAGATCCGGTCAAGGGAACTACGGTTATGTTCTAATCTAGGGTTAATGGATTGGGGTTTATGTATGCTTCGGCATGTATATATATGTGTTGTAACACTAAAAGGAATATAATGAAAAATCAAGTTGGTCCTCCCGATTTGGGATCCAGGGGAAAATCTCTGTGTTGATCTGTTTTATGTTTTATGCTCTCGCAATTGTTTATTTTTATGTTATAAGATTCGTGTGTAGATAATTTTTTTTCAGGGTTAAAACCTACATTTGGTATCAGAGTTGTTTCGGCTTCAAGGGGATGCCTTTGCTGATGAGGGTTTTTTTCTCGGGCCTGAGGTAGACCCTGTTCAGTGGGAGATCTGCGGGATCGATTCTTGTGGTCAAAGAAGATGGCGAGCGGCAGAAAGATAGAGATTGAGAAATTTAATGGTCAGATTTTTGAGTTGTGGAAGCTCAAGATGGAGGATCTGCTAATGGATAAAGATCAGTGGATCGCGGTAGATCCAGGTACTAAACCAACGGCAATTTCAGATGAAGACTGGAAGAAACTGGATCGGAAGGCTAGGAGCACAATACGATTGTGTGTCTCAGATTCAGTACTGTTGAATGTATCTGGGGAAGCTACAGCAAATAATTTGTGGGAAAAACTTGGGACTTTGTACCAATCTAAGTCTCTGGGGAATAATTTGTTCCTGCGGAAAAAGTTGTATAACCTGAGGATGAAGGATGGAGACTCGGTGACAGAGCATCTAAACACCTTCAATACTGTGGTAAGTCAATTTTCATCTGTTGATATTAAAATCTCGGATGAAGATAAGTGCATCAGTTTTTTGTGTTCTCTACCAGACTCATGGGACAGTCTGGTTATTGCAATAAGTAGAAATACAACTACCTTGAATTTTGATGACATTGTCTCAGCCTTGTTGTCGAAGGAAATGAGATGGAGAAATATGGAGGGTCGAAATGGAGATGCCTTATCTGTATGAGGAAGGCCCCAAAACAGAAACAAGAATAAGGTTTCGAGTGGGAGATCCAAATCTAGAGGGAGATCTAAATCTCCTGGAAAGTTTGTAAAGGTATGCTAGAAAAGTGAAAAGGAAGGACACTACAAAAAGGAATGCAGATATAAAGCTCTTGAGAAAGGAAAGGGATCTGATGATACTCCTTCTGCAGAGGCAAAAACCACCTTAGATGAAGGTGGGGATGTGTATTTGGCTTCTTCTTCAAGTACGCATGTAGATCATGAGTCATGGTTGATTGACTCAGGTGCATCCTTTCACTTCACTCCCCATAAGGAGTGGTTCTGCGAGTATGAGAAATATGATGGTGGTGATGTCTTCCTAGGGGATGATAGGAAGGCCAGAATCATCGGACGTGGAAAGGTCAAGTTGAAGCTGCAAGGTGGAAGGATTAGAACACTTCCTGGTGTTCTGCATATTCCTGCATTGGCCAGAAATCTGATTTCTGTAAGCAAGATGGATGATGCAGGTGTAAAAACAGTGTTCGAGAAAGATGCCTGCAAGATGGTTCGGGGAGCACTGGTATTAATGCGGGGAGTTCGGACTGGAACTCTATACAAGCTACAAGGTAGCACTGTTATTGATGGGTGTAACAGTTCTATGGTTCCTGAAAGTGGAGCGGAAATCCTAGCTGTCTCTGGAGAAAAGACCATGCTATGGCATCAAAGGCTTGGACATATTGGAGAGAAGGGCCTTCGAATACTACATAGAAATGGTATGGTAGAAGGTATGTCTAATTGCTCTCTGGATTTTGATTTCTGTGAACATTGTGTATATGGGAAGCAGAATCGGGTGAGTTTTCCTTCTGGTGCTAAGAGGGCGAACAAGATATTAGAACTTGCGCACAGTGATGTGTTTGGACCTGTGTCAGTTCCATCACTGGGAAAGTCTGTGTACTATGTTTCATTCATAGATGACTTCTCAAGGAATACATGGATATATTTCTTGAGGAAGAAATCTGAATTCTTTGACAAATTTAAAGAATTTAAGGCTTTGGTGGAAAACCAGACAGAGAAGAAGATAAAGGCGCTGAGGACAGATAATGGTGGGGAGTTCTGCAAGAAGGAATTTGAAGAGTTCTGTAAGAAGTGTGGTATATCACGACAGAAGACTACTCCATACACACCTCAGCAAAATGGAGTTGCAGAAAGAATGAATAGAACACTGATGGAAAAGGCAAGAAGCATGCTCAGTGGTACCGGGTTAGGACAAGAATTCTGGGCAGAGGCAGTGGAGACTGTATGTTACTTAGCTAACAGATCACCTTCATCAGCGTTGGAGGATAAGACCCCACATGAGGTATGGACTCGTAAGAAACCCTCTATTTCACATCTAAGGGTATTTGGATGTGATGCATATGTACACGTTCCAAAGGAGAAAAGGACCAAGTTGGATAATAAATCTGAAAGGTGCATCTTTATTGGGTATAAGGATGGTTTAAAGGGTTACAAGCTTTGGAACCCAGAAACAAGGAAAGTTGTGTATAGTAGAGATGTGGTGTTTAGAGAGGTGAAATATGTTGTTACACATGAATTCCTACCAAAGGAACTTGAGAAGATAGAGTTTGAGCTAAAGGAGGATGAATCAGACTCTACAAGAGAAGAAGACTCATAAGAGGAAGAGCCACAAACCCCATATTTGAGAATATCAGTTCGGGAAAGAAGGCAACCAGAAAGGTATAGTCCATCTGCTTTCTGTTCAGGTTTTTCCTTAACTATAACTAATGATGATCCCAGAACTGTCAGGGAGGCAGTAAATTCAGAGGATGGAAAACTCTGGAAGGAGGCCATGGTTGATGAAATTGCATCCTTGCACAAAAATGAGGCATGGGATCTGGTGGAGTTGCCAGCTGGAAGGAATCCCATCGGGAGCAAATGGGTGTTTAAAAAGAAGATGAATGTAGAAGGTAAGGTAGAGAAATACAAAGCTCGGTTGGTAGCAAAAGGTTATTCCCAAGTGCCGGGAATTGATTTTGGTGATATTTTTTCTCCTATTGCCAAAGTTACTTCTATTAGATTACTTTTATCTGTTGCTGCTGCATTTGATTTTGAGATAGAACAGATGGATGTGTAGACAACATTTCTTCACGGGGATCTAGAAGAGGATATCTACATGAAGCAACCTGAAGACTTTATGGTGAAGGGTAAGAAAGAACTGGTGTTCAGATTGAAGAAGTCTCTGTATGGGTTAAAACAATCACCAAGGATGTGGTATCAGAAATTTGATACCTATATACGGGGACTTGGCTTCACTAGAAGCAAGGAGGATCACTGTGTTTATTTTAAATTAATTGGTGACCGTATTATTTATTTGGTCTTGTATGTGGATTATATTTTGTTGATTGGAAATGACAAATAAATTATCCAAGATTTGAAGACCCAATTGTTGTCCAAATTCGACATGAAGGATCTTGGTGCTACAAACTATATTTTGGGCATGGAAATTAAGAGAGATCGGGCAAAGAGGAAGCTCTGGTTAAACTAGAGGAAGTATGTCGAGACTATATTGCAGAGGTTCAATATGCAGGATAGTAAACTGGTGAGTGTTCCTATTCCTGTAGGTGCAAAGCTGTCTGTTGAACAGTGTCCCAAGACACAAGAAGAAGAGGAGGATATGTCCCGTGTTCCATATGCAAGTGAAGTGGGTAGCCTGATGTATGAAATGGTCTGTAATAGACCAGACATTGCACATGCAGTGGGAGTATTGAGCAGGTTTATGTCAAACCCAAGGAAGGAGCATTGGACAACAGTGAAGCGGGTTTTCAAATATTTACGTGGCACTAGTGATTATGGCTCGTGCTACCAAGGAAGACCAGGATTAGAAAGAATGTTGGACATTCGTGGTTTTGTTGATGCAAGCTGGGCTGGATATCTGGACCAAATAATATCTACAATTGGGTATGTGTTTAGCCTATTTGGAGGTGCAGTCAGTTGGATGAGTAGAAGACAGTCTGTAGTGGCGCTTTCAACTACAGAGGCAGAATACATAGCAGCCACTCATGCAAGCAAGGAAGCAGTTTGGTTGCAGATATTGTGTTCAAGTATGGGGTTGGTACAGCAAGCTATAAGGATAGACTGTGATAGCCAAAGTGAAATTTTCTTGGCTAATAACCCTGCTTATGATTCAAAGACAAAGCACATTGATGTTCAATATCACTTTGTTAGAGATATGATTGAAGCTAAAAGGGTGTTGCTGGTAAAGGTGGACACTTTGAAGAATGTTGCAGATGCATTGATGAAGTCTGTAAGCACTCAGAATTTCTCTTGGTGTAGAGAAACAATGGGTGTTGAAGAATTGGCCCAATGACTAAGCTCTCCTGTGGCCCCCTATGGAATGAAAACAACAAGTGGGAGAATGTTGGGTGTGTGTTATATTCTTTCCACGACTAGTCGGAATTGCTGTACGTTGCGCCGGGCACAGCAGGGGTGTCACAGGGGGGGCGGCAGCCCCCCTTGTCGAGGACCGGGGCAACGCCCTGGCGGAAAAAATTTTGGTGTGCGGTCCCACTCATAGGCGGACCCACCCATGTTTTGTGCATGAGTTTGCACATGGTTTTTTGGGGTACGATGGTTTTCGACCCCTGGTATTTTGTAGATCTGGTCAAGGGAACTATGGTTATGTTCTAATCCAGGGTTAATGGATTGGGGTTTATGTATGCTTCGGCATGTATATATATGTGTTGTAACACTAAAAGGAATATAATGAAAAATCAAGCTAGTTGTCCCGATTTGAGATCTAGGGGAAAATATCTGTGTTTATTTGTTTTACGTTTTATTCTCTTGCTATTGTTTATTTTTTGTTATAAGATTCATGTGTAGATAATTTATGTTTAGGGTTAAAACCTACACCCTTTAAACTAAAACCAAATTGTACTTTCATAACTAGCCTAATATTTTAAATCAAAACAAATATAAATTTCAAAGAGAGAGCCCTCTTTGAATTCTAGGAAGGCTAGATCCTAGAATTTGAAGTAGGTTTGTGGTTACCTCTAGTGTTATTTGACTAAAAACTCAAAATCCCACAACTTAAGAATTTACTAGAGTGATAACATACTAGCTACCATACTGGGGAACTAACCAATATCCAGTCTTAAATTTAGTCTTAAAGGAAAATCTTTAAATTATCCTTTCAATTTAAGATTACTTTTATAGGTTGTGGGTATTAAAAAAAATAGTCATTCTGGCTTCTAGGAAAACCTACTATACCAGGTCTAACCCGGATCCTAAACCTGCAGTTATAGTAGATAACCCAGATCAGATTGGTAAAAATAAAAAACAAACTATCAATTTAGAATCTAAAGTACCATTAAGAAAAGCCAATTCTTTACCCAAAGAGTTAGTGAGTCTAAATGATGTTGATTTTGATCTGAAGTTTGAATATTCATTATTTAAAACTAAATCTGAAACTAATTTGAAAAATACTGTTATAGATCCTATTTTTATTTCATTTCTGAATGCAAAACAGAAAAATATTTCAGTAGGAACAAAATCAAATAAATCTGAATATCAAAATACAGTTGAAAAGATTAATGTTTCATTTATTAAAGATATTAATGAATCTATTGAATTAGCTCATTTGTTTTCTTACATAAAACCTCCAGTTTCTCAATTGCATACAACAATAATACCAACAACATATTCATCTTTATATGTTGTTACTTCATTTATAGATACCACTGCAAGTTCATCTACAGATCATTTCATTCCTAGATTGCCTTTGCAGCCTAGGATATTATTTCCTCCATCCACTGCATCCACTACTTTACATTCAGATTTTATAAGCACCACATCTTTATTTCCCACCAATTCCATTTACATACCAGCTTCATTTCCGAGCTCTTCATTTACAGTTTTCAGTTCATCAGATGCCATATCCAGCACTCTACCTATCATTACTATTATATCTCCCAGCTCAGCAAAGCTTCAAGCCATGGCTGCTAGGTATGCTCCCCTTGTCTTACCCCAAAAACTCCATGACATGCCTCAAGATTATCAAAAAAATGTACCACTATTTGATGACATTTCACAATATAATTATCAACAACATGTAACTAAAATGACATATTTCTGTGAAATTTATGAAATTTATGAGTCAGATGTCCAGATGAGGTTATTTGCCCATAGTTTGATAGGAGAAGTTCAAAATGGTTCAAAAATTTAGCTCCTGGTAGTGTAGCTGATTTAGCTGTATTTCATAGAATATTTTTAAATAAATGGGAAAGGAAAAAGAACCCCCTTCAAATTTTGTCTAAGTTTGATTCCATGAAAAGATCTCCAACTGAGTCTGTCCAAGACTACTCCACTAGGTACAATAGTGTCTACAATACAATACCTGCAAATATTAAACCTACACCCAACTCTGTTCTGCTCAAATTCCCTGATGGATTTGATGCAGATATGGCATATCAATTAAGGGAAAGAGATGCAAAAACCCTAGAATAGATGCAATGAGATGATGTCAGTGTAGAAATCAATATTTTAGCTAAGAAAGCTAGACTTAGAAATGAAAGAAGAGTTACCATTACGAAAGAAAGTTCAAATTTAGATGTTAAAATAGATTTACTTGCTAAAAATTTAGAAAGGGTGGTAGATAGATTAGATAATATAGGAAGAAAACTTCAATGGGATAATCAACCTCAGATCAGAAATCCCAATTTCAGAAGAAACAATAATTCTGGAAAAGCTAAAGGAGCAGCTCCAGACCAAAACATTAGGCCCCCATTTCAGGAGAACTATGCTGAAAGTTCTCAGAATAATGATGAAGATGAGGATGACATCAATCATCTAATGGGAATAGATGAAAACAATACCATTTTCCTTACTCAGGAAGATCAGGAATTATTTGAGCTTCAACAACTCAAATTAAAATCCAATGAATCCTTTGACTACAAACAGGGTTATGACTTTGCCATAAATGAAATACATATTCAATATAACTTTAGACATAAGAAAAATAATCAGTCTTCTACCAAAACCAATTCCCAAAATCAAAATAAGAAAAATGTAGAAGCACCAAAAACAAAAGGTTTGCAAATTCTCCCAAGGGAAAATAAGCAAAATTCCAATCCCTCCAGTCCTAAAAAAACAACGAGTCCCAAAAGTGTCGATATTACTGATGAAGTAGCTCAATCTTCTAAATATGTACAGAAATCTAATACTGCTAAAGCTTCTAGTTCAGTAAAATCAGCAAATTCTGATCCTAAAAAGCCTTCTGATGATCCTAAATCAGTAGATCCAACAACTGATAATTCAAGAACACCTGCTGATAATTCTAAGTCTGATAAAACTTTTGCTACAACACAATCTATCCTTGAAAAGAAATTTAAAAGCAGCAAAAATCAGGAAACTCAGACAGAGAATATCAAAACAACTGAAGATAGAAATACAACTGTAGAAACTCAAGAAAAACCAACTCAGACTACATTTAATAAAGATGAATTAGTTCAAATTAGTAAATCTCAACCCTCATTTAATATTCAAAATGAAATTGCTAAGTTAAAAATACCCATTCCTTTAACATAATTGGTAAAAAATGACTTATACAAATCAACCATAACTAAAACACTGAGTATGAATGATGGTGAAGATGCAATTAATTTGAATGATGATCAACCCGAGTTAATTTTTGGCCCTGATGTGAATGGAAAGCACTCAGATGGATCAGTACCTCCTTTTTATATCAGTCTTACCATTCATGATCTAATTTTACATAACACTATGTTATATTCAGGAGCTTCCCATAATTTAATGCCCAAAGCCATAATGGAAACTCTTAATCTAGAAATAACCAGGCCTTATAAAGATTTGTTTTCATTTGACTATAGAAACGTTAAGTGCGTAGGATTAATTAAAGACTTATGTGTTACTTTAGTTCAGTACCCTAGTAAAAGTATATTAATGGACATTGTACTAGCTGATATCCCACCAAAATATGGTATGCTTATTTCTCGCTCATGGGGATCAAAGTTGCAGGGATCTCTACAACTGGACATGAGTGATGCTACCATATCAGTGTTTGGTAAACCTAAAAAAATTTATAGGGAAACATTCATGAAGTTCATGGTCAGTAGTGTTGAAAGATCCATAAACTATCCTATTTATTCTGCACCAAATGACCTTAATTCTTTTATTTTGTGTAACTCTGATAATAATTAAATCCAAACTGAAATTATTGATAAAAAGCCAACACCAAATAATGATAACATCTTTCATGAGTCCCTTTGGCACTTAGACTTTGATGGCTCTATAAAAAAATTAGGAGCAGGAGTAGGAGTATGAATTACAAATATGGAGGCTAATCATTTAGAAGGACATGCCTTGAGACTCAACTTTAAATGTACAAACAATATGGCTGAGTATGAACCACTCATTTTAGGCCTCCAAATCATTATAAACTTAGGAGGAAAAATAATACTAATCATAAAACAAATAAATGCAGTATATTATGTTCATAATCCTAGATTAGCCAGATACAAATATACAATGACTGATTTAATTGATGATTTATTGGAATGCAAGTTTGCCGCTATACCTAGAAAACAAAACATTCAATCACATTGTCTGGAAAATTTTTCTAGTAGACGTAACTTACCATTCCAACCAACTCATAGGTACACTTCTAAGGTTAAACATAGACCAATTATCCCAGAAAACCTCAAGTATTGGCATATTTTCTCTCAGGATGAACAGATTTACCATTTCTTAAATAATGAGGAAGAATTTCAAAATTGTAAAATAGATACAGACTGTAAAATAGATTCAGATTTTGATTTTGAAATAGATGACATAAATGTACATAATTTTAATAAACCTATTGTATTTACTCAATCTGATATAGACAGCTTAGAGAAGGTAGATATTGAGGAAATCATTGAAGAATAAATTGACTTATTATATCTAAAAGATAATTTCTTGCCTAAAGGTTTAACTCCTTTGGAAGACCTTTTTGATTCCAATGATGTGCCCAAAAATCCAAAAATGGAACCAGTTAGGTCTGACCTTGAGGAATGTAACATTGGGACAGAATTAAAACCAAAATGATTAAGTTTCTAAATCTTTACCTCCACAAGAAAAGGAAAAACACATTGATATTTTAAAGGAATATCAAGATGTGTTTGCTTGAAGTTATGAAGATCTTAAAGCTTATGACACAAACATAATCCAACACAAAATTCCCATAAAAGATTATCAAAAACCATTCAAACAAACATTAAGGAGAATTAATCATTTTCTATTACGTTTGATAGAAAAGGAAGTAAAACGCATGTATGATACTTAGATCATTGCACCAATCAGATATTCTGATTGGGTTTCAAACCTAATACCAACAAGAAAGAAAACAGGTGAAATTAGATTATGTGTCGACTTTAGAAATCTTAACAAAGTATCTTTGAAGGATAATTACCCTTTACCTAAAATGGATCATATATTACAAAGGGTAGTTGGTTCCTCTAGAATTTCTTTGTTAGATGGTTTTTTAGGATACAACCAGATTCTTGTCCAAAAGGAAGATCAGGCTAAAACAAATTTTACCACTCCTTGGGGCACTTTCATGTATGTGAAAATGTATTTTGGTCTGATGAATGCAGGAGCAACCTTTCAAAGGGCTATGGACATAGCCTTTGTAGAGGAGATTCATGATTTCTTGGTAATTTATTTAGATGATATTATTGTATTTTCTAAATCAGATAATGAACACTTGGATCATTTGAGATGAGTCTTTATTAAATGTAGAAAATTTGGCATATCTTTAAACTCCAAGAAAAGTCTTTTTGGATTAGAAGAAGGTAAGTTACTAGGACATATAATTTCAAAAGAAGGAATTAGAATAGATCCTGCTAGGATAGAAGCAATTCTGAACATTCATCTACCTAGAAATATCAAAGAATTACAAGCATTCTTAGGCAAGATTAATTTTTTTGAGAAGATTTATTTCTAACTTAGCTAAAATCATTAGAGAACTAAACAACATGCTAAAAAAAGACTCAATTCTAAAATGGACTGTTGAAGCCAAACAATCATTTGAATCCATCAAATAGGCTTTAACTAAAACACTGGTCTTAATCAGTCCAGATTTCAAAAAAGACTTTATAATTTTTTCTGTTGCATCATAGCATACCATTGCTGCAGTTTTATTGCAGAATAATGATCAAGGTTTTGAATAGCATTTATCATTTTTCATTAAGACTCTTAGAGATTCACCTCTGAAATATAACATAATGGAGACACAAGCCTTAGCTTTGGTTAAGGCCATTAAAGACTTCAGAGTTTACATTCTTTACTCCCACATAATTTCCTATGTCCCTAATTCTGAAGTTAAAGACATTCTTACTCAGGATGGCCCTGATGGAAGAAGAGGTAAGTGGATTGCCACTATCCTAGAATATGACATAGAAATTAAACCAACAAAACTCATTAAAGGACAAGGATTAGCTAGATTAATGGCTGAATCTAACTACAATGCATTAGACATAAATTGTATTGCTCAAATTGATGACTAGGGAGAAATGGAAACTCCAATGATCAGTGAAGCCTTTCTAGATTCACCTTGGTACTCAGATATCATCTTTGTACTTACAAACTTACAAGCACCTCCTGAATTTTCAAGGACTAAAGCTAGATTTCTAAAGCTTAAAGAAATGAGATTTTGTATTTTAGATAATGTAATTTTTTGGAGAGATCATAGTGGGATATTATTCAATTGTTTATTGAAAGCAGAAGCTGACAAAATACTTGAATAATTTCATGTAGGTGACTGTGGAGGGCATTTATATTAGAAAAGTATTGCAGATAAGATCCTTAGAGCTAGTTTTTACTGGCCTACCTTATTTTTTGATGTTAAAAAATTTGTTACTTCATGTCATAAATGTCAAGTCTTTGAAGGTAAGAAGAAATTGTTACCTTTACCCTTGAAGCCTATTTCAACTGAGATGCCATTTCAACAATGGGGTTTAGACTTCATTGGAGAATTAACCCCCCATCCTCTAGCCAACATAAGTGGATTTTGACTGCCACTGATTAATTAACAAAGTGAATTGAAGCCATTCCTACTAGACATGCCACTGATACTGTCATAATTTCTTTCATAGAAAACAACATTGTGTCAAGATTTGGATGCCCTCAGAAAATAATTACTGATAATGCAGCAGAATTTAAGTCTAAAAAGATGATTTCCTTTTGTCACAAATATCATATTACCCTAGGCCACTCTACTACATATTACCCTCAGGGTAATGGCCTAGCTGAATCCTCAAATAAAAGTCTTGTAAATATCATTAAAAAATTACTTGAAGACAACAAAAAGATTTGGAATAAAAAGTTAGTCTATGCCTTATGGGCAGATAGACTTACTACCAAAACGTTCATTGGCACTTCCCCTTACCAAATTGTATATGGGATGGATGCAGTTTTTCCATCATCCTTAGGTGTTCTAGTAATGAAGATTATTCAAGAATCACAAGTGGAAACTAATGATATACAAAGGAGGATTAATCAAACTATTCATCTAAAACAAACAAGGGAAGAAGTCTATTAGAAATCACAAGTCATTCAGGATAAAATCAAGAAAATTTTTGATAAAAGAAGTAAAGAAGATGACTTTTACATTGGAGACCAAGTGTTAAAATGGGATTCTAGGAGAGAAGACAAAGGAAAACATGGGAAGTTTGACTTTCTGTGGAGAGGACCTTATGTAAATTATGGATATAGGGGTAACAATACTTTCTTTATCAAAGATTTGGATGGAACATATATACAAGAAGGACCGGTAAATGGTAGAATTCTCAAACACTAATATTCCTCTGAGTTAACCAATAGTTAGTCCCATTTACTTTTACATCATTGTAAATATACATTGAATTTTTAGATTGAATTGGATATTTTCTTTACAAATTTGAAGCCCGTAGAGAAGGCCCTAAGCTTTGCAGGATAAAATATCATAAATATGAATTATTGCAGAAAACAAAATACAATTATTGGATCATCATGGTCAAAAGTGAAGGCTACTAGTCTTAGAGTTATTAACATTTCACCAGGAAATGCCATCCCCATGTGAAGCCGTTGTTAGGGTCCTATAAATATAGGATTCATAATTTTTAATTGACTTGTGATAGTCTTGTAAAATATGTACATACCTTGCTTTCTGCAAGTTGTTTTCCCATATTTTGAAAAAATTAAAAATAAAATTAAAAAAAATCAAAAAGAGGGTAAAAAGTCCTAAAAGAAAGATCAAAGGACTTAAAAATATATAAACCCCAAAATAAAAGATGAAAATAAGACATGAAAGTGTGCAAATCCAAATGCCACTACTTTTTACTTTTGCAAATGATTATGGCAGAGTGTCAATAAATGCCATAATCCATGATGAGTTAAACTATTTAAACTTGACTTGTCATGTTTTCAATTTCAATGTTTTAGATAGTGAATAAATATTTGTTAGATAGTTTAATCCTGAAAAATCAGTAGATAGGTAGAGAATAATCAGGAGCTCAAAAGTTTAATACGAGCCCTCGGATGAAATAAGGTATAATTAGATAGTTTATGATTTCATAAGAATAAATGTTTCAAGGTTGCAAGCCTAAATTCACCTGGAAAAAGGAAGAAAAAATGTTAGAGTAATGTTGGGTAGGTAGAAGGAAGTGGAAGAAAGCATGTAATATTCATCACTGGGAAAAAAATCACTAATTTCCCCTCTCCTGTCAGTATTCATTATTCTAAAATATCAGTCAAATAGGCTTAGAGCATTTCTCTGACTTTTGTTGGAACCGGAACCAAGGCTCGATGACTGGTTAGTTTAAAATGTTTAATTCTTATGACAAAATCCCCATTTATCATTATTATCTCTCATTCATACATTTGATTCTTTTCATAAGTAAAGACTCTTTCTTACTTAATGAAACATAAAACCCCAATTAATTAACTTCCTTCATTCAGAAAACATACAAAAACCCTCAAAAATACTTTATCCTAAGTAATTGGTGAAATGATGAAAAGATAAGCTTTGCTTTAATTTTTACACTTTACTTAGTGAACTTTAACGTATTTTTGTGTAATCCATTCCCCATTTTTCATATTAACTTTTAACCTATGTTATTAAATCCTTAAATAAAACCTTATCCTATTTATCTAATTCCCTATATCTAAATACCCCCAAAAACCCGCTATTACAAATATTTTAGACCAAATTTATTACCCACATGTTAAATTAAAACCCAAATAAAACACCCTTTGCTCTAAAACTAACTCTAAATAAATATCCTGCCCCCTATAGTTATTAAATCATTCAAAAGATTTAATACTATATAATAAAGTAAAAGCGGCACTAAATGTGTTTTATTCAGTCATATTGCAAGTGTTTTGAATAAAAACATATCACCCCGCTCATTAACTTTTATCCTAAGATTTTGTATCGAAATAATCTGTTTATAAGGTTCACAAAACTTAACCCCGTACATAAGCAAAATTCCGCCCCTTGCAATACATACATTAATCCCTCCCCTCATAATTTTATAACCCAAGGTTTAGTTGAAATAAACTTAGGTTTGTTTTTTACAACTAAACTTTTCTCGTATCCACATTTTTCCGCCATGTTATATAAAGCCTCACACTTTATATAATTAACTCATGATATATCCATACCCTTCTTTAAAATCTCTACCCATTGACAAAAAAAACAAAGGTTTAAAGCATATTTTTTTTAACTGCTCACATACATAAAAACCTCGGTCCTACCTTTCTTTGTTGCAGCTTTCAAATAAGATCTCGACCCTTCTCTCCCGATCAAAAGATCCAACGGCTCTAATATGATATCACGCACAAAAACTAATCGTCCACCCAAATGAAAAATGGATGCGAAATGGGTTGTATTGCCCATTCGTCCCTCTACAACGTGGCAATTTTATATTGGATAGCGTTCGTTGGAGGTCAAACCACTTACCACTCAAAATGCACGCAATAACCACTGTCTGATTTTCAATTTAAATCCTGAAACCACCTCCTGCCCTGACGCAACCTGCATTGAATGTCAGTTAATGCGATCAAATGAATATGATTAAACCTTTGTAAATCCATTTTATTGTTTAAAACTACTCATTCAACCCTTTCGCATTATCTTCCGACTGATATAAGCGTTTTGTAAGCCTTTTCAAGCCTCTGATTTCCCTTTTATGCCTATAAACTCTAAATTTGATCAGAATTTACCTGTGAAGAGTGTTAAATAATTGTTCAGCGCTCCAACAGATTGCTCAAGACAACATTTCAACCTAGAACCTGTAGAAAACACTTTTTACAGTCAAAAACCTGCACTTAAAGGTATTTTTCGAAGAATTCAAGCCTGCAAATTGATTTTAAACAGTCTTTGAGAAATCCTATCCTCTAAATTGTAAAATTGACCAAAGAAAAAGTGCCTAAAATCACAAAAAATAGGCCAAACCATGGAAAATTTTTCCCAGGAAACCCTGCTTTCCTCTGCGCCAATTTGCTCAAATTTCACAGTTTAAGGATAAAATTTAAATATTTCAAAGGCTAAAACCTTTGGATATACATTGAAACCCTATTTCTCAGTCAAACCAACTCAGAAAACCCCTATTTTATATTTTAGGCCAGTTTTTCATCCTCAGATAAACCAAATTGAGCAAAAAGCCCAAAAAAATCCATCCTCGGACTAAAAACTACTCAAGTTCCTCTCTGTTTGATATAAAAACTCCTACAAACAATCTAATTTTGTAGTAGTTATCCAAAATGACTAATAAATAGAGCACAAGAAAACCTATAAGATCCAAAACACTTAAATTTGAGGGATCTAAAGCCCCTAAACTTGCCCCAGTCATCACTGCCAAATCTACTGCAACAATGAATCCCCTCCAACCACCTGTAGTTGCTATAGAAAGCCTCCCTTTGACTAATGTTGACTACAAAATTGTTGATCCTGTTATAGAATTCAACCTCTTGGATATACACAATTGGTGTTATGAAAATTACTTGGACAAGGATGAGATACCTATTTGGGAGACTCATTTGCCCAAATATATAGTTCCATTGACCCACCCTGGCCAAGATCTTATCAGATTATGTTAAAAATATTATGAACAATATCAAAGGGCCATAGTCAATGCTGATAGAGAAATCCTTTTCACCATCACAACAGAGTCAATAAACCAGATGCTTCAATTACAGTTTGATCCTCAATCAATCCCCCTGTCTATAGAAGCTTTGACCCAGTTTTACTTAGGCCTAGACTTCCCTAGGAAGTTCATGATATTTCAAAACTTTATGCCATCCCATGTTGACTTTCATAAAATAAATCATCCTTATTCCACTACTAAATTCCCTGAAGGATCTAGAAATATTATCTCTATGCTCTCCTTTATACTTGGATACTTTACAGATGGACACACTGATGAGTCCATTCTAGGTTTCTTGTCCACATTGTCTCCAGGCCAACCTCCATCGGTCATCTTTAACTTTGCTGGTTTCACAGCCAACAATATCCATCATCAGCTGATAAAATTACCCACTGAAGGAGTTTTTAGATACTCATCCTATCTGTTTCACTTATTCTTATTCTTTCAAGATGATAAATTTCCTATTGCATGACAAACGATGGACTTGGAGGGTAAGCCTCTATCCATTACCTTCTAGACTTCCTTGCTCAGGAAAGAGGGCAGTGATTTCACCTACAGAGATTTTTTAGACCTTTTTCTACATCCAACAATGAACATTCTGAATAAATCAGAGCAGCTTAGAATCAATGAGGAAATGAAAATAATCCTACAACTTCCATAACAGAGTAAAATGGGAGATTATTATCTCTATGAGAAGCATACAGAGTTAAGAATTTTTGGATCCAACTCGTTACCTTATAAGTTGCATAGATATATGAGCATGAGAATTTTTGCACTGGAGTATTTCAGACAAATTCTCAATTCTGATTGTATTAACTTCATGGCTACCAGAAAAAAGGCTCAATTTAAGTTAAAGAATCAGGTTGGTCCCTTTATCATAAACCACAGAGATGCAGAAAAATAAATCATAAAGAGATTAGTAGAGTTTTAATTTCAAGAAATTTTTCCATGGAACTATGATCCTCAAGGGATCCTGAACAATCTAAGGGTAAAATGAAAATTAACACCATTCATACATGAGCTTAAGCCTGAGATTGAGAAAATTTCCAACCAAGTTGAATGGCTGGAAAATACACTGACAGATACAGCAAGTAATACAAAGACAACAGGTAAAATGGACACAGCACAAGCTCTAGAACTTGTAAAACAATCAGAGACATCAGCAAAAATAGTTATAGAGGAAGGAGCCTATACAGCAGAAGCAACTACAGAAACAAAATTCAAACCGATCTATAATAAGAGGCTTAAACTCAGTTCATTTGACAACGAGAAAGTAATAATTGATGTTGATGAAACAGATGCTCCAGTAACCAATGATGATATAGCCACAACTATAATCAATGAAACACTTATGGAAATAGAAAAGGAATCAACATCCAATCAGAATGATACATAGATGATTAAGAAGCAACATAATATGGAGGCCTCTTCCTCACAAACAGCTGAGGAAAAGGATTTAGACATCAAGGATAAATACAAGCAGATAAAGCAAAAGAATGAGGAGATCAAAAGAGAGATATTCTCTCAATTCCTCAAACAGAAGCCTGGAAATCAAAATAGGCTATTGTCAGCCTTTGATTATTCTAATAATAAGATGATCATGTCCTTTCTACAACCTACTACCTCCACACCTAAAACAACAGCAGATTATAAGA
This sequence comes from Pinus albicaulis, assembly GCA_034641835.2. Lineage (NCBI taxonomy): Eukaryota > Viridiplantae > Streptophyta > Pinopsida > Pinales > Pinaceae > Pinus > Pinus albicaulis. The sequence continues at coordinate 1,341,077,144 of CM076574.1, forward strand.
AGGTGGACCTTGAGGTTGATGCAGAAATTGTCCATGAGCTAGATCAAATTGAATTTCACAGACAAAGCTTAAAGATGCTTTATTGTACAATAGAAACCAAGGCAATGAGTGCAAATAAGCTACAGAACACCATCATTAATATGCAGGATCAGATGAAGATATACAAAGCATATTTATATGCCAAGGATCTAAGGATTAAAGCCTTAGAAGAATTAGTTATACAGGTGGGATATGATCCCTCAAACATTCAAGCAGCAGAACTATTGATAAAGAAAAAGAATGATGACATAGTAGCTTTGAGGAAACAACTCAAGCTTCCTCAAAGTGAGCATCCACAAACCAAGGAAATCCTTCAAGATTAGAGAGAGAAAGAAAAAATGATGAAGCTCATTCTTAAACTGATTGCTCAAATCAAAGAGATGGAGACCCAAATGGACCACCTTGTCAAAGAAAAAGAGACTGTAAAAGAACATGAGACTCCTATAATTCCTACATGTATTCTAGTAATAGCTACAGAAGTGCCCTCTACTTTAGGAAAGAAATTAACACCAAAGGGCCCACTAGAAACTGTAGTGCCAGTGACTTTAGCTACTACTTCAGCTAAAGACTCTTCTACTACAAATGTTCAGCAAATAGATGAGCCAAGCTAGATTTTTAAAGCTATGGAACAACTGTCTTTAAAGACAAATGAAATCAACAGCCTGAAAAAGATGATTGAAAATCTTAAAGCTACAAATAAGACAACTCTGATAAATGCTAAAACCCATGAACATAAAGCAATCAGATTGGGAGTACAGATCAAGAATTTGAAAAAAGAACTAAGTTTCACTGAGCAGATTTCATATGTAAAAAATCATCTCTGGACTAACATAATTGAAGCCATTCATAATCAGTGGCCTTCAATTTAGGTTATATATGAGCAGAGAGATTTGTTGTTGGCAGCCCAGACAGAGATACAAAGGACCAAAGATGAGTTGACTGATAAGCCTACTCAGGCTTTAAAACTCATTACATTTTTAAACAGCAAGAACAGGGCAGAAATGGAAGAATTGCAAGTCATGGGCAGGACAGAAACAATCTTACAGATAAAAAAGTTTGTAACTAAGAAGAAATTGATGAATAATCTGGAAGAAAAATGTGAATCAATGAACATTGCCATAAAAAAAATTATGGTAAAATACACAAACTTAAGAAAGAGGGGCCTACCATACATCCATGCTTTTAATGAAAAAATTATTCCCTAGAAGGATTATGATAAAAAGATCAGAGCATTTTCTAAAGAGCAAGTTAACGAGCCACTAGCACAAGGTACTCCCACAGGGAAAGTCCTCCTTCATTATTTTGAAGATCTCTTCTTTTTATAGCCTGAGATTAAACATCTCTTTATCATCAAGCCCACTTTTTCCAGATATACAGAGGCTGATGAGAATTTCAGGAAGTTGAGGAATGTTAAAATTCCCAAGGAAGAAGAATGGAAAACTTTTACTGATTTTATGTAGAGATAAGAGGTAAAACAGTCAAATGAAAAATTAAAATAAAAAGACAGTTTGTTGATTTTACTGTTAAAAGATAAATTTACAGCAATAAATCAGTTAAGTTAATCAGATGAAAGAGTATCAGCGTTAAAGGTCATCAGGTAAAGAATATCAGTGAAGGCAAGTCAAAAGCCAGATATTTTCTAGCAGCCAGCAAACATGACACCTGGACGGTTAAAAGCTCCTTGTTAGATAAAGCAGTTCTATTTGTTTTGGATAAAAGAGGACAGCTTGTTGTTCGTTAAGTAGCTGTCCCTTTTATTATGTAATGATATTTCCCTTTTCCTAAAGATATTCCTAGAATTCTCCTAGGATATTTGTAATTACATTTTGTATAAATACTTCAACATTAGAAGTATTTAGTGTGGAATAAAATTGTTGGACTTTACTATAGACATTTTTGCTGAACATTGGAGGCTATTGTGTGTTTGATTTCAAAGTAGCAGACTAGACAAGCTGACTGGCATCATAATTCAGGATCCTTGTGATAAGCTGACGAATGAAGTACTCCCTTCTTGTCATTGTTTCTTTATCTGAGTTTCATGCAATTCATTATATGTTTTTTCTATCTGAATGTGTAACTAGGAGTATTACTACAAGATTATTCAAGTGCTCCCTGTCTTTAACTAGTTTCCATTTTAATGTTTTCTTCTGATTTCTGGTGCAAGGAACCCTTAATTTCTCCTTCTCCCATTTGACCTCTGCCTTCTAGTTCCATTTTCTGGATCAAAAGATCCTTAACTGCCCTTTATCACGATCATACCATTTCACCAAAAAACACTTTCCCAAATCTCTGAGGGTTATCTATCTTGCCCTGAATACATTTGTACCTTTTTGGCCTTGATTTCTAGTGATGTTAGCTTGATTTAGACTCCATAGCCCAATGGACAAGTAGATTTCTCTCTATTTTACCTCCGAGTGATTTTTTCCCACCAAACCCTTTAAAACAAAACCAAATTTTACTTTCATAACTAACCTAATATTTTAAATCAAAACAAAGATAAATTTCAAAGAGAGAGCCCTCTCTGAATTCTAGGAAGGCTAGATCCTAGAATTTTAAGTATTTTTGTGGTTACCTCTAGTGTTATTTGACTAAAAACTCAAAATCTCACAACTTAAGAATTTACTAGAGTGATAACATCTTCATTGGAGTTGAATGTTCCCCTGAAGAGATTCAGACTTACACCAATCTCTTTCAAGACTTTAGGGATGTGTCTTCTTGGTATTATGAGGAAATGCCTGGTATAGATCGATCTATTGTCCAACATGAGATCAAGACATACGAAGATGCTAAGCCTATTCGGTAGAAGCTTCATCCGGTCAACCCTAGGAAGGTTGTAGCTATCAAAGCCGACGTTGAGAACCTGCTAAAGGTGGGTTTCTTATACCCTGTTCCATTAAGTGAGTGGGTTTGGAATCTAGTTCCTGTGGACAAGAAACAAGGAACGATCTAAGTTTTCATCGATTTCATGGATTTTAATAAGGCATGTCCTAAAGATAATTAACCCATGCCATTTAAATATTATATTATCGATGAGTGTGTGGGGAACGATACTTTCTCCTTCATGGACGGTTTCTCGAGATATAATCAGATCACTATCCATCCTCAATATCATCATAAGATTGCTTTTATTTTCCCCTGGGGTACCTTTTCTTACAATAAGATTCCTTTCGGCCTTAAAAATGCTGGAGCTACCTTTCAGCAGGCTATGTTCTATGCCTTCCATGAAATCAAACATATTATCGAGGCATATTTGGATGATTTAAAATCTCGTTCTCACAAGAGAATTGATCATCCTTCACACCTTCGTCAAGTTTTTGAACGGTGTCGATATTATAAAATTCGGTTGAAACATAATAAGTGTGTTTTTGCTTTCACATCTGGTCATTTTTTGGTATTCATCGTGTCTACAGAAGGGATTCAAGTAGATCCCTTCAAGGTTGAAGCAATACTTTAGTTGCATCCCCTGTCTTCTATCCATCAACTTCAAAGTCTACAAGGAAAAGCCAATTTCTTATGGAGATTTATCGTGAATTATGTCGAGATTACAAAGGGATTTATGATGTTGTCAAAGAAAGGAGTTCCATTTTTCTAGGATGACTTTCCTCAACGCTCATTCTATGCTTTGAAAAAATCATTGACCTATGACCACCTGATTATAGCATGGATTTCCTCTTGTATCTCATTGCAGCATAATCTACCATAGGTATGGTTTTGGTTCAGGAAGATGATGCTCTTCACGAGCATGTTCTATACTACCTTAGTCGAGGCTTGGTGGATCCTGAACTCTGGTATTCACCGATTGAGAAACTAGCTTTGGCAGTTTTCCATGTTTTCCAAAAGCTCAGACATTATATCCTCCTTCGCAAAACTTATGTTTTGGCGGCAGTTAATCCATTTCAATTTTTTCTCAGTCGGCGAGTGGTTGGGGGGAAATACAATCAATGGATTTTCATTTTTCAAGAGTTTGATCTCGAATTCGTGTCTGCCAAATCCAAGAAGTCATTGATATTTGCAGAGTTTATTTCTGAGTTACCCTATGGAGAAGAGATTGTTTATGAAGAATCATTTCCTGATGAACATATTTTTCTCATTTCTTCACAGGATCCTTGGTATGGAGATCTCCTAGTATATCTCCAGACTGCGAAGCTTCCCTTAACTTTTTTGAAATATGAGCGTCGAAAGTTGCGTCACTTAGCTAAAAATTATCTAATCATTAGTGACACTCTATATCGTCGCGGGGTTGATTCGATCCTTAGACGCTGCTTAAATCTTAAAGAAGTTGAGGTTATGCTGAATGATTTCCACAGTGGAGCTTGTGGTGTTAATTTATCTGGGCTTGCTACAGCCCAAAAAATCTTGTGTGCATGATAATTTTGGCCCTCGATTTTCAAATATTGTGTTGAGGAGGTCAAAAAGTGTCATCCCTGTCAATTTTATACCTGGAAGATGCCCGCTCATCCAGCTTCGTTCTTTCCTGTCATCATTGTCAGTCCATTCACAAAGTGGGGTATTGACTATACTACTTGTAACCCACCTTCGACTAAGGGTCATAAGTACATTATTGTAGATGTAGACTACTTTACGAAGTGGGTTGAGGCTATGCCTACTTTTGGGAATGATGGTGAGACAGCAGCCCTGTTTCTATTCAACCAATTCATTTCTCGCTTTGGTATCCCCAAAGAGATTGTCACTAACCATGGCAGTCATTTTCAAAATAATATGATGGTTGAATTGGCTCTGAGATTGGGTTTTTGGTAGGAGAATTTGTCTCCTTATTATCCTCAGGCCATGGGAAAGTTGAAGGCGTTAACAAATCCTTGAATACTATTCTTCATAGGACATTGATAAAGTCAGATCCAATTGGCACGTCATGTTGTACCCTGCAATTTTGGCATACCAGATGTCTGTAAAGACTGCAAATGGTTTCACTCCATTTCAACTATTTTATGGGTTGGAATCTATATTTCCTATTGAATGCGAAATTCATTCCCTTAAGCTGGAAGTTCAGCTTCTTCCTAACACTTCTAGTCTCGAAGAATGCCTTATACATCTAGAATATATCTATGATCAGCGCCAAGATGCAGCTACGATGAATTAGGCACATAAGAAACGAGTAAAGGTTTAGTACAATAAGGCGGTCAAGCCTAGGGTTTTATATGAAGGTGACTTTGTCTTATTTTATTCCCAAGAGAAGGATTCCTTGGGGGCAGGAAAGTTCAAATCCATGTGGTATGGCCCCTTCATCGTCAAGAAGGTCCTAAAAAATGGAGCTTATGCCTTGGTTGATCTTGATGTAAATGAGCTAGCGGAGCCCAAAAATGTGCTCTATTTGAAGTATTATGCCTAGGCTTCAGCCTAGCATTTTCTTTTTTGTATATATTATATTTTTGTACATGTCTATTTTTCGATTTTTGGTGTGAGTTTGATGATTTTGATCTGCTTTGGCAGATATTATTGGATGAAATGAGTCATTTTGGCTTTGTCGATGGTGCTAGTACACATACCCGAAACCTGGCTTCCGCAGCTTGGGTAATTAACTATCCATCCAGTCATTTGTTAGTATCAAGGGATATATTCATTGCTCCTGCTTCGAAAAATGCGGCAGAATACACTGCAATGGTCAACCTACTCTCAGAGGAAATATCCCTTGGTTTTGATTCGTTAGTAGTTTACTTGGATTCACAACTGGTGGTTTCACATAGTAAACAACACCTATCATGTCAGAGACCCATTTTTGCATCAATTTTTTTTTAGAGTGTTATCACTCGGATTGAACCTCAGGCTGAAGAAGGAAATTCCAAGGTAACCACAAACCACGCTTAGCCAAGTAGCTAGCCCTACCAGGAAAGGAGAGGGATCTCTCCGTAAGGATCACAACCAAGATGGCTGAGTAAATAAGATATTAGGCTAGGTATAGTAGCTCAGGGTTTTGATTTGATTGTATATGGTTGTGTTGGATCAGAAGGAGCGAAACAAATAGGGCAAGGGAAATTAGGTCAAAATTTGCAGGGTGTTCTATGGGGTAAGGTAAGAAATAGTGATTTAGCACTTTAGGATGTCAATGGGTGGGATGATAAAGACAAGTGAGGAGCTAGAAAGAGCATGCTAGAATCATGAGTTCTTTTTAAACTGAAGAAATTACAGACTGTGAATATTTACCCAAAACAGAGCATAAAAATTATGGATTCTGTTCATCAAACTTGAAAACATTCACTTAATATAAATTAAATGATGGATTAAATAAACAAAATATTTGAACATCTGAGCACAAAAGGATAAATTGAAACTAAACACCATACCACAGGGATCCCATAAAAATAGTTGCAAATTTGATTAATATTCCTGCTCAAAAACTAATACAAAGTGTGTCTCTTCAAAAGCCAAGTATCCAACTGAGTCCAACCCTTACTAATGAGAAAGAAGAAGAAGATATAGACCTCAAAAAAACTCATCCTAGCCTCATGAAGTCGACTCCATAATATGAGGATCGGTTTCCATCAAATGCTGAACAAGAATCTGAAGACTAGGAAGACCCATCAACTTGCCTCTAACAGAGAGGAAACTGATTCATTTGACCTCAACTGATGACTTACCTAATGTATCTACCTTATATAAAAGTAAAAACATGACTTTTACATTCATATTAAACATTTATATTAGTAAAATTACATTTCCCAAAGTGAAAAGTCAAATTGGAGAAGATTTTCTAAAGATTGTAAATATTTGCAATTTTCTGGCAAATGCACAGCATCCAAGCAGGAAAAATAGCCTATTTTACAAGTTGGTTTTGAGTGCCTTCCTAGTGTCCAAATAAGCTCCATTATAGCTCATTTGAAAGCTCCCTGAGTCTCGTTTCTCGATCTATCTTCAATTTTTAAAATGGTTTGGATTCTCCCTGTCAAAAATCCAATCTCTGAGGACTGGTAAACGCGCAGCGACCAGGTCAAAAAGGAGGCAGAAACATGATTTTTAGGTGGTTTTTTTCATGTTTGAGGGACCAATTCTCCTCCAAATCTTCTGAAACTTGCTAGGGTTGATGTGTAAAAAGTGGGCTAAGATGGAGGAATTGATGTGGGAGGATGAGATGATGAAGGGGTGTTCAGGTCATGTTGACTAGGTGGGGTGGTAAAAATCTCATTTGATATGAAGGAATCCCATGGAATTTTCTTTTGATCAAGCTAATGCATGACTATCATTTTGATGAGGGAGTGCTGGAATGTTCTCTTCTTCAGCCATATTGAATTTTAAATGTGAAACCCTAGGGTTAATGGAATGAGATGGAGGAAATGTAAAGTGAAAGGAAATGCTTTGTGAAATGGAGGGGATGAGAATGGCAATGGGAACCTAGATTTGTGTAAACCCTAGGATTTATTGGTATTAGGAATGGTATGTGCTTAAGGGAATATGGGTATGGGAAATATAAATGAAAATGAGAAGGGAATTTTAGTTTTAAAATGATAACTAGGGCTTCTTTTTAGAAAATACTTCTAATTCCTTATAAAACCCAAAATATATTAGAGGAGGCATCTTAGGGTTCACTCACTGACCAAGAGAGCCTTGTAGAAAATATATGCCAAGATCTGGAACTTGCTGATGAATTTTGAGGATGTGAAGTGTTTTTTTCTGCCTTGCTGATTAAACACACAACATCCTGCTGAACGCGCAGCGTCCTTTCCAAATGCGCAGCGACATCTCCAAACGCGCAGTGTCCCTACAACACCTTCAGGCCACATTTGGAGGCCTTCCCAGTATCCAAATTGGGCCCAGGATAGCTAGTTGGAAGTCTTATCCTGTCTACTTTCCAAATATACCTTTTTTTTCTGTTTGGAGTTTATTTTCCTTTTCAAAAAATTATTTTCCCAAGACTTGTCAAAAAGTTTTGAATGAAGGTGCAGAAATGCAGAGTGCTGGTGTAGGAAACGTTTGGAGGCCTTCCACAACTCCAAATTGAGCTCATGATATCTCATTGGAAATCTCTCTCTCTATAGTTATCATTTGACTCATCAAGGAAGTACTTTGGACACTCCAACTAGTAGAAAATTTGTTTTTTCCAAGGTCACTCCAGAAATGCAGCAAACCTATTGTAGCACCTGTATTTTGAAATTTCTATAAAACCATGACACTTGTGTAAACACTAAAGGATTTTTTTCTTCTTGGACGTATAATGGACAAAAACCTCTCTCAATTTTGTCAAATCCATCTCTGTTTGGTCAGAAACATAGTTTAAAGTAAAACTAGCCCTATGAGTGGAAAATGGCTTGACTCTTGGAATGATTTCCTGGAAAATGATGGAGACATGATGTTTATGAGTTTGAAATGACCTCATACTTACTAATATGACCTAACTTATGCGTTATCTGCTCATATGTCTCTAATTCCATAGCAAACCCTAGCTCAGTGAGAGAGGAAATTAGGGTTTAGTGCTTGTGGAAAATTATGAATTAGACACCCTTGGAAAAAGACAACTCCATTTGACATTTGATCAATTGCTGAAGTAGACACTTTTTGTATTTGACACTTGATGTGTTGGCATGTGGAACTCTAAGTTGGCAGTCTTGGGAGACTGAGTACTTATTACATTTGAACTGACATAAAATTACATGGATAAAAATAAAATTACATCTTGGAATTAAACTCACACTTGAAATCAAATTACAACTTTGGAAACCATCTTCGAGATCATATTTACATGGTAAAGTGACATTATTGGGATCACTCTCAGAACTTTTTCTACCCATTATTGAAAATGAGACAATGCGATGATTTTGACCTAATGAAACCCTAGTGACCTAAAAAGAAATGAAAGAAACTGACTCAATGAGTAACTTTGACTAAAAGTGGAATGACAGCAGACTTGTTTTTAGCATGATGAAGACATGGAAAAGGGTTAGCAGGCATATACTTGTGAATGAAAATGGGACACTTGACAAGGAAAACAACTAGTGGAACAATTTTATATCATGACCTAATGGAATTATTGAAAATTATTTAGAGTGGGACACCTAAGATGCACATGAAAAATGTGTTTTGATCCTTGGTGAAAGCATGCAAATATTGACACTAACATTGACTCCAGCTCGAGATGGTAGCTCCTTGGAGGTGCCAATAAAACCGTATAAAAAGTTTCTATCCATTGGGTATGGATTCAAAAGCTAAAAACCAAACTAAATACTGAAAGAAACTTGACTCAATAAAATGAACTGACTCAAACTAAAACACAACTGAAAAACTCAAAAATATGCTCGAAATTGAGCTTATTCAACCAAAACTACTCTAACTGATCCATTCATCACTTGATCAAGTGAAATGGAACAACCAATGCAACCATGTAAGCATTCTAACTACTATTTGAATTCTACGCAAGTTCTTTCTTATGAGCAAGAATAAAGAACTACTAAAAGGAAACTCCCATGAAAACTTGTCAATAGATCGAATCTTGATGAAATTGCAAAGAACAAGCCCACAGACTGACCTCAAGCATGCTACGAAAGGATCTTCATACGAATACATATTGATTTCCAACCCATCTAATACGTTACTGCTCTGCTCTAGGTAGTCTTCGTACCTTGGTTTTAAAATTTTCCTAACTAATGTGCTTTATTTATTTGATGACTGCAACAAGTTGACAAAATGATCCTGAAACTCATGAATGACTAATTTTTCTTGATGATCAACAAAAAAACAAGAATCTTCTTCATTACTCTCCTGATGTGACTTCAAATCTTGGTATGAGCTTTGTAATGAAACACCTTCTAAACAAAACAATGAATTTGGATGTCAGATCAAGTTTATATCAACACTCTTTTCAGGCTCACAGTTAGCTAATGGAGAAGGAATTTTGCTGCAGATATCATATAACACATCAGCTATTGGGTCATGAAAAACGTGAAAATATTGCTGAAACATATAATGAGACTGCATTACACTCTACAGGTTTCCCATCCTTTTATTTAGAGGTATTATGCAAATTTTTTCTTTGAAAATTTAAATGCTTCAAAACATAGTGGAACAGAATCATCTTGCGTCATTTTGATGCAGGGGCATTAGGCTCTAGAAACACTTGTACTTTTATAAGACCTAGGAGGGTCTTATGTTTTCAAAGTTTCATGTAAATATTAGTATTTTGAATAAACATGGTAGGGAAATTGTAATTGTTCTCAAGTCATTTGAGAACATGAGAAATTGGTTAAGATAGGAATATGAAGAGACAGCCAAGGGTATGAGTAGATTTAGGATCAGTTTCAGTAGTTTCAGTTTGAAATCTAAAATTAGGAAGTAGAGAATTTCAAGAGGCTCTATCAAGAAGTCGAATCGACTCAATTGTGTTTGTATAAATGTAAACGCCTGTAGAGTAGAGAGAGAGCTTTTCAGAGACAGAGTAGTAAGAGGGGAAGGCCACCGAACAAAAGATCTGGCCTAAACAATGAGGTTTTGTAAGTGATTTCAATTGTGTATATAAAATGAATTGTTCCAGCATTTAATTTCTGTGTAAGTGAATCCCGTATGTCAGTGGAGTAATCAACCTTCCTGTCGATGTTATAATCTAAATTATATGTGCCTTGGTTGAATTAAATCTGTGTCATATATGCATATGTATGCCTTGGTAAGATATTGTGAAGTATTGGTCTGATTTATGTGCGTTAATTGATTGACTCATGTATGGTTAGAATTTGTGTTAAGGGTTGGTATATAAACTGTGTGTGTTGATGGATCCAAGTAGCCCGCACATGTGAATTGAACGTAGAGCGATCTACCTTCCCTAACAGCCCTTCATATTGAGACTGGGCACGGGTAGACTCTATAATTGAGAGTTTCTGGTGCTCTGTACGTAATAGAATCAATCAAATTGAAGAAAAATAAGAATTAGGTAAGGAATTGTGAGGTCCAACCTACGTTCTAGTGTCAAATCCATGAGCAACAATATTGTTGGTTGTTGTTGTTGAAAATGGATTCAACAACGGCATAAACGATATTCATCGAAGAAATACTGCAACCGAAGTGTAGTGTAGAAGGCATTGTAGTGGTTTGAAGGGAATTGGGATTTTAGCTTGGAGGCAGGTCTGCGAACCCTTGATCATGGTGTAACGAATCTGCGTTAAATCACTTTATGAACCCCGAATAGAGACGTAGTAATGAAGCAGGAGTGGAACCTTGCGATGGAGAAGGTGGAACCATGAATTAAGAGTGAACAGTGAAGGCAGATTCTGGAAGCAGCTTATGGTTATCGCGTGATTGAAAAGAAGTAAGTGGTTTTTATGAAATCAGTGCGATCACATTCGTTGGAGGACATGTGGCATGAGGCGGGTTTCCAAAACCGTTTACATCGCACACAAACGTCCGGTCTTTAACCCCTCGCAATATCCATCTATGTCGTTTGATAAATAGTTGCGGCGCGGTGACATACGGGTCGTTGGATCCGCTCGACATATAACCAAGGTACGTGCATTTGTCATATGCCATTGAGTTGTTCAATCCAAATCAAAGGTCATAAAGGACGTGGGCCAGCGTTAGTAAGGTTACGAGAGGTCGAATTAATATTTGTCACATAGTCCGAATTACAATCGGAATATTGTGTTATGACGGGGTTTTAATCCTAAATCCAAGGTTTGGAAAGCTGTTCAATTAAGTATAAAGTGGGTTGTAACCTAAGAGGCATTCAAAGGAGCTTTCGAAGTTAAGTGGTGTATTTTATAAACATAAGAGGGATGTAATTTAATATCTCAATCTCATATTGAGATATTAAACGAACAGATCTATTTGTTAAAATTTCCAGCTTAAAGGAATAGGGTGAGATTGCCCGAATTGGGGATTGGTTGGGCAATGAAAATTGAAATGAAATTGTACACACAACTTTGATGAGGTTTTGAGAAAACCCGAGATCGTGGGTTTATCCCAGCATCAAAGTGGTATCAAATCTTGAATAGCTCTTTTTGAAAATTCCAGGTGGTGAATGCAAAGAAACCAGACTTGTGGAAACTGATGAAATCGCAGCATGCAGATACACAATGCGTGTGATGAGAGAATGGAGAAAAATTGAAGTTTTAAACCTGTTGAAGAGTAATTACAGATTTGAAAGGGGAAGATCAGATTCCAAGATCTGATAAGCAAAGTACACAGAGCACAGTGAACAGGATTTGCAGAGTGAGTGGAAGACAAGATCATGATCTTGCAGGTAATTAACTTTAATCTTATTTGAATTGTAATTACAGAATTGTGGTTGCTGAAAATTGAAGATAGAGCTTGATAGTGAAGGCAGTGAGCCTGGTATTCAGCTAGAGGCTCGATAAAGAGGAAAATTGCAGTGTTCTCAAGAGAAGATGAGCAGTGTTTAACTCTTGTTGAAGGATTGTTTGTAGAAGTCAGAGTGCAGACAATTGAAGACATCTCAGCAGGAGCAGATCACATCTTTGAGAGCAGTGATAGAAGAGTTCAGCAAGGGACTCTAAGTGGAGAAGAAGTGTGGCAGAACCTGGAAGAATCCCCAACAAAGGTTAGATGAGAAGAGAGCAGAGATGTTCTTGAGAAAAGTTGTAGAGTGAAGCCAAGGAAGAGCAGAAGAGAGTGCTCAGAAGGTTCCAGCAGACAGGGGACCGATACTTGCCAAAAGCCGGATCCAGAGGAAGGGATTGGTGAGGTGAGTTGCAGCAAGAGAGCTTTTTGTTGTAGAGGCTTAGTGCAGCTTTTGAATGAATAAATCCTAGAGAAGAAAATGGCTATTGAGAGCCATAGCGGAGATTGCAGAGATTGCAGAGGTTCTGAGAGAAGCCACAGCAGAAGAGTGAGGGAAGATGCCAAAGAAAAGGGCATGAGGAAGAGACTCACTGATGTAGAATATGACAAAGAGTTAGCTGAGATCAGGGAATAGTTTAATAAATTGAAGATGAGGATAGAAGAAATACATAGAGTTGGTTGGCTCATGAAAAAGAGAGTAAATTGGCAACCATTACTGTTGAGGTTGAGGCAATATAAGATTTCCTTATTGAGAGGAGAACTCAAAGCAGCTGATCTGAAAGAAGAAATTTCTGCTTGTGAAGTAGAACAGAGCACAGATGAAGAGTGGAGATCTGCAAGAGACCTTGTAGGACATGATGAAGACTTGAGGCAGCAAGAAGCTTGTCTTGCTGAAGAGGAAGTCATTGAGGATTTCTTGAGTTATTGGACAAGTCTAGATGACGTAAGGGCTTGTGTTTTTTAGTCTAACAAATTTGAAGTGATGACAGACTCCACAGAGGAAGAAGAACCCAAATTTCTTGAGGCAAGGATGGAAACTGAAGATTCCATGTGCAGACATGTTCAAGAAGAAGTTCTTGAGAAAGCAGCCAATACTGAAAGGTCTTGTGATTTGAAAACTAAAAATTTGTGTGTGTTTGCAGGTACACCGCTAGAATATGGACAAGCTTCAGAGTTTGTTGATGAGGAGGAGACATTGAATCTGAAATATTTTCATATCAATGCTGAGATAGTGAAATCTCAGGAAGAGATGAAGAAAGAAGAGTCAAATGAAGATATTCAGCAAAATGTTGAAGCAGAGAGAGAAGGACCAGCAGAGGATTGGTCAAAGACAAGGAGAGGCATAAAAGGTTGTGTAAGGTTCTCGAAATCTACTCCTATTGAAGTTGTTGAGTTGTATAGGAGGTTGGATTTTCAAAGGAGAGAATTAGAGAGGCAGAGGACCTATGTACTAGATAAGTTGCTGGGGAAGCCAGGCAGGAAGATCTTCATGGATGGATTTCATGGAGCAGATGATGGGAGGAAAGAGAGACTAGCTGACAGTCTCATGAAAGATGCAAATCAGCATGCTGAGGTGCTGACATAAGACTTAAAAGAGAGTTATGAACAACATTCTAATGTGTTGTCAGAGGAGGAAAATGTATTAAGACCTTGGAAAATTACTGTCTATGGTTCATGTGTTCATCATGCAGGCAGAGGGGAAGAACAACAGTCGTAAGTTGACAGAGAAGAGTTGGCTAGTTGGATGGCCCAAAGCCAGCCTGAAGAGTAAATTTTAGAAACTTTTGAAGTGAGGAAGAATCAGCATTCCATGCTGACAAAAGATGAAGATGCCAAAGCCATATTTCATCATATGGATGATATGAGTGTACAAGAAAGAATTGGTGGACAGATTTTTAAAACTACTTCAGTACAGAAGAATCAACATTCTATGCTAACAGAGGATGAGAAATCAAAGCTTAAATCACTTGTTTGGACTACCAGAATCCATCAAGAAGGTGACAGGCAATTGCTGAAGATTTTCCATGGAGAAGGAGAAAATGCTGAGTTTAAATTACAACATACTGAAGATGTAAGGAAACCACAGAAAGGATGGCTGGAATGTTTGCTGAGAAAATTTATGCAAGAGGGAGAAATCGCAGACACTAGAATGAAAATGCCTGAAGCTGTGAAGAAAAAAGGAGCAGATACTAGCTTGCATAATTTAATTCTGTTTACTAGTATACTAGATGGGTATGTTATTATAGGAAGAAAATTGATTGATGATTTATCTTATAAAAGAAAATTTGCAGATGATGAGCCAAAGCATGTTGCAGAGGGATAGGAAGTTTGGGAGGACGCAACATGGGGGATGACATCTGCAGGAATTGAAAACATGTGAGTAACAGTAGTAACAGCAAGAGTAGCCATGTTGGCTGCCACAGAGAGTAGAAGCAGCAGCAGTAGGCAAGGAAAAATCCAGCTAGAAGATAGGTTGGACAAAGAAATTGAACACATCAGGGAGCTGATGATGAGGTTGACTCAGGAACAGAAACCAGCAGCAAGAAAGCAGGAGAGTTCCAGCAAAGGAAAGACAAAGGCATTTTGTGAAAGTGCGGCTGGAAGAAAATTGCAGAACAATATTTGGAGATCTGGTGAAATGCAATTGAAGGATGATGCAGCTGATTAACAGTAGCAAAATAAGGTTTGGGATCCAGGAGGCAGAGATCAAAGACACATGATCAGGAGATCA
The DNA here is from genome assembly GCA_034641835.2 of Pinus albicaulis. Lineage (NCBI taxonomy): Eukaryota > Viridiplantae > Streptophyta > Pinopsida > Pinales > Pinaceae > Pinus > Pinus albicaulis. Next base: position 1,341,092,145 of record CM076574.1, read on the forward strand.
TGAACAATTTGAAGCTTGGGATTCTGATGCAAGGGCATTAGTCTCTAGAAACACTTGTACTTTTATAAGACCAAGGAGAGTCTTATGTTTTCAAAGTTTCATGTAAATATTAGTATTTTGAATAAACATGGTAGGGAAATTGTAATTGTTCTCAAGTCATTTGAGAACATGAGAAATTGGTTAAGATAGGAATATGAAGAGACAGCCAAGGGTATGAGTAGATTTAGGATCAGTTTCAGTAGTTTCAGTTTGAAATCTAAAATTAGGAACTAGAGAATTTCAAGAGGCTCTGTCAAGAAGTCAAATCGACTCAATTGTGTTTGTATAAATGTAAATGCCTGTAGAGTAGAGAGAAAGTTTTTCAGAGACAGAGTAGTAAGAGGGGAAGGCCACCGAACAGAAGATCCGGCCTAAAAAATGAGGTTTTGTAAGTGATTTCAATTGTGTATAGAAAATGAATTGTTCCAGCATTTAATTTCTGTGTAAGTGAATCTTGTATGTCATTGGAGTAATCGACCTTCCTGTCGATGTTATAATCTGAATTATATGTGCCTTGGTTGAATTAACTCTGTGTCATATATGCATATGTATGCCTTGGTAATATACTGTGAAGTATTGGTCTAATTTATGTGTGTTAATTGATTGACTCATGTATGGTTAGAATTTTGGGTTAAGGGTTGGTATATGAACTGTGTGTGTTGATGGATCCCAGTAGCCCGCACATGTGAATTGAGCGTAGAGCGATCGACCTTCCCTAAAAGCCCTTCGTATTGAGACTGGGCATGGGTAGACTCTGTAATTAAGGGTTTTTGGTGCTCTGTACGTAATAGAAGCAATCAAATTGAAGAACAATAAGAATCAGGTAAGGAATTGTGAGGTCCGACCTACGCTCTGGTGTCAAAGCCATGAGCAACAATATTGTTGGTTGTTGTTGTTGAAAATGGAGTCACCAGCGGCATAAACAATATTCATCGAAGAAACACTGCAACCGAAGTGTAGTGTAGAAGGTGTTGTAGTGGTTCGAAGGGAATTGGGATTTTAGCATGGAGGCAGGTCTCCGAACCCTTGACCATGGTGTAACGAATCTGCGTTAAATCACTTTATGAACCCTGAATAGAGACGCAGTAATGAAGCAGGAGTGGAACCTTGCGATGGAGAAGGCGGAACCATGAATTAAGAGTGAACAGTGAAGGCGGATTCTGGAAGCAGCTTATGGTTATCGCATGATTCAAAAGCAGTAAGTGGTTTTTATGAAATCAGCGCAATCACATTCGTTGGAGGATGCATGGCATGAGGTGGGTTTCCAAAACCATTTACATCGTGTGGTAACGTCTGGTCTTTAACCCCTCACGATATCCATCTACGCCGTTCGATCAACAGTTGAGGCGCAACGACATACACGTCGTTGGATCTGCTCGATGTATAACCAAGGTACGTGCATTTGTCATATGCCGTTGAGTTTTTCAATCCAAATCAAAGGTCATAAAGGACGTGGGCCATCATTAGTAAGGTTACGAGGGGTCGAATTAATATTTGTCACATAGTCCGAATTACAATCGGAATATTGTGTTATGACGGGGTTTTAATCCTAAATCCAAGGTTTGGACAGCTGTTCAATTAAGTATAAAGTGGGTTGTAACCTAAGAGACATTCAAAGGGGCTTTCGAAGTTAAGTGGTGTATTTTATAAACATAAGAGGGATGTAATTTAATATCTCAATCTCAGATTGAGATATTAAACGTACAGATCTATTTGTTAAAATTGCCAGCTTAAAGGAATAGGGTTAGATTGCCCGAATTGGGGATTGGTTGGGCAATGAAAATTGAAATGAAATTGTACACACAGCTTTGATGACGTTTTGAGAAAACCCGGGACTGTGGGTTTATCCTAGCATCACATTTGATCATGTGTTTCAACTTCCAAGCCTTCATCTGCAACCTGACATTCAATGGCATTTGGTGGCTGCAAATCTGGAGCTAAGGAGGATTCTATGTCGCAAATGATTTCCTCAACCAATTCAGGAGAATGTTCATCATTTATAGTGTTGACCACTCGCTTATATTCTTGCTTATAGTTTTCTCTTATTTTTTCAAATGAGGAGAAACACAAAGGTAAGGAGCTCTAATCAAAAATTTGATTATCCTCTTGATTGTCAAGATCAAAACTCAATGACTACTGATTTCTGATCGCATGAAAGTTATCTCTGATTAACTGAAATGAAGTAAAATAAAGAGACAAATATCCTTCACTTACTTCCAAATTTTTTTCATTTTCCTCATCTCTATCATAGCTAATATGCATCGGCCGATCACTATTTTTGATCTGCTGAAACTAAACTTTGTCCTTCCACAAACCAACTATTGATTACTCTACAAGATTAGCTTCTATTTGGAGAACATAATCATCTTCATACTGATTAAACTTTGTAAAATCATCAATATAGGTAATTTCAGCAATCATACACATTATATTATCATATTGTTTCTCCTCAGATTGATCTACAAATCCATTTTCTGATCTATGGTAGCTGGGATTAGCAGGAAAAATTTTAGGGCTTGCAATCTTTTCTTTTTCTGAGATAAGTGGGTCATGATGATATTGAACGGAAAATACATCTCTCATGGTGATATTTTGCATCATTTCCTCTATTGTACTTACCAAAATTTCTAGCTTTACCTCTGAAGATGTCAGGTGCTCTGCAATGTTCTTCTTCTCTTCTTCCTTCAGCTTTTCCCTTCTAATTAGCAGATTAGCCTCTACATCTATTGCATTGTTTTGCATCTCTTCAAGTGTTGCAAGGTTCTTTTCTCTTAGCTGAAACTCTGTTTCCAGATCAAGGCATCCAGGTAATGTAAAAGAGTTGAGCCAGGAGTGGATCTTATATCACCAAGTATTGAATAATAGACTAGATTGAATTTGGCAGAAAATTTCTGTACTCTCTCCCCTAGCTATCTTTTCAACTGGCCATACTCTTTTAGAATTAGGAAACGTTTTGTTTGACAGCCCACCTATCGAGGAAAACTTTAAAAAACTGCGGGAAATCTAATATGCTCATGGCAAGCAAGTTTTTGAACCAACTCTTGACTTTGCCTTGCAAAGAAAGAGATAATAGCCTGATACTGACATCCTCTTTGTCAACTTCAAAAAGGTCTAGGAAAGTCTCAAAATTTTGAATGTGTTTCTCAGCAGTGATGTTGCAATATTCTCCATCAAAACTAGGAAGATATAGGTAATGATTTTCAGGGAAAGCATGGAGTATAGGAGGTAAGATGAGTGGTTTATATCTATTTGGAATTTTACAAGGTGTAGGAGTATGTACAGAAGTTATAGGATCAGTCTTGATCTCTTTAGGCTCATAAATTTGAAGATGGTCATCATAAGATTCAGAAAAATTATGTGGACCAAGATCAAAGGAAAACTCGGCATTTACACTTTTCGAATAGGTAGAATCAATATTTTTATCATATTTATCATACAACAAACTTCGTAAAACTTTCAAGATAGTTTCAGGAAAGAACAGAAGTAATTTACAAGAAATCAGATTAGATCTTGAATACAATTCCACTTTGAATACCTGACCTTTGTGTAATATCCTTCCATTTTCCTGTTGGAAAGGTTGATCCTCTAGTGGAGTCTTTACATCAAGTTGGAGTCAACAGATGAAGAGTTCAGCCTTCATATTCATTTGATTGTTTTCCACCATCAACAATCAAATCTAAACTTTATCGTTCTTTGCCAAGGAATATATGATCTTTCACTTCCCTAGTATGGTCACCAAAATGTTATCACTCGGATTGAACCTCAAGCTAAAGAAGGAAATTCTGAGGTAACCACAAACCACACTTAGCCAAGTAGCTATCCATACTAGGCAAGGAGAGGGCTCTCTCCGTAAGAATCACAGCCAAGATGGCTGAGTAAAGAAGATATTAGGATAGGTATAGTAGCTTAGGGTTTTGATTTGATTGTATAGGGTTGTGCTGGATCAGAAGGAGAAAAACAGTCAGGGCAAGGTAAATTAGGTCAAAATTTGCAGGGTGTCCTATGGGGCAAGGTAGGCAATAGTGATTTAACACTTTAGGATTTAAATGGGTGGGATGATCAAGATAGCTGAGGAGCTAGAAAGAGCATGCTGGAATCATGGGTTCTTTCTAAACTGAAGATATTACAGAACTGAAGCCATTTTCCTTATCTGAAGATATTTCATTATCCTTTTCAACCTTAGCCAAGATCTGATCCAAGTGTTGGTTGATCCTCTCAAGCCATGCTTATTTTCCTTTAAGAACTACATTGGTGATTTTGTCCTCATCTTCCTCACATAGGTCAATCAACTGAAATTCATGCTCTTCTCATTTTTTCCCTCCTCATCATCAATGTTTAGCTCCATTACCCTTTCCTTACCTTTGTCTACCTGTTGTGTTGATGAATAAGGCATGGCCCCTTTCACTCCAAGTGAAGCAAACACATGCCTATAGCATTTCTTGTAAGTTTTGGGAAAAGGCTCAATCCTCAACCAATCTAGCCCATGCTACCTCAATATCTTCCTCACTGATTGATGACTCTGAATCATGTTGTGATGATGATATAGGGTTATATAAGGATGAAGAAAAAGGATCAATATCAGGTGAATGAGGTGACTGAAGGTCACTTGGTAATGATGTGTGAACAGTGGGATGAGATGGAGGAATTGATGTGGGAGCAGGAGATGATGAAGGGGTTTTCAGGTCATGCTGACTAGGTTGGGTAGTAAAAATCTCATTTGATATGAAGGAATCCCATGGAAGTTTCTTTTGCTCAAGCTGATGCATGACTATCATTTTGAGGAGGGAATGGTGGAATGTTCTCTTCTTCAGCCATATTGAATTTTAAATGTGAAACCCTCGGGTGGATGGAATGAGATGGATGGAATGTAAAGTGAAATGAAATTCTTTTTGAAATGGAGGGAATGAGAATGGCAATGGGAACCTAGGTTTGTGTAAACCCTATGATTTATTGGTATTAGGAATGGTATGTTCTTTATGGAATATGGGTATGGGAAATATGCATGAAAATGAGAAGGGAAATTTAGTTTTAAAATGAAAACTAGGGCTTATTTTTAGAAAACACTTCTAATTCCTTATAAAACACAAAATATATCAGAGGAGGCGTCTTAGGGTTCACTCACTGACCAAGAGAACCTTGTAGAAAATATATGCCAAGATCTTGAACTTGCTGATGAAATTTTAGGTTGTGAAGCGTTTTTTCTGCCTTGCTGAGAAAACGCGCAGCGTCCTTTCCAAACACGCAATGACCTCTCCAAACACACAGCGTCCTTGCAACATATTTTTGCACACCACATTTGGAGGCCTTCCTGGTGTCCAAATTGGGCCCAGGATAGCCTGTTGAAAAGCTTATCCTATGTAAGTTCCAAATATACCTTTTTTTTCTGTTTGGAGATTATTTTCCTTGTCAAAAATTGATTTTCCCAAGACTAGCCACAAAGTGTTGAATGAAGGTGCAGAAATGCAGAGTGTTGGTGAAGGTAACTTTTGGAGGCCTTCCTCAACTCCAAATTGAGCTCATGATAGCTCATTGTAAATATCTCTCTATCTAGTTATAATTTGACTCATCAAGAAAGTAATTTGGATAATCTAACTAGTTGAAAATTTGATTTTCCCAAGGTCACTCCAAAAATGTAGCAAACCTCTTGTAGCACCTGTATTTTTGACATTTCTATAAAACCATGACACCTGTGTAAAAACTGAAGGAGGTTTTTCTTCTTGGACCTATGATGGAAAAAAAATCTCTTACTTTTGTAAAATTCATCTCTTTTGGTTGTAAACATAGTTTAAATTAAAACTGGCCCTATGAGTGGCAAATGGCTTGACTCTTGGAATGATTTCCTGGAAAATGATGGAGACATGATGTTTATGAGTTTCAAATGACCTCATAATTACTGATATGACATACCTTATGCCTTCTCTTCTCATATTTCTTTGATTCCATAGCAAACCCTAGCTCAGTGAGAGAGGAAATTAGGGTTTAGTGCTTTTGGAAAATGATGACTTAGGCACCCTTGGAAAAAGACAACTCCCTTTGACATTTGATCAACTGTTGAAGTAGACACTTTTTGTATTTGACACTTGATGTGTTGGAATGTGGAACTATATGTTGGAAGCCTTGGGAGACTGTACTTATTACATTTGAACTGACATAAAATTACATGGATAAAAATAAAATTACATCTTGGAATGAAACTCACACTTGAAATCAAATTACAACTTTGGAAACCATCTTGGAGATCATCTTTACATGGTAAAGAGACATTATTGGGATCACTCTCACACCTTTTGTTGCACTTTAATGAAAATGAGACAATGTGATGATTTTTACCTAACAAAACCTAGTGACCTAATGAGAAATGAAAGAAACTGACTCAATGGATAACTTTTACTAAAATTGGAATGAGAACAGACTTGTTTTCAGCATGATGAAGACATGGAAAAGGGTCAGCAGGCATATATTTGTGAAGGAAAATGGAACACTTGACAAGGACAACCACCAGTGGAACAATTTTATATCATGACCTAATGGAATGATTGAAAATTCTTTAGAGTGGGACGCGTAAGATGCACATGCAAAATGATTTTTGATCCCTGGTGGAAGTATGCAAATACTGACACTAACAGAGGGTGCGTTTGTTACAACATTCATTTCAATTTATTACGTTCATTCATATTCCTCGATCTCATAATTGGTTAGCAGACTCATTAGCTAATCAATCACTTGATTGGCACTTTAACCATTCAATACTTTAAAAATATGAAAAACATCATTCATCATTGTACAGTTGGGACAATCACATCATATAAAATCGTATATATATATATATATATATATATATATATATATATATATATATATATATATATATATATATATATATATATATATATATATATCAGAGTGTTCAAAATATACAAAATTGGAACATCATGTCCCACAAAATTAGGGCTTATGCCCGATCATGTTTGTCATCAAAAATAATAGTACAGTCATCTGATCAAATCTAAATCTATCCCTAAGGACCCTGCCCAACATTTGTGTTTTGGTAGAACACAATATTAGTAGCTACACAACGGAATAACCGCACCCAGTCTCTTCATCAAGTCTGCCCATCTGGCTATCCTCGGATCTCTTGGGCTACTAATGGAGGAGATGATCTTGGGCCGAAGCCCTAGGACTCTCTCAAAGAATAATGTCAGCAGAATAGTACCATATCCAAAGTGTTTTTTCTTTACCTGCCAGATGGAAGTTAGTTGTTTCTTCAGATTAGTCAATAAGGTTGTGCACCAGTCATAGAGGTGGATCAAGGAATCCACTGCTAGACTCATATGAGTGTGTGAGGCCTGGTGAAGGGATGTCGACCCTGCCACTCTGCCAATAGTAAAGAGAATGATTTTCATGTACAAGTCTCGTACATCGTTGATTGGGATATGAGTTCCCACCTTCTTTGCACCATCTACACAATATACCTGGACATAGTCATATGCATTAAGCCCTCCAGTGTTCTTACCAAGCAAATAACCTGGTTCTCCAATCTGGGAAAGTCCAGTGATAAAATAGATGTCTTCCAACTCAATCCTCAATGGCATTTGATCAATCATAAAGCAGTCTTCATCTGGTTCCCAATAATTCACCAACATCTCAAGCAATCGAGTATTGGTTTTCATATTTGGCATTTTGAAAATTTTTAATAAATCACAGCTCCGAAGTATATCCAATGATTTTTGGTCCTGCATGACTTCATTGTCTATTGCACTATGCTCCCTTTCCCTCCAGCTGATAGTCATCCTGAACAATTTCATCCATTGACCCATTAGATATCAATTTTTGAATTTCGCTCTGCGCATACGTGACTTCATTCAGACATAGTCACGTCTATACGTGAGTTCCTCATGACGAGCCCACGTATACGCAAAGGGTTTCAAGCATTAGGGGATTTTTGAGGTCTAAAATGGGACTCCTAAGGAAATAATAAAATAATAGTTAAACCAATAAAATAATATTTATGAATTTTCATTTTACTTTTTGCACTACAATCCATATAACCATGGTTAAATTCAATTGAAAAAGTGAACAAAAAAAAATATTTAAAAAAATTGCATTGATATGACTATAAATAAGAATAAACTTTTCAAGAAAATGTCACTATCATTGAACAACTAATGCATTTGTCCTTTGTACTTAAATAATTTAAAATAAATTATAAATATAAATTCATAAATTCTTAATTGTATAATATATTATTAATTAAAATTTATATTATTTAAATTACATAATAAAATGTAATTAATATACTATATAAAAATAATATAATATAATATAATAAATTTAGTATATTATTTTATGTATTTTTTATATTACATCTTGAATTGATTTAGATTTTTTTCATAATATTATGTATAATAATATATAATATTAATATAATCATAATGAAATTAATTTAGTTGTATTTAAAATTAAAGAAAAAAAGAGTATTGAAATAGATTTAATTTATATTTATAAATATAATATAATATTTATATACATTGAAATTTTAGACTTTTTTTGCCACAAACTATGTTGAACCTATTATATCTTTTTTTAAGATACAAAACTAATGTACATTTTTTAATCATACAAAACTAATATACATTTTTTCTTTAATTTTAATATGTTTGTATTGTTATTAATATTATAATAATATTATTCATAAATTTGATTTATCAAAAAATTACAAGGTTACATTTTTATTTATATTGATTTCATATGTATAATATATATTTATAGATATTAATTTATAATTAATTTGAAATTATAATATTAAATAAAATGAGATGAATATATAATTTAAAAATAAATATATACAAATATACAAATATAATATTTACTGAAAAATGCGTGAAGACATGAAAATTATGTAAGGATATGCATTGTTTCTTTCAAAAGAATATGAAATGACAATAATAATATTTTATTTGAAAAATGTGAAAGGACATTTATTATTAGTACTTTACTTTATGACTTTAAAAGTAATTAGAGCATACCATGGTTAACCATGAGTTTTTATCCACCATTGAGAATGTAACAAGTAAGTACCTTTAACTCAAGCAATGCCACTTCAACCATTGGGGATAATGTCATCCCGTAAAATATGATTGGTTCTCATAAAGTGAATTTTGATTGTACATTTTCCTTAGGAGGCCCATTTTAGACCTCAAAATTCCCCTAATAAAAAATATATTTCCCCTGGTCAAAAATCCAAAAAATTGCCTGAAATAGTAATGAATTTGATAAACAAGATGAGTATGAGGCTTACCTAACTGGTTTAGGTTGATTCAGTGGCTAGTTGCTACGTTTGCAAGAAGGGGGTTTTTTTCTCCAGAGCTCTTTCTCCACTTTAGTCGGCCATCCCAGTTTTCTCAGTATCTTATTCTAACACATTAGCTATTTGGTCCTTTGCTCGTGCTGGTTTGAGAAAGTCTCCATTGACTTCTTGTTGGCAGGTTTGTCTCTTATCTACTTCAACATATTTCTCTAAGAGTAAACCTAGAGCCACACCCTAGCCCTATTTACATCATTGATAGGTGACCTTGTGCTTCGCATTTGATCAACATCATGGGTTTTTTACTGAGTGGTTTCCCTTTTGTTTGACTTCAGCTTACATTATCACACCTGGGATTCATGCACTACCTTGATTTCCATTTGACCCTATCGATGGATATCTTGCCTCTTTGTCAGCTTTCATTATTGGTTGGTTCAGAGGGTTTCTGTTGTACGCTAGCTAAATTTTGTGCATTCTGTAAACTTACTTCGGGTTGGTTACTTCAATTTTATTCATCTGATTCCTTCCAAATCTTGGCCTATAGGTTACACTCGTGTTGGACTGATGTGGGATGCCTTAATGCCTTCCTTCCAGTAGATATTTTCCCATAAAATCTAACTCATTTCTCTGGGAATAAGGTCTAGAGTCCTTTTTTCAATACCTTATGGTTTGTAGTCATCAGTGGCAGACTCCTTCGCTATCAATAGTGATAATACATCAATATCTCATGATCGATACATTATCTCATTTATTCGCACTTGTTAGATTGTACTGGGGCACCTTGACACTCATTATCATTATCAATGGGTTGTCTCACATTTGTTAATGGTATACATGAATGACCGATAATCAAACGATTACTCACATGGTCTACCTCAGCTCATTTATTCCCATTGTGTAGAATTGTGCCATGGTGATCGTTGAAGACCTCGGGTTTGCATCAGCATGCTTTGGTTCACTTTGACAACTCCTTCATTTTTTTTCCAGTGACACCATCCACCCTTATATGTTGTAGTTTCATCACAGCAGCATCTTGTATGTTGGCTCTTGAGTTGCTTGTTCTACCATTTTTTATACCACTTATGATTTGGTACTTGGAGATACAGTTGTGACTTCAGTGATTAGATATCTATGCGGGATCATTGATCAGTCTTTTATATGTGATACTTGGACATGATTTTGACTTATACTTCCAGGCAGTTATCAAATGATTCACTATGTACTTTAAATTTCATACATACTTGTATACATATTGGATCCGCTCCATAATTGATATGCAGACATGCTTTTCTTTCACTGAGCATTAGTATGCCCGCCTCAAACATGAGCTACCTTTCTAATTTCTATCACTAGTTTTTGGCGGGCTGAAATCTGGTGAAGTCCTCTCTAGTCCTCGCAAGGTTCTTTCTATGCACATAATACATTTCGGCCATCATGTACCCCTTCTAACCTCATATATTAGGGGGAATTTGTTATAGCATCATTGATCACCTCTATATAATTGATGAATTATGCATTGGCCTTGGGCAGCCCTTCCATTCAGACTTGGTCACATTTCTCAAAAAATAATATTTTAAAATCCATACGTGACTTTGCCCAGTTTTTTCCACGTGCACAGGCGGGTCCATCCATAGCTAACCCGCATATGCTATTTAAAATATTAAAAAATATAAAAATTCCCTATTATTTAGGCGGGGTTTACAGTTTTTCCTGTAACTTAACTAACCCAGCCCATGGCCTAACTGTTCCACAAATGAAAAAACTAATTTGAGGAAGTATAAATACACCTCAAGGGAATGTCCTAAGGGAGAGAGAGAGAGAATACTATTGATATTATAGCATGTTATAGCCCTAATCATGTCTAATATCTCCCCTGTGCCTCCTGCACTTCCCATGTTTCAGGAAACCCTTGTTTCCTTGTGATGATCACCCTCATTCTATGTGACATCCTTTGTGCACCATTTATGGAAGAAACTTTGTGAGGCTAGGGCTAGACGAATCCGGAGGACATCTTTTCTCAAGGTCATGGCAGATCTCAGGTGATTTCTCCACTATTATTTTATGTACATGTTATCAATAAATAAGTAACATCATGTTCCTGATGTTCATGTGTTATGTGTCTCTTATACATGCTTAATAATCTTGAATAGTTTATTTCAAGTTATCTTTATGAGATAATGTATGCTAATTTGCTAACATCTAGGACATATATGTTGTACAGCTATTTTTTGTGCTTGTTCTTGACTGATTTGCAGGTTCTGGAGCACAAGGAGTTGCAGGGGCTTTGCACCCTACGGGATCTACTACAAAGAAAGGATAAATGGGTAAGTTCCACAATCCTCGCTTTCTAATTTAAAGCATAGAACTTGGTAATTAGAGTCCTTCTTGTGATGACATGCCATCCGCTTGGTTAGGTCTTTCAACCCTGGGCCTTAGGGTAACTTTTCTCATAACACAATGTCAATCACACTCAAGAAACAAGATGAACAGGGGGTCAATCAATAATTCATTCATTGGACGGAGATGGTCAGATCTGTTTCAGCTAAATTCACCTTCTGAGACTTCATTGACACATTCATACATCCATTAGCACAGCTTCTCTATAGCCAGACTGAGCCCAGAGTTGGTGAAGATATCAAAAGTATCTTGCACCTAACAAGTTAATACTGGTGACTGGTATTTATACAAGAATTATACTGAAATTAGGGTATATGGTTGTGATCTAGCACCATATAAGCTGCCAAACTATGTTCCAATGAGGATTTTCTCTTTGGAATATATTAGGCAGATGATCAACATGGATGACCTACATTTTGTCTCAGGTAAAATAAAGTATAAATTTAAGATTAAATCTAAAATTGGTTCATTCATCTGCAACACCATATCAATTGGTATTGAGGCAGATACACTTTTAAAGAATATGAATTTTCAGTCTAGTTTCACCTGGTCTTATGACCCCTTTGGTATCATTTCAAATATAAGGGTTGAATTAAAAAAAAAATCCTTATAATCATACTCCAAGGCCAAAAGTCAAGAAATTCATGAATCAGGAGTAGTCCAAGAATACACTTCAGGAAGTAGAAGAACAGATGTTTTCAACCTCCACCTTGCAGACTCCAGTTGCTCAAAGTAAACAGCAGAAAAGGGCAAGGGAAGAAACATCAACTCCAATGGATCTAGTTAGAATATTTATTATTCGGAAAAAGAAACAGAATAATAAATTGTCAGTCTCTACATAGGAGAATCAAAAGTAACCATAAATCATTGATCTTGGAGTACCAAAAGTCTCTACATTAGCAGGAGAAAGTGTTCCTACTACTCCTACAACAACTTCACCTTCTCAAGAGCCTCTAGAAATCATTCAGACTGTGGGAACTAGCTCATCTGATGATCAGAATATATTCTCAAAGTCCTTAGAGATAAATCAGAAGAATGAAACACTGAAATCAAATTTATTTTGTCAATTTTGCAAGCGAACCTCCACTTCACAACACAGACTTCTCTCTTCTTTTGATAGTGAAAAAGGCAGAATGAAAATGGATTTCTTACAAGCTCAAGTTCATTTTCCAAATTATCCATCAAATTACAAGAAGAAAATCTTTTCATTTTATACTAATCAAATTCATCCAATAGATCAGATGAACATGCATAGACAGTCTGGTGAGATGTTGTTCTCTACCATGACTAATACAACCATGTCTTTGTCTAAGCTTAGAACTGCCTTATAAAATGTACAGTATCAACTTAAAAATGATAAATTATATTCTCTAGCTAAAGAAAACAAATTAAAGTCTTTAGAAGACCTTGTGGTTAAAATTGGATATGATCCAAAAGATTGTAAGGTTGTATAAGAAATCTTGAAGAAGAAAAATTCAGACATTGCAGCTCTACGAAAACAGCTTAAATTACCTTCTACAGAAGACCCAAAAAAAAATGAGATTGAATAAAGTGAACAAAATAGATAATAGATTCTCAATTTAATCATTGAGCAAAATATTCAGATTAAGAATATGGAGGAAAAGATTGAAAGACTGCTCAAGGAGAGAGAATCATCTCAGCTTGCCATGATTCCAGTTACAAAATTTCCCATAGTAGTTGCAGGTACAAAACCTAGTTCTTAATCAAAAACCATTGAATCTACAACAACAACAGGTGATCCAGCAAGGATAGCGTAGGAATTTTCCATACAAAAGCAATAAAATGAGAAGTTGCAAGAGAAATTTAATAATTTAGAAACTCAAAAGATTAAAAATGACACTTTATATATGGAGGAAATGCAGAATTCTCACAAGTTGGGACTTAAAATTATGAATTTAGAAAGTGAATTTTTAATAGCAGACACCTTGGCCCAAGCCAAGGAAAGTATATGGACAGAGATCAATCAAGAAATGATAGAAGTATGGCCATCCATACAAATCATTTTTGAATAGCGAGAATCGATTAACAGATGTAGGACAAACATAAAGAAGGAAAAGGTAGCACTCAAGACCAAGCAAGCAGAAGCATCAGATATGATAAAAGTGCTCAATTAAAAGAGAAAAGTAGAGTTAGAGAAGATAAATATTTCAGACAGAGCTGCCACCATCTTGGAGATCAAAAAGGTTCTACAAAAGAAAATTTTACTTAATCAACTGGAGACAAAATTTCAAACCTTGGACATTTTTGTCCATAGGTTTCATTCAAAGTTTAATGTGTTGAACTAGAAGGTATTGTCTGTATTGGTAGCTCCAAATGAGAAATTGGTAAATCTGGAAGAATAATGCAAAAAGTTGTATACCATTTCAATTGAAAAGGAAAAGTTTGCAGGTATTAAAGGAAATATAAAAGGAAAGCCTTTATTGAATATTTGGAGTTTGATTTAATTATAAAACATGAAATCAAACATTTGTTTCTCAACAAACCAAAATTTGAAAGATACACAGAGGTGGATGAAGTTTTCATAAAGGTGGTAAATATGGAGCTTCCAAGTGAAGAAATATGGGATTAGATATGTGAAACCATAGAGTATTTTCTGACTCCAATAGCATGCCAGCACAACAGTGTTTTTGGGCCACATCATCAATTGTTTCCTAAAAAATAGTGACAGATCACTCATTAGTTTTGTTTTCCTATTATTTGATATTATTATTGTAATCAGTTTTAGATATTTTTAAGTGATAGAAACTAGTATAAATAACTCTCCATTCGAGTTATTAAGGGTTGCGACCTTGGACGATGATTTGTAAGAAGAAGTGTATGAGATTTGATCATTGATGATAATAAAAGGATTCTAAATTTGGTTCAATCAGTTTGTTCTCTTGTAATTTTTCTAGTTTTCATTACATTTTTTTTTTGCATATGTTTAATGTTTATGAAGATAATTAGGTAAGAAATTTTTGTGTTTCAGTCTATATTAAATCCCTCGAGGTCATTATCTATATTAGAGAATGACTTATTGAACTATCTATTTTTATAAGTCCCTCTACATCAATTAATTATCAACATCTTCATAAATTTAAATATATTTTGTTAAGTTGTTAAACATTGTTTGACAATATTTCACACTTATGATTATTAAACATTCAGTTTGAATATTTAATCCGTCATACTTTCTTATATTTTCTACTTTTACACATGCAATCTCAAATAATTTTTTTAAGTAAAGCAACAGCCCTTTCCTTATTGATTAATATTATCTAAAGTATAAGCACATCTGTATGAAATTGCTTTATTCATTGGTAATCCAAAAACCCAGACTTAAAACAAAAAAATATTATAGATGCTTTGGCATAATTAATTGACCCAAATAATCTAAGAGGACAACAATGTCATCAACTGAAGAATTTTCCATAGGAAGAAAGGCATATCCAACGAATGGATTTGTGTCTGCCGAAACTGAAGATGTGCCAGAAGCTTGAAGTGGTATTTGAACAGAGTAGCAATTTTCCCTTCGCGAGTTATATAACGTATCTCAAAATATTCCACCTCACCCCATGGATATGGCAGGGACTTACGAACATATCCCCTTCCCTTATGAATTATTGTTTCCCCAGCCTGTAAAAACAATTATGGGAACTCGAAAAGGGGATTTTCGAGAGAACCATTTATGCCCTTGCTGTGGCAATCCACTGACAACCGAGATGGCTTCCATCATGACAGAAATATCCAAACCTCGCACTCTAGCGTGATTTCCCTCCAATTTCAATGCAAATTCGGTTGTGATAGTTTCATCGAATCCTTGCAACCTGTCAAAGTACACATCCCATTATGCATCTAAAAATATGTTCCATACATCTACATTGTTACGAGCCAGAGTTGTATTCTTTGGATCATGTTTTACGGCCAGTCCACCCATTCTGCGATATCTCAGTAACATCACTTTGGAGTAGCAGAGGATCGTTAGGGGAGAGTATCAGCAGATAATCCTTGCAGTGACAGAATGGTAGAAAATGGAGTGTGATAATAGTAAAATACAAAAGGTAATTTTTTGGAAAATGGGAAAAATCATGGTGGATTATGGTAATGAAGGAGGATAATTATAGTAATTATTCCAAGGAGTTGGAAAGGACTATTTAACTAACATAAACGTACTTACCTCAAGTCCAAATTCATTTTAATAATTGTGTGGAATGGGGTAAGGATCCCGGAGTGTACGTATTGGCACAAGTTTTGATGATGACGTCGGAAAACATTATCACGATTTGATTATGTCGTTGTTTCAGTTATGACAACACCTCCCCCCAACTAAGGGAGGACTGTCCACGGTTATGTCAATGTAATGTCAAAATAATTATTAATCAAATCCTCATAAGTCAATCGGGGACATACCTGAGGAGTTACCTAGGCAGAGTACCAACCTCGGAGGAGTAACCACTTTAATGGAGTAACAGGACTATGTATTTAGAAAATTTTACGGAGTAACAGCACCGGAGGTGTAACAGCACCAAAGGAGTAACAGCACTGGGTACTTAGAAAATTTCATGGAGTAACAACACTGAGGAATAATAGCATCGGAGGAGTAACAACACCAGGTACTTAGAAAAATTTTCGGAGTAACAACATCAATGGAGTAAAAACACCGGGTGCTTAGAACATTTTACAGAGTAACAGTACAAGAAGAGTAACAACACTGGAGTAAGAGCACCAGAGGAGTAATAGCACTAAAGGAGTAACGACACCAGGTACTTCAAAAATTTCTACCACCGAGAGGAGTAACAGCATCGGAGTAACAACACCGGAGTAACAAAACTGGGTTCTTAGAAAATTTCGATCAAAACGGAGGAACAAAACTAGGTAATAGAATTGCGGACTAGTAATAGTATCTCCAACAAAACAATTGAGTAGTAACAACATTTTATTTATTTATATAGGTTATTATGTATAGTTTTTTTTGGCAGCCAGTCCTTCTAACTTCTCTTCTAGGGTAGTTGTGGCAAGGAATTTTGGTACTTCGATGTATACTTGGTTGATATTCGCTTCGAGTGTAGTGCGTTGATATTTGGCTACGCGACAGGCTTCCTCCACTGTTTGTTGTTTCTATTGTGCTTATGTGGCATGCTTCTTTGATTCTATGGCAGTTTTGTGATCATGGGCCTCGCATACCTTAAGCTCATCTACAATCATAGAGTGTATCATATGTAATTTCCCTGTAGGTAGAACAGACAATTTTATGTTAATATCACCACAACCTCTGACTTGGGCACGTCGGCTGTGGTCTACATGGATGGCCGACATAGGTATTTGAACAAGATGAACATCCCCGGTTGCTAGTAAGGCTATGTTAAGCGGTTGCGCGCTGATTGCATGTGCAACTGTCTACATCTGACTCGCTTGAGCAACGCTCGCTTGAACTTTTAACTCTTGGATGCCAAGTTGCACCCCCTCGAGCGCAGTCCTGTATTGCACTTCCATATTTTTCCATCTGTCCTCTATAACGGATGTGACCGGGTTTGAAATTTCATTCAATTAATCTCCGGTCAACATCAGGACCTCCTCTCCAGTGCCTTTAGACCCTTTATTTTCTTCCTTAATCCTCCTACGGCCTGAGAACCGCACTTTGTGCCTTTGGAAGTCTGTGCTTCCACTTTCTCCTCTGTTTCTTTCAGTGCAGTATCATTTTTCTTAGGTTAAATTTCTTTCTCCAGATCAATGGTTTTGCTGGTTGTAGTCGGAATGGCTTCTTTCTTTATTTTTTTCTCAATTTTCTTCTCTGGCTGGGTACCAGTGCGTAGCTTGGGAGGCATTTTCGGAATGGACGTTGATGCTCTGGGATCTAACCACGTTGGAGGCCACTCTGCAATAATGCATATCAGATTGTCCTTCATGACGATATATGGTAATTCATACCAAACTCCCTCGGCTACACCCTTCACGTGGATGTGCATATTATGGAAAGTCACCTTAAAATCTGTTATCATCTTATATTGGTCATATAGTGTCGGAGATAGCCTCAGATTAGACTTCACTTCTAGATAGAGCAAGGCGTTGCACAATACCTAGAATATCTTATTCTCCATGATGCACGCGGGGAATGACTAACTCCATAGTGTAGCATACCAAGCAGCCTCACACATTTGCGGCTCTATCTCAGGAAACTGTGTTTCCTATGGGGTCTTCCAACCAATTAAATCTATCAGCAACAACAGCCAAGAATAATAAAAATTATTTCTCTCTTGTTGTGCTTCGCGCACATTGTCCAAAAATTGCTTGCATAAGTAGTGGGACCAATTATAGATCACTCATTTTTCACATGTTTTGTACAGGAACCTCCATTTTCCTACACTTCCACATCATCTTGCGGGCCAATATGAGCATCCCAAACTGAACAGCGGGATCATTAATCTCACTTACTACGAATCCTCTGGTCTTGCACTGAGACTTGGTACTTTGCTTTAATATTATCTCGAACCACCTTTTCTTGCGCCTTTCCTCCAAAGTCAGCCATTGGATCTATGCCTTGATCAGGTAGGCCAGTGATCCAATGGATCAACACAACATCAATGGGAATGCGCTCTCCCAACCATAGTTCATCATCATGCACGAGCATGAGAAATTGAAGGACACATATATTATTTATCCTTGTGCAAACCCAACACCCATATCTTCGACTCTCAGCGCATGAGTCTTGTTATTGCCTAAATCCACCTCAGGCTGAAGGAAGGCAGGATTCAGGGTAACACCAAACCACGCTCAGTCTGGTAGCTAGCCCTACCAGAACAGGGGAGTGCTCTCTCCGGGTCAAACTCAGTAAAAATAATCAATAGGGTCTGAGATGACTGAAATGAATGCTAATTTTAGGCTAGGTATATAAATCAAGGAGTTTGAATTGATTTTAGGGGTTTTTGTAGGAAACAAGGGAAAGGCAATTTTGAGCTTGGGGATGAGGCCAAATTCTTGCAGAGTTCAAGTTGGGGCAAGGAAGGCAATGGCTTTGATGTCTTAGATTGAATGAATGGATAGAAAATATTGTTGAGGAGCTAAAGAGGGCAAGAGGCTGCAAGGATCCTCTTCAAACAGAAGAAAACATATAAAACTAAACAAAATTTTAAGGCAAAGCACCAGCAAACTAATGAATTCTACCTTAGTCACTCATTTGTTTAATTTCAGAAGCAAAGAGAAGGGAAATGGCATACATAAAAAATTAATGAACTTACAATTACATGGATAAAAACACCATCAAAACTCAGAGCCACAAGGATCCCAACAAGTGCTGCAAAACCCTGGTCTTTCCTTTGCAAAAATGCTGAAATGAATATACAATGAGGTGCCAAACTATTCCCTAGAGTCCAACCCTGAAAATGTCTCAAAAAATACAATATATAGACAACTCTAACCCTTTAACATGCCTCTAGGAGTCGATCTCATCCTTCTAGGAGCTGTTTCAACTAATTCTAAACTAGGAACTGAAATCTAGGCAATCAAACCACTTGCCTCTATATGCTAGGAAACTGATCCATTCACTCACATTTCACCTTTTAGTGAATGAATCTTCTAGAAAAAATAAAAATGTGCCAAATTTACATCATGGTCATGAAATTACATCAAGTTAGATCAATAGTTACATGAAAAAGTGAAACTAGTCAAAACTGGGCGAAATTCTAAGCTAAAGAATGAAAAATAGGCCAAAATCCTCTATGCGCTGTGCCCAAAATCTCTATGCGTAGCACAATTTGGAGCTGATTTTGAGGCACTTCCCGAAGTCCAAATTAATCTCATGATAGCTCGTTGGAAAGCCCTGCCTGTCTACTTTCCAACCCAAGTATAATTTCTGGATTTGGATGTCATTTTTCACTCAAAAACTTCAATCTCCCAACACTGCTTCCTGTGGGTGAAAAAAGTGGCAGAAAGGCCATTTTCAAGGTGTTTTTGACCCTTTAGGCCACCCATAACTTGATGAGATCCTTGGGCCATTCCTGAGCATGAAAAATTTTTCATAAAAAATCTAAAAATGTAAATTTTTCCTCTAGAATATCTCTCAAACGTAAGCGCGCGCAAGGTGGCGCTACGCGTTGGGCAGAAAAACCTGTTTTGTGACCAAAAAAATTCAAAAATGACAAAATTTTCTTCAAATTTTCTGAAATTTGGAGTGAAGGTCCCCCATAAAGTATCATGCTCAGCCAAAGAAGCTTCGGCCAATATTTGAAGTGGATCAGGCCTTTTCCGACGTTTCAGTGCCCTCCTTAGCCTCGCCTTCAGGATCTTGATTTTTGCTTTGCAGACATGTGTGCGTGCCCAATAGTGGTTCTTCATGTGTCGGAGCATGTTCTTCTCTTTGTTTGCCTTCTCCAATAGCTTCTCAAGATGCACTTTGACTCTCTCTAGCCATGTCTCTCTATCGGCCTCAATCTCCCGCTCGATAGGTGTTATCTCGGATGGGCTTCTTCGAGCAGCTTGCCGGTTCTCGCAAATGTTTTGTAACTCCATGATCATCTGCTGATCCTCCAGCTGCTTATTCCGCTGCTCCAAATATTTAATGATCCACTGAGCTCTCTGCAACTTGTCATTCAATGTGTCGATCTCATTTTTCTGCTCCTGAATGATCTCCCTCAGTTTTGAGCTAGGAGAGCTCAAATCAACATCAATGAGTGTAAAATCAATATCTTGGCCTCCTGAAGGGCCCTCATCCTACATAGGCCTCTTGTCTCTATCCTGTCCCTGTACCTGTGCTGATGTCGAAGGCGAGACCCCTTCCACCCCAAGTGGAGATAGTACTCGCGCTGTTGATGAAGGTAACGAGACCCCTTCCACCTCGGGTGGAGATAGTACTCGTCGTGCTGCTGCAAATAAGGCTCTGGTGCCTCTCTGATAGGTAACACATACTGGAACACTGATAGGCTCTGTCTCAGGACCCTCAAACTGATGTGAAGGCTCACCTGCACCATGAACAATCTCCGGAGGAGGGTGATGGGCTATGAAAAAATCACGGGAAATGAACTCTTCCCATGCAATGCCCTGCAATCCAAGCTGATGTACCACAATCATTTTGATGAGCGCATAATGATAAATGTTGTTATGCTGCTGCTCCGGAGACTTCTTCTGCACAAGAGTATTCATCCTCTCTATGTTTTGGCACATGAAATATGGGATGTTCATCATCCTCACTCTCGTGAAATGCATCAAAATTCTGATGTGGTATGCGTAAAGGCGTGAGAATCGGCCCTCACAACTGAAGTACCTGATAATGAGTCTCATCAATGGTGCATAAGATTCCTTGAGAAATCGAAATGGAAATACCCTGCTGATTTGCCTCAGATAGCCAGGCCTGATGTATGGCTTTTAATGTACTCTATCCACCTGTTGTCTTTTGTTCCACTCCTCTCCTACATTAGGTATTCATGTTGCCTGAGAAATGGTTTCTGGTGTCAAGGTGAGATTTACACGAGCGAGGGTAACCTGACCATCTCGCAAATGTAAAACAAACAACCGGGCTAACTCCTGATGATGCTGAATATGAGCAACTCTCTCACAGAACTGATAACATGACTGCTCTCAGAAACAGGCCATAGCAAGTGGGCAGGCCTCCAACTGAGCCAATGACGTGGGCTCCTCCCTCACATGTCTGCCTCCTTTACGAGGCCTTCTCGGTACATGAAGCTCTGTGGTAGAATAACTGTCTTGCTCATATGATGAATCTGTGTCTGTCATGGTGTTTGCAAGTCTATGCCAAATGTATGTTTGTTTTGTTTGAAAATGTGAAATTGGTGTTTTTTGCTTAAATGCCAAATGTGCCAAAGGGAAATAAGGAACTTTGAGGAATATGGGACAGTGGGAAAAGTGGACTATGGAGTTTGTCAAGTGAGATTTGAAATGTGTTAACAGTCACTTGACTGTATGTAGGAATTGGGAATTTGCAGATGATATGGGAGATGGTAGGGTTTAGGGATAGGGAAAATATGATTTAGGCACAAGTGATATGAGTGATAAATAGGATTATGAGGGAATAGGAGAGGGATATTAATGACATTGTGACAGTGAGGGGGAAAAAGACACAAGTGAGAATGTAATGGGAGTGTTTGGCACCAATGACAAGTTTTAACACCCAATTTTAAACCCTAGGAGCAGTTTTTCACCAAGTGATAGGGTTTAATTTCAGCAATCAAAACTCTCATGTCTTTACCTCCAAACAACACCAAACACGATCTAATAGTAGTGGCAAGGGCGCACAAACTTACTTGCAGCAAAAGAGTTGGAGTTGTTTTGATTTTTGATGAAGAAATGGAAAAATTTTGGCTTGACAGCTCTGTGTGCCGCACGCACAACCCAACGCGTCGCGTTCTCCTTGTGCGTCATAACAGTGCAATTCTACACAGTGAAAATTGGCCTAGTGCGCCGCGACAGAGGCCCAACGCGCCGCGTAGGAAAACTCATCCACAGTCCGGCGTTCAAACCCTCTTTTCACTCTTTCACAATCTGACTCGGTTTTCTTTGATGTCTCTTGGAGCAAATGAATTGATCAATGTGGAAATATCTTATGTATCAAAGGATTTTGATTTTCATTTTGAAATAACCCACTTTTGTAATGTTTTGAAATTGGCACTTTTCACTTTTTAAATGTAAACTCTAATTTTCTTGTTTCCACTGATTTTTGGTTGAATGATGAACCTCTTGGCAATTTTTTGCAGGGATGATTGGCATGTGATTTCGGCAAAGGAGACCAGGGCTGCGCCTGAAGATTTGTAGAACTTGAAAAACCTTAAAAATTACATATTTATTACAAAAAACATTTGACGATTTCTTCTTCAAAACAGAGTTTTGAAGAAGAATCCTTCGCAGC
Organism: Pinus albicaulis; assembly: GCA_034641835.2. Classification (NCBI taxonomy): domain Eukaryota; kingdom Viridiplantae; phylum Streptophyta; class Pinopsida; order Pinales; family Pinaceae; genus Pinus; species Pinus albicaulis. The sequence goes on from CM076574.1 coordinate 1,341,114,740, forward strand.
ATTATTGACGATGAAAATTTTGGAATGAAAACTTGTTAGAAACATCCTCATGTGTCTGCTGGCATTATTTGACATTTTGAAGACAAAACCCTAGACCTAATGACTGAAAAAACTCTTTTCTGACCGAAAGACCATCCATGACTATGAATAACTGCAAAATTGACTTTGATGAATTTTGATGAACTTTAATGATCAGACACAAACTAGCAGATACATGACATGAGGAAAAATGAGAGACCAGACCCTTCCGTCAGAAAATCGATGCTCCTAGCGGAATGCAACTGACTGGATGAATGAGACACCTAAAATGAAATGCAACAAAGAGTTTTTGATCTCTGACGGAGGTATGACTATACCGACTCTAACATTGGCTCCAATGGGGATGGTAGCTCCTGGGAGGTGCCAAGAACGGCAGATCTCTGGGAGAGATAGACAGTGCCTTCGTCCATTGGGCTATGGAGTCCATTATTTCGACAAGCAACACAAAAATGTTGACTGATTTATTGACTAAGAATCTGACTCAAACTGACTCAACTCTAAAACTGAAATGACTGAACCAAAACCGACTTGACAAATTCAAACCAAAACTGAGATCCTTCTTCAGAATTATAGCCTTCACTTCGGGCCCCAAACTGAAGAAAAGATCACAGTACACACTTGCAATGAAAATGAAATAAATGGTATGTACAATGACAATGTGATCAGCAGAAAACACCTTAGAAGTGGTACCGCTTGAGCAGCCGACCATTGACCGGCCCTCCTGGAAAATCTTCCCCGTTCATCTCCTTCAGAAGAAAATCATTTTGGCCTCGATATGCAAAAATCTTAAAGGGTCCTTTCCAGAGATTTTCAAACTTACCATGCTTACCTCTTTCCTCATTTCTGGTATCCCATTTCAGCACTACTTCTTCCAGTTGAAATTTGTCCACCTTCGCTTTCCTGTCATAGATCTTCTTGATTCTCTCCTGCAACTTGAATGTGTTCTGAAAAACTCATCTCTCGTTTGCTGCAAATGAATCATCTAATTTATTCTTCTCTGCATATGGTTTTCTTCAATTCCAGCTTCCTGAAGAAGCTTGACCACCAGAACCGCGAGAGAGGTAGGGAACACTGTATCAACTCCATAAACCAACTCAAAGGGGGACATGCCTGCTAGAAAATTTTGTCACCCCTAGAGATAGTCTAGAGTTGCCATAGACCAGTGCCTAGGACATCTTAATATAGCAAGGAGCTCATCATAAAGCTTGGGTTGTCAATCCAAAAAGCTCTCTTACTATCTCTTGTTGAACAAGGAAATTAGTTTAGAATGGGACCAATCTCTCTCAGAAGCTGATACAAAGATAAGAATACTGTAGGAACATCGTGCAAAACTTCAATACGAAAGCATCAGACAGTTAAGAGACAACTTACTGTAAAGAGGGCCAGTTCAAATAATATACCACAGAAATCAGATATCAGAAAATGGATGCAGTGAAGAAACATGTAGAAGATATTAGTTAACATAAGATTGATACCTAGATACACAAAAAAATCACATATGGGCTTATCCAACTAAGAATCCATACATGACAATGGCATTTTAAAAGCACCCTCCTCAACTAACTAATATAGCAGAAAATATGGATGAAATGAACATGGAACAATATATCATGACTAGGCCTATTTAAAGTGCTTGACTAACCCCAGTATGGGCATCAACCAGGATGAATCCTTACTCAAGATTAGTGAGTCACTCGCATTCTAGAGCATGATACAAGAAGATAAATAGCATGAAATGAGATATTGTATTAACACATAAGAGAAAATTACATACTGTGAGATACCAAAGACTAGAATCCTCATTACAGTTATAACTCCTCCTCACTGACACCCTACGGGCTCTGAAACTTCATACAGAAGTATTACAAAATGTATACAAAAGCCTTCTCACTGCACAGTTTGCTGATCGAAATCTGGAACACTTACAATGTTTTTTCTTCTAATTTTTATAGAGGAAAGAGAAAACTCTAGAGAATGAGGTAGGTGATATACATTTAATGGTCTCATTTAAACAAATTTGAAGGAAAATCCCGCCTATGCTATTTGGCGGTGTTGAACTGATGCACGTACTTAGCTACTACTTCATGAAATAAATGCTGAAGATAAAAATCTCCTTATGAACAAGACATAAATAATAAAATATACAAATGCTATGTGCTTGGCTGGAGGAGGAAAATCTGCTGCAATAAAACCTTGAGGTTGCTTGCAAGAATAAATGAACTAGGAAGAATATCTTTGCAGAGACTCGGCATAAGGGTAAATCTTCATCAACCTTCTATACTTTCTTGAGAAGAAAATAAGCCAAAATATAATCTGTAGGGTATGATTTTTAATGTATTGTACCCTCGGCTTGATCTAGAAAATCTCTGGTCCGATACCCTCATCTTTTAACACCAGGTACGAGCTCATAATCTTCAATGGGTTGTTGAAATCTTTAATTCTTTGCTGATTTTCTTTGCAGGATCATTTATATCCCCATACGCTGACCGACATCTTTAAATTGTCCTAGGAGAGTTTCAAATATTTTAAATCCTACTCCTGCGATGGATGTCTTATCATGGTGGCTTTCAGGACCCTTCTTCATAATGACATCCTCAATTGAATTGCCTTCTGAGATGCTCTATTGCTGCGACCGAGACTGTGAACTAAAACATATTTCCATTTGTTGAAACCCTGCAAAATCCACCAACACATTAGAAAAAACAGGTAGAAGTGGGGTGGATGAGGAGGTGTCTACGATAATGACGGTGAGGACATGGCTGATTGACAAGAGCGCATAGGGTGGTGGAGAAAATACGATGGAAGCTTTTGATAATCAGAGGGAGCGCAGGCTTTCTACGTAAAATGGTTTGAATGTGGTGGTGGAATAAAACAATGAATACAAATAAACACATATATATATTCGGCAGGGGAGAATGCCACGGGCACACGGTGATACGACACATGGGTGTACGAAGGACAGGTGGGTAGATGGCATGGCTGCGGGGTCAACAGACAAGGAAGACTGGATTATGGGCCGTCGGATTTTGGAAGACAGATCAACGGCTCGAAGGCGATAGGAGCGGCGCAATGGTGGGCCATAGGACTCAACGGACATAGGTTAACGGGAGAGCAAGTTTGGAGGATATCCGCCGTTGGAGTGAGGTCGACAGATCCAACGGCATGGGTGAGTTCCGCTGCCCAACCATTGTTCAACATTTAACGCGCGAAAAAGTGGTTTCGGAAACCGTACTCAGGGACACGCGTCACGCGATTTGTGGAATCGCTAGTGTTTGATTGAAAACCGCCAACCTGGTGGAAGCGGTGCGGAATGGAACCAACGGTTTTCTATGCGCGGGGGCCACCATACAAAACAATCTCCGCTCCGTCGATTGGCTTCGAATCTGATGGTTACAATTGCGCCCGAAAAACATTTATTGTTAAGCTCCCTTTCCTTCTAGGCTGAGGTTATGCGCTCGGGTCATATGGAAGCCAAAGCATGGAGGGCTAAGATCTTAGGACTGGGCCCGATAAGTTTTTAAATTATGGGTTTTAACCTTTGCGCACTGTATTTTTGGGCGAAAAAGGTGGCGACGAGCATAACATGGAGGTTTTTGGCTAAGAAAGATATTTTGAACAGATCCAAAGGGAACTGGTGGTCAAAATTTAAATGGTGGAGGGAATATGCACAACATCAGCTCCATCTGGGGACGGCATGTTCATCCTCGGACATGTCGAGAACTTGTAGACTGCTAAACATCTCTGTATGTACATTCTGTTTTTCGATTCCTCTGCGCTTCTTCTGATAATTTTCCAGCATCCTTTTCTTTATAAAAATTTAAGCTAAAACAACTTATATACAATATAATACAACAGGCATTCCCAGCCTGGATCAGAATTGGAAGTATGGCTTGAGGAATTGCCCATTCACAGGGGCGTCCAATGGATCACCCTGTAGGTTTTCCAACATGAAAGTATTGTTTCCTCCTTGATTCACAATTTTGAATGGGCCAAACCACAACGGATCAAATTTCGCATGCTTTCCTTTCTCTGCTCTTCGAACGTCCCATCTGAGAACCAAGTCTCCAATTTGAAATTTCCTGTCTTTCACATGCCGATCAAATACATTCTTCATTTTCTCCTGGTATTCTATTAATATATGACTCACCAGGTTCCGTGTTTCCTCTAATTCGACCAATTGATTAATTCTTCTAACCATGTCATCTGGTTCCTCCTGGCTTTCCTGCATAAAACGTGCTACTGGAAACGCCAATTGCACAGGGAACACAGCTGCTCGCCCATACACCAACTCATAGGGAGATTTTCCTGTTGCTCTCTTGCTGGTTATCCTATTGGCCCATAGAGAAAATTTTAATTGGGAGTCCCAATTCTTCTGATTCTCATTTATTGTTTTCTTCAAGGCCCTCACCAGGGTTTTATTAGAAGACTCTGCTAAGCCATTTCCCTGGGGATAGTAAGCTGTGGAGTGAGTCAATATGATATTATACTGTTGGCAGAAATTTACAAATCTGGCAGACTTGAAAGCCTGTGCATTATCAGTTACAATCCTAGCAGGACAGCCAAACCAAGATATGATATTTTCCTCCATAAACTTGATTATCACAACATCTGTAGCATTTCTTGTAGGTATGGCTTCCACCCACTTTGTGAAATAATCTGTGGTTGTTAGTATCCATTTATATTGGCCACTTGATGGGGGATGTATCTCTCCTATAAAATCTAATCCCCATTTCTGAAATGGTTCATTCACATGGATAGGAATCAAGGGTAGAGCTGCTAATTTCTGTCTTTCTGCAAATCTCTGGCACTTGTCACATGCTCTGACCCAAGCAAAAGCATCTGTAAATAATTTTGGCCAATAGAAGCCAGCCTTCAGGATTTTATGAGCTGTAGCCCTCCAGTTGTAATGTCCTCCACATATTCCCTCATGAAATTCTGTCATTATATTCTCCACTTCATTTTCCATGAGGCACAGTAGTAATATACCTGAAGGGTCTCTCCAGTATAGCTGTCCATTAGCAATTATGTATCTCTGGGATTTCATTCTTACAGCTCTGTATTTTATCTTGTCACAACTTGGAGGACAGCTAAGTGTTAAAAGATATTCAACTATTTCTTTATACCAAGGACTAGTGAGATATTTCATGTGTACCTTTTGAGTGGCCATCTCTAGTCCTTGATGTTCTTCTCCTTTCTCAGATTCTTCGTTTGCTATCATGGATAGATTAATGCCCAAGGCTTGATGATTTGATTCAGATAACATTTTAGCAAGTCCCTGTCCTTTAATCAGCTTAGTAGGCCTTATGTCCAGATCCTACTCTTGTATTTTTGCAATCCATATTCCTCTTTTACCTTCGCTATCCCTCTGAACAAGGATGTCTTTGACAGCTGCTATGGGAACATATGCAGTAATGTGAGATTGCAAAACATAGGTTCTAAAAGCCTTGAGGGACTTCACCAGGGCATATGCATACTTCTCCAATATATTATATTTTAATTCGGCTTCATGCAGCACTTGACTGAAGAAAGCTATAGGCTACTCATAACCGTCTTCATTTTTCTGCAACAACACTCCAGCAATTGTATGAGGCGAAGCAAATGAGAATATTATAAATGGCTTTGTATAATCTGGCCCAGCTAACACAGGAGCTTCAGCAAATGCCTGTTTTATCCTGGTGAATGCATCTCTAGACTCCTGGGACCATCTTACTTCATTATCCTTTTTCAACATATCAGTTATATGCCTAACTATCTCAGCATAGTTAGGAATAAACCTTCTCAGAAAATTAATTCGGCCTAAAAACACTTGCACTTCCTTCTTATTCCTGGGTAAAGGAATGTTGTTTATAACTTCAACTCTCTTAGGATCTATTTTCACACCATCTTTAGTTACAATGTGCCCTAAGAGTTTTCCCTCATCTAATGCAAATAAATATTTTTGAGGATTGAGGGATAGGCCATACCTTCTGCATTTTTAAAAATTTCTTCTTAAATGCTCAATATGTTCGTCATCATTCTTTGAAAACACTGTGATATCATCAAGATATACCACCAAAAACTTGTCCTGCTCTCCAACAAAAGCTATGTCCATTGCCCTCTGAAAAGTAGCTCCTGCATTAATTAATCCAAATGGCATCCTGGCATACATAAATGTTCCCCGTGGTGTGGTAAAAGCAGTCTTCTTTTGATCTTCTGGAAACACGGCTACCTGATTATAGCCAGAAAATCCATCCATCATTGACATTCTGGATGCTCCAACCACTTTCTGCAGGATGTAGTCCATCTTAGGCAGTGGATAATTATCCTTTAGAGATGCTCTGTTTAAATTCCTGAAATCCACACATAGCCTTATTTCTCCATTTTTCTTCCGAACAGGAACAAGGTTTGCTACCCATTCTGAGTATCTAAATGGCACAATTATTTTGGCCTTCAGTAGCTTCTTGATTTCTTTTTCAATAGACGGAAGCAGCAGAGGATTTATCTGTCTGAGCTTCTGCTTATAAGGCTTTGCATATTCCCTCAAAGGAATTTTATGCTGCATTATATTAACATCAAAAGTTTTTAGGTCCTGATAAGACCAAGCAAATACATTTTGTATAAGATTGAAACAACTTCAAATATTTTTCTTTATATTCTTCTGAGACCCTTTTAGATAATTTTACAATTTTGGGATCATCATAAGTACCCAGATTTAAATCTTCTACTTGATCTTCTTCTATCACCTTGTTTGGCTGCAATGGAATGTCATCCTTGTTAAATAATCTTTCTAGAGGCACCAGACCTCTAGGTATAACATTTCCTTTCAGCTGCAGCACTTTATTTCCTGCTATTCTTTCTTCCCATTTTTTTTCTGCAATATTTTCAGTTTCCTCTTCTTCATTATCATCAATCTCCATGTTAGAGAATTCTCCCACTGTCTCCATGAATCTCTTCATCTGTTCATCATCTTCGAATACCTGCCAATGTTTAATATTATCTGGGATAGATGGCCTGTAACGTACCTCCACTTTGTATCTTAAAAGTGGATTCTGAGGAGGACGGAATGTACTAGCAGCTACAGCAAGAGAATCTGTTATTCTATTTTGCTCTCGGGGCATGAACTGTATGTTAAATGCTGAGAAGAAATTCTCCACCATGTCCCACACTTCGTTTCTGTAAGCTCTCAGCCGTGGATGCTTAGTTTGGCATTGATTTATGATCTGCCTTACCACCAGCTCAGAGTCTCCCATGACTTTTAGACTTTGGATGCCCATGTTTCTAGCTGTCTGCAGTCCCAATAAGAGTGCTTCATATTCGGCTATGTTATTGGTAGTTTCATATTCCAATTTAAAGGATATCGGCACCCATTTTCCTATAGGAGAGATTAATAACACCCCAGCTCCATTGCCCTCTCTTGAATTTGCCCCATCAAAATGCAAAGTCCAAATTTCTGATTCCTGATCCTCTTTAAGCTGCTCATGGGAATAATTTATATTTTCTTCTAACATCAAACATGAGAATTCTCCCTCTTTGTTATACACTAGGGAATTCTCTGAGCAATCAGCCTTAGTTACCATTTTAATAAATCTAGTCTCCCTGTATAACCTCCTCTCCTGGCCTCCAAAGACTGGGACAGTAGCATATGTTAAATCCAATTTGATTGACCCACCAATTTTTGTACCCCAGGACCTTGACAGCAACATGCCAAAGCGAGCTGGGATATCAGCAACCACAATGTCCATGACCACACTCTTTGCTGGGATTTGGGCCAAATTGACCACTAAATCTTTAATCATTCCCAAGCATTTAACTCTTTTAGAATCAAATGAATATAAGTCCTAATATGGTCTTGTAATTTGCAGTCCTAGTTGTTCCATGACAGACAAAGGCATAAGATTATGGGAAGCCCCAGAATCTAACATACAATTGTGTAACAGCAGGTCATGAATAACTAGAGACACATAAAAAGGAGGAGTAGAGGGGTCTATCTCCTCGACATGTGGGCCAAAGACTACCATGGGTCTTTCTTCTTGAAGGTTTAAACTATCAGGCACAATTGGTATTTCAGGAGGTAACATGAAGGAACTAACTTGAGACTGATATACAGGTTGTTTTAATAATTCGGTCAGGGGGACTGGAATCTTAATTTTCTCAAGTTCTTTTTGTAGATTGAAAGCAGGTGGGGGCTTTTCTATTACAACTTCCTTTGACTCTTTATTTTCAGCTGAAGGTTTAATTTCTTTTGACACTGACTCGGCATTAGGAGGACTGACTATTTTTGAAGAAGAAGGAATCTGATCATTGGGATGCCAGGAAGCATTTAGAGGACTCTTACCTTTTTCTATGTTTCTCTTTGTTGCTGATTCCTTCTGAGCAGGTGCTTCTCTCTGAGGTGACTCCTCCTCTTGTTCTTGAGTGCGGGTCATCTTCCTTGAAGATCTGAGATCATATTTTACATTAAATTGTTCTTGCATGAAATCAGCAAATTGCTTACAATAATGGTCAATCTCTGCTTCTTCTTCTTCGTCTTGCAATGGACATTCTATATCATCATTATTTGAAAAGGCCAGATTTGAATCTTCTAGTTGATAAGTGGCATCTTCAGTGGAGTCATCTACTGGACCTTCCAAGTACAATGGATGTGGTACTTGGTCTGGTTGTTCCTTTGTTTCTCTCGGCAATATCTGCAATGGTGGTCTTTTATACTGGGGATTGTATCCTCTATTTGGAGCATTATAGAAATTCTTGGGAGCTGAATTTTTAGCTTCCAACTCAAGCTTGACCATCTTCTTTATCATTTTGCTTATCTCATCCATTTTATCTGAATCCTTTTCCTGATTAGAGGTGGAAACCTCTTCTTTACCTCTCCTCCTAGTATCTTGTTCAATTTTTCCCTTCAATTTCCCAGTGGAGGCAAAGTTTGCTTCCAACTCCAGAGCATCTTACTGAGCATCATCTAACGTTGCAGGTTTTCTTTCTCTCAATGAGAATCCAAAGTCAAAATCAAAGGCTGCTATAAAAATTATCTTAGCAGCGGCTTCGTGGGGCTTCATTTCAGGAGGCAGGCTCAAATATAACTTGTTGAATATTTTAATAAACTCTGATACTCCCTCATTATGTTTCTTCTTCGTAGTATTAAACTCAGTAAGACACATTCCATGATCTTTCTTTTCCCCCCATTTTCTGAGAAAATTATTCTCCATGACATCCCAGGTGGTCACAGAACGGTTTCCCATTGTTTTGAACCATTTTCTGGCTTCACCCTCCAAAGATTGTACAAATAATCTTAAGACCACATCCAAATGTTCAACATTTAATTTTTCTGCAAAAGAGCAGAAATTCTCAAGATGTTTCTAAGCATCAATTTCATTTTCACCATTGAATCTAGGCAGAATCTTCAAGTAATCCTGTGGCATATCATTTAGCACTTGGGGTAAGGCCAGTGGAGCATATTTGTTCAATAGAAAAGCGGGAACATTAGCCATTGGAGGATGTGGGGGTTGTGCAACAGTCTGAGATACAAATGAAGGAAGAGGAGTAGGAGGAAGTGGAGTATGTATAACAATGGGGATGTATTGTATGGAATCCTGAGGCGTAGTTGGGAATAGTTCACGGTTAACAGCAGCTATTTCTGTGACTTCTTTAATTTCCTCAGCCTCGGGAGTAGGATGGGAATCTTCTTCAATCCAGGCACTTCCTCTACGTGGAGTTTCTGAGTAAAACTCGGGATTTTCTGTTCTGATTTCTTGAGAAGAAGAGGGCGGATAATCTTCAACGGAATATTCAGGGCTTTCAGCACGAACTGATTTCCTCTCCTTCCAAACTCTTTTATGAATAATCTTCTCTGGGTCAGACACGTAAGGTGTATTTAACTGAGATGTATCTGACCTCAAATGTGGCTTACGAGGAGCCAGGACTACCAATAAATTTATCAAATGAAGAACAGTGGAGTCACCAAGGTGAGAGATTCGCAACTCTTCAACTCTCTGTGCTCACCTGATTAGAGAGTGAAAACAATTTGTCGAGGCCCAGGGAAACTGATATTCTTAAATTCGATCCCCGGCAACGGTGCCAGAAAGATGTTGTGGACAATTTTGTCACCCCTAGAGACAGTCTAGAGTTTCCATAGACCAGTTCCTAGGACATCTTAATATAGCAAGGAGCTCATCATATAGCTTGGGTTGTCAATCCAAAAGCTCACTTACTATCTCTTGTTGAACAAGGAAATTAGTTCAAATGGGACCAATCTCTCTCAGAAGCTGATACAAAGATAATAATAGTGTAGGAACATCATGCAAAACTCCAATATAAAGGCATCAGACAGTTAAGAGACAGCTTATTGTAAAGAGGGCCAGTTCAAATAATATGCCACAGAAATCAAATATCAGAAAGTGGATGCAGTGAAGAAACATAAAGAAGATATTAGCTAACAGGAGACTGATACCCAAATACACAACAGAATCACATATGGGCTTATTTAACTAAGAATCCATACATGACAATGGCGTTTTAAAAGCACCCTCCTCAAGTAACTAATATAGCAGAAAATATGGATGAGATGAACATGGAACAGTATATCACGACTAGGCCTATTTAAAGCGCTTGACTAACCCCAGTATGGGCATCAACTAGGATGAATACTTACTCAAGATTAGTGAGCCACTCGCATTCTAGAGCATGATACAAGAAGATAAATAGCATGAAATGAGATATTGTATTAACACATATGAGAAAATTACATACTGTGAGATACCAAAGACCAGAATCCTCATTACAGTTATAACTCCTCCTCACTGAGACCCTACGGGCTCTGAACCTTCATACAGAAGTGCTACAAAATGTATACAAAAGCCTTTTCACTGCACAGTTTGCTGATAGAAATCTGGAACCCCTCTAATGTCTTATTTCTGGGTCTTTATAGAAAAGATAGAGAATTCTAGAGAAGGAGGTACGTGGAGCACATTTAATGACTTAATTTGAACAAAATGGCGGAAAACATTCGCGCCCACGCTGTGAATGACTAAATATAAATGAATATACTTTACAATCTTCCTTTAGAAATGAATGCTGGGGGATGAAAATCTCCTTATAAACAAGACACAAATAATAAAATATACAAATGCTATGTACTTGGTTGGAGGAGGAAAATCTGCTGCGATAAAGCCTTGAGGTTGCTTGCAAGAATAAATGAACTGGGAAGAAGATCTCTTCAGAGACACGGCATAAGAGAAAATCTTCATGAACCTTCTGTACTTTCTTGAGAAGAAAATTAGCTGAAATATAATCTGTGGGGTATGATTTTTAATGTATTGTACCCTCGGCTTGATCTAGAAAATCTCTGGTCCGATACCCTTGTCTTTTAACACCAGATATGAGCTTATAATCTTCAATGAGGTTGTTGAAATCTTTAATTCTTTGTTGATGTTCTTTGCAGGAACATTTATATCCCCATACGCTAACCATCATCTTTAAATTGTCCTTGGAGAGTTCGAAAGATTTCAAATCCTGCTCCTGCGATGGTTGTCTTATCATGGCGGCTTTCAGGACCCTTCTTCATAATGACAGCTTCAATTGAATTGCCTTCTGAGATGCTCTATTGCTGCAGCTAGGGCTGTGAATTGAAACATCTTTCCGTTTGTCGAAACCCTGAAAAATCCACCAATACATTAGAAAACCCAAGTACAAGTGTGATGGACGGGGAGGTGTCGACAATAATGGTGGTGAGGACATGGCGGAATGATAAGAACGTGCAGGGTGGTTGAGGAAATATGATGAAGGCTTTGATAAACAGAAAAAATGCGGATTTTCCACGTAAAACAGTATGAACGTGATGACTGGATAAAACGATGAAAATGAATGAAAAACACACACATATATATATACGGTGGGGGAGAATACTATAGACATACGAGATGACGACACATGGGTGTACGAGGGACAGGTGGGAGGGTGACGTGGCTGCGGAGTCAACAGACAGAGAAGACTGGATTCTGGGCCGTCGGATTTTGGAAGACAGATCAACGGCTCGAAGGCGATGGGAGCGACGTAATGGTGGGCCACGGGACACAACAGACACAGGTTAACGTGCGAGCATCTTCGGAAGGTACCCACCATCCGATTGAGGTCGACAGATCCAACGGCGCGGGTGAGTTCCGCTGCCCGGCCATTGTTCAACCTTTAACGCGCGAAAAAGCGGTTTAGGACGCCGTACTCAGGGACACATGGCATGCGACTTGTGGAATCGTTGGCGTTTGATTGAAAACCGCCGACCTGGTGGAGGCGGTGCGGAATGGAACCAGCGGTTTCCTGCGACGGGATACGAACGCGGGGACCACCATATAAAACAGCCTCCGCTCCGTCGATTGGCTTTGGATCTGACGGTTACAGTTGCTCCCGAAACATAAAACAACAAGCTCCCTTTTGTCTTAGCGTATGGTTCCGAGCCCGAGTCACATGGGAACCAAAACAGGGAGGGCTAATATCTTAGTGCTAGGCCCGATAAAATTTAAATCACGGATTTTAACCTTGGCACAGTGTATTTTATGAGCGGAAAAGGTAACCATAGACAAAATATGGAGGCCTGTGGCTACGAAAGATGTTTTAAACAAATCCAAAGGGACTCGGTGGCAAAAATTTAGATAAGGGGGGCTGATATGCACAACAATGCCAATGGATTTCTTTTGACTCACCCGATCAGCCCATAGCGCATTGACCAGCTTCTTATGCCAACTCTTCTTGTTTATTTCCAGCAACTTTTTAATGATATTGACTAAATATTTGTTGGAAGATTCCGCCAATCCATTGCCTTACGGATGATAGGCGGTTGAATGTCCCAAAATGATTTTATACTTGTTACAAAATTCAATCATCTTTCTTGATTTGAAAGCTACTGCATTATCAGTGATCAATTTATTCGGGCAACCAAAACGAGACAAAATGTTGTTTTCAAGGAAAGAAATGATTACCGAATCCGTAGCTTCCCTGGTGGGAACTGCTTCAATCCATTTCGTGAAATAATTTGTCGCTGTTAGAATCCATCTATGCTATCCTGAAGAAGCGGGATGAATTTCGCCAATGAAATCCAATCCCCACTGCTGAAACAGAGCACTCACCTCAATGGGCTTAAGTGGCAAAGGCTGTAATTTCTGTCTTCCTTCAAAAATCTGACACTCATGGCAGCTTTTGACAGTCTTATACACATCAGCAAACAATTTCGGCCAATAGTATCCCGCTCTCAAAATCTTATTGGCTGTTGTTTTCCAAGAAAGGTGACCCCAGCAGTCTCCTTTACGGAAATCCTCCATTACCTGCTTCGCTTCTTCTTCCACCAAAAAATTCAACAAAACACCACCAAAATCTTTCCAATAAAGTGCAGAATTCAAAATGAAAAATTTTGCAGCCTTCAATTTCAGAGTTCTACCTTTGTTTTTAATCATGCCAGGCGGTGGTGACAAATTTTGAAGAACATACACAATATCTGAATACCACGGAGAAGCAGCAAAATTTTCCGATACCTGAAGTGGTGAATTCTCCTCATCCTCATCAGACATAGCAGCAATCAGATTTATGTCTAGTGCATGAAAATTCGATTCAGCCATAAGCTTCGCCAGCCCCTATCCTTTGATAAGCTTCGTGGGCTTTATGTCCACATCATACTCCAGCAAAGCTGCAATCCACTTGCCTCGTCTTCCTTCGGGATCGGTTTGTACTAAAACATCTTTCACGACAGCGTTAGGAACATAAGCCAAAATATGAGAATGCAGAATGTATACCCAGAAATCCTTTAATGCTTTTACCAGTTCCAGAGCTTTCTTCTCAATGATGTTATATTTCAAGGCTGCATCTCTTATAGTTCGACTGAAAAAATCTATTGGCTTCTCATGCTCATCTCTTTTCTGCATTAATACAGCTGCCATGGTATGCTCCGAAGCAAATGAAAACAAAATAAAATCTTGGGTGTAATCCGGGCTGATTAAAACTGGAGCTGAAGCTAGTGCCAACTTCACCAAATTGAAGGACTTTACAACCTCTTCAGTCCACTTCACTTGGCTGTCTTTTTTAAGCATGTTTTTAATCTCTTTTAGATGTTCAGCAAGATTAGGCACAAAGCAGCGTAAAAATTTCATCTTACCATTAAAAGACTGAATCTCCTTCTTGTTCCGGGGAGGGTCAATTTGCTGAATTGCTTCTACACATGCTGGATCAATATGGATGCCATCTTTTGAAATAATGTGACCAAGTAGTTTTCCCTCATCCATGGAAAACAAGCTCTTCTTCAGATTAAGTGACACACCATATTTTCTGCACTTTTGAAAGACAACTTTCAAGTGATACATATGCTCTTCATCCGAATTGGAAAAGACCGTCAAATCATCAAGGTATATAACAAGAAAAACATCCTTCTCATTTGCAAAATCCATGTCCATCGCCTGCTGAAATGTCGCACCAGCATTCTTTAAACCGAAAGGCATCTTGGCGTAGTGGAAAGTTCCCCACGGAGTGGTGAACGCTGTTTTGTCTCTTTCGTCCTCATGGACCAAAATTTGGTTATACCCGGAGTAACCATCGAGTAGTGACATACGATATGCTCCAACTACTCGTTGAAGTATATGATCCATTTTGGGCAATGGATAATTGTCCTTCAATGACACCTTGTTCAGATTTTGGAAATCAATGCGCAACCGAATCTCACCTGTCTTTTTCTGCACTGGCACCAAATTGGAAATCCAATCAAAAAATCTGATGGGAACAATGATTCCTGCTTTGTACAACCTATTTACCTCCTTCTCAATTGATGGCAGCAACTTCGGGTTGATTCTTCTTAGCTTCTATCTAAAAGGCTTCTGATTAGGCTTGATTGGAATAGTGTGCTGAATTATATTGGTATCATATGTCTTTAAATCTGAATAGTCCCAAGCAAAAGCATCAACAAAAGAAGACAAAAAACTCACATATTTTGCCTTTACCTCCGGTGGCAATGATTTGGATAACTTCACCATCTTTGGATTCTCAACTGTGCCAATGTTTACATCTTCAACTCCCTTTTCAGTTGGCCGCAAGGTTGGTTTTTTAGCTACATCATCCTGATCGAAGAGCTCTTCTAAAGGTATCAAGCCTTTAGGAATAACATTATATTTCAGCTGCAACACTTCCATTTGATTGACTTGGACATCAAATTCACCATCATCATATTCTACATCAATTGAGGTATCTTTGAACTTACCTTTGTTTTGAAAAAATTCATTAATCTCGTCATCATCTTGGAAAACTTGCCAGCATCTATGATTATCCGGGACGGTAGGACGGTGCTTCGCATGGATTTCAAAATTATTACTTGAATTCATTGGGATCTTCAAATTACTTGCTGCCTTAGCAAGCACATCTGCAATTCCATTTTGAATGCGAGGAATACAAGTCAAGGTATAATCTGAAAACAGCTTCAAAATATCAAGAACAGCATTTCGGTAAGCCCGCATTCGGGGATGCTTCGTTTGATATTCACCCTTCACTTTCTTAATCACCAATTCAGAGTCGCCATAGACTGCAATTCTCTTAGCATTCAGATTTATAAGAATTTTTAGGCCAGCAATCAGAGCTTCGTACTCAGCCTCATTGTTCGAACAATCGAATGCTAGCTTGTAAGAACATACCCATACATTGCTCGGTACCTTGTTTGGAGCAGAAAAAGGACTGCGTACCCAAATACCAATTCTAGCACCATCATTTCCCACTGTACCATCGAAATCCATGGTCCATATACCCTCTTCATCATCTTCTAAGTGCTGAAATTGTGCTAGCTCTGTTTTTTCTGCTTGTTGTCCACTATCTTTAGCTGATTGCTCAACTGTGCTTTCCGGTTTTTGCCTTTCTTTCTTCAAAACCTCTCTGAAATTCTCTATAATCTCTGTAATATCTTTTTCTTGAACTAACTGACTATCTACATCATTGAAACTACCGGCATACAAAACAAAAGACTCTAAATCTGTATGTACATAATTAATCGGATGATTAACCGGTTTCTCCTTGCTTGTAATCGTGTATTTCATTTTTTGTTCCTGGTACAACTTTCTCATTTGGCCAAACACAAGAATAATTTCATAGGAGAAATCTAATTGCAATTTCCCTTTCAATTTTTCTCCCCAAGATCTGGAAAGTAGCATACCAAATCTGGGAGGAATGTCTGCCACAACAATGTCCATCAAAACATTCTTTGTTGGAATCTAATCCAAACTAACAACCAAGTCTTTAATGAGCCTAATACATCTCACTCTGCTAGAATCAAATGAATAAAGGTCATGGTACTTCCTAGTGATGTCCAAACCCAACTTCTCCATGATTGCCTTCGGCATAAGATTATGGGAAGCACCAGAATCAAACATGGCATTATGCAATACAAACTCATGCAATCGAAGACTGATATAAAAAGGAGGCACTTCGCTATCTGGAGACTCACCATCTAAAGTTGGTCCAAATATCAGTTCAGGTTGATCATCTTCAATATTCACCATATCAGACATAGGATCAAAATTCAAAATTTTAGAAACTTGACCTCTATAACTGCTATTCTTCATTATTTCAGTCAAGGGAATGGATACCTTTAATTTAGAAATTTCATTCTCCAAACTAAAGGCTAAAGTATTTTCGATCTCTTTGGCTGGAACATCTTTCTTTTTAGCCTTCTCCCTCGATGTAATTGGCTGATTTGATTTTTTTGTTGATGGTGACTTGGTGGCAGCGGGATCAACTATCTCTTTCGCTTTCTTTTGTGCAACAGGTGAATCGTTTTTAGGCGCTGAAACTTCCTTTCTCTTTTGGATTGGGTTGACAGACACATCTCTGTTTCTAAGATAATATTGCTTCTGTTGGGCTGACAAGGCATTCATATAACCTCTCTGATACTCATCCGACTCTTCCTCAAGGGCTGCATCATTGGCCAAGATAAAATCCTCATCTCTTTGTATAGCTAAAATTTCTGCATACTCCTCATCTTCAGTGATATAAATGGGAAAATCATCAGGAGTAAAGAAGTGATTTTCCTCCCCTACTACATCATCTTCATCATCTGAATCCTGACCAACAGAATTCTGCTGAAGAGGTGTCTTTACTTGCTGCTGGACTGGTGGTTCTTGTGCTCGCTGCTCTCGTTGTTTGATCCTGAATTGTGGCTGCTGCTGACCACGAAATTTGGGATTTCTGATCTGCGGTTCGGGCTTATCAAGTGTCATTCTTTCAATCATCTTTTCCACTTTGTGAACTAATTGATCTGAAGTAGAAGCTTCTTCCTTTATCATAACTTTCTTCTCTGCTTTCAATCTAGCTCTCTTGTCATTCAAATTTTCCTCAACACTCACGGCAATCTTCTGCATATCCTCCAAGGTGGGTGGATCTCTTTTGCGTAATGAATAGGCCATGTCCGGATCAAAACCATCGGGAAACTTAAGCAAAGATGATTTCTTATATGGCCTTAAATCATCAGGAATTGCATTATAAACCGCATTAAATCTGATACCATAGTCTTGGACGGACTCACCAGCATTGCGCTTGATCTTGGTATATTCATAAGTGATTTGAAGTGGATCTTTATTTATTTCCCACCGATCTAGAAACTGTCTCTGAAGCTCTGCCAATGTAGTAATACTTCTAGGCTGCAAGGCTCTGAACCACTTACGCACCTCACCTCCAAAATTTTGCACAAACAATCTCATGGTGACATTTTCTTCATCAATTTCATGGAGATCAAAGAAGTCTGTCATTCTATCAATATACTGCTGAGAAGGAACACTCTAAGGAGTTCCATCAAACAATTGGATTTTACTCTGATAATCAGCGGGCATGGCATCCAAGTTCTGGGGAAAAACAAGAGGTGCGAATCTAGCGGCCATTGCTCTTGGTGGATTTATAATCTGTCTTGGAGAAACGGGTGGAGTAGGAGCAGTAGATGTACAAGGTGTATGTGGTGGGGATGGAGGAGGAACTACTGCAGATTACTGATCAGAGATAGATGGTTGCACGGGAATGGTAGGAATGAAAGAAGGCTCGGTGTGAACTTTTGAATCAGAAGTAACTGTTGATGGACCAAGATTTTCAGAAGCAGATTCGATAAACTCAGGAATATTCGTTGCCAGAATAGAGTTTTGAATGTTTAGGATGTAACTATCAATAGATCTATTAGCTTTTTCAATCTCAAGATACTTGATAAAATCGGGATTTATGACAGTAGAATCAGTAGCACTTTCAGACTTAGTTTCAAACAACGAGAACTCGAATTGATCATCAAACTCAATATCTTCAAGGAATTCAAATACAGTAGGGCATGAATGAGATTGAAACAAAGGGATCACGGGACTTTCTCGACGGAGGATTCTTGAAATCAGATTGGGATTCTCATACACTGGAGGTGGATCGGGATCCGGATTTGCTCTAGTATGTCTTCTGGAAGCCAGTGTGTTGATCTATTCAAAAATCAAAGGACAAAACCAACTTGTTTCAGCCTATCAAATTCTAGACTCAATCACCCAAAAGTCCAGAATGATCTGATATACTGGGGTAATTCACAATTCAAGTGTCACGTTCACAAGCTAGACCGAAGATTGACTGAAGCAGCGTTTATCTACTTCCACTAATGCAAAGAAAAAGTGTTTCGAAGGCTACCTGGCATAACTTCAAGCTCTGTCTGTAGCTTATGAAACAAATAACACCAACAAGCAAACCATTTTTCCCCAGTATGGTCGCCACTATGTTATTGCCTAAATCCACCTCAGGCTGAAGGAAGGCAGGATTTAGGGTAACACCAAACCACGCTCAGTCTGGTAGCTAGCCCTACCAGAACAGGAGAGGGCTCTCTCTGGGTCAAACTCAATAAAAATAATCAATAGGGTCTGATATGACTGAAATGAATGCTAATTTTAGGCTAGGTATATAAATCAAGGAGTTTGAATTGATTTTAGGGGTTTTTGTGGGAAACAAGGGAAAGGAAATTTTGGGCTTGGGGATGAGGCCAAATTCTTGCAGAGTTCAAGTTGGGGCAAGGAAGGAAATGGATTTGATGTCTTAGATTGAATGAATGGATAGAAAAGACTG
The DNA here is from genome assembly GCA_034641835.2 of Pinus albicaulis. Lineage (NCBI taxonomy): Eukaryota > Viridiplantae > Streptophyta > Pinopsida > Pinales > Pinaceae > Pinus > Pinus albicaulis. The sequence goes on from CM076574.1 coordinate 1,341,133,838, forward strand.
ATGAGGAGTTGAAGAGGGCAAGAGGCTGCAAGGATCTTCTTCAAACAGAAGAAAACCTATAAAACTAAACAAAATTTTAAGGCAGAGCATAAGCAAACTAAAGAATTCTACCTTAGTCACTCATTTGTTTAATTTCAGAAGCAAAGAGAAGGAAAATGGAATACATAAAACATTAATGAAATTAAAATTACATGGACAAAAACACCATCAAAACTCAGAGCCACAAGGATCCCAAAAAGTGTTGCAAAACCCTGGTCTTTCCTTTGCCAAAAATTCTGAAATGAATATACAATGAGGTGCCAAACTATTCCCTAGAGTCCAACCCTGAAAATGTCTCAGAAAATACAATATATAGACAACTCTAACCCTTTCCCATGCCTCTAGGGGTCGATCTCATCCTTCTAGGAGCTGTTTCAACTAATTCTAAACTAGGAACTGAAATCTAGGCAATCAAACCACTTGCCTCTATATGCTAGGAAACTGATCCATTCACTCACATTTCACCTTTTAGTGAATGAATCTTCTAGAACAAGTAAAAATGTGCCAAATTTACATCATGGTCATGAAATTACATCAATTTAGATCAATAGTTACATGAAAAAGTGAAACTAGTCAAAACTGGGCGAAATTCTGAGCTGAAGAGTGAAAAATAGGCCAAAATCCTCTATGCGCCGCGCCCAAAATCTCTATGCCTAGCACAAATTTGGAGCTGATTTTTAGGCACTTCACGAAGTCCAAATTGAGCACATGATAGCTCGTTGGAAATCCCTGCCTGTCTAACTTCCAACCCAAGTGTAATTTCTAGATTTCGATGTCATTTTCCCCTCCAAAACTTCAATCTCCCAACACTGCTTCCTGTGGGTGCAAAAAGTGGCAGAAAGGCCATTTTCAAGGTGTTTTTGACCCTTTAGGCCACCCAGAACTTGATGAAATCCTTGGGCCATTCTTGAGCATGCATAAATTTTCATAAAAAATCTAAAAATGTGAATTTTTCCTCCAGAAGATCTCTCAAACCTACGCGCACGCAAGGTGGTGCTACACGTTGGGCAAAAAAACCTGTTTTGTGACCAAAAAAATTCAAAAATGACAAAATTTTCTCCAAATTTGCTGAAATTTGGAGTGAAGGTCCCCCATCAAGTATCATGCTCAGCCAAAGAAGCTTCAGCCAAGATTTGAAGTGGATCAGGCCTTTTCCGACGTTTTAGTGCCCTCCTTAGCCTCGCCTTCAGGATCTTGATTTTTGCTTTGCAGACATGTGTGCGTGCCCAATAGTGGTTCTTCATGTGTCGGAGAATGTTCTTCTCTTTGTTTTCTTTCTCCAATAGCTTCTCAAGATGCACTTTGACTCTCTTCAGCCATGTCTCTCTATCGGCCTCAATCTCCCGCTCGATAGGTGTCATCTTGGATGGGCTTCTTCAAGCAGCTTGCCGGTTCTCGCGAATGTTTTGTAACTCCATGATCGTCTGCTAATCCTCCAGCTGCTTATTCCGCTGCTTCAAATATTTAATGATCCACTGAGCTCTCTGCAACTTTTCATTCAATGTGTCAATCTCATTTTTCTGCTGCTGAATGATCTCCCTCAGTTTTGAGCTAGGAGAGCTCAAATCAACATCAATGAGTGTAAAATCAGTATCTTGGCCTCCTGAAGGGCCCTCATCTTGCATAGGGATCTTTCCTCTGTCCTGTCCCTGTACCTGTGCTGATGTCGAAGGCGATACCCCTTCCACCCCAAGTGGAGATAGTACTCGTGCTGCTGATGAAGGTAACGAGACCCCTTCCACCACGGGTGGAGATAGTACTCGTCGTGCTGCTGCAAATAAGGCTTTGGTGCCTCTCTGATAGGTAACACATACTGGAACACTGATAGGCTCTGTCTCAGGACCCTCAAACTGATGTTAAGGCTCACCTACACCATGAACAATCTCCAGAGGAGGGTGATGGGCTGTGAAAAAGTCACGGGAAATGAACTCTTCCCATGCAATGCCCTACAATCCAAGCTGATGTACCAAAATCATTTTTATGAGCGCATAATGATAAATGTTGTTATGCTGCTGCTCTGGAGTCTTCTTCTACACAAGAGTAGTCATCCTCTCTATGTTTCGGCACATGAAATATGGGATGTTCATCATCCTCACTCTCGTGAAATGCATCAAAATTCTATGTGGTATGCGTAAAGGCGTGAGAACCGGCCCTCACAACTGAAGTACTTGATAATGAGTCTCATCAATGGTGCATAATATTCCTTCAGAAATCGGAATGGAAATACCCTGCTGAGTTGCCTCAGATAGCCAGGCCTGATGTATGGCTCATAATGTACTCTATCCACCTACTGTCTTTTATTCCACTCCTCTCCTACATTAGGTATTCCTGTTGCCTGAGAAATGGTTTCTGGTGTCAAGGTGAAATTTACACCAGCGAGGGTAACCTGACCATCTCAAAAATGTAAAACAAACAACCGGGCTAACTCCTGATGATGCTGAATCTGAGAAACTCTCTCACAGTACTGATAACATGACTGCTCTCGGAAACAGGCCATAGCAAGTGGGCAGGCCTCCAACTGAGCCAATGAGGTGGGCTCCTCCCTCACATGTCTGCCTCCTTTACGAGGCCTTCTCGGTACATGAAGCTCTGTGGTAGAATCACTGTCTTGCTCATATGATGAATCTGTGTCTGTCATGGTGTTTTCAATTTTATGCCAAATGTATGTTTGTTTTGTTTGAAAATGTGAATTTGGTGTTTTTTGCTTAAATGCCAAATGTGCCAAAGGGAAATAAGGAACTGTGAGGAATATGGGACAGTGGGAAAAGTGGACTGTGGATTTTTTCAAGTGAGATTTGAAATGTGTTAACAGTCACTTGACTGTATTTGGGAATTGGGAATTTTGCAGATGATATGGGAGATGGTAGGGTTTAGGGATAGGGAAAATATGATTTAGGCACAAGTGATATGAGTGATAAATAGGATTATGAGGGAATAGGAGAGGGATATTAATGAAATTGTGACAGTGAGGGGGGGAAAGCCACAAGTGGGAATGTAATGGGAGTGTTTGGCACCAATGACAAGTTTTAACACCCAATTTTAAACCCTAGGAGCAGTTTTTTACCAAGTGATAGGGTTTAATTTCACCAATCAAAAATCTCATGTCTTTGCCTCCAAACAACATCAAACATGATCTAATAGCAGTGGCAAGGGTGCATAAACTTACTTGCAGCAAAAGAGTTGGAGTCGTTTTGATTTTTGATGAAGAAATGGCAAAATTCTGGCTTGACAGCTCTCTGTGCCGCACACAAGACCCAGTGCGCCGCACCTTCTGGATGCGCCGCGACAGTGCAATTATACACAGTGAAAATTGGCCCAATGCGCCGCGCGGTATATGTGCACCGCGCCTTCCTCCTGATGCGTCACGCGCTATTCTCCAATACACAGTCCAGCTTAACACATGATTTCGCTTTTTTCACAATTGAACTCGACTTCTCTGATGTTTCTTGAATGAAAATGGATTGATAAATGTGGAAAATATCTCATATAGTGAAGAATTTGATTTTTGCTTCTTACAAACCCATTTTTGTAATGTTTTGAAATTGGCACTTTTTCACTTTTAATACAAACTCCGATTTTCTTGTTTCCACTGATTTTTGAATGAATAGATGAAACTCTTGGCTATTTTTTGCAGGGATGATGGCATTGGATTTCGGCAAAGGATGACCAAGGCTGCGCCTGAAAAACTGTAGAACTTGAAAAACCTTAAAAAATTACATATTTGTTACAAAAAATAAATTTGACGATTTCTTCTTCAAAACAGAGTTTTGAAGAAGAATCATTCCCAGCATTATTGATGATGAAAATTTTGGAATGAAAACTTGTTAGAAACATCCTCATGTGCCTTCTGGCATTATTTGACACTTTTGAAGACGAAACCCTAGACCTAATGACTGAAAAGACTCTTTGTTGACCAAAATACCATCCATGACTATGAATGACTGTAAAATTGACTTTGATGAATTTTGATGAACTTTAATGATCAGACACAAACTAGCAGATACATGACATGAGGGAAAAAGAGAGACAAGACCCTTCCGTCAGAAAATCTATGCTTCTAATGGAATGCAACTGATTGGATGAAAGAGACACCTCAATGAAATGCAACAAAAAGTTTTTGATCTCTGACGGAGGTATGACTATACCGACTCTAACAAGATCCTCCTCACTCTTGTTCATGATCCCCAAGTAGACCTATGGTGCAAGTTCAGGAAACTTATCAATATTTGTGATGTCCCAATCCTTCATTTTCGGCTGCGGCACTTTTTCTAACATGTCACCTTCCACTGTAATGTTTTCAGGAATCAAGGGCATATTGATACTCTATCACACCTTATCGAAATCTTTGGGAAGTCTGAAATACTCCTTGCGCAGTGTCACATAGATTGGGAATTGCATGAATGGGGCCACTTCGACCACATCCTCCTCTTCCTCTATAATTGTCTTAGGAATCTCCGCCATATGCCACTTCTGGTCGGTACAACGATGAAACATGGTTTTGGAGTCTTTTCACTGAGAGATTGTGGGTTCCCGATGTTTCGACCTTTCTTAGGCTTTGTGGGTACAGGTGTTTCAGCAGGCGGCGCAACGGGGAACCTACGATGCACAGTAGGATCTTCTGCGGGGCGTGTTTCTGTCATGATGGGTGGAGTTCGTAAACCCTCCCTTGTCTAAGTTGCAACTCCTCCTCCAAATCCCAGGATCCAAACCAGATATAGACAATCAATATTTTGCAGAAATAAATGAGCTCTGGGAAGATAATTCACTCAGAAAGAAAAGGGAACTATTGCAACCCCATAGGTCATATTTATAGTTTTGGCACGTCTTCAACGTTCCTTGATGCATTAATGTGTCTCCATAAATGACAAAATAGTCCCAAATCTGGAAAAATCCCCCCATTAAATGCAACCTAGACGCTCCAATAAATGGTAATAAAGTTGTCTTTTCCAAATTTATTGTTCCAACGGCTAGATTTGGCACCTCTACGACCCAGTCAACCTCCTCGCGCAGCTACCACGCATGCGTTGCATCTCTCTGCGCATATCAAACTCATGCCCTTGGAATAATAACAACCACTTGTATATCTCCCCCCCCAACACAGGCTTATTGACCAAGTATTTCAAAGCAAAGTGATTGGTGACCATATTTTCCTTCAATAATTCAAAAATCATTTGACATTCCTCATCCCAACATAACGTCTCATTCTTCCTGGGAAATTTTTCCATGGGCGCAGTTATTAATGCATAGCCCTCGATGATCTTCCGATAGTACCCAGCATGCCCCAATATTGAGCGCAGTTGTTTGACATTATCGGGTGAAGTGATTGAAGGCCTAGCAACTGTGTTTTGTCCCTCATATTCCCAAATTGTGATATTCCTTGGATCTTATTCACTCTCTTCAACTGTCAGATTTCTGCAATTCACAATATCCTTCATCTGCGCATCCCATGCTGGTGGAGCGCACTTGATTTATGGCTTTTCTTATCAAATATCACTTCTTGAATGTTATGCAATGCTTTACCAATCTTATCAAATCCCCTCTCAAAGCTGAATGTCAGAATGAAACTCTCTGTTAGCATAGAACATTCACTAGTACCTCGACACGGCTCTGTCTCCAAATACCAATCAGTAGGTACCTTCCCCATTGTATGAATGAACATGTGGACCAATTCAGGTCTTGATTCTATGCCCCATACCAGACTCCATCTAGCCAAATGTCTACGCAAATCATCTTTTCTAGAGTAGACTTCTTCCATTCTAATAATTAGATGTTCAAAGTGTAACCTCATCAAGCGTGCACATTCATCCCAATTGCCCATGTTTTCTTTATGAGTTTCCCACCATCTTACTAGAGTAGCGCACAGTCTGAGATCTAGGGCATGGAATCTCTGTCTGATTTTGGAACAGTTCTTTCCAATTGTCTAAAAACATGTTTACATCAGTTAAACCATCATAGTGTGGCAATTCGCGTACCTCATATGTTATGCATCGAAGAGATATGGTCACTCGATTACATCGCAGCGCAGATACTTCATGCAACCGGTTCTGCCAGTTTTCTAATTCTTCATTGGAATCTGAGAAACAAGAGCTATCCTTTTCCCAATTAATATTTCCATCAGCCGTTGGGTTGATCCAATCTTCCTCGCCAAATTCAACTTATATATCTGATCAATAGCATCATCAATGTGCATAGGTTCCGTGTATATGTGTCCTTCTGCAGGGTCTAGGGTGAATATTACTCTAGTTCCATTACTTTCAAACTCCATTTTTTGGTTCGTCAGGTTTATGATACCATCCATATCAATAGCCCAGTCCAATCCCAATAGTGCAGGACAATTATAAGTATCATCTACAATTTGGATAACTTCAAAATCTGTGAGCACCTTAACACCTTCAATACTGACTACGAACTACAACAACCTTCCTAATGGAATGATTTTCTGTTGATTTTCCATGCACAGTTGAATGGTAGACCATTCTATCTCAGGTTCTTCCATGTGCTGCCAGGTTTTCTTAGGTAGAACATTTGCATCAGACCCCAAATCTAAAATAACCTGATCCATCTCATAAGCACCAATGTGCATGGTCATACACATCTCTCGCTCTGTCCTCTTCTTATTCTTATTAATTTTTTTGACATATTTTTGTTCTACCAATGGTTGTTCTGTATTTGTGCAATTATCTATCAGAGCCTGAAGGCTTTCTACTGCTCTTTTATTGTGCAATAACTTAATTCAAGCTTGTAAATAGATTTATTCTTCATCTTCCCACCTCCTTCATTGGTCTACCTAACGTTGTTGCCTGTGAACAACCCACAATATGCAGTTTAATGGGCTAAACTTTATTAAAGCCCTCATTAAGAGAATTTTCTGGAAATAGGTCTTCCTGAGAAGGTAGTGCAGCCCCAGCATCAATCTGTTCCTTTGTTTCTTCATGAGGAAATGTTGCAACACATAAATCAGTAGTATAACAAACAAGAATAATTTATTTATATAAAAATTCAGAGGTTGGATGCATGCTTGGAACTTGATTGATTTCTTCTTCAGTTAAAGGAGGAGGAATTTTCCTTTTTCCTTGGATAGAACTATAGTTGTTCTCTTTCTCTTGTGAACACTGATCATAAGGCTAAAGGTCTTCCTTGTTTTTAATAACAATACCCAAAGACTAATGATTTATAATTGCATTAAGGTTGTCTTTGATGAATTGAAATGAAGCACAACAAAGAGGTAAAGATCCTCCCCTTTCTTCCAAACTTTCTGCACTTTCTTCTTCGCTCTCATAGCTAATTTGTATTTGTTGATCACTATATTTGAGCTGCTGAAAATGATTGTCTTTGTCCCACAAACTAGTTAATTATTTCTTTGTAGTGTTAGCTTGAGTCTAGAGAACATAATCATCATAATATTGATCATACTTGGGTAGCTTATTCATAAGAGAATGTTATCCAATATGCACACTAGATACGATTGCTCACATATGTTAGAGTCTATAAACATTTTCTTATATATGGTAGTCGGGATTAGAAAGAGAGGAAGAGTGCTCTTGGTTATTATTATTTTCGAGCACCTTTACCTTTTAATAAGTCTCATCAAGAACCACGTATTCCTTGCTTTCTTTTTCCTATTTCTTTTCCTGCAACTGATTCTTATACAAGACCTTTTCATTGAATATTACATCTCTGCTCCTAATGATTTTGTGATTTTCATAATCATATAAGTGATAACCAAATCATTAACACCATATCCAATGGAGGTACATTTCTTTTATTTTGCCTCAAGCTGTGTTCTATTTTATTTATTAGTATGGACAAATGCCTCACAACCAAAAGACTTTAAAAAGGAGTAGTTTACCTGTTTACCGGTCCATTCCTCCTCTAGAATACCACCATCCAAGGAACTTGAAGGCCCTTTGTTTATTAGATAAATAGTAGTATCTACAACATTTGCCCAAAATTGTAAAGGCAATCATGCATGCAATCTCATGCACCTTGCACGCTCCATGATTTTTCTGTTCATCCTTTCTAACACACCATTTTCTTGTGGTGTACTTGGAACTTTATTCTCTCTATGAATTCCATGCTCTGAACAGTACCTATAAAACTCTTTGCTGCAATATTCACCTCCATTGTCTGATCTAAGACACTTCAACTTCTTTCATGTCTCAATCTCAACCAAAACTTTCCATTTCTTGAAAGTATCAAATACATCAGATTTATTCTGGATACAATAAATCCAAGTTTTTCTAGTTGCATCATCAATAAAAGTAACGTAATAATGAGAGCCACCAAGAGATGATACCTGAGCAAGTCCCCATACATCTGTATGCACAAGCTCTAATTTTTCGCTCTTCTTTTCTTTCCCAACTCTAAGAAATCTGACTCTCTTATGTTTTCCATAAATGCAATTCTCATAGAAATCCAAATAAACATTCTTCAAACCCGAAAAAAAAATTATTGAGTGATTAATATTCATCCCCTTCTCACTCATGTGTTCGAGCCTATGATGCCATAATGATTCATCTTCTCCTTTGGAAATTAAGCATTAACAGAGTTAGAAATACCATTGCATAAATATAATGTACCAACCTTTTCACCTCTTTCTATTACCAGCGCTCCTTTGGTAACCTTCCAAGTTTTATCTGTGAAAGTTGTCACACAACCTTCACTGCCTAACTATCCTATTGAAATAATATTTTTCTTCGGATACGGAACATACCTTGCTTCCTTTAATACTAGCGGTTTGGCCCTGCATATTAAATATTTTCAACACCTTTTCTATGTACTCATTCTGAGACAGTGTTAATTTGCGATTTTTCCTGTCTCTAGTTATCCTCATACCAAGGATTTGTTTTGCAGCTCCCAAATCCTTCATTGCGAATGAATTTGCCAATTTTATTTTGAGCACATTTATTTCCTGCATGTTAGATTCTGCAACAAGCATGTCATCTACATACAATAACAATATAATATAGCTGCCATAATTTTGCCTTTTTAGATAAACACAATGATCAGAGTGACATCTAGTATAACCTTGTTCAGACATAAACTTGTCAAATTTTAGATACCACTGCCTTGGAGCCTGTTTTAAGCCATACGAGCTCTTCTTTAACCTGCACACCAATTTTTCTTTCCCTTTTACCTCATATCCTTCTGGTTGCTGCATGTATATCTCTTCCTCCAAATCTCCATGGAGAAATGTTGTCTTTACATCTAACTATTCAAGATGTAAATATTCCGCTGCTACAAGACTTAAAATAGTTCTGATTGAATTCATTTTAACAACAGGAGAAAATATTTCATCAAAATCAATACCTTTCTTCTATGCAAACCCCTTCACCACAAGTCTAGCTTTGTACCTCTGTTTTCCTCCATCTTCTTCCTTCAGCCTGTAAACCCATTTATTCTGCAATGTAGTTTTACCTGCAGGCAACCTGACTAAGTCCCAAGTCTGGTTATGCATTAAGGAGTCCATCTCTTCTTCCATGGTTGGCTCCCACTTCTTCCTGCTTTCAACCTGCATTGCTCCATAATATATAATTTTCTAACAACTGGTATCAAAGCCGAAGGTATATTTGGCTGATAAACTCGCAAGAAAGAAGGGTTCCTGGTTCGAGTGGGAGAAATGGTGGAAGATGGTAGGTTTAGGGTCGAGAAATTTAACGGCCAAAACTTCTCATTGTGGAGTATGCGGATGGATATTATCTGTATCAGAAATATATGTACTTACTATTGAGTGGAAACACAAAGAATTCGATGGCCATGACAGATGCGGAATGGAACATTCTTGATAGAAAGGCACTCGAAATAGTACGGTTATGCCTTGCGGCATCAGTCGCCTTCAATATTTCGAAGGAAACAACAACAGAGGGTTTGATGCAGACGTTGGCGAAACTATATGAAAAAACATAGGCCTCAAACAAGGTATTTCTTATGAAATGATTATTTAATATGAAGCTGTCGGAAGGTGGATCTGTTGCAGACCATTTAAATGATTTTAATACAGTTACCAGTCAGTTAAGTTCTGTAGGGGTAAAATTTGATGATAAAGTTAGAGCTCTTTTTGCCAGAAGCTATGGAATGGTTTAGTTATGGCCATTAGAACTCTGTCTAAGGATCTAGTACTTTAAAGTTTGATGATGTTGTCGGTGCTATCCTTAGTGAGGAAATGCGACGGAAAAGCTCTGGTGAGACATCGGGTAATGCTTTGAGTGCAGAGTCTAGGGGAAGAAGAATGGAAAGAGGAAAGAGCTCAGGTTATCGTAGTAAATCAAGGAAAGGAAAATCCAAGTCCAGATCGGGGATCCAAGTCCAGATCGGGGATAGTGTGCTGTAAATGCGGAAAGAAAGGACACCTAAAGAAAGACTGTAGATATTGAAAGGGAAAAGAAGGTGATGCACAAGAAGAAAACAATCATGAAACAGATGTGACAGGTGATGTGTTACAAGATGCTTTGATTCTTTCTTTAGAAAATGTTACTGATTCATGCGTGGTAGATTCAGGGGCCTCATTCATGCCACACCCAATAAGAAATATTTTCATGACTATGTTCAAGGAGATATTTTGGACAAGTCGTTTGGGTGATGATAAACCTGTAAAATTGTTGGAATGGGTAAGGTTCTTGTAAAAATAGAATGGAAACCAATGGCTATTAAAGGAGGTAAGGCATGTTCCAAATACGAAGAAAAATATGATTTCAACGGGGCGAGTTAGGCGGTGAAGGTTTTGTGATAACTTTCCACTGAGATAAAACTTGGAAGGTCACCAAAGGAGCAACGGTAATAGCAAAAGGCGAAAAGGTTGGTACATTGTATTTATGCAATGGTATTTCAACTTTGTTAATGCTTTAACTTCCAAAGGAGCGAGATGCGGCGTTATGGCATCATAGACTCGGAACACATGAGTGAGAAGGGGAAGAAGATTCTTCCTCGATAAATATGTTGTCGGGTTTGAAGAATATTGATTTGGATTTCTGTGAGAATTGTATTTATGGAAAACAGAAGAGATTCATATTTATTAGAGTTGGTAAATAAAATAAGAGTGAAAAAATAGATCTTGTGCATACATATGTATGGGGACCTTCACAGGTATCATCTCTCGGTGGCTCTCGTTATTATGTTACTTTTATTGATAACTCAACCAGAAAAACTTGGATTTATTGTATTCACAATAAATCTGATGTACTTGATACTTTAAAGAAATCAAAAATTTTGGTTGAGATTGAGACAGGAAAGAATTTTAAGTGTCTGAGATTAGACAATGGAGGTGAATATTACAGCAAAGAGTGTGATAGGTAATTTTTAGAGCATGGAATTCACAAAGAGAAGACAATTCCAAGAACACCACAAGAAAATGGAGTGTCAGAAAGGATGAACATAACAATCATGAAGCGTTCAAGGTGCATGAGATTGCATGCAGGATTGCCTTTAAAATTTTGGGCAGATGTCGTAGATACTGTTGTTTATCTAATAAAAAAAGGTCCTTCAAATTCCTTGGATGGTGGTATTCCAGACGAGGCATGGACAGGTAAAAAAGTAAACTACTCCTTTTTAAATCCTTTTGGTTGTCAGACCTTTTTTCATATTAATAAATAAAATAGAACAAAGCTTGAGGAAAAATCAAATAAATGTACCTTTATTGTATATTGTATTAAATATTTTTTTTATCGCTTATATGATTATGAAAATCACAAAAAAATTAGGAGCAAAGCTATAATATTTAATGAAAAGGTCGTGTATAAGAATCAGTTGTAGGAAAAGAAACAGGAAAAAGAAAACAAAGAATACATAGTTCTTGATGAGATCACAGAAAAAATAAAGGTGCCTAAAAATAATAATAATCAACAATCACAACAACAGCAACCACCACAACGACAACGAGCACCTCAAAACACCTAAAAGTGGTGTTAGAAGTGAACACGGGATAAAGTAGACCCCTTTCACGATACTCTCCTTCATTATATTATTTATTGTTGGGTGGTTCTAGTGAACCTAAATGTTATGAAGAAGCAACAAGGTATTGTGCTGTAATAGTGGGAGCTAGAAATGGAAGAAGAGATGGACTCCTTAATGCAGACAACTGCATCGGGACTTAACAAGCCGGCAGTAAAACTACACTGGGCAGAACAAATGGGTTTACAGATGAAGGAAGAAGATGGAGGAAAATAGAGGTACAAAGCTAGACTTGTGGTGAAGGGGTTTGCACAGAAGAAAGGTATTGATTTTGATGAAATATTTTCTCCTGTTGTTAAGATGACTTCAATCAGAACTATTTTAAGTCTTGTAGCAGGGAAAGATTTACATCTTGGAGAGTTAGATATAAAGACATCATTTCTCCATGGAGATTTGGAGGAAGAGATCTATATGCAGCAACTAGAAGGATATGAGGTCAAAGGGAAAGAAAAATTAGTGTGCATGTTAAAGAAGAGCTTGTATGGCTTAAAACAGGCTCCAATGCAGTGGTATCTAAAATTTGACAAGTTTATGTCTGAACAAGGTTATACTGATGTCACTCTGATCATTGTGTTTATCTGAAAAGGAAAAATGATGGAAGCTATATTATATTGTTATTGTATGTAGATGGCATGCTTGTTTCAGGGTCTAACATGCAGGAAATAAATGTGCTCAAAAGAAAATTGGAAAATTCATTTGCAATGAAGGATTTGGGAGCTGCAAAACAAATCCTTGGTATGAGAATAACTAGAGACAGGAAAAATTGCAAATTAACACTGTCTCAGAATGAGTACATACAAAAGGTGTTGAAAATATTTAATATGCAGAATGAAAAACCAGTTAGTACACCTTTTGCTAGTCATTTCAAACTTAGTAAGGAGATGTGCCCCAAGGCCCAAGAAGAAATGGACTACATGTCTAAAGTTCCATATGCATCATCAGTTGGAATCTTAATGTATGCAATGGTCTGCACAAGGCCTGATATTGCACATGTAGTGGGAGTTGTAAGCAGCTACATGAAAAATCCAGGAAAAGAACATTGGATGGCAGTGAAATGGATTCTCAGATATTTGAGAGGTACCACAAATCAAGAATTATGCTTTGGTGGTTCAAACATTGATCTATAGGGATATGTTGATGTAGATATGGCAGGTGACAGAGATAACAGGAGCAGCAGTATAGGATATGTATTTAATATAGGTGGAACAGCTGTTAGTTGGGTTTCAAAAATCCAAAGTGTTGTTGTGCTTTCAACAATAGAAGCAGAATAGGTTGCTGCCACAGAGGCTAGTAAGGAAATGATTTGGTTACAAAGGTTTATGGATGAATTGGGTAAGAAGAATGATATGGGAACATTATACAGTTATAGCCAAAGTTCCATTCATCTTGCAAAGAAATCAGCATTTCATTTCAGGACTAAACACATACAGCTCAAGTACCATTTGATACGGTCAGTATTGGAATATGGACAGTTGAAGCTGGAAAAGATACACACTAGCCAGAATGTTGCAGATATGCTAACAAAAGTTGTAACCAGGGAGAAAATGAGAACATGGTCAGTTTCAATTGGTCTTCAAGGATGACGATGAAGATGAGAAACAGCCAGGTCCAAAGAGGAGTCATTTTCCAGCAAATGAAGTAGCGGTGGAGTTGCTACAATCAGTCTCCAAGTGGGAGATTGCTGGGTGTGGAGTCTGATTATATTTTTTATTTTGTAACACAGCATTGGACCCCTGTACCTTAATGGGGGTAGAAACGGTGCCCGTAATTAAACTCTGCCTGGGGAGTCCAAGGGAGGAAACTACGAATTTATGGAGCCCCCCCCCCCCCCTGGTGGGGGGTTTCGGGGGCAGCGCCCCCGAAGCTAAAAAAATATGTAAAATGTCCTTGTAAAAGTATAGTAATTTCTATTCAATCTGGGCCGTTCATTAGGCGGATGATCTGATGGTAGAATTTATGTTTAGTTTAGGGTTTTTTTCCCTAGAAGGCAAGCCCTCGCTTGTATGAGGGTATTGTATTGCGGCTGTGTATTGTATGTGTATTCTCAGAGAGAGAAACATAGAGGGAGATTGTGAGAGAGAATAAAGGATATTACAGCAGATATGTTGTAGGTTGTGTCTCTTCATTTTCTTGGATAATAGAAAGGAAGGACTGGCTATTCGGGGTTGACGTAGCCCAAACTGGGTGAACCATGTATATCTGTGTCTCTCTGGTTTTATGTGTTTTGTGTGCTAATGTTTTCTGCATATTTTATGTCTTGCATTGCTCTGTAATATTTAATTTTCTAACAACTTAACTTCTTCTTTTCCTGGGATTGAAACACAGTGGTTTTATTTCTCTTGTTTTTGATCATGAGGCTGAATTTCTTCTTGAGCCTCACACAAAAGAACAAATGAATCATCCTTGGTATCTTCGAAGGGATCTGATGGTTTTTCTTTTACTTCCTAATTCCTTTCATTCTCAACCAACTTCTCTTGATTTTCATGATAGTTAACTTAAGTATGAAATTCATGAATTGCCTCCGATAGATCCTCAGGGTTCCAATTTATTTCCATAATCTGAAATGAATTAAAGCATAAGGGTAGAGACTCTAAATGTGTTGACTCCTTCTCTATTTCAGATTCTATGATTTCAAGATGGCTTAGGGGGAGAACTTATGGATCTGAAAAAGGGTTTGTATCATCCATCTCGTCCCTGATTGATTCCCTAGAGCATTCCTCCTTGTTTCTATTTGCAACCTGCTTGAAATTCTCTCTTAATAGGGAAGCACAAGATGTAGGAAGGGAACTTAGTCTTTCTTGAAAACTTCCTACATTTTCTTCTTTGCAATCTTTCACAGCATGCACATTTTGATTGTTATCTTTGCATTGTAATGACAGAGCTTGTTATTCTCAAGAAAATATCACTAGGTGTTTTGAATAGTCAGCTCCAACCCAAACATTGTACTCTTCCTCTTTCCTCCTGTAAATCATATGCATTTCTTTGTTAACTATGTTTATCACCATCTCTAGCTTTATCTCTGAAGATATCAGTTGCTATTTATCTACTTTGTCCTTCTCTATTGCTCTTACCTTTGCCTCCCCTTTCAGCATGTTGGCTTCCACATCAACTACCATCCTTTGCATTTCCTCCAGGGTTGAAGGGTCCCTTTCTCTTATCTGGAATTCCATCTCTGGGTCAAAGGTATATGGGTAGTGCAATAGAGCCCACCCTGGGGGTGACTTTATCTTAGCAGGTATGGATGATATACCTTATTGAACCTGCCTGAAAAGTGTTGCGTTGTCTCCCCTGGCTGTCTTTTTAAATGGTTGTATTCCTCTATGATGAGAAACACATTTCCCATGACCACCCACTTATCCAGGAAAAATTGAGTGAATTGATGAAAATTTCTAATGTTGCAGTTGAAATATCTTTAAACCAACTTTGAACCTTTCCTTGTAATGATAAGGAAAAAATTCTAATACGCACATCATCTTCTCCTACCTCAAATAGGTCAAGGAAATCCTCCAGACTTTGAATGTGTTTCTCAGCAGTGATCTTTGTATTTTTTCCATCAAATCTGAGAAGATTATTTGCAATATTTGCAGGGAGGGCGTAGAGGATAGAAGGTAAAAACAGAGGCTTGTATATGTTTGGGACATTTGTGGGTATAGGTAGTGAAAAAGGAGATTTATGACTATTAGAGGTTTCAGAAAAATCAAGAAAGATAGCATGAGGCTCATGTTTCACCTGGTCTTCCACAGGTGTATCTGGGGTAGGCATAGGTGTATAAGTATGTTTATGGTCTGCAATTTGAGGCTTAGATTTTTTAGGCTTGAGCTCTTTCCAATGATCAATGTATACCTCATCAGTGTATTCTTGATAGGGCTTAAAGTAGGATAGAACATAGTTACAGATAAAAACAATAATTTCTTGAATCCAATTTGGGCTTGAATACTCTCTCTTCGTAGGAGGACTGGTCATATTTCCAGGTTCTTCCTGTAGTGGAGTCTTTGCATAGAATTTATCTGAATTGGAGTCACCAGGTGGATGATTTTTAACTTTATTGTGGCTGGTTGTTGTCCACCATCAGAAACCAGATATTTCTGCAAGTTTTTAAGGTTTTTCAGGTACGGAACTTGCTTTGTGGATAGGTGTGCTAATAGTTGAGTTTTTAGATCTAGGAGAATTCCCAAGGATGCTTTCAGGATTTTCAACTGTTTCAGGAGGGTTTTCTCTAAAGAAATACTTAATCCACAAATTATTCTTGATTGGGTTCTTTTGATGTTTTATGACAAAACAAGTTTCCCAGTGGAGTCTATGGAAAACCAGTGGAGTCAGCAGACCTACTGAAAAGAAGTGGAGTCACTAGGTGGATGATTCTAATTTTTTTAAGGATTTAATTTTTGTCCACCATAAAAAATTGGATACCAATCTTGAAATACTTTTAGGTTTTTTGAGTTCTTTATGTACCACTAAGATTTTCAATAAGTGGTCCTACCGTGATTGCCATTATGTTAGGTCCTTGTAATTTGTCAGATTGGCAAGACCAAATACACAAAGGTAACATCAAATCAACTTTGGAGTCCTAGGACATAGCCTTCCTAAACTCAGAGAGGGCTCTCTATATATTTGATAAAATATATGACTTGATTGATTTAGGATGCTCATTTTAGGCTATTTATAATGATAGGGTTTGTTTGTTTTGTTTTGTTTGGTTGGGTGGGTTGTCAAGTAGAAAAGATAGAGTAAGAGAGATTCAAACCATTGGGCTATGGGGTCTTCAAAAGGTTTGAAGAGTACAACAAAAAATCAAGGGTGTTTCATAGGGCAAGTTAACAAAGCCAAATGGATCCTAATAGCTTAGGTGGGTGTGAAATGAACATTAAATTGTGAATTTAGTAGGTTTAAAGTGCAATTAAGAATCCTTTAACATGTACTAGAACAAGAAGGGTATTTAATATCACTATGCATAAGAAAGAATCAAAGGACAGGGCACACCATAAAATTCTTTGACCTATCTTTACCAAGTAAAATTTAAAACAACAACCTGGCAAACCCTAGAGAGAAGGCAAGTCCTAAATTCTCTAGTTATTCACCTTCAGAAAAGAAAACATTTAAGATAACACATAAGTGATGATTAAAGAGCAGGGAACTCTTAAGTTCTTCAATCAGACTATAAAATACCTTCAAAGTCACCATTTAAGGTGGACCAAAGGACAGGGAAAACCATAAACTTCTTTATCCAAACCCTAATCAGTAAACTTCAAAGAAAAGGCCTTAAAAACAATGTTTTAAGCTACACCAAAGGACAGGGCATACCATAAACTTATTTGGATTGACTCCATTAAATAATTTTCAAGAAAACAAACTAAGTGGAACCAGAGAGCAACTAATAATTCTCCAATCAGACCTAGCAGAGGAAAACAATTGAACAATAGAAGGCATACAGACTTAAGGTGCCTCTAACAGCATATCTTAACCTAAATTTTATGTTCTATTACAAGAGAAAATATGAACAGTATGGAAAACATAAGGAAACAATTACAAATTTAGGAAAAAATCAAAATTTGAAATATTCCATGAACCCTGTGAATGTGCCTTCTTCATTGATATTCATTCCAAGATAGTTACAAAGCTCCAAACCCCAAAACTCTTTATCACTCAAAGTCTATGTGATTTTCATCTCAACAATCAACCAAAAACCAACTGAAGCCTACATGCAATATTTATCTGCAAAATGAGGAGGTGAACCCTAGCTAGTGTTTGAGAAGTAATTTATTCCATATTTAAGGCATTTTTACCTTTGAGACCATGCAAGGCCCAAGGAAAAAATATCTAAAACTCATTCATTGCAATAATAACTTCTAACATATCTACTAAGATAATTTTGGAAGCATTTGACCTTAAGGCCGCTTAATAAATTTTACGATAACTCCTAGTGTATTTTTTTGACTTTCTGGCAAGGGCGCAGTGCCACTAGCTAAGGGCGCAGTGCCACTAGAAAACGCGCAACGCCAAGACTAGGAAAATCACCTATTTTGCAACTACGTTTTGGAGGCCTTATCGGTGTCCAAATGAGCTCCATGATAGCCCATTTGAAATATTTTCCTGTCTAGTTTCCATATATGCCTTCAATTTTCAAAATGGTTCCCATTTTCCTTGTCAAAAATCACTTCTCCCAAGACTGCTAAACGTGCAGCGCCAGTGCTAAAGAGAGGGAAGAAAGGTGATTTTTTGGTGGTTTTTGGCCCTTTTGAGGGACCATTTTTGCTCCAAATGGTCTGAATTTTTTTGAGGATGATGTCCTTGGCATGAGGAACATGAAAATGCTAAATTTTTCCCATTTGAGTGCAACAATAAAATATCGGAGTGCCAGTGGTGCTGCACGTTTGGCCCTTTTTTCTGCAAGTCAAACTGCCAAAGATAAAAAAATGTGCAAAAAGGTGCCAAATTTGGAATTTAGCTTGGTGATGAAGATTTAGAGGCTTCGAGAGATACACCAGCAAGAATATTAAGCTTTTCCTTCTCCTTTTTCTTGGCTAGGGTTTCCTTCAATTTGTTCTTCAACTGCTTGAGCTCGATGTAGCGGACCTTGTTTCTAGTGATGTACTTGTTAGACATGTGTCTGAGCATCTCATTGTATTTTTTTTCCTTATGGAGGAGCTTCTCAAGGTGTAGGTTAACTATGTCCATCCATACCTTTTGTCATCTTCAACTTCCTTAGTAATCTTTTCCTCAAAACTAAGTTTCTTTGCCTCATGTTTTTCCTGCTCTAAAGCTCTCTTAAGACCTCTTCTTTTTGGTCTTCACTTGATGGTTTGAGAATCATAATGGTCAGAATCATCAAGTGCCATCATTTCCTTACCCTTGATATCTTGTCTTTTTTCCTTTAGTGGCTCTAACTCCATGATAACTTTCTTGTCCTTTAGTTGCCTGCTCTCTTGTTCTCAGAATGATATGAAAAATTGGGCTTTTTCCATGTTGTCATGTAGATCTTTGATCATGGCATCCTTCTCTTTGATTATCATCTTTGAGGCCTCATGATCATCTTGGTCATCCAATTCCATCTGTTAAATTCTCTCTCTCTTGCTCATGATGAAGGTTTTCCTTGGCATTTGTGCCTCAATACCATTGTCTTCTTCCTCAGACATGTTAAACTCTCTTTTATAGAACCCTAGGGCTGATGTGAAATGAAATGAAGGGAGGGTAATGAAAAGGAAGCTTTGCAAATGAAGGGAATGAGTGAGTGGGTATAAGTGTAAGAAATTAGTGAGGAGGAAAACTAGCTCAATGAAAACCCTCAAGCAATGTAATCACTCATGTTTATGACTGATTTTCTTTAAGGAGGGTGGAGTAATGGTAAAACAGTGATTTCAAGCTTAAAACTTAGGGTTTCTTCTAGGGTTTCACTTCAATTGATTAAGAATTCACCAAATGGCATAAAAAATGGGGCTTATGGTACGCACTCAGTGCTTGGAAGAATTTAGAAAATACTTGAACGAAATTTGATGTGATTTGAGTGGTTGGAAAGCTCAGAAACCCTCTCTGGCAAGGGCCCAAAACCGGTGCAAACGCGCAGCGCCAAGTGTTGAACGTGCAGCGCCAGGATGAAAAAACGCAACATTGTTTCGCAGACCACTTTTGGAGGTCTTCCCGGTGTCCAAATTGGGCCAAGGATAGCTCGTTGGAAATATATTGAAGTATAATTTCCAAATATACCTCTATTTGGATGATTGGAGTTGTTTTTATTTGTCAAAAGTTGATTCTCCCAAGACAAGTCAAAAAGTGTTGAATGATGGTGCAGAAATGCAGAGTGCTGGTGTAAGAAACTTTTGGAGGCCTTACTCAACTCAAAATTGAGCTCATGATAGCTCATTGGAAATATCTTCCAGTCTAGTTTTCATTTGACTCATCAAGAAATTCATTTGTACACTCTAGCTATGAGAAAACTTGATTTTCCCCAGGTCACTCCAGAAGTGCAGCAAAACCTCTTGTAGCACCTGTAAATTTAACATTTCTCCAAAACCATGATACCTATGTGAAATCTGAAAGAGGTTTTTTTTCTTTTACCTATGATTGACAAAATACTCTCTCATTTTTTTCAAATACATCTTTATTTGTTCAGAAACACAATTTGAAGCGAAATTGGCCTTGTGTACTTGCTCCATGTCATTTTCCTGCAAGTAATCACTACTTTGGCACTCAAGTGGACTTAACAAGTTTAAAAACCTAGTCATATACAAGACCAAATTTTTCCTCTTTCCCTTGCTGTAAGTTGTTTTCATTCAGGGGTAGGCAGTCTACATCATCAGTTACTTTTGCTGACAAATATTTCAACACTCCTGCAGAAGTGCTAAACTTTGTCCATTTTTCTCATTTGCAAGTGATGAACTGAGAAGATAATCCTCTTTGGAAATATTAGGTCCTTCTTTAATAACCATGTCTTGACATTCTCTTACATCTGAGCCAGATTCTAGCAAAGGAAAAGCAGTGCCTAAAACTTGACTAAAAATTGACTCAGAGATTTTCAAGTGAAAACAGAGTATGGTCATAGTTTATTAAGTCAAAAAGGACATGGGAATGAATTAGCTATAGGAAACCCTAGAGGGAGGATGGAGTATATTGATAGGAAGAATAGGGCAATGAGGTCATAGGCAGGGAAGGAGGATGAAAATGAGAGGTATTAGCCCATAAGGATTTTTTAGGAGCAACAGGGTGATTTTGAGAGGATAAACTGAGGAATAATGAAAATAGGTTTATAAGGATAATTAAGGCGGTGAGATTTCTGAAACTCAAGATATCCAAGGAATATTGTTTTCAAAAATCTATAAACATCCTATAGTCATCTAAAGATAGTGAAAAAATATTTATGACTAACAGGTAGGTTTGTCCTACATTCTACATATTTCATATTTTTTCAACATCATATCATAAGTGTGACAGTGCTACTCATCATGTCTCAGTGACGAACAGAATCTTCCAAACAATTTATTTAGCTCAGGCTGATATTTTACAACCCTTGGACATAAAAAAAAATTCATGTGATCCCACAACTTAACATATTTTTCACCATACCACACTCTTCAGTGGACTAGGTCCTCTAGCGTTCAGATAATTATTGAAGACAGGACTTTGATCCTTATGGTGCCCAGAAACTTTACATTTTATGCACCAAACCTCTGCACACACTTCCTTACCCTTATCTTTGTGTAGATTTTGAATCTCTAACTGCATTGCTTCCAATTGATTCTGAATATGTTGAGTTCCAAGCGCAACAGGTGTTGGGGTAGCTTCTAATTTCATTTCAATCTCCAAAGCCTCAGCCTATGTGGCAATATTATGTTGGCCCAATGACTAGCGCAAATTTCAAAGTAGCATAGCGATAAACCACTCCTTGTGTTGGGTATCATCGATGGTAAATCCACCATCTCTGATAATGTGCTTCAGCGTCTAATCTACGTCCCACATAGATTCATTTACCTACTAATGAATCTCTTTCATTTCTCTAACCATCTGTGCATATGACTTAGGCTTCTTGAATTATTCTTTTAGGGCATCTTTCACTTCAACAAGAGTGGCATTAGAGTTTTCTTGTACATATATGATGTACCAATCTAATGCGCGATCTTGGAAAACAACGGCTGATTGTGATTTCTTAATATCATCATTATTAACCTATTGAAATCTCCATAAATCATTAGTCACAAACCAAAAGTGTTTAGTATCTTCATTCCAAATACCTCTGAAAGTAGGTAGCTCTGTCGGCGTGACCATATCAGCACCTGGGGGAGGTGGAGATGGCCTCTGCAGTGGATTGGGCGCTTTTTGGGATGAGTTTGGAAGTGAAGTGGATGGGATCTGAAAGAGAATCAAGGCTCTCTGATCGCTCTGGTTTGATGAAAATTCTTCTCGGGATACTTCCTCTTCTTCAAAGTGTGCAGATTCACTAGAGATACTAGTTTTTGGTTCACTGTCATTATCATATCTATGCTTCAGAGGGCTATAAATAAACCCTTTCTCTGGGTCTTCACGGTAAATTCTTCCACTGTGCGTAGTCAAACCTCTTTGAGACATTCAAGCAATATGTTGACACAGAGAGACCTGTTCACACAATATAATCTTCATCAATAACTTCAACGAGCGCAGGAACTTACCTCTAGGACTGTTGAAAATATTAATTCTGCTTCAGAATATGACACAAATTGATCAATAGCAAATTCACTCACAAATTCTCCCAAGAGATGATCGATCCAATGATCTATCGTGCGGGTGATCTTATTGTCTAGTGGAGTCCACTCAATGACTATGTCATCCTTCACACAGTTATTTAATTCATTCAATCACGACAACCAATCCTGTAGTTCAATTGTAAAGGAGAAAAAGAATATTTCATGAACTTATGTATTGATGTACTTATGAACCCACTTTTCAGCATATATCTTAGAACTTTGATTCTCTTGGATTGTGAATTCAAGGATCTTTGTATCCGCCCAATATTTCAATTTTCTCTGCGAAGGGTACCTCAACAAAAAATCTCCCTCAAAATGATATTGGTCCCCGCAACAGAACCATTTGTTTGGTTTTTTATCACTCTGTCAGATTCCCAAGGCTAAGGAAGGAATCCTAATAGAGGTAACCACAAACCAAGATTTTGACTTAATAGCCAGCCCTATCAAGCTGGATAGGGCTCTCTCCAAAAAGGTCATAGCCAAGAGGGCTGGAGAAATTAGGGCTTTTAGGCTAGATATAGAGTGTAGGGGGTTTTTTTGAATTTTTTTGGTTGGGGAAATCACTGGATGAAGGAATTAGGTCAAAGACAGCTAGGTCAAGGAAAATGAATAACGACTGCAGGGATATATGGGGCAAGGTAGGTACAATGAAAATCACTTGAAGGGAATGGTTATGGAATGGTTTTGAAACTGTAAGAAGGCTGAGAAAATCATAAGAGATGTATTTTTCTCAAACAGAAGATAATGAACAAATATTATCAGTTACCCAAAACAGAGCATGGCAGACATGTATTCTGAATTTCTAACTTGTAAAAGATCATAATATAGAAATGAAAGTGAACATGAACACAATACTTTAAAATATATGATATTGAAGAAGAAACAATGAAATACATTCAATACCATAGGTATCCCATAAATGTAGTTGCAACTCCTTTTTATTAGCTTTGCCAAAACTGAGGTCAAAGCTTCCTTGATCAACTAGCCAAAATCAAACTGATTCCAACCTTTAAAAATGAGTCAAAAAGTACAATATATAGGCCTCAAACAACCTCTCCCAACCTCAAGGGTCGAATCCATGAGAGGAGGAGTTAATCCAACAAATTATAAACTGAAACTTAGAGTGTAGGGTGGAAAGTGACTCAAACCTAACTTTTTGCAAATTGATTCATTACACCTCATCGTGATTTTTAACCTAATGTATTTGCCCTAGGTAAAAGTAAAAACACGATAATTAAATTTACATTCATCAATTACATAGGTAAAATCATCGTTTCCCAAGATAAAAGTCAAAATTTCAATGAAACTTAAAAAATATCAGCAAACTGTCAAACACACCCTCCCTTTGTCAAATGCGCCCTCCATCGTGCAGGCCACTTTGGGAGGCCTTCCCGGTGTCCACATTGGGCCCAAGATAGCTCATTTGAAAGCCCTTCAAGTCTAGTTTCCAGATATGCCTTAATTTTTTAAAATTAAGGTCATTTTCCCTATCAAAAATGTATTTTCCAAAGACTAGAAAATGTGCAGTGCCAAGGCCAAAAATGAGGCAGAAACATGGTTTTTTGACGGTTTGTTTCCCTTTTCACTGACCAGTTTTCCTCCAAATGCTTAGAAAATGAATAGGGTGTATGTCCTCATCATTATGAATCTAATGGTGGTGGCCTTTTACTCATTGGATGCCCCCAAAAATATCACATCGCCCTCGGTACTACGCGTTTGACACTTTTACTATGCTAAAAATGTCCTCAAAAACACAGAAAGTCACAAACTTGCAAAATTTTCCAAAAAATTGTCAAAATTGGTGGGAAGATGGCTTATAATGTGTTTGAAGCATGGAGTATTACCTCAGAAATTATTTCTAGCCTCGTTTTCTCCTCTTGCTTGGTCAAGGCTTCAATTTTTGCATGGGCTCTTTTGAGCTCGTCCCTTGAAATTTTGTTCTTCATGGTAATGCTTTGCCATCCTTCTTTGAATATCATTGTCCTTTTGAGCCTTGGCCAAGAGCTTCTCCAAATTCTGGTTTACCTTCTCAAACAAACACTCTTGGTCTTGATTAACCATGATTGCCATTTGTTCATCAATAATGAGCTCTTTAGCAAGCTCAACTTCTCTTTTCCTATATTTCCTCCTCCTAACAATGACTTATGTTCTCTTCTTCTGCCATGCTATATTTGGTATCAAAACCCTACAGGGATGATGGAATGGAATGTAGGTGTAAGAAGTGAGGGTTGGTGTGAGAATATTTGAGGAGATGGGAATAGGGATTTGTGATATGAGGGAGGTGAAAGGGGGTAGTGAGGATGAGGGGTTTTAGAATAGGGAATTTAGTTGTAGTTAGAGTATAGGGAACCTACGAAAATGAAAACCTAGGACTTAGGGTTTTGAAGGATATGAAAGTTTAGGGAAAGGGGATATCAATGTAAGGATTTGGGAAAATGTCTTAGGATATGAGGAAACTTATATGAATGCTAAGGTATTGAGATTGAAATCTAAATTAGGTTTTGAGGGAAACTAGGGTTTTTCGTTAGAAGGAAAACACCAAATTTCTTCTAAACAAACTTATGCATCAAAAATTACATTTGATGAAGATGAGTGAAGTAAATTTGTACTTACTAGGTTGTTGGAGGCATCAAGAATTATTGTTGAAGAATTGAAAGTTAATTTGTAAATTTTGGAGGCCTTATAGGAAATTTCTGAGGAAATTGCGTAAACATGCAGCACCACTGGCAAACACACCCTCCTCCTGACAAACGTGTAGCACCTTTAAGAAATGAACAATGTTTTCAGGCAAACGCACAGTGCCAATGGAAAACGTGGCCTCTGTGCACAGCACCATTTTTCAAACCACATTTGAAGGCCTTCTCGGTGTCCAAATTGGGCCAAGATAGCTCGTTGGAAATATTATCCTGTCTAATTTCCAAATCTACCTTTGGTTTTCTGATTGGAGTTTATTTTCCTTAACAAAAATTAATTCTCCCAAGACTATTCAAAAAGTGTTGAATGAGGGTACGGAAATGCAGAGTGTTGTTGCAGGAAACGTTTGGAGGCCTTTATCAACTCCAAATTGAGCTTAAGATAGCTCATTGGAAATATATCTCATTCTAGTTTTCATTTGACTTATAAAGTAAGTCAATTGGAGATTCCAACTAGGCGAAAACTTGATTTTCCCAGGTCACTCCAGAAGTGCAGAAAACCTCTTGTAGCACCTGTAGTTTTGAAATTTCTCCAAAACCATGACGCTTGTGTAAAAACGGAAGGCGGTTTTCCTTACTTGGCCTATTCTGGACAAAAAATTCTCTCACTTTTGTTAAATTCATCTATGTTTTATCAGAAACATAGTTTGAAGTAAAACTTGCCCTGTGAGTGGAAAATAACTTGACTCTTGGAATGACTTCTTAAAAAATGATGGAGACATGATGTTTATGTATTGAAATGACCTCATAATTGCTGAAATGACCTCTCTTATGCCACCTCTGCTCAAATGTATCTATTTCCATAGAAAACCCTCGCTCAGTGGGAGAGGAAATTAGGGTTTAGTGCTTGTGAACAATCATGACTTGGACACCCTTGGGAATAATGGTTAAAAAACGAAGCGAGGTCAATGATAATGACAGAGATGAGGTGAAAGCAGAGTAAAATAAGGCGGGATGGGTGCGATGTAAATACAAGTGCTAACATCAGCTTTAGCTGGGGATGGTAGCTCCTTGGAGGTGTCAAGAACCATAGATCTCTGAATTTTTAGATCAGTGCCTTATCCATTGGGAAATGGAGTCCAATCTGTAAACTGAAACTAAAACTGAAACTGAAAACAGACTGCAAACTTCAACCCACACTAAAAAATCATCAAAGCCTTAGGGCCTTCACCTCAGGTTTCAAACCTTGATTAATTATGTCAAAACTTGCTGAAAATAAAATAAAATCAAACTAAAATGATACCAACCTACTCTAGTCTATTGCACAATTGTTGATTAGGTGAAATGATCCTTCAATGCAACCAATCTAGAAGATGGCCACTTACTAAAGTTATACAATCATTTTCCTCGAGCAAGCAGAATGATGTACATGTAGGAAACTCACAATAAAAACTGAAACCAAAGTTTATGTTGACAAACAAGAAAACATTCATTTTCTCCAATGATTGCAAAAGAATATCAAATGGATCTTGAAAATCCTGAAGCATTACCTTGTCTTGAGATCCAGCAGCAAAAATACAAGTACTCCCTTCATTCTGATCTAAAATAACACTTGGTTGTTGATTGATAGGAAGGCATAGGGAAGTATAACCTTCTATTATCTGAGTGTTGGCTTGAAATTTATTAAGCATGAGGAATTCTGAATCAATCTTTGGCATATTTTCTCTCTCAAGATCATAATCCTTAAATTCATATTCTAAGTCATCCTTAAATAAGAAACATTCTTCAAGATAAACAAACATGACAGCCCTATCATCTTCATGAAAGACAAAACTATTTGGTAGTTGATCTCCTTGCAGGGAATCATCATCATAAATTGGTTTATACTCACAACAATTTCTTGTATAGTTTCATTAAGCTACTCATCAAAATTATCTTTAGATTTATCGTACTTAGGAAAATTAGGTTCAGGAGAAACTTTATCAAATATGAACATTTAAAAATAAGATTGTCTTTTTTCATGATGATCTATGAATCTAGTTTCATGATTGTCCTCATTTAAACTTATATTTTCATTTTCAAAAATGGAAGAAGTTTTACCAAGACTTTCTTGACTATGTGAACATTGCAAACCTACTTTAGCTTCGACTGTAATATGACTTTTCAAGATTTGATCTATCTCATCTTTAGACAGAGGAGAAAGTACTTTTTGTTTTCTTTTGATAACACAGTAATTGTCTTCTTTCTCTCCTAAATATTCACAAGGATGATGAATATCTTCTTTAACCTTTAGCTAATCAACTTGTTGTACTGCTACAAGAATTGTCTCCTGTGGGAAGTTTTTATGAACATCAAGATGATATACATCATCTTTTTCTTCCATGATAGAAAAACACTTTCTCTTTTTGGTGATGAAAAGGATTGTCATGCAAAGCCTCCAAGATCTCTTCATCCATGAACTCATTATCATCATAATAATCCTCTAGGTTTTGAATGAAAACCTCAAATTGATCACAAAAATTATTAACCAAAGACAAAGAAGGGTAGGACTCTTTGTATTCTTCATAAAATATTGAATGGAAAACTCTAAGAGAAAAAATATTGGCAGGTGGAAAACCTTCATACCAAGATCATGCTTTTCCTTAAAGAGAAGCCATGAACATATTTAAAATACAGTCTTCAGGAAATTCAACCTTCAACTTGCATGTATGCATGTGAAATTTAACCAGATGTGAAGCAGCGTCATTCCTCTCATCATCTTTAAACATAGGAAAATTCCTTTCCCAATCTACCTTAGGCATTTTATTTGGGAAACCTGGAATGTGATCCCAGCTCATGGGAGTATACCTTCCTGCAATAGTTTCCATCTTGAAAATTCTTGAAGCTAATGATATTCAGGCATTGGATTCGCCATGAAGTGTTGATGTTTTGGATCTTTCAGTCAATGGAGTCGCCAGGTGAATGGTTCAGCCTTCATATGTGTCCAATTGTTTTTCACCATCAACAATTAGATCTAAATCTTTGTCGTTCTTTACTAGGGAAGATTTGTCTTTTTTCCTCCCCGGTAACGGCGCCAAGATGTTATCACTCCACCAAATTCCCAAGGCTAAGGAAGGAATACCAACAGAGGTAACCACAAACCAATATTTTTACTTGATAGCTAGCCCTATCAATCCGGAGAGGGCTCTCTCCAGAAAGGTCACAGCCAGGAGGGCTGGAGCAATTAGGGTTTTTAGGCTAGATTTAGAGTGCAGGGGGTTTTTTTGAATTTTTTTGCTTGGGGAAATCACTGGATGAAGGAATTAGGTCAAGGTAAGTTAGGTCAGCGCATTTGAATAAGGGTTGAAGGGATCAATGGAGCGAGGTAGGTACAACGAAAATCACTTGAAGGGAATGGTTATGGAATGGTTTTGAAACTATAAGAAGGCCGAGAAAAGCATAAGAGATGTATTTTTCTCAGACAAAATATAATGAAAAAAATATGATCAGTTACCCAAAACAGAGCATGGCAGACATGTATTCTAAATTTCTAACTTTTAAAAGATCATAATATAGAAATGAAAGTGAACATGAACACAATACTTTAAAACATATGATATTGAATAAGAAACAATGAAATACATTCAATACCATAGGTATCCCATAAATGTAGTTGTAACTCCTATTTATTAGCTTAGCCAAAACTGAGTACAAAGCTTCCTTGATCAACTAGAAAAAGTCAAACTAATTCCAACCTTTGAAAATGATTCAAAAAGTAAAATATATAGGCCTCAAACAACCTCTCCCAACCTCAGGGCTCGTGTTGTGGTTCCTATGTTTTGGCCAGATTGGCAAGACCAAAAGACAAGACAACATCAAACCACTTTGGGATCTCAAGATCTAGCCCTCCTGGATCCAGAGAGGGATCTCTCTATAAATGCGAAGAATGATATATCTTTAAGGTCAGATTATGGTATTAGGCTAGGTATGAAGCACAAGGGTTTTTGATTTGTTTTTTTGGTTGGAGACCATTAACTGAGAAGGTTATGTGAACTGAAGAAGGAACAAAGTAGCAGGATGTTTCAGCATGGGAAGATAGGTCAATAGAAGTGCCAATCCATTGGGCTATGGAGTCATAAAAGGGTTTACTTGCATAGAAACTATCCAAGGGTTTCCATAGGGCAAGTCATATATACCAAAGGATCTTTTTAGATGGATGGTGAGACGAAACATCAATAAGTGGGTGAAAGAAAGAAACCAAAGTGCAGCCTAAGATCAGGTAAGGACGTTTAACCTAACCTACTTTTGACATACTTCAAAGGAAACTCTCAATAAAGACACAAAGGGTAGCTTAATATCAGGTAAAGAATTTTAACTTAGCCTGATTTCAGCATACTCTCAAGGGAAATAAATCCAGCAGTCCTCATAACTGCCTTCAGACAGTAGAAAACATTTAATATTAAACACAGAGTAAGGCCTAAGATCAGAGAAAGACTATTAACCTTCACTGCTTTTGACACCAACTCAAAGGGATCTTAGATAGGCTAACTGTTGGACAGGGCTAACTCTAAATCCCCAGTTTCCCAATTCTTTCAGCTGAAACCAAACAAGAACATCTAAGAAGCAAACTATAAACTCATACATCAGTAAGCATGGACAAGCCAACTTCCTAACTGGTTAAATTATGTTGAATTTGTTCTTAGATCACATAATCTGAGGAAAACATAAAGGTAAAGATTTACAGTGAGATTTAGGGTACTTCCAACAGTATGTCCTAATCTATGCTTGTTGTTCTT
Source organism: Pinus albicaulis (assembly GCA_034641835.2). NCBI lineage: Eukaryota > Viridiplantae > Streptophyta > Pinopsida > Pinales > Pinaceae > Pinus > Pinus albicaulis. The sequence goes on from CM076574.1 coordinate 1,341,163,442, forward strand.
TATCATAGAATGATGGAAATTATGAAAAACATGAAAGGAGACAATTACAGTAAGGAAAACATCACCAATAATATAAACCAGGATCCTGTGAATCTGCTTGTTCTATTGATGTGCAAAACCAGTCACATACTTTGATTCCAATGGCTCTTTACAGTCCAAACTTCTCTTCCCAGCCTACTATATTACAAAATACTCAGCTACTTCCCTCAATAAAAGTTCTAATAGTCAATAAAATCCCTATCAACCAACCAACGTTTTCAATGTAACTTATAGGGGTTCTTATAGGTGAATGAGGAAGTGGAGTAGTAGATATGAACTTAAATGATTCATTAAGACAGAGGGGAGGAAGTATTCGAATGCCCACTCTGCTTAATGGCTCTGCATTAACATCTTGGTACCCTTTAGGCTGGTCTAGAAGTGATCAAGAGATCAAGTCTCTTCTATAAAAATGCTCAAAAATGAAGTTGCTCAGAATTGGTCCAAACTAGATCGATTGGAAAGAGCTCGGAAAAATGATCCTGTAGACGTGAATGGCACTGAAAACCAATGTTGTATGAGGAAGATATTCAGCTTTGAAGTTTGCCAATTTCAGTAAAAGGAAGGCCAAATTTGACTTTATAAAAATTATTTTTATTAAAAAATGAATATTCTAGGAATATTCTGGGAATATTCCACAAAATATTCTGTGGAATATTCCAGTGGCAGCCAATGAAAGGGCGCCACGTGGCCAGCCCGGAGGCCACCACGTGGCCCCAAGGTGGAATGGAAAGGCGTTCAAATATTTTGCTTGGTCGCGGGCAGGATTTGAAAGGGCGCCATGTGGCCAGCCCGGAGGCCGCCACGTGGCCCCAAGGTGGAATGGAAAGGCGTTCAAAAAAAAATTTGGTCGCAAGCAGGATTTGAAACCGGGTCGGGCAGACACAAACGCAACAGACCGGCCATTGAGCCACACCATAGTTCTTGTTATAACATGGCAACAGAGTATTATTTAAATATTTGAATTCGGTTGGGCAGGCCCGAAAGGGGGCCAGCCCCCTTCTCCATAGAACCATTCATATGGAACCACATCAAAGCTCATTGGCGCGCATATATGTGGGTCTTGGTCACACGGTTCCGCGCTTGGTGCGGAGTTCATTTAATACATGATTTTTAAACCTTAACAAACGCCGATTTTAACTCAAGGTTATTCAATGTATTGTGTTCGGTGCGGTCACGTGGAGCTGCACGTCCAACCCTCCAATACAGCGGCAGTTTCGGCGGTTCCCTAAATGTAGCGCCCGTCGCCATTTTTAAGTGAAGTTAACTCCAATTCTCCACATTTAGTGGAGTTTTTCTAGGTGACACTGGGCAAACTTCAGTTAGCCATAACTTTGGCTAGGGAAGTCCTTTTGGGACGAAATTTTTTTTTATTTTGGGGTATTGAAGCATTCTGGAGCTGTTGGGATAGGTTGCAGAGCCATCAGGGTGCTCTATTAGTGATTTTACCAGCGATTTTGGTTTTGGAGCCACTAGGGCCTAATGAAAGATCAGCTGTGTTGGACTATATTCATCTAATGGAGGTGAATGAATAGTCGATTTATACTGATTTTAGTCTTCTGTTTCTGAATATGCAGCTAATTTTTCCTTTTGAGGCTTTCTACATAGTGTAATTCATAATTTGAGCATTAATAAAAAAGGGAAAATCCTAATTAGAGGCTTTCGGACCCAGCAGAGGTAGCCCAAGAGAGGGGTGAACTTCTTAAACAAATGCTTACTGTTATGCTGTGCATTTTTTCTGTTATATTTCAGATTCTGCTACATTAAATAGTAACTTTTCATAAGTACACTTTTCCCAAGCAGACTTATACAGTGAACAAAACTCATTAGTTCAACTTCAAACCACATTACTTCATTTGCAGAATACTTGAACTTGCTTATTCACACATAAAATTTTGATTAATGAATACTTTGAACATAAACAAATAATTTCATTGATCGAATCTATTTCAATGTTTACAATTTATTTCTTTAGGCAAAGCCAGTTTGTGGGCCAGAAGCTTCTGGTTTCATCCTTTCTAGTAAAGGTGAAATAACCAGTAAAAGCCCCCTACTGTCAATCTCTGTATGAGAAATACTTTGTTCTCACAATTTCAGATCAGATTGGTATCAGAGCTCTAGGTTTTGCTTAAGATTTAGTGAAATTTGTGCAAGAAGATTTTTTTATTCTGCAAAATTTGATGCTTACTAGGCTGAAATTGAAAAGAGGGGAAGGTTAATTGGTTAGAGAACAAGTTAATCCTCAACCAAGGAGGGCTAGAGTGCCATTATATCCAACTTCCATTTCATCCTCATTAGCCTTAGAATCAGCCACAAATATGTCTTCTAGAGAATGAGAAGTACATGAGGAAATGGATCCCAAGGAAGAAGAAAGAGTCTTTAGAAAAGCTTTCTTGGACATGACTGAGATGGTTAGGATCCTATACTAGGAGAGAAATGATAGGATTGCTGGAGAAGGGTCTAGAAACCAAAAAGCAGAAGGAGATTCTTCAGGAAGAAAGAAAGACAAAGATGATTCTAAGAAAGGGAATGGAGGAAATGGTGATCCACCATCTCCATTTTCATCCTCTTCCTCCACATCATCCTCTTCAACTTCTGTTAATCAGTCACACAAAACAAAAACATCTCTTAAAAATCCTTTGTTAAAGCTTGATGTGAAGTTTGAGTTGTTGATGTTTAATGGTGATGTGAATGCAGAAAAATTGGATAACTGGATTAGACAGCTGGAAGTCTATCTAAGAATTCAGAATTTGCATGATGATGACACAAAAATCCAATTAGCCTATTTGAGAATGGATGGAGCAGCTTTGGTTTGGTGGGAAGCCAAGACCAAGGAGTAAATTAAAAATCATGGTAAGATAACTCTAACTTGGAATGAGTTTATTACAGCTATTAAGAAACAGTTTTATCCTCTTGCTCATATTCAAAAAGCAATCATGAATTGGAAAAATTTTAGGCAACTTAAGGGTCAAAATGTGCAAGATTATACCCAAGAGTTTAGAAGGAGAGCACTTCTACTTGGAGTAGACTTACAAAGTCAAGACACCTTGTTGAAATACATAGGAGGTTTGCACAGTTACCTTAAACATATTATCCTAATGTTCAATCCTACCAGCTTAGATGAAGTTTGTGTGCAGGCTACACATTTAGAAGCTAGAGGAAAGAATACTTTTGATGAGGGTAGAAACAAGACTTTCAAAGGAAAGAACAAAGAGAAAAAAAAAGGAAAAGGCAAGAAAAATGCATCTATCAAACAAGAGGGTGAAAAGGTCATTTGTAAACATTGTTCAAAGAGTGGCCATGAAGAGAAAAATTGTTGGAAACTTCATCCTGAAAAAAGAAACCAGTTTAACAAAAACAAGGGAAAGAAGAAAAATGCAGCTACTACAACTACACCACAAGATTTAGGTGATGATTCAGGTGACAAAACAAAAATTGCAGCCATGGGTTTGAAAAGTTTGAAAGGGAAGGAAATTGAAACTCAAGCAAGTGCTAGTTCTTCAAACTGTCATACACAAGCTCCTAATGAGGAAGAAAGAATTGAACTGTTCCATGTGAGGATAGTTTCAAAACATACCAAAATTGACACACTATTTGATAGTGGGTCACAAGCTAACCTCATATCTAAATACTTGGTCAAGCAGCTTAAACTTGAGACCATTCCACATCCGAAGCCTTATCCACTTGGATGGATATGCAATGATGCCAACTTGCAAGTCTCAAGGAAGTGCATATTGCGCTTTGCAATAACTACACACTTTATTGACACAGTTGAACTTGATTTGGTGCCGCTTGATATATCTGGTATTGTTTTGGGAAGTCCTTACTTGTTTGACAGGAAAGCGATCTTCTATCGCCATGAAAACAAATATCATATTTTCAAAGATGGCAAGGAGATTATTGTCAGAGCTCATCGCAAGAAGACAAATGTAGCTATGGTAAATGCAGGACAGGTAAAAAGTCTAGTCAATTCAAGCAAGAGTTTTGTACTTCTTATGGTCAAGCCAAAGGTTGATGTGAATCATGAGTCATTTGAAAATTGTGATGCAAATATTAAATCTTATTTATATGATGTAGTTGATGCACATCATGAGATGTTTCAGGAACCAACAGGTTTGCCTCCTAAAAGGGAGATTTAGCATGAAATCCATTTACATCCAGATTGTCCTCTTCCTAACATAGGCATGTATCGCATGTCTATTATGGAGAATGCTGAAATAAAGAAGCAGATTAAAGAATTGTTGGACAAGGGTTTCATAAGGCCAAGCACTTCGCCATGTGGGTCACCGATAGTGTTGATTCCTAAGAAAGATGGAACTTGGCGTATGTGTGTTGACTTCAGAGCTTTGAACAAGATAACGGTAAAGAATCGTTACCCACTTCCAAGAATAGATGATTTGTTAGATCAACTGAAAGATGCAAGATATTTCACTAAGTTAGACTTAAGAAGTGGTTATCATCAAGTGATAATTGAAGAAAGTGACATTTGAAAGACAGCTTTCAAAACCAAACAAGGACTCTTTGAGTGGCTTGTGATGCCGTTTGGTTTATGCAATGCACCTGCAACTTTCATGCGGGTAATGGATGATGTCTTACATCCTTTTCTTGATGATTTTTTTATTGTCTGCTTAGATGAAATCTTTATTTTTAGCAAGACAAGAGAATATCATGTCATGCATGTCAGTAAAGTACTTGATGTTTTGAAGAAAAATCAGTTATTTCTTAAGATGTCAAAGTGTGAATTTGGAAAGACTTCTTTGGTTTATTTGGGACACATAGTAGGTGGAGGTTCTTTGAAGATTGATCCTTCCAAAGTAGAAGCTATTTTGAATTGGCCTACTCCCAAGTCCATTACAGAGGTAAGAATTTTTTTGGGTGCAACTCAGTATTGGAGAAAGTTTATTGCTAACTTTTCTGCCATAGCAGCTTCTATGCATGCAGTGACAAGTGTGAAGCGTGCTTTCCAATGGGGAAGTAAGCAACAAAAAGCTTTCGAATCTTTGAAAGAAAAGATCATTTCAACTCTGGTTCTTGCATTACTAGATTTGAGACAGCCATTCGAGATTCAGACAGATGCTAGTGATTATGCCATGGGTGCAGCTCTCTTACAGCATGGTAAGCCTATTGCTTTTCATTCTGAGACATTTAATGGTGCTGTTGTGAATTATCCTACATATGATAAGGAGTTGTATGCGTTGGTACAAAGTGTCAAAAAGTGGAAGCACTATTTGATGGGCAAAGAAACAATTGCGCATACCGACCATCAACCTTTACAATATTTTCAGTCACAAAGTAAATTGCAGCAGTCACGACATTTCAGATGGATGGGTTTCCTACAAAAATTTCACTTCGTAATAAGGTACAAGAAAGGTATTCTCAATAAAGTTTCTGATATGCTTTCAAGTCCTATTATAAGTGCTATTATTTTTCTTAAGAATGATTCTATTATGCATGAAAGCTACATAGAACAGTATGCATCAGATGAATATTTTAAAGAGGTGTATGCTAACTTGAGTAAAGGGAATCATGTTGAGGAGAATGATTATCATTTGCATAATAATTTGTTGTTTCACTTGGGAAATTTATGTATACCATAGGGAGAGAGATTAAGCATGATGAGAGAAGCTCATTCTTCTCTTATTGCTGGTCATTTTGGTGTAAGAAAAATGGTGGCACATCTGCAGAGGTATTGTTATTGGCCTCGCATGGTAGATAGTGTTACACGTTTCATTAGAGGTTGTTCATTATGTGCTACAAGAAAGCCTAGAAATAGGAGGCTTGGATTGTATACGCCATTTCTGGTACCTTCTAGACCATGGGAAAGAGTTTCTATGTATTTTGTTGGGGGATTACCATTATCTAGAAAGCAGCATAATTATCTTTTTGTAGTAGTTGATCGTTTCAGCAAGATGTGTATTCTTATGCCATGTAAGAAAACTATAATTGCTGAACAAACTGCTAATTTATATTTTCAACATGTATGGGTTCATTATGGCTTGTCTACTTCTATTGTTAGTGACAGCGATTCCAGATTTGTTGGGAATTTTTTGGTCCAATCTATGGAAGATGATGGACACCAAGTTGAAGAAGAGTACTGCTTTCCATCCGCAAACAGATGGCCAAACAGAGGTAGTGAACAGAACCATTGTGAATCTTTTGAGAGGGTATTGCAGCAAGCATCCCAAGCTTTGGGATGAGCATTTTCATTACATTCAGCATGCTTACAACCAGGCCAAGCATTCTTCTACAGATACTTCGCCATTTGAAGCTTGTTTTGGATATTTGCCTAAGTCGCCATTAGACTTCATTCTTGAGAAGGATATTTCCATTGATGGGCATAGTGACATTGACAAAGCTCGCATGTTCATTGAAAGAATTCAGCTCATTCATCAACAAGTTCAAGAACAGCTTGAAAAGAGTCAAGGCAAGTACAAAGAAAGACATGACAAACATAGAATTGATCACAAGTTTCAGGAAGGAGATGAGGTATGGTTGCATATAAGTAAGGATAGAATGCAAGGAGAAGATAAAAAGCTAAAGCCTATTCATTATGGTCCATTCAAAATCCTTAAACAAGTTGGAAAGAATGCTTTTGAACTAGATTTTCCTTCATACATGCCAATGTATTCCGTTGTTAATGTGGAAAATTTACGTTTATATGAACCTCCTCTTATTGATGATTCTAAAAATCATGTTCAGCTACCATCCATAGAATATTTCTCGCCATAATTTTTGGATGAGTTGAAAGAAGATGCAATCCTTGACAGAAGGACATGCACTTCAAGGAAGGGAGATGTTGAGTATCTAAGGGTTGGTTTAAAAGGCAGTGAACCAAGCAAAGCAAAGTGGATGGAGTTGGAACAGGTGAGGAGTTTGCATCCTCACCTTATTAACAGGTAATTGAAATCTTTTGAGGGTGTTAGCCCCCCTATGAAATTCTTGACAAGCAAGCTGGGGGTTGAATCACTGTTGAGCCTTCAAGGGATGCCTTACTCTGAAAAACCATTTTCCTTGAAGTCTCTGTGTATTGTGCCTAATAAACATCCTCTCTGCTAGTACATTGCTCAAAAAGGGCCTATTATTCCCTCCTTTACCCCTGCGAAATACATCAATTCCCCTTCTTTTCCCTTTATCCGAATTCCCTTTCTTCCCCCCCCCAAGATTCCCCCTCTCTATGCCTAAATTCCCCAAAATCCCCTTTAAATTTCCCCATCTCCCTTATTTCTCTAGTTTCCCCCTCCATCTCCCCTACCGTTACCCTTTGATTGCCCCCAAAACGCATTAAAAATGAATTAAAATGATAAATTTTATGTTTTTGGGTCTTAGCCCTTCTTCTGATAGCCCCGCGCCCTTTTCCTTCCATAGAACCCCACGCCGTGACCTAGGCGTTTCCCCACAGGGGGCTTTATTCTATCCGTATGGTCAAACCACGGATCCCTTGTAGTTGACTCCTCGAGATGTGGGAAATCCCGATCAACGGTCGTTATTCACTACGGGGGGTCGCTCCAAAGCTCCCGTGCCCATACGCCTTGGCCCCCCGTAATCCATCTCCACCGTCCGTTAAAGACCAGATCGACGACGCGGAGCGCGCCCGAAATGGCGGACCCCGCCAGCCATACGTCATCCGCCCAGAACCCGCCAGTATTTTCCGCACCACCCATCTGCAATAGGTGGTTTTTCCCGCGGACCCAGCGATTTCATACGCTGGGTGACGCGTGTCCGAGCGCACTATTTTGAAAACCGCCATTTCGCGCATTAATCTTCGGACGAAAGCTGGGTAGCGGAATTTCTAGGAGCCGTCAGATCTTGGAGCCCTCATCCAACGACGCTCATTCATCAAAGATGCACGCTTTTTAACTCCCGCCTGTCGCGTCCGGTGGCCCACCGTCCGTCGCTCCATGTCATCGATCTCCACTATAATCGACGGTCCCGATCTGTCCCTCCATCGTTGACCGCTCCGCTGTCCCCGGGCCCCCACCTCATCCGTCCGCCGGCTGTCCGTCTGCCACGTCACCCCACGTGCATGTTCCGTACCCTTCAAACATTCCGTCGCATATAACGTCCCATTCTCGCATTTTTTAATGATTTTCATGCATTTTCACTCTGCTAGTCGTCAAACCTCCACCAGATCAGTTTTTCACTGTTTCCTCTGTAGTTTCTTCCGCCATGTCACCAAATGCGTCCATTTCATCCATCCATGTCACCCGCCACCCTCGTCCATGGATTTCTTCACAGTTTTCGTGTTCTTGCAGGGATATAAAGAAAGAATGGCCACCATGATAAACTCCTATGCTACCCAGACAACTAGATCCGAGGAAGATCATCCGTAGTGGCTGGATTTATGAACGAAGGCCCGGGAAGGTAGAGACAAGATGTTCATTAAAGGAACAGATTGCGAACTCTGCAGCAAATCTCCCATCACCATTAAAACCCGAGCTACCTTGTCAGAAGAGAATGGAGCGGCAGAATGTTTCAGTGTAGAAAAAAAAGGAAGATTAAAGCTAGCTTATGAAGATCTTGAGCTTTTAATCCGAAGTTTAGAGGGCAAAGCAGCAGTTGAAGACCGCGAGGATCGATCAAAGGATCCTGAGCACAGGAAAAAGGTACCATCAGGGTTATTTGTCAGCAGAATGTTTTTCTTTATCAGGTACAGGGCACCCATACTGTTTTATTTACACACCGTGTCCCTGAAAAGAATTCCACCAGACAACAGTTCAAAACCACCGTAGCATTTATGAGACAGACCTTCCTAGCAGTTTATTTCATTTTTGTTCAAATCATCCAGGAGTACTTCAGCCAAAGATGTCAAGATCAAATCTGGAGCAGATCATTCTCTCACAAGGAAGGTGACAGAGATTAAATTCATAGCAGGTCAAGCAGAATGGGTTTCGGCCCTGCATTCATTGTTATGTTTAATGATACATTTAATTTTCACCTACTCCTTCAGTCGATCTTAGGTTCATCCTTTGCTATAAAGCACAGAAGGAAACATTGTAATGGTTGTTGATGAGATATCAGTGAAATGCAAGTATTCTCCTCTTGAGACAAGTTCTCTGTGTATATTGTAAGATAGGCTGAGATTTGATGTATTCAGACTGAATGTTCAAGCTGTGGGCTATGATGTACCTGATTGGTGTTTTTAATATGACAAGCATGTTTCTTTGGATCCTGATCTAAAGCAGCTGGTGATGTTTTCCTTTCTCTGTATTTGTGATTGACTTGCTTTCATTTCATCATGTTTCTTCAGGCTCGCATCAGAAGTTTGGCATAATATTTACCCTTGATAGGTACCTTATGTTGCTGCTCTCCCAGCCTTTTATGTTTTATGCTTATATGTGTATCTGAATGTTGATTTCAATTGGTTTAACCAGTGTAGTGGATGTTATTGCCTGCTCTCTGATGTATGAACTAATGAAATATGTGTTTATATGTTCTTGTTGGGATTAGTCGAATGTGTTGAGAACACTGGAGGTCTAGAACCTGGTCTCTGTCCCTCTAGGATCTGTCCATCTCAATTAACCCTTTCCAAGATCCCTTGTATTGCCTCTGATTTTGTCCAAGCAAGCCTGGAGTTAAATGACCTCTGGTCTGATCTATAGACAGAGTTGGTTGGTCCTCCTCCTTTCATTTTCAATCCTTGATGTCCCATTCCAAATATCTCCTTTAAGATCCAAATGCTCTAGATGACTAGCCCAACTAAAAGCTTGCACATTGAACACAAATAAACCCTTTCTTGACTCCATTGTCCAATGGCTTTGATGTTCTCTGAGTTATCTGTCTCTGCCTAAGCTTCCTCTTTTCTCATCCTTGTCTTATATTGGTCCTTATTTTCCTGATTCCCTCTAACCAAACACAAACAATCAAACAAACAACCATGAGCCTACAACTAGCCTAAAATCACAACTTAGAGCTTCAAAGACATACACTTTGACTACCATAGAGAGATCCCTCTCTGGACCTAGGAGGGCTAGATCCTAAGGTCTGAAAGTGGTTCTATGTTGTCTCATCTTTTGGTCTCTGTCAACCTGGCCAAAACATGGGAACCCCAATATAATGGCGACTCCGCTGGGGAATTCTGAGTACATTTCACCTTGAACATTCGTAAAAACCTCAGAAACTTAGAACTCTGGTTAGGTTGACAGTAAGTCACCCCTTTCTTGAATCAACCTCCATTATTGAAAATCCACCGTACTCTTAGACGGAGCCTGGAAAGGGCCAGGTAGCCTCCAGATCTCATCCTCTTTTCAGAGATGACATATCTGGTAAATGCCCTCCCAGTCAATCTCTGGTTGGAGCTTGTTGTTTTAGAGGAGGTTCCTGAAAGGTGATAGTTCCTGAGCACTGTGGTGGACAGTGTACTCCCTAGAAACATCCTAAACTTTCCACCTGGCGACTCCATTGTTCCTAAACGTTAAAAGACTCCACTGGTGATCAGTAGGCCTGCTGATCATCTTGGTTTCGCATCAGACTCCTGTTGAGTCTCAAAAGTGTCTTCCATATTCATACATATTTCCATTATGTCATAACCATTTAGCTCTTATTTCATAGCCATTTGACTTAAAACCCTACATCAAGTAACCATTTTCATAAATATATGGGTTAGGATTCTTGTTTTCAAAAGTTATTTATTTTATGTATTTTAAGTGAATTTATGATTAGAAACTACAAAATTAACATAGTTTCATATATCTATATATGTGTTATGAGTTTTGTGACATGTGTAGGTCAAAAGGAGACTTCTAGAAGACCCTTATGTGGCACTCTAAGGCCAAATTCGAATTTGGTTGGAGAATATTATGGGATCAAGAGGATATGTGTCTCACTTTCTTGTTGTATTGAAACTCTAAGAAGATATGTGTCTCATTTCTTAGTTGTGTTGAAACTCTAGAAATACATGTGTCTTATCATTTCCTATTTTGATTGTAACTCTAGAGATGGAGGGAGAGATTCATGGACTCCCATTAATGAGATGACTCCTCATATTTTGTATAAATAGGAGAAGCTTTCTCCTATCATAGGTAATGGGGAAGTAATGAAAAAGTAGTAGAGAAGTCTTTTGTAACAAAGTTCAAGATGGAATGGGATGTAGATTTGTGAGTTCTTTTTAATACAGAAATTCAGTTCTTTGATGCTGTTTTGATTACAACTTTAAGGAGCTGAAGGACTTCACCAAATTGGTAGCAGAGGGCCCCTACTATCCAAGGAGGCTTTTGCATGTTTTCTAGATAAGTTGCTTTCAATTTGTTTTGTCATATTTCCTTACTTACATTGCTTTCTGAAATCATAGCTTTTAGCATAATTTTTCATGGCAGCCCGGGCATTTGCACATCTTTTTATGACTAATGACATGGAATCAATATTGTCCTTCTGCTGGTTTCTTTTTCTTAGTTTTTGTTTAATTCCAGCACTATTTGTTTATTTCAGTCTTGCACATTTTCTTTAGTAGTTAGATTTAGATATTAAGCTGCTCATGTCATTTTCAGTTACCTCCGAAAGCCATAGCTAGACTAATGGCGAGGGATTGAAGTATGAGTGTGTAGTTTGATATTAGTTTACTTTTCTGCAAGTTAGATATATTAAATTTCTCATGTCATTTTCAGTTACCTCCGAAAGTCATAGTTGGACTAATGGTGAGGGATTGAAGTATGAGTGTGTAGTTTGATATTAGTTTACTTTTCTGCAAATTAGATATATTAAATTGCTCATGTCATTTTCAGTTACCTCCGAAAGCCATAACTGGACTAATGGTGAGGTATTGAAGTATGAGTGTGTAGTTTGATATTAGTTTCTTTTTCTGCAAATTAGATATCAGATTGCTCAAGTTGTTTATGATTACCTCCGAAAGCCATAGCTAGACTAATGGTGAGGGGTCAGAATATGAGTTGATGTAAGTTGATTTTAGTTTTACTTTACTTGCAATCTTTTCTTTGAGTACAGTTTCTTTTGTGTTTAGACAGCAGCAAGGATAATGAGTTTCATGATCAATAGTTCACTATTTGCTTGATTAGAATAGTGATGCAATTTTCATTTCCTTTTAGGAATTAATTTTGTCATTGTGTGTTTTAAAATTCTTTTGAAGTTTGGAAAACCATTAAAAGGACATCATTTTCTTGAATATTTGTTTCCATACTTGTCTTTTAGAATTTCATAAAAATCCAAAAACGACAAAAAGTAAGAGATAGGTTATCTTGCACATTTAGTGCGCCACACTTCGTCAGCTTACGAATCCCTGATTGATAATTTATGTTAGCAATTTAGGACAGACTAAATTGACCAAACATTTTGGCGCTGTTGTCGGGGAAGTGTAACTAGGTAGCCTTATTTCTTACATCTAAAAAAAATTAATAATTCTTGAGTATGCTCTCCTCCTGCACTTTGTGTGATCTGGAGGATCAGAAAAATGATTGTTATGTAAAAAAAAAAAAAAAAATTCTTGAGTATGCTCTCCTCCTGCACTTTGTGTGATCTGGAGGATCAGAAAAAGAATTGTTATGTGAAAAAGAAAAAAAAAAAAGGAGAAAATAAAACTTCATCATTTCAATTGATTCAACAATTTAAAAAAAAATTGTTTTCATGAAAAACTTTGATTTCAATAAATTGTTTTGTTTAATGAATATATATGTGTATTTTTAAATTTTTGAAAATATAACATACATAATTTTATTAAACAAATCAATTAAAAAAAAATTAAAATTAAAAAAATTAAATTGTTTTGTTACTAAGATATATATGTATATTTTTATTTTTGAAAATATATCTATAATTTTAATAACAAATCATTTAAAAAAAAAAAAAAATTCAATAAATTGTTTTGTTTAGTAAATTACATATGTATATTTTTAATTTTTCAAAATATAACATGTGTAATTTTATTAACAAAACAAATATTAAAAAAAAATCATTTTGCTTAGTAAAATATATATGTGTATTTTTAATTTTTAAAAATATAACATATAGTTTTATTAACAAAACAAATAAAAAAAAAACAAACAAAACAAAACAATAACAAATCAATAAACAAAATGAAATGGCCATGGCATTTTGAAAAAAATGAATTACTCTCAACAGAAAACATAAAAATTCAACCATTTACGATGCTTGCAGCTGTATTATGGCTCGGAAACATCAGATTTTTTTTTTTGCTTCTGATAGTGAAAATCACGTAGAAGTTGAAAATGATGAAGGAGTTAGAGATGCTGCAAAGCTGCTAGGTTGCAGTGTTTCAGAGCTTATGACAGCATTATCGACCCGTAGGATTCGAGTTGGAAAAGACATCATCAAATTCCCCAAATCCTTGAAAAAATTTGCGAGGCATTCGTGCAATCTCTCGCCATTCAAACCTATCAAGTTCCCAAATGCCAATTCCTTTTATTATACCAGGCCTGTCAGCCTTACCAATGCCGCCCACCATCACCAAACACTCCTTGAGATTCATAAGATGTGCTTTCTAATTATACAAATCTGATTTGGAAGGTTGACGGAAATCGTCCCAAAGAACAAGTGTTTGCAGAGATTGATGCAGCTATAACCGAACCTGAAAGAAAACAAACAGAGGTCAAAGCAAAAGCGGCTATGGGTGGCAATTAGTGTAGGGTGTCAAATGCATCATGTGCATAAAGTAATTGTTGCAAGCCAAAATCTGTTGAAAAGATCCATTTTTTTTGAAGAATTCAGATTGAAATATTTGTGCAAGTTACCAAAATCACAGCAATTAACTCAGGCACGTGGAGATCGAGCAGAATTGATTTTGTTACAACGCATTCAGAAAACGCAACTGTTATTGACACGTCATTTTTAAACACGTTTTCTGATCAAAATGAAATGAATTTTGAAAATCCACGACATGGGTTTTTTCGCCAACAGGGTCAATTAGATAACCCAGAAATCATTTTACGAAATTCATGGCGGTCTGGGAGAATTTCTCGGTTCTTTGAAGGCCATTTTTGCCTGCCGCGTGAGGAAAAACGGTTTTCTGTTTGCACAATGGAGAGTTTGAATGGCACTTTGCTTGATTTCACCCATAATTCGGTTTCCTGATCTCCAGGAGGAAGAATTTAAGTTGAACACAAATTCTATCAACCTTGAGCAACGTGGATTCCAGATGATTATGATTCGCCTGAGACTGTTTGGAGATCATGTTCATTCCACTCATATCGCATTTGTTGAATTTGTAATGGCTGAAAGTGCTATACTTGCATTGAACTGTAGTGGTGCAATTGTGAGATCTTTGCCTATAAAGATAAGTCCATCAAAGACACTAGTACGCCCCACATCCTCCATCCTACTATGCATTAAAGAATTACTGGAAGCTACACTGCAATGCTTGTGAATCATATGCATTGTTCTTTTAAAGTTTGAGCAAAGGATATTTTTGTGGGAAGTAATGGTGTTCTGGAGTTCGCTTGTATACAATAGGAGAATGAGATTATTGTTTTTAGTTTTTATTTTTACTTTTCTTATTTAATAAATTGTTTTGTTTAAATTATATATGTATATATATTTTTTAAAATGTAACATATATAATATTTAAACAAAAAAAAAAAATTCTATTTTTCAATTTTGTTATTTAAAAAAAAAAAAAATTACATTTCTCTTTTTCAATTTTGTTATTTAAAAAAAAATAAAAATAAAAAATTGCATTTCTCTTTTTAAATTTTGTTATTAAAAAAAAAAAAATTCAATATTTTTGAATCAATGAAATGAATAAGTTATTTGCTCACTTTTCTGAAGGTATTGATTAATTTTGGACTGATGATGACAGATGAATGACTAACTTTTTATTCAAGATTTTTAGCTATAGAAACCATCGACATTCTGCAGCTAAAGTCCAATTCCGCAGTTGTTCTCCAATTCCGCAGCTAAAGTCCAATTCCGCAACTGTTCTCCAATTCCGCAGCTGAAAAACCTCATTGTTCAAATCAGCCTAACTTTCTCATACAAAATCAGATTTTGATGATTTAAGTATCGTTGGAAAGGTCTCAACAAGATCTATACAATGAGAAATTCATCATTAGAGTTTGAAATGGTAAATAATGAAATAAATTGCTGAAAAGAAGCTACATTCAACTTGAGGCACTAATTCCAAAACAGGTATAAATTCTTTTGATTTTTCCTTTGAGAACTTGTTTCATTAATACAAATTCTTAGTTTGTGTGTAAATGTCATAACTAGAGAGATTGATCACCTCTCTCCCTTTGATAATCTTACATTCCATTGCAGAAGAAGTATTAGTTTTTTTTGCAGGTTCCAAGAGGAAGGACAAATGACTACAAGAGAATGGTGTCTCTCTAAGAGACCAATTTGTTTCATAAGAGGATGATCAACAACAAAGAGGAAATATGCTGATGCAAAATCAGATCCAAACACTTGAAAAACTTTCAGATTCTATTGTCTCCATCACATCCATACCTCATAATAAACCATTCACCTCATTTCACTTCATGTTTTCCATTTACATTCACATCCACTTTCCATTTCTTTTTGTCCATTCATAACCCACAAATAAAAGCAAGAGGCTCATTCACATGCTTATTGTCCATTGCTATTTCTACTTTCCATTGCCATCTTCCATTTTCATCTTCCATTTCTTGTCATTTTCATTCCGCAAATAAGCCCTGCTTCAATGCAAACTATTGAGTCCATAGTCTTTTGAGTCTAAGTTCTTTGTAAAAACACCTTGAGGCTTGCATGCCTTAATGGCAAGTTCTCATGCTGACAAACAATGGGAATACATTAATGTCTCTTGTTCGTCAGATCTTCTAGGTGACTCGACATCAACAAAATCATTCATACCTAGCAAGATGTGTTTGGGCATCTTGACTCTCATTGTCATCAATGCTGAGAGTTCTCGTGTTGACTAGTGGCATCCATTAATGGCCACTAAGTCAACAATTTCCTACTATGTTCGACATCAGAACATCTTTTCACATAGTAGGAATTGTGCCAATGAGTTTTGAAGACATGAAGACTATTATTTTCAGCATTTTGGAGCAGATTCAGCAAGTTTTAGTAGAAGCAATAAAAAGGCATCTCATCTCTTTATCCATGACTCCTCTTGTTCAGCCACTTGAAGAAGAATATGATCAGAATTTTGCGGCCACCACACATACACAACTCATCCACATTTAAGGTAAGTGAAGGTATGTTGTTTTCTAATTTTTAGTCATGTAATTCATTAGAATGCTAAAATTGTAACTTTGGAAAATTCCTCACTCCCTTTTTCACATTGTCATATCTTTAGTTGGGGGGAAGGGACATCATTTCATATCCACATGTCATACACTATCACACATTTTCATTTCATTTCCATCCACATATACTTCCCAACCAACTATTGTTGCAACATGATCCAAAATATTATATGCCTTGCAAATGATCAATTCATTGATGAAGTAATTGATTCTAAATGTTTTCATGAACTTTGATGCAACAAAGAAAATAAAGCATTGTTACACAAGAACCATTGCTCAAAAAAAAAAAAAAAAAAAATGGTTGTCACACAAGAACCAACCATTCAAAAAAAAAATGTTGCAATCAAATGTATTATACTTTTCCAAAAATAAAATATCAAGAAGCAAAGTTTGGAACGAATCTATATGAGTCAAAAATCAACTCATGGACAAATGAATCATTGCAATAGTTGCATGAGGACATGCAACAACTTCGGTTGGGGGGTATGTTGAGTCTCAAAAGTGTCTTTTATATTCATACATATTTCCATTATGTCATAACCATTTAGCTCTTATTTCATAGCCATTTGACTTAAAACCCTACATCAAGTAACCATTTTCATAAATATATGGGTTAGGATCCTTGTTTTCCAAAGTTATTTATTTTATGTATTTTAAGTGAATTTATGATTAGAAACAGAAAATTAACATAGTTTCATATATCTATATATGTGTTATAAGTTTTGTGACATGTGTAGGTCAAAAGGAGACTTCTAGAAGACCCTTATGTGGCACTCTAAGGCCAAATTCGAATTTGGTTGGAGAAGATTACGGGATCAAGAAGATATGTGTCTCACTTCCTTGTTGTATTGAAACTCTAAGAGGATATGTGTCTCATTCCTCAAGTTGTGTTGAAACTCTAGAAAGACATGTGTCTTATCATTTCCTATTTTGATTGTAACTCTAGAGATGGAGGGAGAGATTCATGGACTCCCATTAATGAGATGACTCTTCATATTTTGTATAAATAGGAGAAGCTTTCTCCTATCATAGGTAATGAGGAAGTAATGAAAAAGTAGTAGAGAAGTATTTTGTAACAAAGTTCAAGATGGAATGGGATGTAGATTTGTGAGTTCTTTTTAATAGAGAAATTCAGTTCTTTGATGATGTTTTGATTACAACTTTAAGGAGCTTAAGGACTTAACCAAATTGGTAGCAGAGGGCCCCTGCTATCCAAGGAGGCTTTTGCATGTTTTCTAGATAAGTTGCTTTCAATTTTGTTTTGTCATATTTCCTTACTTAGATTTCTTTCTGAAATCATAGCTTTTAGCATAATTTTTCATGGCAGCCCGGGCATTTGCACATCTTTTTATGACTAATGACATGGAATCAATATTGTCCTTCTGCTGATTTCTTTTTCTTAGTTTTTGTTTAATTCCAGCACTATTTGTTTATTTCAGTCTTGCACATTTTCTTTAGTAGTTAGATTTAGATATTAAGCTGCTCATGTCATTTTCAGTTACCTCCGAAAGCCACAGCTGGACTGATGGTGAGGGATTGAAGTATGAGTGTGTAGTTTGATATTAGTTTACTTTCTGTAAGTTAGATATATTAAATTGCTCATGTCATTTTCAGTTACCTCCGAAAGCCACAGCTGGACTGATGGTGAGGGATTGAAGTATGAGTATGTAGTTTGATATTAGTTTACTTTCTGCAAGTTAGATATATTAAATTGCTCATGTCATTTTCAGTTACCTCCGAAAGCCACAGCTGGACTGATGGTGAGGGATTGAAGTATGAGTGTGTAGTTTGATATTAGTTTCTTTTTCTGCAAATTAGATATCAGATTGCTCAAGTTGTTTATGATTACCTCCGAAAGCCATAGCTAGACTAATAGTGAGGGGTCAGAATATGAGTTGATGTAATTTGATTTTAGTTTTACTTTACTTGCAATCTTTTCTTTGAGTACAGTTTCTTTTGTGTTTAGACAGCAGCAAGGATAATGAGTTTCATGATCAATAGTTCATTGTTTGCTTGATTAGAATAGTGATGCAATTTTCATTTCCTTTTAGGAATTAATTTTGTCATTGTGTGTTTTAAAAAAATTTGGAAAACCATTAAAAGGACATCATTGTCTTGAATATTTGTCTCCATACTTGTCTTTTAGAATTTCATAAAAATCCAAAAACGACAAAAAGTAAGAGATAGGTTATCTTGCACATATAGTGCGCCACACTTCGTCAGCTTACGAATCCCTGGTTGATAATTTATGTTGGCAATTTAGGACACACTAAATTGACCAAAAAACTCCACTGGAAGACCAGACCCGAAAAATAATGAAGACTCCACTGGGAGACCACTCCCTGAGACAACATTAACCACAGTAGAAGTGAAAAATAGGGTTAAGCTGCTTGGCTTGTAAATAGCATTCTGGCTTTCAGAACCATTCACACAAGAGCTTATCCCAACCATGACCCACCGGAAATAGTTGAAAATCCTGAGAAAATCCTCAAGAGAACACCTGTAAGTGGGGGATCAACTATTTCCAGCAACATTCATAGAGTTAATTCTGCACCAGAAGATCTTGCAGCTCTATTAGACCCTTTCTTTGACCTAGAACTTCAAAACAGATTACCTAGAACCAGGTCATTCAGTGTTTCAGACCAGCCAGACCCTAGGGACAGTGAAACCCCTCCTTCCACACCACCTTATTTTCACTTCCTTCAAAACTTGGGGCTCTCTCACCCTAGATCTGCTCAACAGACTTCTGCTGGTCCAAATATCTATGTCATCCAAATACCAGTTGCTCAAGCCAACCCTATACCTCATCAGAACATTAACATGGCAGCCTGGTATGCACCTTTAGTTCTACCCCAACCCTTTTTACCCTTACCAAATGATTATCAATCAAAAATCCCACACTTCACTGCTAAAGAATCCGTCACATCTCAGCAACATGTAGATAAGATGGAGGATTCTTTTGATTATATGGAAATTGATGATGAAACAATCAAAATGAGGATCTTTGCCCAAAGCTTAGGGGGTGAGGTGAAGAAATGGTTTAAAGGTTTACCTCCTGGCAGTATTCAAGATCTCCCTGCATTATACCAGACCTTTATAAACAAATGGGAGGTTAGAGCAAACCCTCGCCAGCTCCTAGCAGAATAACTGTCCCTTAAGAGGAACGTAGGAGAGAGTGTTCATGATTACACCACTAGATTCAACAGCATTTATAATGCTCTCCCTCCACAAGGAATGGCACTAGCTAAGTATCCTGATGGATTTGATGCTGACCTGGCCTATGAGCTTAGAGATAAAGAGTATACCACACTGGAAGACATGCAGAAAGGAGCTATAACCATAGAAGCAAACTTAATGGAAAAAAGGGCAAGACTAAACGCTGAAAAGAGGGTAACATATAGGGATGACAACGTGGCTTCCACATCTGATCCTAATTATGATAGACTATCCAAAAATGTGGAAGAACTTCAACAAATGATAAAGAGGATGGTTGTCCAAAACAACAACCAGAACCAAAATATTAGAAGAAACAATGCTGCTCCCAACAGACAAAGAGAGTCAGACCAACAAATTATTCCCCCATTTCAAGAAAACTTTTTAGATGAAGACAAGGGAATCATTGAAGAGTCTGAAGGGAATACCATAAACATGTTTGAAGCAGAAGACTTAGTCCTTAACTGTGATTCAGAAGATGATCAGCCCTCACCTTCATATTGGGATGAGGAATGGTTAGAAACTGAGGATTACAGATTAGGATTTGAAAATGCCATGTTGCAAGTCAGGGAACAATATGAACTTAGGAGCAAAAAGAACCAAGTCGGTCCAAAAAAAAAGACTCCTGAGGTAACATGATGCATATTATATCAGCAGTAATACTTCCCCAAACAATTACCTACCCATCCTATTGTCCTAACATTGTTTCTTCAAGGTGCATTTAGACTTGCAGACCTTCTTCATCATTATTTTTTTATTGAAAGCAAAAATAATCTAATTCTACCCTTATTCTTCCATGAGGCCAGATTAAACAGTTGGACTCATAGCTTCTCTACCTAAACTAATATCTGCTAGGATTAAACTGTCTGACATATTTCATTCTCTACATTCTAAAACAGAAATTTAAATACAGACAGACCAGGATTAGACTGTCTGATTTTCTGTGGGTCCATGGCATAAAGACAAGTTGCACATGGATTGAACTTTACATAAATTAAAAACAACTAACTAAATGCTCACAGCCTGAGCTTTATTCAGATTTCCTACCTATCCTAATCTAACTTGAAATATTTACATCTCTAGCTGACAAACTCTCTTTTCCAATACATCCAGTCAATCAGATGATCCCATGACTGGTCTTTTCTTAGCTCTTTGAGCATGTTGGATAGGCAGGGCCACTCCCATTCTCTTTTTTTACTAACAGTAGCTTCTAAAATGCTTCTTGTTGTCTGCAACAAGCTGCTCTTGATGACCATTGATCCTTCTCTAAATTTCTGTAGGAAATGAGCATAAGGATCTTGAAATAATACCTGGTTGTGGGTATTTGGAAAGTAGGCTTCAACCAGGATTACTTCCTCTTCTATTGGATCAAGGAACAGATTCTCTTGAGAGAGAAATTCTTCCTCATTTTCATCCTTTTCTGAATTGGAGGACTCATCATATACTGCAGTGTTGTCCTCTTATAGCTCTGAGATATTTTGATCTAGTGGGCTAAGCTCTGTGAAAAGATCAATGTATTCTTGAGCAGGGGTTCGTTCCATTGCTTCCTCTTTTTCAAGAGAAGGCTCCTTGGTTTCAACCTGCTCACAAATTTCTTCATTGTTTTCCTTTTCATCCTCTAAGATGGAAGGCTGTTGATTCCTAATCACATGAAAACTATTACTGATGATCTGAGATAGAGCAGAGTGAAGATTCAATGAATATTAATCTACTACTAGACTTTCATAACTTTTCTCATCAGTATCATAAATAGCCTGACTTGGCTCATTACTTTCTTGAAGTTGATGGAACTGTTTTTCCTCCCAAAATTGTACTGATGATGGGCCTGCAAGATCAACTTCTGTTTGGAGAACATCATCATCAGATGAATCAAATTTAGGAAAATCATTAAAGTAGGTAATGCTACCAATCAGACATACTGGATTATTAACAGATCTTTCTTCATTCTGATTTATAGGGGAGATTTCTGATTTTTTACAACGAAGCTCAGTAGATGGATGGGCAAGGGTGTTTGCTTTATAAAATATTTCAGAGGCATGCTACTTGTTTGATATTTGATCAATTTCTTCTTCTGTCAAAAGAGGGATTTCTTTTTCAGCATGGACAGAAGAACAACAGTCCTCTTTCTCTTGTGTTAACTGATTTGGAGGTTGGATGTCTCCTTGAGCCTCTTATGGGGAATCTTCACTTGTGCTTGTAGGGAAAACTTAAGGATTTTCTAATGTTTCCTGATCTTATTCTATCTCAAACAATTCCTCATGATTACTATGACACTTAGTTTGGATACAAGGCTCATGTGTTTTTTTTTCTACATTATCAGGATGCCACTCTGCTTGTGTAATCTAAAATGGGTTATAATCTAGAGGGGGGGTTCCTATATGTGCTAGTTCTCCATCTACATCAGATTCTGGGTTTTTTAAGTGGCCACTTGTTTCCTCCACTACAAGTAGTTGCAATTCAGTCATGAAATTCTCTAATTAGCATAGTACAAGATATAGGTAGGAAATCAGGAATTTCTTGACAACCTTCCTCATCATCTTCTATAAAGTCTTGAGCATCATACATGTCTTGATCATTGTCTAGGACATGTAGGGGTTGGGTTTGTTCTTGTTCTGGAAAAAACATGGGCTTCTCTAGATCATCGATATTTAAATCAGCCTCATACCTCTCCATTATTTTTTCACTAAGTATGTACATCATTTTGTTCATTCTATCCAATAAAGCATTTAGCTTTTCTTCTCTATCCATACTTAGATTCATGTTTGTAAAAAGAGGTCACTGTATCTTCTCAACCAGTTCAGGGTCTTCTACCAGTGGAGTCATTTGGTATTTTGGGAGTTCTAGAGTGTGGAGTCACCAGGTGGAGGATTTCCAAGATTTGATATGAGTTGTTTTCCACCATCAGCAATTGAATACCAATCTAAGGAGGATTTTTGGGTCTTCCGAGCTCTTAAGGATTTATAAGATGAAATTCACTCAGAACTCCCCAGTGGAATTGCCATTATGTTTTGGTTCCTGTGTTTTGGCCAGATTGGCAAGACCAAAAGACAAGACAACATCAAACCACTTTGGGATCTCAGGATCTAGCCCTCCTGGATCCAGAGAGGGATCTCTCTATAAATGCGAAGAATGATATGTCTTTAAGGTCAGATTATGGTATTAGGCTAGGTATGAAGCACAAGGGTTTTTGATTTGTTTGTTTGGTTGGAGACCATTAACTGAGAAGGTTATGTGAACTGAAGAAGGAACAAAGTAGCAGGATGTTTCAGCATGGGAAGATAGGTCAATAGAAGTGCCAATCCATTGGGCTATGAAGTCATAAAAGGTTTTACTTGCATAGAAACTATCCAAGGGTTTCCATAGGGCAAGTCATATATACCAAAGGATATTTTTAGATGGATGGTGAGACGGAACATCAATAAGTGGGTGAAAGAAAGAAACCAAAGTGCAGCCTAAGATCAGGTAAGGACTTTTAACCTAACCTACTTTTGACATACTTCGAAGGAAACTCTCAATAAAGACACAAAGGGTAGCTTAATATCAGGTAAATAATTTTAACTTAGCCTGATTTCAACATACTCTCAAGGGAAAGAAATCCAGCAGTCCTCATAACCGCCTTCAGACAGTAGAAAACATTTAATATTAAATACAGAGTAAGGCCTAAGATCAGAGAAAGACTATTAACCTTCACTGCTTTTGACACCAACTCAAAGGGATCTTAGACAGGCTAACTATTGGATAGGGATAACTATAAATCCCCAGTTTCCCAATTCTTTCAGCTGAAACCAAACAAGAACATCTAAGAAGCAAAATATAAACTCATACATCAGTAAGCATGGACAAGCCAACTTCCTAACTGGTTAAATTATGTTGAATTTGTTCTTAGATCACATAATCTGAGGAAAACATAAAGATAAATATTTACAGTGAGATTTAGGGTACTTCCAACAGTATGTCCTAATCTATGCTTGTTGTTCTTTATCATAGAATGATGGAAATTATGAAAAACATGAAAGGAGACAATTACAGTAAGCAAAACATCACCAATAATATAAACCAGGATCCTGTGAATCTGCTTGTTCTATTGATGTGCAAAACCAGTCACATACTTTGAGTCCAATGGCTCTTTACAGTCCAAACTTCTCTTCCCAGCCTACTATATTACAAAATACTCTGCTACTTCCCTCAATAAAAGTTCTAATAGTCAATAAAATCCCTATCAACCAACCAACGTTTTCAATGTAACTTACAGGGGTTCTTATAGGTGAATGAGGAAGTGGAGTAGTAGATATGAGCTTAAATGATTCATTAAGACAGAGCGGAGAAAGTATTTGAATGCCCACTCTGCTTAATGGCTCTGCATTAACATGTTGGTACCCTTTAGGCTGGCCTATAAGTCTTTGTCAGGTTGACAATAACTTCAGGTATGTCTCTTGAAGTACTCTTCTGGCTGTAGTACTCTGTTTTACCTTATGTGACAAGTAAGGTGAAGATTTTGTTTTTAAGGTCTTCCACACTTCATAACTAGTGCACTGACGGTTCTAGGAGCTTTCTGTCAGTGCGATAATTGTTATGGTGCTTAAAGGAGAATGGAGTAGATCGTGCGATTAGTCCTTTCTTGGGAAAAGAACATTTTGTTGATGTTAAATCACTGATATAACTTGATGTGTGCTTTAGGTTTTATTAAGCCTGCTTGATCATATTCGGGTCTTCATCTGTGTCCTTTATCCTTTAAACATTGGATAAAAGCATTAAGTCTTCAATATTATGCATTAATCCTTTAATCTCTTTCTGATACACTTTGATGCTTCTTCTGTACAGGTATCCGGGGTTTCTGTTGAGCTGGATGGTTTATAGGTATGATTGATGTTCATGACACATCAATCCATCTTAGAATTCACTCTGCTGATCCTTTTCTGCATTGATTCAGGCTCAAGATCGTCACCCTGGACCTTTCTATCACCTGCCTGTGACTCTGGGAAAAATATAGATGAAACACCATTAAACCTACAAAAAACGAGAAACATGTTATAAAAACCAGGGGGAGTGAGGGGGGACTGCTTCACAGGCTCGTGGGGATGAAAGAGCAGTGATGGAAAAGGTGTACGTAGCAGGAAAATGGCTGAAAAACCATGGCGAAAGGTGAAAACAGGTCTGATGGAAGCATGGGGCGTCGTGGATTGTGGACCGTTAGATTAGAACAATCAACGGTGATCTACGGTGGAGATTAGTCGATGAAGTTGTTTGGAGGAATAGATGAATGGTGGATGAGTGGGGGCGAGATTTAATGTGGGTTGTTGGATTAGAAAAAATCAACGGCGGAGATCACCTGATGGGATCATTTGGGGAATAAATGAAAATTAAGTGAACGGGTTGCGATATAATAGGAGCCGTCTGATCTCAGAGATCAACGGCTGCGATTAAAATCCAAAGTTGTGTTGTGGAGGGCGGTAGGGTGGAAAATTGGAGTGGTTTTCACAAAATAAAATGGGGGAAGTCAGTATTGCCCAAAAAAACGCGATTCCATACAACATTTGACACGTGGATTCCTGAAACCGCTTATATCACATAATTTTGAAACGTTAAGCTTTGGGCACAAAAATTACGCGATATCGAATGGTGACCGTTGGATCTGGGGCCTCAGATCCAACGGTGCAGAAGAAACGCGATAGGCCGCAATGTGTGTGGGCAGAACATATGATGGGGTTGAGTTAGGACCGTTAGATCTGCTTATCAAACAATTGATATTAAAAGAGAAAGCAGAGTTTTGAACGGGGTAAGTGAATGAGTAGAAAGATAGGAGCTGTCAGATCTGTAGGAATGGACGGCGGAGATCTAATCGGCGATCAACGGATCAGTGGAAGGGAGAAAGGAAAATGCGAAGTGCGATGAGATCCTGGCTGTTGGTTCTTGTGGATTCAATGGTTAGGATCAAATCGGGGAATCGGACCATCGGGGATGAAAATCAAATAGGACTTTGGATTTGCGATGTGCGATTAAGCGCTGGCTGTCCGATCTAACTTTATCGACGATGGAGATTCAATCGGAGGTCGGGATGGCGAAGGGTTATGGGCGAATCGCGATTAGATCCTGGCCGTTGGTTCTTGTGTCCAGATCAAATTGGCAGATGCGATGACTGGGGTCTGCAGGCGAAGTGCAATTGAATCTTGGCCGTTGGTTCTTGTGGATTCAACGGTCTAGATCAAATTGGCGGATCGGCAGGAAAAAGGCTCATCGCATCAGAGTTTTTGAAATAAATGTTTAAACAAAGAAACTATAAACCCCGATTGCGATTGTGCGATGGGGCCAAGCTCCTGGTCGCGGGATAAGGTCACATGCGAAAAAGGGGCTGGGGCTTAAGGCCGAAAGGGGCTTAAGGCCTTTTATAGAAAAATGAAGGTTTTTAGGCCAA
Source organism: Pinus albicaulis (assembly GCA_034641835.2). Classification (NCBI taxonomy): domain Eukaryota; kingdom Viridiplantae; phylum Streptophyta; class Pinopsida; order Pinales; family Pinaceae; genus Pinus; species Pinus albicaulis. The sequence continues at coordinate 1,341,189,293 of CM076574.1, forward strand.
AATAAAGGTTTTTGAATGGTTTTGAGGGTTCTGATAAGATTAAAAAGGAGGTTTTAAACCTTACCAAAGGGAATTTATGAAGGGAATGAAAGAAAATGGAGTATGAATGAGGGAAAATGGGGAAGATGGAGGCCTTTGAAAATAGTTTCTTTCATAAACAACAGGGTTCAGTAATGGAAATAGCAGTGAAGAATCTTTTGAAGGATAAGGACATCACAAGGCTTCGAGAATGATAGATTTACATAGGAAATGTTTCTCTTGAAGGCTTGAACACAGATTTAGCCACCTGTTTTCTTTGAAAAAATATTATAGGTGGCTAACAGGTCGAATCTATGGGAGGAGGAGCTGATCCACCAAAGTTTGAACTGAAACCTAGAGTGTAGTGTGGTCAAAATGACTCAACACTAATTTTTTGCAAATTGATTCATTACACCTCATCGAGAGTTTTAACCTAATGTATTTACCCTAGGTAATAGTAAAAACATGATAATTACATTTACATTCATCAATTACATATGTAAAATCATCATTTCCCAACATGAAAGTCAAATTTTCAATGAAAATTCAAAAATATCAGCGAACTGTCAAACACACCCTCCCTTTGTCAAACGTGCCCTCCATCTTGCAGGCCACTTTTGGAGGCCTTCCTGGTGTCTAAATTTGGCTAAGGATAGCTCGTTGGAAATCCCTTCAAGTCTAATTTCCAGATATGCCTTAATTTTTCAAAATGAAGGTCATTTTCCCTATCAAAAACTCATTTTCCAAATACTAGTAAACGCGTAGCACCAAGGCCAAAAATGAGGCAGAAACATGGTTTTTTGCCCTTTTCACTGACCAGTTTGCCTCCAAATGCTTAGAAAATGAATAGGGTGTATGTAATCATCATTTTGAATCTAATGGTTTTTGCCATTTTCTCATTGTATTCCCCAAAAAAGAGCGCAGCGCCCTAGGTGTTGCACGTTTGACACTTTTACTGTGCTAAACATTTCCTCAAAAACACAAAAATTCACAAACTTGAAAACAATTCCCAAAAATTATCAAAATTGGTGTGAATATGGTTGATCATGAGTTTGAGGCATGGATTATTACCTCAAAAAGTATGTCTAGCCTCCTTTTCTCCTCTTTCTTAGTCAAGGCTTCAATTTTTGCATGGGCTCTTTTGAGCTTGGCCCTTGCAATTTTGTTCCTCATGGCATAATGCTTTGCCATCCTTCTTTGAATATCATTGTCCTTTTTAGCCTTGGCCAAGAGCTTCTCCAAATGTTGGTTTACCTTCTCAAACAAATAATCTCAATCTTGATTAACCATGATTGCCATTTTTTCATCAACAGTGAGCTCTTTAGCTAGCTCGGCTTCTCTTTTTCTTTCTTCCTCCTCACTATGACTTCTATTCTCTTCCTCTACCATGATGTATTTGGTGTCAAAACCCTAGGGGGATGATGGAATGGAATGTAGGTGTAAGAAGTGAGGATTGGTGTGAGAAGATTTGAGGAGATGGGAATAGGGATTTGTGATATGAGGGAGGTGACAGGGGGTAGTGAGGATGAGGAGTTTTAGAATAGAGGATTTAATTGTAGGTAGGGTATAGGGAGCCTAGGAAAAAAAAAATCTAGGAATTATGGTTTTGAAGGATATGAAAGTTTAGGGAAATGGGATATCAATGTAGGGATTTGGGAAAATGTCTTAGGATATGAGGAAAGGTATATGAAGGCTAAGGGATTGAAATTGAATGTAAATTAGCTTTTGAGGGAAACTAGGGTTTTGCATTAGAAGGAAAACACCAAATTTATTCTAAACAAACTTATGCATCCAAAATGACATTTGATGAATATGAGTGAAGTAAATTTGTACTTACTAGGTTGTTGGAGGCATGAAGAATAACTGTTGAAGAATTGAAAGTGCATTTGTAAAGTTTAGAGGCCTTGCAGGAAATTTTTGAAGAAACTAGGTAAACACACAAAACCACTGTCAAACACGCCCTCCTCATGAAAAATACATAGCGCCTTTAATAAATTCACAATGTTTTCAGGCAAACACACAGCACCAATGGCAAACGCACAACACCAATCGCAAATGTGCCCTCTGTGCGCAGTACCTTTTTGCAGACCACATTTTGAGGCCTTCCCGATGTCCAAATTCAGCCTAGGATAGCTCGTTGGAAATAATATCCTGTCTACTTTCCAAATATACATGTTTTTGTCTGATTGGAGGTTATTTACCTTATCAAAAATTAATTCTCCCAAGACTGGTCAAAAAGTGTTGAATGAGGGTACATAAATTCATAGTGTTGTTGCAGACAACTTTTGGAGCCTTCCTCAACTCCAAATTGAGATCAATATATCTCATTGGAAACATATCTTGGTATAGTTGTCATTTAACTTATCAAGTAAGTCATTTGGACATTCTAGCTAGGATAAAACTTGATTTTCCCAAGGTCACTCCATAAGTGCAGAAAACCTCTTGTAGCACCTGTAGTTTTGAAATTTCTCCAAGACCATGAAACTTGTGTAAAAACTGAAGTATTTTTACTTCCTCTGTCGTATGATGGACAAAAACCTCTCTCACTTTTGTTAAATTCATCTTTGTTTGGTCAGAAACATAGTTTGATGTAAAATTGGCCCTATGAGTGGAAAATAATTTGACTCTTGAAATGACTTCTTAAAAAAATGTGGATACATGATGCTTATGTACTGAAATGACCTCATACTTGCTGAAATGACCTCTCTTATGCCACCTCTGCTCAAATGTCTCAGTTTCCATAGAAAAACCTAGCTCAGTGGGAGAGGAAATTAGGGTTTAGTGCTAGTGAACAATGATGACTTGGACAACCTTGGGAAGAATGGTTAAAAAACGAACCGAGGTCAATGGTAATGATAGAGATGAGGTGAAATCAGAGTAAAATAAGGCGGGATGGGTGCGATGTAACTACCAGTGCTAACATCGGCTTCAGCTGGGCATGGTAGCTCCTTGGAGGTGCCAAGAACCGCAGATCTCTGAATTTGTAGATCAGTGCCTTATCCATTGGGAAATGGATTCCAATATGTAAACTGAAACTAAAATTGAAACTAAAAACACACTGCAAACTTCAACCCATGCTAACAAATCATCAAATCCTTAGGGCCTTCGCCTCGGGTTTCAAACCTTGATGAACTATGTCAACACTTGCTAAAAATAAAATAAAATCAAACTGAAATGATACCAACCTACTCTAGTTTGTTTCACAATTGCTGATTAGGTGAAATGATCAATTGTTGTGGCCCTAAAAAATATTGATTTCAGAACTTATAGGGATCGTAAACAGATGTGCGTGAATACAGATCAATACTTATCAAATCTGATAGTTGCAGACACAGACAATGCATAAACAGATAGATCGCAAATAACTTCGTCACAGATGTATAATAACATAACCAGATCTATGTAATGCGTAATCGCTTAGGCAGATTCATCCATGTATTCAACCATAAATAAAACTTCATGCATAAATAAAAAATCTACTCGCAAAGATACAAGTAATCATAACAGAAGTAAAACGATCTTAAGACAAAAGCAGTAAACATATAACTCAGATAGAAAACATAGTTCTTTCACCAAAATCAGTCCTTGTATTAGATTCCAACAATTTAGTACAACATAATTTCCCTTACAATTTCCCTTTCACACACAAAGCTAGCAAAGCTCGCACATAGCTAGGACTAGGTCTCCGCACACACATCCAATAGGAGCCTTTCTACCCAACCCAGACTGAAACCCTTAAAAAATTATTACAGGCGCATAAACACTTAGATCCAAAATATTACCTTCAGTTAAGTTACTTCTTACTTAGACTCAATATATCTATTTATATCTATCTTAGCGCGCATATACTATGGTCTCAAACCATGGTTTGAGGCCCACAGTTTACCCTTAAAAACATTTTACATAAAAGAGGGACATTGACCTGCCCCAAATCCCCTTGACCTTTCCGTGCAGCACGCATATGAAACAATATACCAAAAAGATATCCAAAAATGTACCCAGGGGACCCCGCTCCCACACCTAGAGAGCTTCAGGAAGTTTTTCAACCGAATCTCGACGATGTCTTGCCAAAGTATTTGTGAGAATATTTTCCAATACCTTGTTCATGTTTTCCACTCGACCATTCGCCTAAGGATGGTATGGAGATGTCACCCTATGCTTGATTCTATACTTTTTCATAAGCCTTTCTATCACATGTGATGTGAATTATGGTCCTCTATCTGAAACGATCTCTCTCGAAGCACCATATCAAGCAAAAATCTCTTCAAATAAGAAGTCTAAAACAACCTGTTATGTTTCTTTTAAAACATCCTTGGCCTCTACCCACTTTGTTACATAATATATGCAGACCAAAATATTAACTTTCTAATGTGAAGACTGCTTATAAAGGCATGTTATCACAAAATTGCACTTGATTGGCTGTTGATCAGACAACTCAGTGTAACTATTTCAAACCAGCTTTTGACTGAAGCTTAGCCTCTTCAGTCTGAGAGGGCTCTCTCATGGATAATTTATGATATTGGTTAATGATAAATATAGATGACTAACTCTATCAATTGCGTCTTAGTTTTGTATGTTTTCAGGTTGAAAAGATCAAGGCTTGCTACCATTTGGCTATGGAGTCAGTGACAGGGATCTTAATGACAAAGGCTCTCCTTGTGGAAGCTGAGACATGTAGATACTTAAATGAAATTTTAATACACACATACAGGGTTTACTCATTATATAAATGTTCAAAGGAATTCAAATCATGAGAAACATGAATTCTGAGTAATGAACATTAAGATACTGAAAGCAGTATATTGAGAAAGATATCCATTAGTTTAGTGCTTGAAAGGAAGTCAAAGCATGCAAAGCAAGAATTCTGAGTAATCAAAAATTAACACATTGTAAGAAAGTAATAAGATACATAGGAAAATTTTCACGAAAGTATCAAATGAATCTCAGGTGAAGGATGAAACCAATAGCCACTCTCTATTACTGATCAAAACCTGTTTACAATAGTAGCAGTCAGCCATAACATATTTCCTCCCCTTTCTAACTCTAAAAATATCTAATTTATAGATTCATTACTTGTACAAATGATATGCCACCTTACTGCTATCGAATTCCCACCTCAGAGACCTATTTCAAACATGATTACATCACCTGGAGGCTTCCTAGGGATATTTCTGTTTTGCAGATTTTGAATACAAAAAGGACTCTTCTTTCATTAATAGTTCAAAAAATAAATTTAATAACACTTATCAACTACAACCAACTAATTTTTTTAGTGTAATAGAGTGCTTATGTGTCATTATGCCACGTGAATGCTTAGTTGGACCTCCTCCAAGTCAAATGTTTACAATTTTTTCACAAATCTAGTTAGTGAAAATTCTAAAAATAGGCTTCAACTATGAGTGTATAATTTCCAAACCCTAATTTATTTGCAGAAACTGAGAGAGTTTTTTGTAGATGGACCTGTGTGAAAGAAAAACCTCTTTCATATTTCCAAAATACTTTTTCATTTGGTCTGAAATCAAACTTGAAGTTGACTTCGAAAATAGTCATGTTCAAAAATTTTCATAGCGTGTTTTAGTAGAGTGGGGAAAAAGGCTTTTCCATCAATCTTCTTGACTTATATTTTTTTTCTAACACCTTCATCATGTCATGACACCTTGCAATCATCAATCTCCCCCCATAAATCACGCCAAAACTATTATGAAACCAGCTCCAAAAATAGAAGAAAAGAGAGATCAACGCCTTAGAAATCAGCCACTTCGAGGGGGAAACCTCTAATACATTACATAAATGAATAATTCTTGGATCATAAAATTGACCAAAACATCCTTCTATATATAGGATTCCATGGGCCCACAATATAATCCTAGCCGACCTAACAATAACAACGTAAGGGCACAATAATAACAATATTGGGGTTACAGGGGTACAACAATAACAATAAGGGGACTACACTAATAACAATAAGGGACTAAACTAGTAATATATGGACCTAACATGCCCCTCTCCTTCAAAAAAGTGTTGTCCTCAACGCTTGATTAGCTCTAGGTGCTTCTTTATAAAATTCTCATCCTCCCATGTAGAATCTTCATTGGGTAAGTTCTTCCACTTGATGAGATACTCTGAAATTGATCGACTTCGTAGCTGTAGAGTTCTTATTTCTATGACCGCTTCAGGTTCTGTTAGTATCAATTTTTTCATACTTCCATCAGTGATCAAATTTTCTCTTTCGCATTTGCATAGTAGGAGTCCCATACCATAAATTTTCATCATTCCATTAGGTCATGGATTCATTTATGGTAGTGGTCTGTCATCAGTTTTCCCTCATGTGAAACTTGTTGATTCTCCTCTCTATGGTCTTCAGTCATAATTCACTTTCACTCTGAAAATCATGTTATTAGGTCATAGGTTTGGTCTCATTAGGTTCTAGGGTCTCATCATGGTCAAATTAAAGAGTCAAGTGTCAATAAGTATCTGCAAGGTCATGAGGGGGTCAAATAAGCTCAAAGGCACAGTATCTGGAAGAATCGAAGAGTTGTTCTATTAAGCTTAATGTAATTTTCACCTCAAAACATGTTTTGAGGTGAAAACATGATACTTTTCTTTTATTATCATTTCTTATGTACTTTTATGTTTTCATATGTAATAAGTTGGGCTTCAGAAGCTGTTATCTCTACATAGCCACCATCTTTCTTTTCAAGGTGTTTTCCACAGTATTTTCAGTGTAAAATCATGTTCTAAGCATGTTCATCAGAAGGAGCCCAGAAAGAGATTTCCAACGATATATTATACTCTCAAAACTAACTCCTGGATTGGAAGATATGCCTAAGTGAATGAAAGCCCCCAAAAGCCTAACCTTACCCCTTTTTCTCATTTGGTCCCTTAGATTTTACAACTTCTGCCTCTTCATATAATTTTAAAGTTTTTCATTGTAATTCCCTTCTTCTGATCTGATCGCAAATCCCCTTCCTCCGATCCAATCGCACCATCGCATCGCATAGGCCCGATTGACCCACCCTCGATCACATCTGGACCGTTGATTTTCTCAGCGATCTGACGGCCCACATTCGATCGTAATCGCCCGATCGCATCGCAACTTCACAGCATTCCCAACCTTTATCCCTACTCCCATGAATTTTTCCGATGCGATTGAATCCCGCCTACGCGCTCCCTCGATTGAATCTCCACCGTTGATCCGCCCTTCCGATCAGACGGCTTGCAAAGTCATCGCACCATCGCAATCAGTTTTTCGCGCAGCACTCTGCTCCCGACCCGCCGATGCAATGAATCGCATGTCGCTCATCGCATCACACAATCCCTCCACCATGTGATACACCCCCTCCCCTCTCCCGATTGTGATTTGCGATTGCGATTTGCGATCGCGATTTGGGCCCACCATCACTTTCCCTCCGCTGTTTTTCAATAAAAAAGGGGTCTCTTCTTCATTAAACAGAAAATTAAATTTTTAGTGGTTTCAAAGGAATTTTTCTTCGGCAATGGGTTTTTCTTCAAAAGGTAAAGGCCGAGAACTAAATACAGACACAGAATCATTTCGGCTTCTTCAGCAACGATTAAAAAGCGATCTGTCAGACTGCTTCTTTTCATTCATTGGGTATGACAGCAAACTTCTCCAAGCAGTCGAGTGTATTGCTCCTTCTTTTCAGGGGCATATTGTTGGTATTTTCCTATATTCAGATTTGAGTTTCTGGGCTATTGAAACGGCCCCTCTTTCTATGGATCTACCCCCCTCAAATTCTGTCTATTTAATGTAATTTCTGACTCATTTGTAAAGGGGAAAAAAAGGGTGGAATAAGATGGAAATCTTTCAGGACGCTCCGCGCTCCATTTGTAACAGTTTGGCAGGGAATTAATAAATAAATGCAGCACTGATTTATGGGATCCCTGTGGTATGGATTTTAGCACTATTATTTCCTTTGTGATCATCTGTTAAATTGTTATGTTTTCCATTCATTCATTCATATTTCTAGTTGAATGTTTTCAAGATATATAGGTAGAATCCATTGCATAATGCTCTGCCTTAGGAAATAATTCGATACTTGATGTTTTCTTCTATTTGAAAAGGATCCATATCCTATGCCCTTTTCAACTTCTCACCATTCTTACACATTCCATCATTATTAAATACAAATTTTTTAAAATCCCTGCCTACCTTGCCCCATAAAATACCCTGTATTTCTGATTTAATTCCCCAGTTTCAAACTGCCCAACCCCATCTGTTCATACAACCCTGAAAAATTTATAAAAACATTCCGAGTTTATTATACCTAGCCTAAAATCAGTTTGCAATTATAATTCATTGAATATTTTTCACGGAGAGAGCCCTCTCCTGGCCTTGTAGGGCTAGCTACAAGGCTGAGCGTGGTTTGAGGTTACCCTGATTTGCCTTCTTTCAGCCTAAGGTTCAAATTAGGTGCTAACAGGTTCAAATATGATTTTTCCTTCCTCATCAAGTTCTGGCAATATTTTTTGAACTAGAATATTTTCACCTATAACCTTTTTTAAGCATGAAACATGGAAAATTGGATGCACTTGCGAAGAAGCTGGAAGCTCCAATTTGTATGCCATAGTACAAATATTTTGCAACACCTTGTAAGGACCATAGTACTTTGGCGATAATTTATTATCCCTCTTAGCTTGATTGAGGGACATTTGTTTGTATGGTTGTAGCCGTAAAAATACCCAGTCTCCTACATCAAAACTTCTCTCGATGCGATGTTGATCTACCTGTTGTTTCATTCGATTTTGTGCCAAATTTAGGTTATCCTTTAAGAGTTGGAGAACTTCTTGTTGATGCTCGATTTGATATTCCACTGCTTGAACCTTATAATTTTCTCTTAAATATAATGTGATGGAGAGTGGATGATATCCATAAATTTCTATAAATGAGGTCATTTTTGCTGCAATATGGAAGGAAGTGTTATACCATCATTCAGCGAGAGGTAACCACCTGACCCATTGTGTTTGTTTATCAGATACAAAACAACGAAGATATCCTTCCAAACATTTATTCACTATCTCAGTTCGACCATCAGCTTGAGGATGATAAGATGAGCTATGAGCTAATTCTGTACCCAAACAAGAAAATAACTCCGTCCAAAAATTTCCAATAAAAATGGTATCTCTGTCGCTCACAATAACCTTTAGGTTTCCATGTAGCTTTTGAATTGTGTCCATAAATTTAGTAGCAATTGTACTTGCTTTAAATGAATGAGATAATGCAAAAAAGTTTGCATACTTGGTAAGTCTATCAACTACCACCATGATGACACTCTTTCCTTTGGACTTAGGTAAACCTGTGATAAAATCCATTGAAATCTCCTCCTAACATTGACTTGGAATGGGTAAAGTTTGTAGAATACATAGGGTCTTAATTATCTCAACTTTATTTTGTTGGAAAACCAAACATTCTGCCACAAACTTTTGAATATCAGATTTAAGACCATCCCAAAAAAATTCTTACTTCACCCTGCGGTAAGTTTTTAAAAATCCTGAGTGTCCTCCTAAAGGAGAAGTGTTCACTTCCAAAATAATCTTTTGTTTTAGTTGGGAATTCTTACAAATATATAAGTGATCTTTGTACCATAAGGAATCATTTTTCCAACTAAATGTATCAGATGTACTAGGATCTTGCTGCAACTTTTGAATGAGTTTCCACACTTCTTCATCCTTCTTCCATTCATCCCTTGCTTTGGTTATCCAATCTGGTTGGATAATATAAATGGCACAAAGCAATGCTTCCACCTCTTCATTCTTTCTTGAGAGCGCATCTACAACAACATTTCGCTTCCCTTTTTTGTAGATTATTTCAAATTCATAACACAACATCTTTGTGACCCATTTTTGTTGCTCTTCTGAAGATATTCTTTGTTCCAAAAAGTGTTTAAGACTATCATGATCAATTTTTACCTCGAAGTGTCTTCCCATTAGTTAAGGTCACCATTTCTTTAGTGCATGTAGTATTGCTAAAATTTCCTTCTCATAAATAGCTTTCTGTAAATACTTTCCTTTTATTGGACTACTTTCAAATGCAAGGGGTCTTCCTTCTTGCATTAAAACAGCACCAATTCCATTTCCTGAGGCATCACATTCCACAATAAAGGTTTTTGTGAAGTCTGGCATAGCTAAGACCAGTTCTAGGCACATTGCCTCTTTAAGATGTTCTAAGGCCTTAGTTGATTTAGGAGTCCATGAAAATTCATCTTCCTTCAATAATGTTGTTAGAGGTGCTGCTATTCTCCCATAATTCTTAACAAACTTGCGATAATACCCTGTTAACCCGAGAAATCCTCGCAACTGCTTTATGGTTGTGGAAACTTTCCATTCCTTAATGGCTTTAATTTTGTTAGGGTCCACTTTAACACCCTCGTGATATACAATATGACCCAGATATTCCACCTCTTGTACTCCAAAGAAACATTTGGACTTTTTTGCATATAATTGTTTCTCCTGCAATAGTTTGAGCACCCTGTCAACATGTTCAACATGATCCTTCCAAGACCTGCTGTAGATTAGTATATCATCAAAAAACACTAGCACAAATTTTCTAAGGAAGGGTTTGAAAATGGAATTCATCAACCCTTGAAATGTAGAAGGTGCATTGGTAAGGCCAAAAGGCATGACCAAAAATTCATAATGACCCTCATGAGTTTGAAATGTTGTTTTCGGAATATCTTCGGTCTTCATTCTAATTTGATGATATCCTGAACGAAGATCCAACTTGGTAAAATAAATTGCTCCATGTAATTCATCCAATAATTCATCAATCACAGGAATGGGAAATTTATCTTTAATGGTGGGCTTATTGAGCTCCCTATAATCCGGACACATTCGCCATGATCCATCCTTCTTGTGTACCAATACTACAGGAGCAGAGAAAGAACTTTGACTAGGTTGAATTATACCCGCCTCTAACATTTCTGCAATCATACGTTCAATTTCGCTCTTTTGAAAGTAAGGATATCTATAAGGCCTGATGTTTGGAGGAACACTTCCTGGAATCAATTGAATAGCATGATCATGATCACGAATAGGTGGGAGTCCTTTGGGAGTTTCAAACACCTTGGAATGATTGTCCAAGACTTGTTGGAGATCTGCAGAAATAGATGATTTTGATGTTGGAACTTCTAGTGAGCATAATTGTGCAATTACGCTTCGCTGTTCTTTCTTTAGAAGCTTTGTCATGACATTAGAGCTTATTATCCTTCCTGGCTTCCCCGCAATACCCCGTAATTCGACTTCCTTTCCTTCAGAAAAAAATTTCAAGAAAAGTTCTTGAAAATTAAAAGCTACCGTCCCCAAAGATTGTAACCATTGTACTCCTAGTACAACATCAGCACCTCCCATAGGAATGGAAAGCATTGGACTATTCAATACATATTCCCCCATGGTTAGCTTGATATTATAGCATTTTCCATAGAAATTTATAGTTCCTCCATTTGCAACCATCACTTGACATTATGGTGCTGGGTATAGGAAACAATTCAATTTCTTGGCTACCTTACAATGAATAAAATTACGGGTACTACCTTCTTGGCTACCTTACAATGAATAAAATTATGGGTACTACCTGAATCAATCAACACTATTACCTTTTTCTTCTTGATATGTCCTGCTATCTTGAGAGTTTGAGGAGTGGTAATTCCTGCCAATGCATTACACGATATGGTCAGACTCATTTCTTCCTCTTCTAGGGTTGGTTCCTGGTGTATATTTTCTTCTTTTGAAGATTCTTGTTCATTTTATTCTTCCTCTTCACAATCTATGTAAAATAATTTCTTATCAGCACACTTATGACCTTTAGTGTATTTGCTATCACAATTGTAGCAAATCCCTTTTGCTCTTTTTTCTTCCAATTTTTGTGGTTTCAACCTTCTAGGTTGTGGAAGTTTAGGAGTAGAAACACTTCCATCTTTACATGTGAGTGGTAGTCTCCCTTGTCGCCCTAATTTTACATTCAAATTTTCTTTCCAACCTGAATGCCTTTTCCAATGAATCAAGTTCCCAAACACGAACTTCATGTTGGATGTTATCTTTTAAAGTCCCTATGAATACATCAATCATGTGTTCCTCTGGAATATCATTTACCCTTATATTCAATTTTTGAAAGTCCTCAATGTGCTCCACCACTGAACCCTTTTGTTTGAGATTTATCAATTGGATAAAGAAGGTTTTTTTTTTGTATCCTCATAATGTGCTATCATTTCCTCCATAAAAACTGACCAAGCGACAATTTTTTTACGGGAGCAAAGCCATCGTACCATACAAATGTATTTTGTTCTAAATGTAAAGTTGAAATGTGTACCTTTTGTGTGTTTTGCACATTATTGAGATCAAAATATTGCTCCATATTTAGTATCCATGTTACGGGATCCTTGCCATCAAAATTCCTCATATCCATCTTTGGAATATGGTGGTTCTTCCATCCAACATTAGATTTTATGAAATCACGATTAACATTTATTTTGTTCTCATCATGAGTTTCCTCTACTATCTTTTCGCCATTAGGAAACATTTCTTGTATCAACTTTTCCAAACCTTCGATGTCTACTTTTAGATCATTATTCATGTTTTCCATGTTGTCTTTCATTTTTTCATTGATCTTAGCTTCCATGTCATCCATCTTAGCTTCCATGCCCACTTACATGCCATCCATCTTAGCTTCCAAACCATTCATCTTAGCTTCCACATCTTTCTTCAAACCATCCATATTATTTTCCATGCCTTTCTTCAAAACTTCCATTTCATTTTTTGTTGCTCTTTGCGATAGCGAAATTTGGTGCACTTGCTCTTGAAATTTTGATATCTCATGTTGTGTTTCTTCATCTTCATGAGTCATAGTAGAGCCTTCTGAAAGCTTAATGGGTGTTGAATTATTTTTAGGGGGCATTTTAGAACCCAATACTAATATCTATTCTTCAATATGCCCTTGGAATAAATTCAAACTAATTTTTTCCAAACGAGACTTATGTAATTCGAAAACAATACACACTTTTTTCTTGCTTTTGAGGAGCTCGATATTGAAACTGAATTATCTCTGTGATTTCGGATCTTTAATATTTGAAATTCGGCCCTGAATTAGCCCTCTAAATCTTCTTTCGAATGCCATGGGTCTGACCTAATTTGGATTCTTCAAGACAAATTTATTCCAAATCTCCAACGATGACCTAATTATGGACTGGTTCAATAGAGCGAACTTGTATGACTTGCCACGTGTCATTTTTCCTCCTTCAGCTCTGAAATTGATATACTGAAAATTGCAATCTATTTACTTGTGGCCAATTTTTACAGAATCTGAATCTGATGCTCAGAGAGAGAGTTATGATGTTTTTCCCACGGTCACCTCTTTGAGATGAAATTCGGGAGCCTTAAACTATCCTAACTTGCACAAATCATATCTCCAAAAATATTGTGAACCAAGATCTGAATATTTTACAGGAGGTTCCTCTAGATTTCAGCTTCGCACTATACAAATTTCAGCTTTTGAAACTTCGTATACGAAAAGTTATAGCGAAAATTTCATGATGACCAGTTTTATTTGAAATTCGGGAGCTTGAAAAAACCCTAACTTCCCCAGATCATATCTCCAAAAATATTGCAAACCAAGATCTGAAATGTTTACAGAAGGTTCCTCAGGATTTTCGCTTAGTGTTGTACAAATTTTAGCTTTTAAACCTTCGTAGAAAAAAAATTATTATGAAAATTCCACGATGACCTTTTTGGAGTATCGAAATCCTAGAATCCAAACCTCTGATACCAAATGTTATGAAACCAGCTCCAAAAATAGAAGAAAAGAGAGATCAATGCCTTAGAAATCAGCCACTTCAAGGGGGAAACCTCCAATACATTACATAAATGAATAATTCTTGGATCATATAAATTACCAAAACCTCCTTCTATATCTATAGGAGTCCATGGGACCACAATATAATGCTAGCCGACCTAATAATAACAATGTAAGGGCACAATATTAACAATATTGGGGTTACAAGTGTACAACAATAACAATAAGGGGACTACACTAATAACAATAAGGGACTAAACTAGTAATATAGGGACCTAACAAAAAATCACTTACGAGAATTTTCGTAGCTTTTTTTGGCCTTCAAGCCTAGAGCATGCTACGAAACTACCTGATAATGGAGAAAATTCCAAAATATTCCTTTCTCTTCCAAATTTCATCTTTAGGTATGAAAAGTGATATAATGAAATATGATCATGCAAACTTTCCTCTTACCCTCTTCAAAAAACATCATTTTCACCTTTAGCAAGTTTATTCATCACTAAAATGACTCTGTTTTTTTCTGAAAACATAAGGTTTAGAGATGAGCTCCTATCTCCCTATCCTTGATATATATTTCAAACTGAAGGAGGTTTTTGTAGGTCAGCATGTCTTTAATAAAAACCTCTCTTGGGTTTTTAAACCATTTCCATTTGTTCAAAATCTGCATTCTAAAAATATGTATAAAACAGGAAAATTCTGCATTCTGAAAATAGGGCTGAAAGACATCCATGTATCTCCAAATTTGTAGCACCTTTGAGAAAAGTGAAAGAGGTTATTGTTATATGATATGTACTTAATAATAAACTCTCTAATTTTCTTAAAATACTTCTCTTTTTTCCTAGAAACCGCCCTTGAATTTGACTGCTCAAAGTCAAAAAATAGTGAAATCCTCATATCCGCTACGAAATTATTAGCGATTTTCGTAGCGTTTTCTGCCTATTTTACATTTCATTCGCTACGAAAGTAGGAATTCTTGGCTAAAATGACCTTTTCAGAGTTTTAATCCTAGGAAATGAAATATGTCAGGAAATAATGACTGATGTGACATGAAAAGACTTGAATGGGGGTGGTTTTGGACCTTAGGATAGGCTAATAAGACAAATTTAAAATTTTCCTTTACCAAGTAATGAAAAATGAATTCTATGGCCATACCTTTGACACATGAACCTCTAAGACTATGTCAAATGATGTTTCACTTTTTTCTGAGTGATAATAGTGGCTCCACTTGGGATGGTGTGCCCTTGTGGTACACCAAAGAACCTGTAGTTCCAGTGCCATCCATCTTCTTAGAAATAAAAACTTTGAAATTTTCCAAACTTCCTTCAAAATATAATGGCCTTCACCTCGGGCTCAAGCTTGATGATTACTACTGAAAAACCAAATTTGTACCTACTAAAAATATGCTCAGTCTACTTGAGCTTATTTACACACACTCCTACCTACCCTAGCAACTGCAATCTTCATGTTTGATTCAAGAAAAATGAAACTTCCAATGAAGCTAGTCATTGATCTGATCTGACACTTGAACCTCTTGACTGCGCTTGAACCAAAAGTAAACATGATACGGAAATGACCAAGGAAACATAAGATGTATCTGATCTTCATAATGAAAATATACTGGAAATTTGGACTGTAGAAATCTTCCATGTAGTCAGCTATAGGATCATAGAAGACATAATTTGTTTGATGATTCTCAAGAAATTCTGCAGCTTTGGACAACTCTTATATGCTTTTCTCAGCAACACAAGATTTCAGTTGTATGTTATCAAACTGATTTTCAATTTGATTTTCAAGAACAAGGTATTCTTCCTCAATCTCAAAAGAGAAAGATAGCAGCACCCTCTCTTTGTGTTCTGGCATGAAAAACTTTTGAAAAGACTAACTTGATAATGAAGACTATAGGATTGAATTTGGTCTTCTAAAACTTCAATGTCCTTCTTAATGTTCTTAGCAACTTCATCCAAAAATTGAATCGTATCTTCTGACTTGCTCTCAAATGACTTTAAATAAGAAGACAAGGACAAAAAAAAAAATCATCCACTTCCTCATTAGTGTGATCATCATTCCATTGTTTAAAACCTTGAATGGAAGGAGAGTCTGCCACAAACTCTGTTATTTCCATCCATGTTTCCAAAAAAATAAGCCAAAAATCTGCAAATGACTTAATAGATCTGATAGGAAAGCTTCCAGTCCACTGTTTACATTTCTCTTGAAATGAATCATAGAACAATATGATGAAAATATCTTCATTTCTAACTCTAAGAAGCTCAATAAAGTCACAGAAATCAGATATATACTTAAATTTCAAACTCAAATCTTCTCCATTAAATTTTGGACCATTCCATAAAAAATATGTATCTTTAAGAAAATGATTTGGGAAGCCATAAATTTTTGAAAAATATATACATGCATACCTTGAAACAAGAATGGCAGCATCTGAGTTCTTCATAAGTCCATTGGAATCACCATGAAGCTATGAATATTTTGAATTCTTCAACAATGGAGTCACCAAGGTAGTTGCAACCTTGAACAGATTCTGAGCTCCTGATACCTTCAAGAGTTCAGCTTCAAAATTTCGAGAAAATTATATCTTCAGGCTCCCGGCAGATGCACCAAAATGTTATCACAAAATTGCACTTGATTAGCTGTTGATCAGACAACTCAATGTAAATATTTCAAACCAGCTTTTGGCTTAAGTTTAGCCTATTCAGTCCGAGGGCTCTCTCACAGATAATTTATGATATTGGTTAAAGATAAAGATATATGGCTAACTCTATGAATTGTTTCTTGGTTTTGTATGTTTGCAGGTTGAAAATATGAAGGCTTGCTACCATTGGGCTATGGAGTCAGTGACAGGGATCTTAATGAAAAAGGATATCCTTATGGAAGTTGAGGCATGTAGATACTTAAATGAAATTAGAATACACACATACATGGTTTACTCAATATATAAATGTTCAAAGGAAGTCAGAGCATGAGAAACATGAATTCTGAGTAATGAACATTAAGATACTGAAAGAAGTACATTGACAAAGATATCCAATCGTTTAGTGCTTGAAAGGAAGCCAGAGCATGCAAAGAAAGAATTTTGAGTAATCAAACATTAACATATTGACAGAAAGTAATAATATACATAAGAAATTGTTCATGAAAGTATCAAATGAATCTCAGGTGAAGGATGAAACTAATATCCACTCTCTATTACTGCTTAAAACCTGTTGACAATAGTAGTAGTCAGCCATAACATATTCCATCCCCTTTCTAACTCAAAAAATCTCTCCTTTATAGATTGAGTACTCATATAAATGATATTCCACATTACTCCCCTTGAATTCCCACCTTAGAGACCTATTTCAAACATGATTCCATCACTTGGAGACTTCCTAGGGATATTTCTATTTTGCAGAGTTTGAATACAAAAAGGAATCTTCTTTCATTAATAGTTTGAAAATAAATTTAATAGCCCTTATCAACTACAACCAACTAATTTTATGACTGTAATAGAGTGTTTATGTGTCATTATTCCACGTGGATGCTGAGCTGGACCTCTTCCAAGTCGAATTTTTACAATTTTTTCACAAATATTGTTAATGAAAATTATGAAAAATAGGCTTCCAATATGAGTGTATGATTTCAAAACCCTGATGGATTTGTAGAAACTGAGAGATTTTTTTTTATATGGACATGTGCTGAAGAGAAACCTCTTTCATATTTCTAAAATAATTTTTGATTTGGTCTGAAATCAAACTTTAAGTTGACTGTTAAAACAGTGATGTTCAGAAATTTTCGTAGCATGGGGAAAAAGGATTTTCCATAAATCTTCTTTACTTATTTGCTATTATAACACCTTCATCAGTCACGACACCTTGAAATCATCAATATCCCCCCATAAATCATGCCAAAATTGGATTTTAAATCAAAAAAGCACCTACAGGAATTTTGTGTAGCGTTTTTTGGCCTTCAAGCCTGGAGCACGCTACGAAACTACCTGATAATGGAGAAAACTCCAAAATATTCCTTTTTCTTCAAAATTTCATATTTAGGTCTATTATCATGCAAAATTTCCTCTTACCCTCTTCAAAAAACATCATTTTCACCTTTAGCAAGTTTATTCATCACTAAAATGACTCTATTTTTTTTATGAAAACATAGGGTTCAAATATGAGTTCTTATCTCCCTATCCTGGATATCTATTTCAAAACTGAAGGAGGTTTTATAGATAATTATTTCTTGAAGAAAAACCTCTCTTTCTTTTTTGAAAACCATTTCCAGCTATCCAGAATCTGCATTCTAAAAACATGTATAAAACAGGAAAATTATGCATTCTAAAAATAGGGCTGAAAGACATCCCTGTATCTCCAAATTTGTAGCACCTTTGAGAAAAATGAAAGATTTTATTGTTATTTGATATGTGTTTAAAAATAACCTCTCTTATTTTATTAAAATACTTCTCTGGTTTCCCAGAAACCGCCCTTGAATTTGACTGCTCAAAGTCAGAAAACAATGAAATCCTCATATCTGCTACAAAATTATAAGCCAATTTCGTAGCGTTTTCTGCCTATTTTACACTGAATTCTCTACGAAAGTAGGAATTATTGGATGAAATCACCTTTTTGGAGTTGTAAGCTTGGGAAATGAAATATGTCAGGAAATAATGACTGATGTGACATGAAAATACTTGAATGGGGGTGGTTTTGGACCTTAGGATAGGCTAATAAGAAAAATTTAAAATTTTCCTTTACCAAGTAATGAAAAATGAATTCTATGACCATAAATTTGACACATGAACCTCTAAGACTATTTAAAATGATGTTTCACTTTTTTCTGAGTGATAACAGGGCCAAAAAAATCAATAGCCCATTTTTCAAAAGGCTCAAGGACTACCTGGGGCTGTAACGGCATTTCATCTGATTGATGAGGCTAACCCATCCATTGGCAGTTATCACACCTTCAGAAATAGTTTTTTTCATCTTGGAAGATTGAGGGCTAGTAATATATCATATGTAACACCTTATGACATGTCCGTTTATCTGCAAAGTGTCATCTGCAAGGGCCATCATCAGCATCCTTCAAGAAATCATAGATGGCATCCTCTCCTACATAGTGTCGGATTTGTTGGTCGAGCCCTATATGAAAAAACTATCCTACTATCCAAGAATAACTGGAACTATGATGAATAATATTCCGTTTTTACCTGTATTACAAATGATGAGGCACCTTCCTTGTATTAAGATAATTAGCAATATCCTCATACCATGGAGTATTAGTAGAAATTGCAAAAAGATGCTCATCTAGAAAACTATCTTCTATGGGTGTACCTTCATCGCTGGTATCTAGTCTGGACATAAAATCAGCAACTACATTATCCTTCACCGGTTTATCTATGATAGTAATGTAAAATTCTTGAATTAACAATAACCACCTTGTAATATGACCAAGGGTGATAGGTTTATTCATCAAGTACCTTATTGTTGTGCGATCAATATGCACAAAAGTAGGATATCCAGTAATGTAATACCGAAACATCATAAATAACAGCCAGGAATAATTTTTTAGTTAACGTATAGTTTAATTCAATGGGAGTCAAATGATTGTTGACATAATAAACTACATATGGCTTCTTAGAAACTACCCCAAGTGTTGTCTGAGAAGCATCAGTATGGATATGAAATGGGAGTTTCCAGTCAAGACCTCGTAAGATTGGAACTTCACAGACTAGTTCCTTGATCTTTGCGAAAGCCACTTCATAGTTATCTGTCTACAGAAATTATGCATCTTTACTTAACAGCTGAAAGAGTGGACATGCTATCTTAGAAAAAAAAATTCTATAAAATGTCTATAATATCCAGCGCAACCAATAAAACTACATACCTGTGTTGGTATCTTAGGTACAGGAAAAGGCAATATTACCTCTACCTTGGTAGGATCAACTCAAATTCTAGCGGCTGAGAGCAAATGTCCCAGAACTACTCCCTCTTCCCTCATCATGTGACATTTTATTGTACTCAGAGAAACATGGGTTTTTTTGCATCTTTTGAGTACCTTTTCTAAGTTTTCCAATCCTTCTTCAAACGAATCCTCGTATTGAGTAAATTCATCCATATAAATCTCGACATTGTCATCAACCAGATCATAAAACATTCCTAATATTGCCCTCTGAAATGTTGCGGGCTCATTACAAAGACAAATTTGAAGGAATCGGTATGCGAAAGTTCCCCAAGGGCATGTGAAGGTAGTTTTATATTGATCCTCAAGATCTATTTGGATCTGGTTATACCCACTAAACCCATTTAGAAAGGAGAATAACTTCTTCCCGGCTAAAGTATACAGGACTTGGTCAATAAATGGCAAAGGGAAATTATCCTTTTGGGTCGCTTTATTTAATTCCATGTATTCCACATAGATCCACCACTTACCATTATTTTTAGGAACAATAACCAGTGGGGTTACCTATTGAATTTCTGAGATGGGGTAAATAAATCCTACATCCAGTAACTTTTGAGCTCGTCTTTGACAATTTTCTTTAAGGCGGGGTTCATTTTTCTCTGGGGTTGTATCGGAGGTTGACAATATTCTTTAATGTATGTATGATGAGTGCATAAATCGGTAGGGATACCATTCATATCTATATAGTCCTAGGAGAAGGCTTCCTTATGGTCTCGAAGGACCTTCAGGAACTGTTCGATCTGGGATGCCAAAAGGTTTGGGTTAATGTTTAATGTATTCTCTAGTTTGATTTCAATGGGGATACTATCATGAGATGATATTACACATATATTTTCAATTTCATTTTTTGGTTCAATGGTTTCCTACATATTACAGGTCATGGAAGATTCTAGGAATTGATGAATTGAGTCATAAATGGAATGGGGATTGTTGATAAAATTACTGATGGCATCATCCTCTGTTTCAGTTTTAAAATAAAGGGCTTGTCCAATGGTAAGGACTGGTCTGAGTTCTTCATTTTAAAATTCTGACCCTTCTAAAGGTAGGGGGTTTTATTTGGATGATAGTTTATCTGATGGGCTTGGTTCTGCAAGGGGATAAAGAATGAGATTATTTGTGACCTTCCATTAGATATAACCATATTTCCTAACTGAAACCCAATATAGGCATCTGCAGTTTCAGTCCAAGGTCTTCCTAAAATCAAAGGGTGGCCGCCAGCTAGGGACTGTGTTTGTAATACCAAGAGATCAACGGGATAATTCCTTGATTCTATTGAAATGGTGATGTCTTCCAACTTCCCTAATGGTCTTACTATAGATCTGTCTACCAATTCTAAGACATTTGGAGTTGGTTTAATATTTTGTAGACCTAATGTAAGCATAGTTTCAGAGGTGATAACATTTATTGCGACCCCCAAATATACCATCATATTCGGAATGTCGACTCCATTAATTTGTATTGTCAGGATTGGGTTCACTGGATCCCTGTATTTAATAGGTATAGACTTACCCAACATGATGTTAGACAGCTTCCCCATAACATGAATGGTGAGTGGATCCCTTGATTTCTTTCCAGGCTTTTTGGAGCAATATTATTTGATTGTTTTTTCATAAATTGGCACATCCCTCATAGCTTGAAGTAAGGGGATTTTGACAAACAATTGTTTCAGTTCCCCTAAAAATTCAAACTCTGATCAAGGGTTTTGTTTACTTAGGGCTAGTATTTCAGGATAAGGTGAATTATTTTAACGTTCCTGAATAACAATTGGTTGAGGAGGGCATTGATTTACAGAGTCTTGGTTTGATTCATCCTCAACTATTTGAGGTTCTGGTTCCATGAATTGGTCATCAACTTGTTCAATGATAATTGGTGAATTCTGAGCATTCACTACCTAAATAGATCGCAGATTTATCTCATTACACTTTGCGATAAAGATGCTATATGAAGGAAGGTTGAGAGTGTCAGCCTGCTGAACTCCCTTATTGTTAGGATTTGGATTAGGTTGTATTGGAAGCTAAGGATGAAAGGGAGGATTTCTTGAGGGAATTTTAGAAGGAAGTTGCATTTTTTGTTGTGGCATAAGTTG
Source organism: Pinus albicaulis (assembly GCA_034641835.2). Classification (NCBI taxonomy): domain Eukaryota; kingdom Viridiplantae; phylum Streptophyta; class Pinopsida; order Pinales; family Pinaceae; genus Pinus; species Pinus albicaulis. Next base: position 1,341,211,144 of record CM076574.1, read on the forward strand.
GGGAAACTGTCCCTGAGGACACAGTTCACGCAAATTATGGGACCATGAAGGGTTTGAGCTAGTCTGAGGGAACCAGGACTGCCAAAGTGGGTATTGACAATACTGAGGCCATGCAAGTGAAAAAGGTACCGACTGAGGGCCAATATTTAGATTACTGAAATATTGATAAATTGCTTGAGGCATACCTTGATTCATATTTGGTGGTCGCGGCTGCCATGGCTTCTTGGATCCCATGAAGTACAGTTGATCAACCTCTTCATTTGCCCCTTGAAAGACAGATTTTATTCTTGGAAGAGAAGGACATGAGCTGGTAGAATGAATTTTTTCACATATTTCACAAGCCTCTAAAGTGTTTTATGGACATTGTTTTAGTGGATATTTCTTCCAACATTGAGGGCAGAATATGGCCATGGTCTTCTCCAATTCCATTTTCTTATGTTTTTCTTGTAAACTGTCCATCTGAGCGGATAATGTACTCAAGATATCGGTCCTCAAATGGTCCAGCAGATTTCCAATTTCGACCTTTGTAACTCCCCCGTTGGATGTCTTCACGGTCTTAATTCCATGTTTATTCCTTGTAGCTCCTCGTGAACACTGAATGCATAACCCACAGATGGTGTCGAAATATTCTTTCGATATATCCCCCTTTCCTACTATGTTCAACAGTTCCAGAGACTCTTCCCTTAATGCCCAGAGAAAGATGATTTTCAAGATGTCCTTGTCCAGGTCACTATGGCCTAATCTCTGGAAAGTATATTTGAAATGTTCCACACAATATTCCATATTCTCGTCCTCATTCTACATAAATTTAAAGATTTCTTCCTTGATATCATGGTATTTGCAGCAATCGTGATACTTCTCCAAGAAATTTTTTTCATATCATCCCATGATGAGATAGTTCTTCCCCCTAAACCCATAAACCATCACAAGGTCGTATCTTTGAAGGTAGTAGGAAATATTTTCAATTTCTAAGCATCAGCTATATATTCGTACCCTCAACAGACAATGTCGAATTCAAAAAGGAATGTGTCTGCATCTTGAGAGGAAAGCCCATGTAAATTAGGTATTGTTGTCAAAGTAATGGGCTTCATTGGCGCATCACCTCTGTTGGGGTTCCCATGTTTTGGCCAGATTGGCAAGACCAAAAGATGAGACAACATCAAACCACTTTCAGACCTTAGGATCTAGCCCTCCTGGGTTCAGAGAGGCATCTCTCTATATAAGCAAAGGTTTTACGTCTTTGAAGCTCTAAAGTCAAGATGTTAGGCTAGTTATAGGCTCCGGGTTTGTTTGTTTGATTTTTGTTTGGTTGTTGGGAATCAGGAAAGAAGGTTTCAATACAAGACAAGGATGAGAAAAGAGGATTTTAGGCAAAGGAGGGATGATTCAGGGAACATTGAGACCATTGGGCAAATGGAGTCAGGAAAGGGTTTACTTGCTATTCAATATGCAGGCTTTCAGTTGGGCTAGTCATCTAAAGCATTGGATCTTAAAGATGATAGTGTGGCATGAGATGGTAAGAGAGAAGGTTGAAGCAAGGAAACCTCCAAGGTGACCTTCAGGAATTAGACCCAGGGACAGGACATACCATTGAACAACCTGTGATCCAGAACCTAAAGGCTAACTCTTTAGACAAGGAAACATAAAAGATTTGGACACAAAGGTGAAAACCTGAGATCAGAGAGACTCTTTGAACTCTCAATGCTTCGGCCTCCAACTCAAGGGAACTTAGAAAGATTCAATTAACTGAAAAGGATCCTATTGAGACAGAGACAAAGTTCTAGACTCCCAGTATCCCAATTCATTCAATTAAAACCTACCAAGCACATCTAAGAACTGATTCATTAATTCATACATCAGCTAGCAACATATGGAACTACTACACTGGTTAAATTAGCTTGAAATCAATCCTCAGATAACACATGCAGCAGAAAACATTGAAGGCAGGGAGAGTAGAAACATAGGGTACCTAACAAGGGTAAATCCTATGCCAAATTTCTAATGCGTGCCAGAAGAAATGAAATGTAATGAATTAAAAAGGAAAACATAGACAGAGACAGAAAAACATCACCGTTGCTTTAAATCAGGATCCAAAGGAATGTGCTTGTCATATTAAAGAGAAACACTAGTCAAGTACAACATTACCAATAGCTTGATATTCAGTCTGAAAACATCTTCCTTGGCCTATCTTACAACTTTACACAGAGAACATGTCACAAGAGAAACAGCTTGCAATTCACAGATAGCCAATCAACAACCTTACAATGATTTTCTTCATGGATTTTATATCTGAAAGAGAGGTAGAGGAGGTAGGTGAAAAACTAATGCAACATTAAAACTTAGAAGAGGAAGAGGGCCGAGACCCCATTCTGTTTTAAATTCTGGGCATTTATCTCTGGTACTCTTTGGATGAAAAAGTGGTCTTCATCGGGCTGCAATTTACTCCAGGTATGTCTTTGATGTACTTGTTGTAGCACCTCTGCAATACTCTGGTGAATCTGAACAAATAGGTCAATAATTCAAGTCTGCCATACTGTGTAACAAATGCTTTTGATATCATAGGACTGTTGTCAGGGGGGGGGAATTCTCATGGACACTACGTAAACTGAAATCGTATGAGTACCATGTCCTTTCTCAGGAGGAAACATTCTGCTGATGCAAACACCCTGATGATATGGTTTTTTGTGCATTGGATCTTCTTAGTGATCCACGGGGTCTTAGATATGGTACCATGCCTTTGAAATGTTGGGTTAAGGTTCAAAATCTTCAATTACAAGCCCTAAACTCTCTACTTTCTCACTAATACTCTTTGCCACTCCATTACTGTCTCTGACTGTGAAAACTTCGAGTTTTAATGGTGCTGGGGAGGTTTGATAGTGTCGTGCATTGTACAATGATGAAATCTTTCCTGTTAAATCCCTCCCAAACATTTTTCTGCAAAATCAGGCTCGAACAATGGCCTTCTCTGTGCTCTGTCACTGGAACAGTGACTGTGAACAGTGGAGGTTTTCACCACCTGAAACCCTGCAAAACATGAAAACACGTAAAGAAAATCCATGCATGGGGTCGGCAGACGTAATGGAGGGCTGGAGGACAGGTGGTGGAATTGTGGAGATGCATTTGGAAGATGGATGGAGAGGAATTTTTAAGGTAAAACATTAAAAATTGACCTTCGGATGAAATATATAGGGAATGGACGAAAATGCGATGAAAACACGTGGAATGGTGACGTGGCAGGACTGGGTCAATGGCAGGGTGAAAATTAAATCCGGACTGCCCGATCTCAAGAGGAGACTGACAGTGGAAAACTCATCGGAGGGCAACGGATGGTGGGCCAGGGGTCGCCTTGCCTTGAGCTAACTCCCGAGCATCTTCGTGGCGCGATCACCGTTGGATGGACAGCTTCAGATCGCACGGTGTATGCGCATATCGCGTCGGGTCCACAGTCGAACGTTAATGCGCGATGGGAGGTGGTTTTTAAATAGTGCTCGAAGACACGTGTCCTGCGGTGAATGGCATCGTTGCGAAATGAAAAATACCGCCCACCTTCCAAATGCAATGCGATAGAAACCGTCGGTTTCTGCACAGGGCGCGGCGCGGGGACCACCGGGGTGGATGAAATACGGACCGTCGATCTACGGATCAGATCGATGATTTTGATATGATCAGAGGGGTGAACGTGAAACGAAAGGTGCTTGTGATGGCCGTCGGATGCCGGGAAATCGACGGTTAATAGCGCTCCCGATATCCAATCGCATTAAGCGTCTTTCGGGCTAGCGCCTGGTTCTAGCGCTGGGTCATGTGGGGGGAAAATGGTTCTGGGGCTGAGCCGAAAGGGGCTGAACCTGAAAAGTGAATAATGTGGGTTTTTTGGCCCATTTTCAATGGAATTTAAGGCCAAAAGGGGTAACGGTAGGGGAAAAAAAGGGGTATTAAACCAAACAAAGGGTATTTGAAGGTTTTAAGAGGGGAATGAAGGTGACTTAGAATGTTTAGGAGGGGTTTGGGGGGTAAAAAGGGATACTTTGACACTAATTAAAAAAGGTTAAAATGGGACATTCTACAGGGATATAAGGGGAAAATGAAGGCCTCCTTGAGCACATTTTTTTACAATCAATGAGGCTCTCTAGATGGAAACAGTAGTGAGAGTCCTTTTGAAAGGCAATGGACACACAGAGGCTTTAAGGATGATGTGTTTTCAAAGGGAAATGCATTCTTTGAAGGTTCAAAAACATTTTGGACCCCTGTTTTCTTGTCAAAAATTCATAGGGGGCTAACAACCTCTAATATCTCCAATTGGGAATTAGATCGAGGAAGTTGCAGGTGCCATGAATATTTTCCAATATTCACTTGGGAGCTCAACAAGTTCTGCAATAGATGGTTGAATTCATTCTTCAACATATGGTTGAGTTTTTTTAACAGCGCTTGGCAATATGAATTCCTTCAAATATTCTTCTCCTGCACTTGGAATCCTCGTGTTATCCTTGATAACAACTAGGTTTGTCTAGGTTGGTCTTAGGTAAGTTTGGTTAGGTCATTAGGGTGAAATAAGGTCACGAAGTTCATTAATTTGAAAAAAATGTACATATGTGGGGGTCTTAAAGGTCATCATTAAGGTGATAGGTGTCAATTTGAAATAAAAATCCCAAAAATATCTTGTGCAGAAGTGAAATTGGAAATTTCATGTAAATTTGGCACTTCTACACAAGTTTGTCGCAAAATCAGTGTAAAATAGTCATAATTCACTACGAACTTGCCTTAAATGCTTTGTTTTTGCTACAAGGGGAATTTTTGGTGTTTTGTAGAATTTAGTGTTTTTTTGGAGCACATGAGTCATCAGGAGATGCTGAAGTGTATCAGTAGAGACACATGTTGGTCAGAACACTCAACAAGGAGGGTGATTAGGCTATCATTTTTGTCACAGCATCAAACATAACAATACATCCTAAAATTTTGAGAAGAAAAGCCTAGATTCCATTATGGCTATTCATCACTGGTTCATGGTTATTACCACCTCAAACAAATTTTTTTGGTTCAATGGAGATAGTGCAGACAAGCTAAAGAAAAAGGCTTGAAAATGATCATGGTGGATGAACCTGCTGCCTTTTGAGGAGGGTAAGACATGTTTTGAGCAAATTTTGGCTTATGATGCTCCATCTCATCATTTCACATATATATGGACATTTTTTTAAGGTAAGAAGTGGAAATTTCAAAACCTGGAAAATATCAGGCAAGTTCATAGCGTACTCTAGGCTTAAAACCGAGTTTTCGCTACAAACTCGTTGAAGATTACTTTATGTTATAATTTCAAAAAAAAAAAAAAAAGAGGAGTGGGTAAAGGCATGTATTTAAGTCTTTTGGCCTAATGAAGACCCTCCAATGAGCATAGAATTCAAAATGGTTGCAAAAATTTCCAAATTCAAAATGCTACGAACTCTCCTGAATTTTCTTGTACATGACTGTTTTAGCAGTCAAGTTGAACTTCAATTTCTGACCCAATGAAAATTAATTTTTTAAATGTGAAGGAGGTTTGTCTTTAGCACAAGCCCATATACAAAAATTATCTCATTTTTTTGCAAATACATCAGGGTTTGGAAATTATGCACTCATATATGAGGCCTATTTTTCATAATTTTCCCTAACCAGATTTGTGTAAAATTTGTAAAATTCAAATTGGAAGAGGTCCAACTTAGCATCCACGTGGTATAATGACACATCATCAGTCCAGTACACTCAGAAAATTATTTGGTTGTGTTAGGCCTCCATATTTTGCAAGATTGGCAAGTACAAACGCTGCAGAGCCTACATCAAAACCACTTTGGAATCTGAGGATCTAGCCATCCTAGATTCAGAGAGGGATCTCTCTATATATGTGTTTTCAAAGATATTATCTTTAAGGCTTATGTATGATATTAGGCTAGTTGTGAAGAACAAGGGTTTTTTTTGTTTTGGTTGGGCAGGATAACATGAAGATGAAGGAAGTCTGTATGAAGGGTGAAGGTGTGAGTAAGTGAAAGAATGGTTCAGTTGATAAGATAAGCAAGGAACAACATCCATCCATTGGGCTATGGAGTCATAATAGGATTTAATTGCATAGCAAGGTTTAAGAGTGGTCCATGGGGCAAGTCATCTATGTCAAAGGATCTCATTAAGTTGATTTTATGGAATGAAACACTAAGAAAGTGATGAAGCAAACATATAAGGAAACAAAGAGCAGCTTAAGATCAAGTAAGGACTTTTAACCTAGCCTGCTTTCAGCATACTCAAAGGAAGGACACAAAGAAACCTAAGATCAGGTAAGTACTTTTAAACTATCCTGCTTTTGATATACTTTATAAAGGAAAACATTTAAAAAACAAAAAATAGCTAAAGATCAGGTAAAGAATTTTAACTTAGCCTGCTTTCAGCATATTCTCAAAGGAAGACATTCATGATCAACATAAAAAGTAGTCTAAGATCAGGTAAGTACTTTTAAACTAGCCTGCTTTCAACATACTCTTAAGGGAACTTTTCAAAGCAACTGTTGGAGATAAACTAGAGGACAGGGCTAACCATAAACTTCTCTAGCTCAACGTTAATTAGCAGACTTTTCAAGAACATTCAAAGACAATGTCTCAATTTGTACTCAGGAAACATGGGCTTACCAACACTTCACTGGTTATACTCTATTGAATTACCTTAAAAATACATTTAGAGGAAAACATAAAGGATAAATATTTATCAGTGAGACTTAGGGTAATTCAGAAGTAATTCCTAATCTATATTTGTTGTTCTTTATCAGAGAAAAGTGGACAGAATGAAAACATAAAGCAAATAAAAATTACAGTGAGAAACACATCACCATTGACATAGACCAGGATCCCATAAATCATCTATTGTATTTGATGTTCAAAGCAGTTACAATCTTCAAGTCCAGTGGGTCTTTACAGCTTCAAACTTCTCATCTCAGCTTATGTATCTTCAATTCCTAACAGAGCTACAGCATGCTTCAACAACTATTTACATTCAACGGGTATCCAAAGGCCAACCTGTACACTTTCTTCTAGAGAAGTATTTATAGAAGAATGAGAAGGTGGAGTGAAAGAAAGGTTTATCTGTTTAATTAATGCAGAGTAAGTGCTTCTCGGCCTTTGAAGGGCCAAATGGAGAAGTTTTCTAATGTTTTAACTCTGCTAATTGATTATTACATTAAATTTCATCAACTTCAGTCACTTTTGTTTACTTTGGGGGTTTTTGGTAGGCTGGTAATTAATTCTGAGTTGTCTTTAGAAATATCTCTGACTATATAATTAATATGCATGCTTTTTAGGTGAAATCAGCTGGTAGGTGGCATTTTGAGGAGTAATAGCCTCCATGATGTGGCATTCGGAGGCTCTTCTGCTAATCTGTCTCCTTTTGTGGCTTTAAAACATTATTATAACCGTGATTCTGCTTTATGCCTTGATTAATCATCCTTGATGCTTTTGAATCTTTCGTACTGATTGTATTCACCTTAGAACCATTTTAACCTTAAAACCATGGATTTAAACTTTTAACCCTTTAATCGATGTGTCAACCTTTTGACTTTGACTGTTCACTGGCTTTTTCTTTATTCTATTGTTTTAGTCTTTAAACATTGATCTGCCTGACTATTTTATCCTTTAAACCATCCCTTTCCTTTGCTTCTCGGCCTTCTTTGAAGGATTATGCTTTTTTGCGTTCAATCTTCATGTGTTCACCCTTTATCCTTAAGTATATGATTGGCTTCTTCTTAGTCCTTTGTATCAATCTTTAAACTGTGTTTTAACTTTGAGAGGTGGCAATCTTAAACTACGCTCCTTACTGAACGATGCAAATGCTTTTGGCTTTAAAAACTATTAACAAACCTGCAAAAAATCACAAATAATTCATACAAAATCATGTGGGTTGGAAGAACTGCATTCAGTGGTGGGTGGAGGCGGTGGAGCAGTGCAGAGGAGATGAAAATGCAGGCGAAAGAGGTTTTATGAAGAAAACCGGTGAAAATCTGGTTTAAAACTGTATTTTGGCACGGAAATGGGTAAAGCGGTTTTGAAATACCATTGGTGGTTTTCGTGCGACCCTCGGGTAGTAAGTGGTTTTGACCGAAGGGAACGTGATCCAATTAGAATGTGCCACGCGTCCTCCAGAAACCATTCTTTTCGCGCGGTTAAGGTTCGATTTATTTTTTGGGAAATGAGCACAAAATGCAATGCCAACCGTTGGATCTGGGGGAGCAGATCCAATGGTGGAGGAGCGAGAAATGGAAAGGTGCACGGCGGATTGAACAAGTGGAGGCTAGGTGTCAAACAATGATTGGGGGAGCGGTTTGTGTAATGGATGGTAGGCTTATCGCATCGGTGTTTCGCCAAGGAACAAGGCAAGGGGGAAAGAGCAAAGGAATTCCAATTGCGCGATGCGATGGGGGCTTAAGGAGTGGGTGCTAAGGTATGGTCTCATGGAGGAGTAGGTGACCAGGGGCGGAGGAGAAGGGGGCTTATCGCATCGTTAGGGGGAACAAAGGAAATGGGAGAGGAAAGCGAGGTAAGGAACGGCGTCGATGCGATAATAACTTTGCGATGTGATGAGCGCTTAGCGCCCGGTCACGGGTGCAGGGACATATGAAAAAAGAAGCTGGGGGCTAAGCCAATAGAGGGCTTAAGCCTATTTGTTTTAATAAAAGGGGAACGTTTAGGCAAAAAAGGGGTTTTTATGGGTTTTCTCAAGTTCCGATAGTTAAGAAGGGAGGTTTTTACACCATAAAAAGGGATTTTTATGAGTTTAAAAGGGTTTTGAAGGTTTTTTGAGGAGTATGAGGGTAAAATGAGAAGGACAAAACGGATTTTTTTTCAAGGAAGATGAATGATATGGGGGGGTGGGGGAATTGAGAAAATGAAATGATGAAAATGGGGCATTTTTTAGGAAACAATTTTGTTTGGGAACAGCAGCTTTTATTGGTGGATTTTTGAAGGGAAAAGCAGGCTTTTGAAGGGAACATCAATAAGGAACAGCACTGCTAGGAAACAGCACTGTTAGGGAACAGCACTAAGGAACAGCAGACTTAAAGAGTGAGTAATTTTCTATGAAAATAATATTTTGAAGGCTCAAGACCTCTTTTTAGTCATCATTTACCTATGACAAAATTTACAGATGGCTAACAGTGGCTCCACTTGGGGATGGCAGCTCCTTGGAGGTGTCAAGAATCTTCAGAATTTGATCTCTGGGATGTAGACCTATGCCTTATCTGCGACAGCCTCTTCTTCTTTGATCATGCTGCTTTAGAAAAGATGATCAGTATTTCATATCAGCAAATAAATTCCTCTCAATCTTTCTACCTACATAGCCTACTTCTCCTAGCATTCTTTTTCTTCATAAGGTGCATTTGGACTTGTAAACCTTAAACATCAACATTTTATTCTTTTGAAAAACAAGAAAAACTAATCTAAATCTACCCTTATTTCTTCCATGAGTTCGGATTAGACTGTTGAACTCATAAATTCTCTACCTAAGCTACTATCTGCCAAGATTAGGCTGTCTGACATATTTTATTCTTTATTTTCTAACACATAAATTTAAAGACAGTCAAACCAGGGTTAAGCAGTCTGATTTAATGTGGGACTATGGCATAAAAACAAGCTGCACATAGAATCAATTTGCAGAAATTTGAAACAAAATTGTGAAGGCTTAAGATTAGAAAATCAAAGAGCATCCTTCATTCTTTTTTGGAGCTCTGGTTTTGATATTTTTAGAGCTGTCTTCTTCTTTTCCTGGTTCAAGTTTTTAGCACATTAGAACCAATTATTTTTCTTCTTTTTGGCTCAGATTTTGATCTGATTAGAGCCATTCTTTCTATCCTAATCTATTCTACTGATAAGCCAAGATTGAATAGTTTGGAAAATCTTCTTCACTAATCTATCAGCAGAAAATTGAAATCTATTTTAGTCATGATTAGGCTGTATGACTAAATAGCAGTGTTTTCTTAAGTAGTGGCATTTAAGCTTGCACACTTTCAGAATTTTTCTCTTTTTTGGTATGGGGTTGTACCTTTCTTCTTTTATTTCTTCCCTCTTTTTTCTTTTTCTATTGTTTTTGTGTTTTTCTTTTTCTAAATAGAAAAGTAGTGATATATACAATGAACAGAAAGCTTTTAAAAATAAAAATATCAGTTAACAGAAATAATTTTAAGAACCCTGTCGTTGAAAGGACCTCCAAAGTATTCAGCTCCATCCAACTCTTGCAGAAAAAATGCATTGTTTCCAATGGTAGATTGGATAAGATAAGGGCCTTGCCATAATTTATCAAATTTTCCATGTTTGCCCTTATCTTCTCTTCTTGAATCCCATTTTAAAACTTTATCACCAATCTTGAAATCACTTGCCTTGGTTCTTTTGTAAAACAGCTTCTTGATGTTTTCTTGTAGTTGTTGTGCTCTGATGTAAACTTCCTCTCTAGTTTGTTGTATATGTATAGTCTAGTTTATTCTCCTTGTTACATCATCATGCTCATACTGTACTTCCTGGATCAGCTTTATGACTGGCACTCCTAAACTGGTTGGAAATATTGCATCAATCCCATAAATTAGCTGGTAGGGAGACATTCCAATGGATTTTTTAACTGTCAATCTGTCTGCCCATAATGCATGTACTAGCTTATTGTGCCATGATTTCTTGTTATCTTCCAGCAACTTCTTGATAATGTTTACCATACTTTTATTTGAGAATTCCGCAAGCCCATTACCTTGGGGGTAATAAGCTGTGGAATGACCCAATATAATCTGATACTTATGACAGAACTCTACCATCTTCTTAGATCTGAATGCAGCAGCGTTATCAGTTATGACCTTTCTAGGACAGCCAAATCTAGAAAGTATATGTTTTTCAAGGAATGAAATGATGACTGGGACTGTGGCATTCTTAGAGGAGATGGCTTCTATCCATTTGGTAAAATAGTCTGTTGTTGTGAGGATCCATCTATGTTGGGTAGATGAAGGAGGTTGGATTTCCCCAATGAATTCTAGACCCCACTACTGAAAAGGAGCTTCAATAGTGATTGGTTGCAGAGGTAAGGGAAGCAGTTTTCTTTTGCCTTCAAAAATTTTTCATTTGTGGCAGGCAGTAATCATTTTGTGGACATCTTGAAAGAGAGTGGGCCAGTAATAACCAGCTCTAAGGATTTTATTAGTAGTTGGCTTCCAGTAGAGGTGGCCTCCACATTCTCCTTCATGAAACTCGTGCTTGATCTTATCTGCATCATTCTCAGGCAAACATTTAAGCAATAATCCACTAGCATTTTTCCAATATAAAAATTTATCCAAAATGCAGTAATTTACAGCCTTCAACTTTAAAAATATTGCCTTTTTTTTGACAAACCAAGAGGGACATTAAGATTGAGAAAAACATACAAAATATCAGCATACCAGGATGAATTCAGAAAATGATCTTCAATAATTTGAGTTGAAAACTCCTCTTGTTCATCTAATGCATTAACATGTTTATATCAAGAGCTTGAAAGTTGGATTCAGCCATAAGTCTTGCTAGTCCTTGACCTTTTATGAGTTTAGTGGGTTTGATTTCTAAGTCATACTCTAAAATTACAGCAATCCATTTTCCTCTTTTTCCATCTTGATCTTGGGTCAATATGTCTTTCACAACTAAATGAGGCATAAATGCTATGGTGTGGGAATGTAAAATGTAAACTCTGAAGTCTTTTAAGGCTTTGACTAAGGCAAAGGATTTTTTTTCCATTATGTTTTACTTCAGAGGTGCATCTCTCAATGCCTTGCTAAAAAAATGCAATGGGCTACTCTTGTCCATTCAAGTTTTTCTGTAATAGGACAGCAGCTACTGTGTGTTCTGATGCAAATGAAAAAATGAAGAAATCTTTTGAAAAATCAAGACTGATAAGAACTGGTGCTTTGGTGAGTGCTTGTTTTACAAGTTCAAATGATTTCTTTGCTTCTAAGTTCCATTTAACTCCTTTTTCTTTCTTAAGCATGTTTGTTATGTTTCTAAGGAGTTCAGCTAGATTGGGTATGAACCTTCTCAAGAAATTAATCTTCCCAGTGAAAGATTGAAGTTCCTTGATGTTTCTGGGATAGTTGATTTGCAATATACCATCAATTCTCTTTGGATCTATCCTTATACCCTCTTCAGATATGATATGTCCAAGAAGTTTACCTTCTTGGAGACCAAACAATGTTTTCTTTGGATTTAAGGACAGTCCAGATTTTCTGCATTTTTCAAAGACTTTTCTCAAGTGTATTAAGTGTTCTTCATTTGTTTTAGAATAGACAGTGATGTCATCTAAGTAAATCACTATGAAGTAACCTATTTCTTCTGAAAATGCAATATCCATGGCTCTCTGAAATGTGGCTCCAGCATTCATTAAACCAAAGGGCATTTTCAAATACATGAAAGTGCCCCAAGGTGTAGTAAAGGCTATTTTGAGTTGATCATCAGGATGCACCAAAATCTGATTGTAACCTGAGAAGCCATCTAGAAAATAAATTCTTTTAGAACCAACTACCTTTTGTAAGATATGATCCATTTTGGGCAAAGGATAGTTGTCCTTCAGTGAGGCTTTGTTTAAGTTTCTAAAATCAATGCAAAGCCTTATCTCTCATGTTTTCTTCCTAACTGATACAAGATTAGACACCCATTCTGAGTATCTAACAGGGACTATAATTCCAGCATCATACATTTTTTTAATTTCTTTCTCTACCAAAGGTAACTGCACAGGGTTAATTATGCGCAATTTTGTTTAAAATGTTTATGGTTTTCTTTGAGGGGTATCTTATGCTAAATTATTTCTGTATCATATGATTTGAGATCTTCATAGCTCCATGCAAAAACATCAAAAAATTCTTTAAACAGCTCAATGTATTTCAGTTTGATATGAGCTTGTAGTGTTTTAGACAGTTTGATTATTTTGGGCTTTTCCTTACTGCCTAAGTTGCATTCTTCCACTTCAGATTTTATGGGTTCCAGTTTTGGCTTTTTGGCAGCATCATTCAAGTCAAATAATTCCTCTAATGGGACCAGTCCTTTATGCAAGATTTGGTCTTTAGATTGTAGCACATCTAAGTCTTCATCTTCTAAATCTGTGCTAATTTATGTTATCTTTTTGGGTTAATTTGTTAACAGGTTTATTTCAGCAATCTCTGGAGACTTTTCTTCTTCAGTAAGTGGGTTTTCTTCAATAGGACAGTCTTGTTCATACTCAGAATCTGAGCTTGATGTCTCAAATTCATTTTTGGACTGTAGGAAGTCTTCTATTTGTTTATCTCCATCAAAAACTTGTCAATATCTTTCATTATCTGGGACAGCTGGTCTAAATTTGACTTGGGTGGTGCATTGTTTGGTTTCATAAGGTGTTCGACAAGTTCTAGCAGCAAAGGCTAAATAGTTGGCAAGGACATTTTGGTTTCTTGGGACAAAGATAAGTTGGAATTCATCAAATGTTTTCAACAAATCCATGGCATCATTTCTATAGGCTCTAAGTCTGGGATGTTTAGCACTGTACTCCCCATTTACTTGCCTAATAATCAACTCTGAATCCCCATGGACTTTTATTTTTTTGGCCTCTAGTTTTTTCAATAAATGTAGGCCTAAAAGGAGAGCCTCATACTCAGCTATGTTGTTTGTACAGTGAAAGTTTAATCTGCAGGAATGCCCCTCAGCATGATTTTTTTCAGTGTTTTGTAACCATATGCCTGCTCCTGCATCATTTTTAGTGCAAGACCCATCAAAATTCATGCTCCAAAAGGGACTGTTTTCAGATTTTTCGTTTATTTCATTGTTGTCCTCTTTGTTTTGTTCATCATTCTGCTTTGTGCAAGGGTCTGCATTATGCTGAATTTTGTTTTCTTCCTCAAGATGTTCAATGATTTGAGTTTTTCCTCCTTGATTTTCGTGATCTGCGTTATTTTTATGACTGTTTTGAACCTCAAGACCTTTAATCTGTTTGCTGTAAATTTCTGAATTAGCAAACTACCTTTTAGTTTCCTCTTTGTTTTCATCCTCATCTATGGTTGTAACTATGTTTGAATGTGAAGTGACTACAGCATTGGTTGTTTTATTGACTAACTCTTTCTCATTAGGAATATCATCATTGTAAAGAATGAATGAGTCAAGGTCAGTGTGTATGGAATATAGAGGAGAATTCTCTGGTCTTTCTTGGTTACTCACCATGTACTTCATGTGTGTTTCCCTATAGATTCTTCTAGGTTGACTGAAGACAGGGATGGTGGCATAAGTCATATCCATCTGCATATTACCTTGTAACTTAGCCCCCCATGATCTTGAAAGGAGCATGCCATATTTGGGGGGTATATCAGCCACTACAATGTCCATTACTAAGCTCTTGGCTGATATTTGGGCTAAGTTAACACACAGATCTTTTATTAGGCCTAGGCATCTCACCCTACTTGAATCAAAGGAATATAAGTCTTTGTAGGGTCTAGTCACCTCTAAGCCTAATCTTTCCATTATAACCTTGGGCATGAGGTTGTGTGATGCTCCTGAATCAAGCATGGCATTGTGTAAAATATTATCATGGATGTTCAAACTGATGAAAAATGGAGGGGTAGTTTCTTATTGAAATTTTCCTTCAATTTTTGGTCCAAATATGAGCTCTGGGGTATCATCATTTAAGTTGACAGTGTCATGAACATATTCTATGTTAAAAGCTTTCAAAATATGACCTCTATATACATCTTGAGTGACTAACTCAATGAGTGGGACAAAGATTTTGATTTTGGATATTTCATTCTCTAGGCTAAAAGGAATCTGATTTTTCAAAATGTTTGGTTCAGCCTTGTTAGTCACTCCTTGTTCATCAAAATCAGCTTTCTGATTTTTAGTATTTACAGCAATTAAAATAGTTTTTTCAGGAGCATTAGTTGAGTTTCTAGTGTTTCTAGGGTTAACACTCTGTTTTTCATTGGCTTGGGTGTTTTTCCCTTTGTTTGGATCAGAATTTACAGCCACTATTTTATGAATTTCTGCTATCCTTTTGGAAACATTTTCAGGGATGTTTTTAGCAGATTTATTAGAGGTTTTGTTCCTGGGAGTTTCTTGATTCTTTTTGCTTCTTAGGTCATATTGTTTAGGTGATCCTATGATGGAATTTTCAGAGTATTGTTCATAATAATCAGTTTCTGGTCTTTTGTCATCATAAGGTGTATATAGACCTTGTTTTCTTTCATGGAGGAAATTAGAATCCTCTTTGCTTACTCCCAGCATGTTTAGGTTGTCATCCTCTATTTTTTCATTGGTTTCTTCATCCTCATTCACATAGGTTTCTTGGAAAGGAGGTCTGATCTATTGATCATCCTCTCTTTTTATGTTTTGAGGTTGATTTCTCCTAAAGTTTTGATTCTGATTTTGAGATTGATTTTTGTTATGGGGAGCTAATTGATTTTCTCTAGATTGTGCTCTCTCAAGTATGCTCATCTTCTTCATCATTTCCTCCATCATTCTATCCATTTTTTAACTAGATGTGGAAGGTGCATTTTCCTCGCTAAATGATATTTTCTTTTCATTCCTCATCCTAGCTCTTTTCTCAATCAGATTAACTTCCACAGCAAGAGCTCCCTTCTGCATGTCTTCCAAAGTCAAGGGATCTCTTTCTCTTAGTTGATAGGCCATTTCAGGATCAAATCCTTCAGGAAATTTGGCCAAAGCTGAGCCTTGTGGAGGTTTCAAGTCTGGGGGTAGTGCATTATAAACACTGTTGAATCTGGTGCAATAATTTTGAACACTTTCCCCGTTGTTTCTTTTGAGGTTGTTGTAATCTAAAAGTATTTGGAGAGGGTTTTTCCTAACTTTCCATTTGTTTAGGAATGATTGATGGAGAGTTTGTAAGTCATTAATACTATTAGGGGTTAAGCTTTTAAACCATTTTCTTGCCTCTCCCCCTAAACTTTGAGAAAATAATTTGAGTTTGACAGTTTCATCATCTATCTCATTTCTATCAAAATAGTCATTCATCTTGTCCACATGTTGTGAAGAAGTAGTAGTACCACTGGCAACATATAATGGAATTTTGGACTGATAGTCCTGTGGTAGATATACTAAAGGTAAAGGAAGGACTAGGGGAGCATACCATGTTGCCATGATAGGAGGTTGTGGAAAAAATGGGGGGTTTACAGGTGGAGTATGTAAGATAGGAGGGGGTTGATGGAATAGAGTAGTTTGAACAGTGGGAGTATGGACAACAGAAGTGGATGGACTAGTAAGAGACTATTGAGCATATCTAGGATGAGAAAAACCAAAGTTATGAATGAAATGAAGGTCAGGTGGAGTGGTTTCTCTACTACCAGGATGTTCACCACTGTGAAGGGGTGAGTGTGGAGACTCAAAGTATATCTGATCTATACACTAGTAAAAAATGATGAAATTAATGACCAGGCGACTAAAATAGTTAGTCACCGCTATTATTTCAAGTGAATTACTACTAAATTTGAGCAATTTTAAGTAGCCGAACTAAAAATTACTAACTTAAATGACTAATTTAGTCTAGGAATAAAATATACGACTAGATAATAAGTGACTAAAATAGAAACGACTAACTTAAATGACTAATTTAGTCCAGGGATAAAATATATGACTAGATAATAAGTGACTAAACTAAAAGAGACTAACTTAAATGAATAATTTAGTCTAGGATTAAAATATATGACTAGATAATAATTGACAAAATTAATAATTATTAATGTAAATGGCTATTATAGTCCAAGAATAAGAATATGACCAGTACAACAAGTATATGAATTATTCATTTATGTCAATCATTTTTAATTGTGTCACGCCATAAATGGAAAATTGCAATTTTGATATCGAAGTGTTCCATTTCACTACAAGATTCTCCGAATCCATCTGCAGTGTTAAAATTCTCTCATCTATGTCCAATACTCTTTCCATTAGGGTTTTGATAAGTACTGGATGAAAATTCTTCAAGAAACATTAATGTTGGATACCCTGCCCCTCATTTACCTCAAAGCGATCATACCCATGATTCCACTTGCCACCACGGGTTCCTGATCCGCCCTGACGACTGATCAGCCGCCCGCGCCCTGTCCTGCCTAGCTCGCCCAATTGCTACATAGCACTCTCGTATCAACAAACACGCTCACCAACACGACTTTTCCTGACGCCTTTGACTCATCCGCCTGCTATGGGGCACACACCCATTCGACATTGTCGCTCGTCGTGTCCGCAAAAACACACAACTCGCCCACCACTACACAACGCGCCCAAGGTGGGCATTCGCTAATATGGCGCGACTATTTCACATCGTCGTCGCACATACCCAAGTTGGGCGCCCGTCGCGCCAAGGTGCACCCCCCTACCACTCGGTCGTCGCGACACGAAGTCGAGGGTGTGACACTCCCTCATCCTCGCTCTACTTGTATTTCCTCATGCGAGACTCCTTCCACGTGTTGCTCAAACCTCACTCCCATTAGAGAGTGTATGAACCTTTGTTATAATAATAATAATAATAATAATCTAATTTTAAGGTCACGTCTAAGCCAGACACCAAATTGGTGTATGAGACCCCCTTGTTTGTGGGACAAGGGACCCACCTCCACGTAGCAATTTGACTGGTAAGTCTACGAAGCCATACATACTCTACCCCCTCTGGTTTTGAACCTATGACCTCTTAGGAGGAAACACACACTCTGAACCATTAGACCCACTCAAGCTGTGAATACTTATAGACATATAAAATTTATTTATAATATGTTTGACATAGATATATTGTGCGACACCAATTTAATATATATTATTTTTGATATGAACCTTAATTAATTTATTAAAATAATAATTATCAATATTTATATTTTATTTGTTTTAATTATATTATATGAAATTAAATTTTAAATATACTGTGCTTTTATATTTAATTAATAATTAAAATAATTAATATTAATATTAATATTTTAATTATTTAAAAAAAAAATATTTGAAGATTTGTAAAATACATGGCACATTCGAAGTCTATCAAAGTCAAACTCGGGGGAGGGCATGGGTTGATTTCATTCAAAATATATCAAATCCGTATGAAAGTCAAAGTTTTCACTCATCTGGAAGCCCAATAACAAGCCCAAGAACAGAGAGAAACTCGTTGTTCTTACCCCCGAACTGGTTCACGGAGATGATGTTCTCAGTCTTTGGCGCCCAATTTTTGTAGACAGTTCTAAAATTTAGATAAAACTCGTCTGGAAGCCCAATAACAAGCCCAAGAACAGAGAGAAACTCGTTGTTCTTACCCCCGAACTGGTTCACGGAGATGATGTTCTCATTCTTTGGCACCCAATTTTTGTAGACAGTTCTAAAATTTAGATAAAAACTAGATGAAAAGTGGATGTGGCGCCAAATTTTTGCTGTTTGTGGGAGGATTTTTGCTGTTGGCGGGAGGGTTTTGATATATTTTGAGAGAAATTGATAATGTGATTAAAATTTTTTAGGGTTAGCAAATTTTTATATACAAAAGACACATTAAAAAGAAATTGGAGGCTTTTGAAGAGGCGGGCAGCAGCAAATTCACAATTGAAGTTTGCATACTTGGAGTCACAGGTTAGTTGGATTTATAAGATTATATTTTTTTATTTCTTGCATTTGTATTTGCTCTATTTGTTTTAAGATGTTGTTGATTCATACGATTTTTTTGGGGTAAGGATCGACTGGAAATGATTTTTTTCATTTGTTCTATGATGTTGTTGGTTCTAGGATTTTTGTTTTTGATTCTGTTGGTTCTCCGATTTTGATTTTCAAGTACTCACTAGCTAATCAATGGATTCAACCGAATCGCTTCCTCCATCGAGCAGTCCAGCTTAAGTAGCTGCATCATTAAAGGAAGCGAATCACTATCATTTCCAGCATTTCCAGGTGCAGACGATATGTTTGTTCCTGAATTTGCCCCCAAATTATTGTTGAGCTTTCCCGTCATTCATAGGTTAGGCCTTCCCATTTGAAACATCTCTAGTTGGTTTAGCATGAGCAAGATCGGATTAAAAAATGACTTTAAGAGGTCCTAGTCCGACTGAGAAATATAATCAGGAAATAGTTATTAATGTCGCTGGCTAGGATTCCTTTGATGGTGTCATCCATATTTATCTCATCCTATCCAGTGTCCAGGCTCACATCTAAAGCAAAATATAGAATAAGTGGTAGGACTTGTAGACGAATGAAATGATGTGTCTGAGAAATCAGAAATAAAATAGCAAGTCAATAGTTTTGTAGATCTCTTTTTTTTAGGTGGTAGCACCCATTCCCCACATTCAGCCACCCATTACAAGTTGCCACTGGACCAGAGTGAAGTCCGCTAGACTGTTAATGAATTCTTATTGCGACTTCGAGAAGACCTATTAGGAGTGGAAGGAGGCTATAACCGAGGAGTAGAACTCTATCCTATAGAATGATGTTTAGGAGATTTGTACGAGAACAGAGGGGAACCATTGATTTATTTCAAGAAGTTGCACGAAGTAAAAACGCAGTTGATGGCTTGATGGTCATATTTAGAAATACAAGGAAACATTTGTTGCAATGAATTCTTACTGCTCAATCTATGGTTATTAATGGTGATTTAAACTGTTGGATTGTTGTTGGGGCTAAATGATAATAAACCATCCTTATCCACTTAGTATTGAGATTAGCCTCAGGTGTTGGGAATAGACATCTAGTAGCAAGGTCAATTTCCTGGAAACCTTTGATGGGTGATCCCTTCTGATCACCTATCCATCTGTTCTTGGAATTTATTTGACTAATTCTGAATAGGAGAAAATAGCAGGCCTAGCTGCAACCTTATGTAGCCTAGTTTCAGAGGCCTTGGCATCATCTTCCAGACTTATCAGTTTAGTGAAGTCTTCATTGTTGAACATTTGGAAAAGTTAGTGGTGATTTAAACTGTTGCATCCCTGCTTTCATTTTTTGCAATTTCCAGAATTTAGTTTTGATTCTTTTTTGCTATAGCAACTCTGCCAAAACCTTTTTCTGTTAAGCCAGTCCATAATGTAAACAATTACTCTGTTAATTTATTCAAGCTCATTATCTCAATTGAGTTCCCTCATTCCCTCATGGAATTCCCTAGTAAGCTATTAGAAAATAATGAGAGCTCTAATGATGTATTCACCAAGTTTGCGCTCTTCTCTTTATAGGATCTATCTACTCTTCAAGTCAAGCAAACTGGCTCCTTGAACCCAAGTCCAACTGCCTCACCGAACTCAAGCCTAACTGACATCTAGAACTCAAGAGAATTGGCCTTTTAAATTCGAGTCAAACTGCCTCACTAAAATTAAGTCTTAGTGAGATAAAATCTCCATGCATGCTCAGTTATATTTGCTATATTTACTATTTTTGACCATTTAGAGAATTTTCTTAAGTCAACACTAAGAGAAAGTGAGATTGCCCCTTTGCTTCAGATGTGGGTTTTTTTGCCAAACTGCTAAATTTAGCATAACCCTTCCATCTCTAACTTCAATTAACAGATATTTCTACAGTTAAGCCTTAGGACTGTTTATTTTTTTATCATGTGTGGGTGGTTCTATGTATATGTTGATTTCACACTTGGAATATTGAATATAAAGCTTTTTTCTTGGAAAATAAATTCCTTGTTTGGCTCTTCCAGAAGACAAGTCACTCTACTTCTTCCAATAATAACTAAAGCGAAAAAATAGCATGCCTATAAAATTCCATCTTTACAGTCATCCAAAGAACCATGGCGAAAGGAGCCAGGTTTGTAAATGAAAAAGAGTTGTTTGAAAATGGAAACCTACAGAAAATTTATTATCTTCTTCCACATAAAATTTCCTCATTTCTATGTCTTTTTTCTTCCAAGAAAACAAATGTATATTTGGCATCTGTTATTTCAAGTAGAAATTAAGGTATACATTGACTGTGCCTACACATAAGAGCTCCTTTCAGACAAATTCCTGATTATCATCAGATTTTGCAAAACATCCTTCTAATAAACGTCGAACATCAAAATGAAATTTCCACCTATAGTGCTAACATTGCAGACAACCCAAAATAATATCTTAAAACTGCCTGTAAAATTCTTTTAAAACAATATTTTTGTGAAAGATGAAACCAAAACCCTCCCTCTAATTTTCCATGCATAATCCCTTTGCTAATTGTAATGGGATCCTTTGAAAAATGGTCTGCCTGAGAATTAAATTCTCTATGAACATGTTGAATAGAAACCGAATGAAAAGCTTCCTAGAGTTCCTTAACTTAGTGTTGTCAGTGAGAGAGAACTAGACTATTGAATGGCATATAACCTTTAAAACTCTCATTACCACTTTCAAGTCTCCATCAACCTGAAGATTTTGAACACCTTTAACCATAAAAAATTTTAATAGGGCCCCAAGGGCTACTAAACTTGCACGAATACTAGTACCACTACCAGTTCCAATCTTGAGTTAGAATTAATGATCATAATTGTAATGAAGGACAATACCAGCAACATAATCACCCAACATTTGACATGCACAATAGAAATAATTCCAAGTAATATTAGGATTGAAAGAGGCCACATGACTAAGGTTGAACCTAGAAGCCCCTGCTTTACGCAATTAGTTACACTTGTTATCATTAGCTTAATTTCATAAGTCTTCTCATCTTTGTTTGTAAGAACATATAAGATATTGGGAAAATCTTGCCATCTTCTAGAAACATTCTGATCTATTTTCAAGTGATTAGCACAAACTAATGTGCATCTTTGACCCATCCAAGCTAATGTGAGTTGGGATGATTTGAGTTTGGTAACTTGAGTTCCTTTTCCAATTAAAGAAAGAGAAGGTTATTTTGGTTTCCATTATCAATGACCATATATGCCAGTTTGTGCTTGATTTGACAGTTCTATGTACAAAGAGCTTCCTTGTTGCTAGAAAGGCTATCTTTTGGCATTAGCATCAAGTGTGGATCAATGTAGATGGGATTGTTGAAATCAACCTCTAAGTATCCAACCTCTCAATAATTCTTATAAATGAAGTGAACATTTCATTTAGGGTTGAGTTCATCTTATTCATTGTTGGTCAAGTTCATCTCAAGGAAGAACAAGTTTAGTATTGTGAACGAGGCTGAAATCCTCTGTTCCATGGGTCAAGTTCAGTTTTTCCAAGGGGTCGAGTTGCCACTCAAGAGGGCCATATTCACTCTTACACTCATCTGGTCGAATTCTGTAACAAAGGAAGTACAATAACCAGTTACAAGGGAGCTCAAATTTGGTCTTTGTCTTGTGGGCGTGTTTCTGGAAGGCAGGATTGATATTTTTCTCATTTGCTAAAGTTCAAACTTCGTACCTCCTGAGAGTGACATTGTGTTGAAGGAAGAGTTGCTAGTCATATTTCCTTGCTGGCTGTAGCATTATTGTGGGTTGATTTAACCTCTTCTGGCTGCTATCACAATCTTTGTGCATGGGTTATGGAGATGCCTTAATTACATGTGTGTAGAGGGTGTCATTTAGGAGAAAAAGGGAGCCATAAATTTTGTTGAGTTTGTACAATGAGGAAGAGATGGTTGTACTCCAGAAATTAAGCTCATAATTCAATGAGTCAAAGTTGGTCCACTTCTGCCTTCAGAACTGATATTTGTCACTTATTTATAAGCCTCCAAACTAGGTTATATTGCCCTTATTCGCTCACTGTATATGTTGATTTCAATCTAAGAAATGAATTGTTTATGAGTTGGCTATCTTCATATTTCCTTATATCAGCAATGTGCACTGAATGGTTCAATTGAAAACAATGTATCACACTGAGTCCCATTTCACTACTATAGAATCTAGATTCTGACGACATTGGTGCAAACTCATTCACTATTCATAAATAGTTCTTCATGATTGTAGAATTAAACATCATAGTTTCCCGTTGCTTCTTTAACAGAAGCCTTCTTTGTGAAAAGAGACTCCTCCCTCTAACTTGTTTTGTGAGGAGACTCTACAAAGGCTAATTTGCAGCATCCTCTGTTATGCCTTTCTAGTAATATATGAATTTCGACTATTCATTTAAGCCACTTCTACATTCAATACTTTATTTTCCATAATGAATTCAAAGTTGAAGAAGGTTAGGCTTCCAACATTGCCAGGTTCTCGTATGGTTACCTTGCATGGGAATTTGGATAATAATTAGCACTTGCCTCAACAATTGGGCCAAGGTTTGACCACACTATCATAAGCCACCATATAAATCCCACAATTTGGGCACATCATACATTGTCATGGAAACTATGATGTGGCTAAGGTTTCACTAGATTATCATAAGACACCATATAAATCCCACAATATGTGCACAACGGAAATTTTCATGTAACCATGGTGTCAAATAGATTGTGGCTGATTTGTTGTATTTTTTGTTTACATTACTTTTCCTCACCATAGTATGGGAAGTTGGGCACTTGTGTAATTTGTCTTAACTAGTCAGCTTTCCAAGCTTGAGTGGCCACATTCATGTTGTACCACACCTTCTTGTTTGACAGTGTTTGCAAGTCCAATGGCCCAATGGAATTTTGGATTGTGATGATTGGTGGCTACTGCTGTCCACTAGTAGTAAATGAAACCTTCGTTCTTAGTTGTTTCTCTGGGTTTTCTAATTTACATCAAACATATGGGATTTTAACATTTTTTTTGTTTGTGATTTAATAATTTTTGTTTTTTATGTTTTCCGATCCTAACCTTGCCACCTTTTTCCAGTTGTCGCGAGCTTCAATACTAAACTTTGAAATAATGATCTACAGAATCACTGAAGATTCACTTAGTTTTACTTCATTAGTGGTTGAGCATGCTCTCATATCAAATTCTAGGTGCAACAGAGAGTTCCCAAACTTCTGGCCTATAAACCAACACTTAGGCTACCATTGGAAGAGTAAAAAACTCTTCTCAAATACATAAAGAGGATGACATGTCATGATGTGCATTGGTCTCAGTTGAGTATCTGCAGTTACTATAGTCAATACATATCAAAAAACTCTAGAATATTGAATATTAATAGATTAGATATGTTACTACTGTAGACGTTGCAAGAAAGTGTGAAACACCCACAAGAGACCTTTATAATGATGCAACTATTTTTACGCCGGAGGCATTCTCTTTGTTGGCTTGGGGTGAGAAAACACTGTTCACCCCAGCCAATAAAATTTGGACATGTGACACTTCCTCCGACCAATTAAAATCCTCCATTTGGCCCTGTTACCAGCTGTTATTTTGCTTTTCATTTTTCTGTGCCTTGATACCTCTGTAGCTTCATGGCTCTGCCTGACTCCTGGCCGCACCATTGCAACTCGCCTAAGGGAAAAAAAGAGTTGCAGCATTTTTTTGTGCCCTGACTTCTCTGTAGCTTCGCAGCTCTGCCTGACTCCTATCCGCACCACTGCAACACGCCTAAGGGATAAAAAGAGTCGCAGGATCCCATCCGCAATGCTCGATCGCGCTAGATCTCGCACGGTTCTGTTGGCCTGGCTGGTGCGACAAAGATCAACTTCAAATGTGGCTTCGAGTTTGGGTTTTAGCCATGTGGGTATCGAGGTGAGGGCTTCAAATATCTCTGAGGGTTTCGAAAAAATTGGGAGCTCAAGGTTTTTTTATCACGGTGAGGGCTTTGTTACGCAGTTTTTATTCTCGCAGAAGCTAAGGTGCACAGAGGAGTAGAAGGAGAAACCATGGTGGTTGTTTTACCACAGCCCGAAGTAAAACTTTTCAATCGCTAGATGTTTGAGGATGTAGAGGTATTTTTAATTTTACTCTTGGGCGTTGGTTGTCCTGGTGTTGTTAGTTGGGGTTCTAACTTTTTGTTAGAGTTTTATTGAGAAGTTTTGTAGCTCAAATGTTCTGGGTGGGTTGGGATATCGAGAACCCACTGACAGGGAAAAGTGTCTGAACAAACTGAAAAATCCCCTGCGAAGAAAATGCCAGAATTGAAGGCAAGTCCCATGCAGTGCAGCTGTCTTGGACTATAAAATAACCTTGACCTCAAATTTTGGAGTTGGTTCTATTTTGTATAATTTTTCTATTGATTTAATTGTGTCTGAGGTCACTTTCGACCAGTTGATATTTCACTGTGGGCCTGTGAGGAACATTAAATTGCTTTGGCCACTAACTGGAAAGCTTTGGCAGGAGTAACCCTAATTTGAAAATGCAGAGGACTGAAGGATGGACATGGGCAAAGTTTTATTTCATTTTAATCTTCCTCTGCTCTTTAACACAGAAATCCCACTCTTCTCTCCAACACGTTTGATCTGCAAAGAAAGCTGGAGATTCAATAAATTTTTTGGTAGCTGGAGATTGGGGTAGAAAAGGACTTTACAACCAGTGTAGAGTGGCTACTTAGGTTAGACCTACTCTTTTTCAAGTTTTCATCATTTGTTTCTGATTTCAAAAGGAAGTTGTGAATGAATAAAAAAAATGGTTTAATAAGAACTTCACAAAGTTCGCTGAAAATGGCCACTATTTTTTGTTAAAATTTGTATTCCACTATGTGTGATTGGATCATGTTATAGATGGCAAGAATAGGAGAGGAGATGGGAATCGATTTCTCCATTTCTATGTGTCATTTTTTATAGCAATTTTATGAACACATTCGATCACTTGACAGTTTTCGAACTTCACGAGTATGGTCTTCAAACCTTGCATATGACAGATGATTATTTCTACATTTTCACTTAGCACATTAGATTGCCAAGAATTGTCAAGATTTGAAATGTTGAAATTTTTTAAGATTTACAACCAATTCACTTCTCATCAATGTTGCATTTTCATCCAGGTTTTTTCCATTTTTAGTCCTGTTCAGGATTTTTGGCATCGGCAGTTCTGGGATGGTTAAAGGATTTGGTTTTTTCCAGTTCTGGTCCTGTTCAAGATTTTAGGTTTTCCATTTCCAGTTCTCATAAGATTGGGCTGCACATCGAAAGGCTAATTTTATGTGTCAAAATCAGCCATGTATAGAAAGAATGAAAAGACAAAAAAAATGAGTAACATCATTGGGCGAGGTATTATTAGTGAAAACTCTTTGGAATACCATGCAAATTTGTCCTTGATTTTAAAGGAAAAAGGGTGAAAACACATGTGACATTGAACAATATGCTATAATATGAAATAATGTTTCAGATTGTTTTCAGGAGTCTTCTTAACCAACAGAACATCCCCACACAACAGAAAGACGACCTGCGGCAATAGTAATAAAATAAAATACTACAATGTTGTGAGTTATAGAATGCATCACCTAATGGGTGAAGAATTATTAGGAGCAACAGTGGTGTCCGGCCTCTCCTTGTCGATGACGTTGGGCTACCAAAGGAAATAGCATGTTTTCAAACTGAAGTGTGCTCTGTACAAACACATAAAGAGCAGCTACAATATATTGAGAAACAGAGGAAATTAGAATAATGGATATATTGTATACATGAATTCCATCGTCGTAGTGTAACTGATGGTTTTCCCTTCTTAAATTTTTTCAAAAAGTGACCGATCTTCTCCATGGATTTTGCCTCTCTTAAAAAATCAAAATCATAATCAACATGTTTCTCCATTTCTTGAAGAAGAGGATGTTTGAGGTGAAATCAATCTTGCAAAACATGGCTTTCAGCCCTAGATAAAGCAGGTAGAGTGAGACCAAGATCATCGAGGGAAGGTTTTTGAAACAAAGGGTATTAATAACTGAGTAGATTGCAGGTACTTAGTAGAATTTATTGCTACTATTGTAGATTATCATTACAGAAATTCATATTGTCCTTCTCTTGGAGAAATTAATGAGACCTTTGACAGCATTATGGGCAGAGTTGGTGTTGTCCATCCATCAGAGGGACCCTTCAATAGAGTTTTAAACACAAGAATTCTGATGTATCATACAGAGAAGGTGGGTTAGAATGAACACGTCACTTTACTTTGTTGCATATGCACTTTATACTAAATGGTATGTGAAGATACCTTGGAGAGTGACTTCTGTGGGTATTTAGGAGGTGAAAGAGGTATTCATAAAAGCTAATTCGAAGATGTTCAAAATTGAGAAGTGTAAACTTGGGAGCTCAAGGTTTTGTTATCGCGGTGAAGGCTTTGTTACGTAGTTTTTATTCTCGCAGAAGCTAAGGTGCGTAGAGGAGTAGAAGGAGAAACCATGGCGGTCGTTTTACCACAACCCGAAGTAAAACTTTTCAATCGCTAGACTTTTGAAGACGTAGAGGTATTTTTAATTTTACTCTTGGGCGCTGGTTGTCCTGGTGTTGTTAGTTGGGGTTATAACTTTTTGTTAGATTTTTATTGAGAAGCGTTGTAGCTCAAATGTTCCAGGTGGGTTGGGATATCGAGAACCCACTGACAGGGAAAAGTGTCTACACAAACTGAAAAATCCCCTAGGAAGCAAATGCCAGAATTGAAGGCAAGTCCCATGCAGTGCAGTTGTCTTGGACTGTAAAATAACCTTGACCTCAACTTTTGGAGTTGGTTATAGTTTGTATAATTTGTCTGTTGATTTAATTGTGTCTGAGGTCACTTTCGACCCGTTGATATTTCACTGTGGGCTTTTCTTTTTGTGTCCACTGGAAGGTTGAAGCAACTGATCTTGATGGGGTATTGAACTGTGGTTCAGAAGTTTTCTAAATCGTAGATTACTTTGTTGAGTTAGATGGCTTGTCAAAAATGAGTATGATCTTTAAATTAAAATTATATCAGTGTTCTGCAATGTATTGATCTGTTGCTCTATTGGGTAGACTTACATTAACATCGTTGTTAAAAGGAGATCTTGTTTGAGGAATTTTCTGAATCGTAGCATACTTTGTTGAAGTAGAGGTTTTTTTTTACATATAGTTTTTAAATAAACAACTATTGTTAATATATATATATATATATATATATATAAATTTTTATCTTATAATGTATGTGTAGGTTGTAGGTTGGCCTTTTCATCACGCTATCAAAAAGTTACATCTAATATGTCGTTGTGTTACTGGGTGCCTGGTTGATTTTCCTTATGGGAAACCAGACTAGTAGAACAAATTTATAGTCTTCAGATTGCTGAGATTTTGCGTTAAAAGAGCATCTGACATGACAAAGACTGTTGAGGATAGGCACGCAGGCCTTCTCTTACCGATTTCCCTTCCATGATATGCATTGACACAAAAATTGAGTGCTTAAGACCCAAGACTGTAGATTTGACTATAAAAGCCATGCTTTTATGGTTCAACGCCCTTGGCTGGTGTTCCCATACTGCTGTATCCCCAAGCGCGTTAGAGGGCTTGTTAAAATAGAGTATGATCTTTAAATTAAAATTATAGCAATGTTCTACAATGTATTTTTTTGTTACTCTATTGGGTAAACCTACATTAACAAAGCAGTCAAAAGGGGTATTTCTAAGCAGGCATTGCATCAACAAATTTGAGAATCACATGGCTATGTTCAAAATATTATTATAATTTGAATCCCTCATTACATTGTTTCTCAAACATATAAATCCTCTGCAGGTCTACAATCTATGTATCAAGTTCCATATTCTAGATGATCTGAAGGAATGAGAAATGATTAGTGCATTGATTGACTGGATTTTTACATGCATAAGATGTATGCTGCTATTATTCGATTTTATTAGTAGTCTCTTTCAAACTGGGCCTTGTTTTAAACGTGGTGTTCGTTCACTGGTGATATTTGCTGAAGTATTAAGCAGTGGCTTTGGATATCATTGTTATCTCTGCCCTATCTAAATGAAATGAGTTTCAAAGGGGAGAATATGTTTGCAAGCAGGGCCCAAGTCCATGTTTACGTCCTAAAACCTGGCGTGCACTAGATGGAAACACTTACAAAAATAAAATAAACCAGGCTATTAAATTTTGTCATTTTGGCAAGAGCTGGATTTTGAAATCTCAAAGTGGCCTTATTCTATTGTAGTGTAAAACACTTAGGACTGGTTTCAAAACATTCTGGTATTTTCTTATTCCTTCTTGTTTTTGCATATCCTCCAATGGTAGTAGGTCCAATACAGTGATTTCTACAATATGGGCTAAGTGTTTTCTCAGCACTCAGCTTTTGGGTATAAGTTATTGTGGTGTTAAAGACTTCCCAAGCTTCAATGGGAATATGAGTGCTCAAACACTAAGGCATACTGCTTTGCGTTTTCCCTGAGCATCTTCAATTCAAAATAAATATGGGGCCTACCAGTGTCACAAAAAATTAAATATGTATTTGTGACAACTATATATTGCTTGCTAATAAGTTAAAAGACAATACTTCTATCATGCAAGCGTGCACTAAGAATGTTCTGTTGGTTTGGTCTGTTAGATTGAAATTATACAAGAATATGACTCAAACTGTTTCTTCAACTCCATTTATTCCCAGCCTTTAGATAGTGGTACCACAGCTGTATAGATGAAATAATCCATTGGATTCTATCTTGTAAAAATTGAAATAACTACTTATCTTTACATTAATGATTAGGTATGTGCATATAACATGTCCATTTCATATATTTTCCTCTTCAATGTGAGTTTTTTCACCCCATAAGTTTACATTCATTATGTACCTTTACATGTAGCACAACATCATTCACAGCTCCTCCTTTCGGCGTTCCCTTGCACCCCGGTGCAATTGCTAGTTATAATTTTACCTTGGAATTTTATACCAATACTTATTCCCCAAACTGTTGGTAGTGTATTAAATATATTTCATGAAACAGGTCAGTTACTTTAAGGTTGTCCTTTCTTGTTGTATGATTTTTCACTTGTCTTGTTCTCATTGTTTTTCCCCAACCAAAACCATTTGATCATAACAGGGATCTACTCTTAAGTTCTTTATAATGATATCCTCATTCATCCTTTACGGTTAGGAGTGTGGTGGAAATTGAAGCTTAAATTTGGGCATTGATTGTATTAACTCTAAGTTTCCTACCTCTAGTCTTTCAACAATTTTTTTTTCTAATTGTCTGAATACAAGATGTTACTTCACAAGTTCTTGAGATCTTGCATGAGAAAGTAATTATCTTTATAGCATAGTGTGCCTTTAGTTCCTTCTCAAAAATATATCTTCCTCTAATGTGTTAAGCAAACACTGGTAAAAGTAGAATAGAGCTCTCATTCTCTCCTAATATCTTACGCATCAAGATGGCTAGTGTTTAGTGATATGTATCAAGTCTTGTGCTATAATCATAACTCCATTGAAGTTATATGACAGGCCCAAAACCCCTGTATCTACTAGAATAAGTTTCCTCATCTAATAATCACATTTAACACTAGAAGAGAACCATGAATTGTAAGTTATACATATCCTTAGTCACATTGAAAATTTTTGCCAATATGGGATTTGCAAAGAAGTTGGCAATGATTGAGATATATTCTAGCATACTCATGAGATATTGGAAGAAAATTTTACTTATGACAAGTTCAATTCTCCAAATGATATATAATGAGTATATTATCTTTTTTTTATGTTTTAATTTCATTCAAATCAGACATAGTTCAACTTTGACCATTCATCTTTGTAAGAACAGAAACTGCTAGCACATTGGACATTAATTTCTTGTGCAACGATGTTGGAGGTAAAGTTAGTGGCAGAAAAGCAGTTATAACATGATAATATTCTTGAAAATCTAGATAGAGCTTCCATGTCATGTGCTAACAAGCTTGAAGGCCATGGCTAAAATCCTAAAACAAGTGAAACATCAAATCCATCTTTGTTACACGTTGTTCATCAATTCACTTCAAAATGTCTAGTTGAGATACATGAGTGTTCTCTATAACAACAAAGCTTTGTCTAGTCTTACACTATCTTGAGCTATGCCTGAATTTGATAAATGTGTCTATGACTCATCTCTAGATGTTACAACTCTAGTCCAAGCTGTTGTGGGCCAACTAGCATCAAAATTGTTTTGTGCCTTCTTGGTCATCACATTATTTTCAGAAAAACATGGATTTGACAATATTGGATGATTTCCAATCTCATCTACTTTGTATCCTCCACAAAACCGTGTTTCTTCTTTGAGAGGAAGGTTTGGGATTTTCTTTTCATTTACATAATATGACTATTTGTTCATATATGATTCTTCCATAATGGTAATTGGAGAAAAATTTCCCCGCAGAATATTCACACATCTATTGAAGGAAATGTGGGATAATTTTGAGTATATTGTGACAAATCAATTGTTTGAGACACATACAAGGTGTCTCACTTCAACAATAAGATAATGCCCATTATATTAAGTCAACTTGTGGTGTTTCTACTCAGATCATTAGTTAGAAAAATATGGGTAATATTTTCACAGACAGTGTCTTTTGTGATCATATTTGTGTTAATGTTGTTTTCTAGATATGAATTTTATTTCAGGAGCTCTTTAACTCTTCAATTATGTCTGTACAATTTTAATGCCTGATCAATTTTGTGGTTTATCTGTGATCTCTCATGTTGACAAGTGAATGGTTGGTTAGTTTTTAGCTCATGCTCTGACTGAATATGCATACAAATCTTACCGTCAACTTTGTTCCTGTACACATTTTTCTTTCCATCCTTTACATGATTTTTGATGGAATAGAATAGTCTCTACCATTAGATAGTTTGTTAAACTTTTCTCTATTAAACATATTTGAGTTATGACTAGTTTCAATGTTTATATTGGAGGAAATAAATAAAATAATTACACTATCCATATTCTGCAAAATAAATATGAAAACATGAGGCTCATCATCTCATCAAATATGACTTATTATCTATGTGGACCAAATACTTGGCTTTGCAAAGTTTTTTCCCCTTCCACCATCACAATGGAAATCCCACCTTTAGCCCAGAGGATTAGCTCAATTGGTTGAGTCATCCTCAATTGGTCAAGTCCCCGTAGTTAAAACACATTTATCATAAGATTCAAGGTTCAAACCTTATTGGATCAAGTCAAAGAAAAAAAAAATCCCAACATAAAATATCAATTGATCTATCTTCCCAAACATTGGAACCTACCCTGTGCAAAGACCTGCCACTGGTTACCATATATTCTTGGTTCATAGACAGATTAGCAGCAGGTGGTTCATTTCCTCTTCAGCCTCACTACAACATGGATATCTTCAGGGACCTTGTAGGCCTCTTTTTTGGTGTTGATTAAAACAACTTGCGTTTCACAAAAGACTTTGAATATATTGTTGTTTGTTTCTATTAAAAACTTGAAGATGATATTGTTATCTGTATTTGTTGGGATAGAGGCTTTATAATGGTCATAATTTGTACCATATATTAGCTTAGGAAATTTAAGTTAGGAGTACTTTATCTTATAGAGTTGTGTTATGATGTAATAAAGTTAAGCTACAATGGTTAAAATTAATTAAGTCACATGTTGGTGGTTGGGCGTTGAAATTTTTATGTAACTTGTGTCTCCTTCATTCAAATGAAGGCTATGTAATGTTTCTCGTGCCCTATGCTTAATGAATCATGTTGTCTTTCTCCCTTCTATCTGCAACTTTGTGAATATGTGTATATGTGGGTAATTATATAGGAAATAGTGAAATCTTTGTGTGTTTGCATGGCAGAACTGTTAACAGAGTAGGCCTTTGATTTTCCTATTTCTGAGGGATTTGTATTGTTTTAATTAGAATGTTCTCCAATATCACAACCAGAAGGGCTACCTCTAAAAATTCAAGATGCCAAAAGCAAGGAGTGGATCTTTCAGTTTCGATTTTGGCCTAATAATAACAACAGTATGTATGCTCTGGAAGGGGTGACACCATGTATTCAATCGATGCAATTGCAAGTTGGTGACACGGGTATATGCCAGTTACTTATTAATTTTTGTTCGAAGACAGTTCTAAGAGTTTTACAAATGGTTTTCCAAAGTAATTAATACTAAGACTAGGAAGAAGTGAAGGGAAGGAGATTTTTTAGTGTTTAAATAAATTCCAAAACCCCACAAGATAGGCTTATCCGACTATTACTATCTGTGTTTTATTTAAACACAGGCATGCATGGCAACATAGGAGGGTAAGACAGAGCAACGTAAAACCACCATGAAATCAATCAGCCATGGAGTTACAAGCAGGCCCCCCATTTCCAGTTATTCTCCAAGCAATATTATTAAAGTTTGCATAGGTTACTTTACAATGAATAATTTCCTTAGTGGAAGCATTCCTATGGAGCTCGGCATATGTCACAAATTGCAAATATTAAATCTAGCAGGAAACATGCAAAATGTGTCAATTCCCCCAAGTCTTGGGTCAAACCCATGAAGCAAGTAAACCAAAAATTCATTTTATTATTATTGACTTCATATTTACACAAGTACATAATTACATAGTCATTATAATGAAGACCTACCTAGTTACATAGTTAGATCTGATTTATTATACATTCAAACTAGTTCTTTATTTTAGTTGGTTCTTGCACTGTCAACTTCATAGGAAATAATTCATATTCTTTCAAACTCAATGTAAGCAGCTATTCTGAGATCCTCGAATGTACTATTTCACTGTGTATACATATTACTGTTTTGACCTTATTTTGTGCTTCAATTGTAAATACTTCACTGTACATGTCTCTGACTTCTGTTGACCATTTTTGTGAGACCCTATGTGATACCATCAAACTGAAATGGCATACTTCTCATCAAGTTGGGATGGCACCGAACCATTGAGACCTTTCTCACTGTGGTAGCACGAAACAGTGATAGATTTTTTATTGTGGTAGTTCCAAATTGTAGTGTCATACTTATCATGTGTTTGATTATACCGAGACAGTAGTGGACCTGTGATTATAACGCTGAAGATCTTCACTGTAATACAGATTATACTGATATCTTTTTGTCACACCGAGCCTTAACTGTAAATACACCTTTATAACTCATTCTCCTCACTGCTGTGGTATCAAAATAATCTTATAAGAGTAGTACTAAATTGAGGCAGAGATAATTTCAACACTGTGATGTCATTGATATTGCGATGTTACCGAAATCCTTCTTTTCATAGTGACAGAGATTGACCTTTCTTGTGAACTTGCACCTAGCTTAATTATTGGACTGTCTTACTATAATTTGAGCCCTTTTGACATAGGTCCTTTTAGAATGTTGAATTCGCCTCAAATAGGTCCTTGTAGAATGTTGATATGAGTCTATATGTATCCTACACATAGGTCCTTATAGAATGTTGATATGAGTCTATATGTATCCTACACCTAAAATAGGCCAAAATTACAACGGCCATAGGGATGAATTTCAGGCCTGAAATAGGCCAAAATTGTGGATGCTAC
This sequence comes from Pinus albicaulis, assembly GCA_034641835.2. Classification (NCBI taxonomy): domain Eukaryota; kingdom Viridiplantae; phylum Streptophyta; class Pinopsida; order Pinales; family Pinaceae; genus Pinus; species Pinus albicaulis. The sequence goes on from CM076574.1 coordinate 1,341,245,332, forward strand.
ATTGGCCTAAATTTAGAGATTAATGTGCTTACTACAGGTCTACAGGTTAGAAAAAATATAGGTCCAAAAATTCCATCCAGGGGTCTAAAAATATGTCTCGTTTATTTTCTCTCCTACACTATTATTTAGCTTCTCTTCACCAAGATAATATGATATTAATTGACGCTTTTTCGATTTGAACATTTGTTATTATATATTTGTCTTCCACAATGGAGGTAAATGATTATTGGAGAGGCATGTCATGCCTACATATGTAAGTTAGTAGTCTTTCATGTTTGACCTTAAAAAAATAAATTTTATTCAATGAAAAGGAATTAGGATGTGTATGAGCACTCATTTAAAATATTATAAATTCCTCTCCAAGCTGATGTCAAACCCATGAAGCAAGTAAAACAAATATTAATTTTATTATTATTGACTTCATCTTTACATAAGTACATAATTACATAGTCATTATAATGAAGACCCACCTAGTTACATAGTTAGATCTGATTTGTTATACCTACAAACTAGTTCTTTCTTTTAGTTGGTTCTTGCACTATCAAATTCATAGGAAAGAATTCAGATTCTTTCAAACTCAATGTAAGCAGCTATTTCGAGATCCTTGAATGTACTATTTCACTGTGTATACATATTACTGTTTTGACCTTATTTTGTGCTTCGATTGTAAGTACTTCACTGTACATGTCTCTGACTTCTGTTGACCATTTCTATGAGACCCTATGTGATACCATCAAACTGAAATGGCATACTTCTCATCAAGCTGTGATGGCACCGAACCAGTGAGACCTTTCTCACTGTGGTAGCACGAAACAGTGATAGATTTTTTACTGTGGTATTTCCAAATTGTAGTGTCATACTTATCATGTGATTGATTATACCGAGACTGTAGTTGACCTATGATTATAACACTGAATATCTTCACTGTAATACGGATTATACTGATATCTTTTTGTCACATCGAGCCTTAACTGTAAATACACCTTTATAACTCATTCTCCTCACTGCTGTGGTATCGAAATAATCTTATAAGAGTAGTACTAAATTGAGGCAGAGGTAATTTCAACACTATGATGTCATTGAGATTGAGATGTTACCGAGATCCTTCTTTTCATAGTGACAAAGATTGACCTTTCTTGTGAACTTGCACCTAGCTTAATTATTGGACTGTCTTACTATGATCTGAGCCCTTTTGACATAGGTCCTTTTAGAATGTTGAATTCGCCTCAAATAGGTCCTTGTAGAATTTTGATATGAGTCTATATGTATCCTACACCTAAAATAGAAAACTACATTTTGGCCATGGGATTAGCCAGATGGTTGTATTAAATGAAAACCAATTTTTAGGGAATATTTATAGCTCCCTTTTTGCTTCATAACAGAGATTTCAGAGCTTTGACTTGAATTCCAGGGCAATCAAATATCAGGGGAAATTCCTGCAGAGGTACTAGGGAATTATAAATCATTGAAGTGCTTAGAGACCTCACATAATCAAATTAAAGGATCAATATTATTCACCCTTGGGAATATAACATCATGAACGCCCTCTGACATATGCTATGAGTGCTCTAGCATATATTCCACCATTCACATAGCTTCTAAAAATTGACATGTGGGAGCTCATACATTTTCTCATTATATAAATCTCAGCGACTTTTTAGCTCTGGATTCCTCAAAAGTTATAAATTGTTAACCCACTAGTTGAGTAATAATGTAAAATTAAAGTGTTACCCATTTCAGTAACAATGAAAATTATTGACTGTTTTAGAATTTGGCAGTTACATCAATATGTTGTTAATGCTTACATTTTTTTAAGTGATAGCCCTTGAAGAATGGCGGACGAAAAAGCTTGAAGAAGCTAAGAAACGTGAAGCAATGAAAGACAGTGTGAATTCCTCCACATAAGCCAAAGATACTGGTATGCATTTTTTATATTCAGCTTATTTGTGACTTCAACTGATGGCTTGTCTGCTAGTTGTGATGGCATAGAATTTTTTTTGTGACATCAGGTTCTTTTCCACCCTGCTCCTTTTGGTCCACAGCTCCCAAATTTGGGCGTGTGTTTATACATTATGTATTGGGGTTCCCATGAACAGAGATGGTGGAAAAAGTATTGGAGACTCACTGGGGCCTTGTGTTGGAGGAATATGGATTCTCATTGCCTCCCGAAGCTTCAAGCGAGGATAGTGGAAAGATGCTGGAGGATGGAACTGAGATCAGTAATGAATATATGGGCAATCTTAGTTTGGTGTTTGCACTTTTGATTTCTCGGGATTTTGACTACTAGGTTAGCATCACCAAATTATTTTGTCCTCTTCACTGCATTATGTCTTGAGAGCGTGTTTTACAAAGTATTCATATAGCAGTCTTATCTATTTTTAAGTTTATGACTTGAGGATTATGGTTTCCTGACAATTTTTCTAGGTTCCTTTTTTCAGCGTATTTAAGGTTATTGTTATGTTGCTAAATAACAATTTGATTACTTACATGCGGGAGAATGGAATTTAGCATTTTGCAGTGAAGAGTTGTTAAAATTCAAAGTATTTTGTTTTAACATCTATTTTCTTTTCCACCTTTTCCCAGGTGTGTTATTTTTGAATGAGTTATATTGTTTCTTTGTTCAATTTGTCCAAGGGCAGCAAGGGTTTGGAGAATCCTAGCTTAAAATGGTGCAATTAAAGCCTGATGCATAGTTTGATATTATTTCTGCAGAAGATGGAATCATACCTAGCAGGCCACTTCCTTCTGAATTCCATGTTGAACCACATACAAACTATGACGGAGCCGCATTTAAATGGGGTCTGATGCACCATAAAGAAAGTGCTGCAGATTGTTGTCAGGCTTTCTTAGACCAAGCAAAAGGTGAAAATAAGTGTAACATTTGGGTTTACTGTCCATTTGAACCTGGTTGCTATTCTCCAGATATATATCAGCACAAGCATCAAGAATGTTGGCTAAAGCAGGTAGAATTCTCATGCTTCCTCCAAAACTCTAGCTATAAATTTTAAAATTGTATATTTATTTTTAAAATTGCAATATGTTAAAACATATTGACATGACTGTTTATTCAATATCTCAATCTTGCAAATGTTCGACTGTTTATTCAATATCTCAATCTTCCAGTTACTTCAGCAATTACTAACCTTTAGCTTCTTCTGTAGAATACGTCCTTCAGTTACCTTGGAAGTTGTATCATTCAGTTCTTCCTTTAGATAGGTCTACAATCAAAACGGTTCTTGTATTTGCTATCTTCAAACGTTTTCACCTTCAGACTTATACGTAGACAATCTTGTCCTTAGATCTGATTTGTTATACCTTCAAACTAGTTCTTTCTTTTAATTGGTTCTTGCACTGTCAACTTAATAGGAAAGAATTCAGATTCTTTCAAACTCAATGTAAGCAACTATTCCAAGATCCTCGAATGTACTATTTCACTGTGTATACATATTACTGTTTTTACCTTATTTTGTGCTTCGATTGTAAATACTTCACTGTACATGTCTCTAACTTTTGTTGACCATTTCTGTGAGACCCTGTGTGATACCATCAAACTGAAATGGCATACTTCTCATCAAGCTGTGATGGCACCAAACCAGTGAGACCTTTCTCACTGTGGTAGCATGAAACAGTGATAGATTTTTTACTGTGGTATTTCCAAATTGTAGTGTCATACTTATCATGTGACTGATTATACCGATACTGTAGTTGACCTGTGATTATAACACTGAATATCTTCATTGTAATACAGATTATAATGATATCTCTTTGTCACATCGAGCCTTAACTGTAAATACACCTTTATAACTCATTCTCCTCACTATTGTGGTATCGAAATAATCTTATAAGAGTAGTATTGAATTGAGGCAGAAGTAATTTCAACAGTGTGATGTCATTGAGATTGAGATATTACCGAGATCCTTCTTTTCATAGTGACAGAGGTTGACCTTTCTTGTGAACTTGCACCTAGCTTAATTATTGGACTGTCTTACTATGATTTCAGCCCTTTAGTCAATATATCAATCTTCCAGTTACTTCAACAATTACTAACCTTTACCTGCTTATGTAGAATACGTCCTTTAGTTGCCTTGGAAGTTGTATCATTCAGTTCTTCCTTTAGATAAGTCTGCAATCAAAACTGTTCTTGTATTTTTTTATCTTTCAAATGTTGTCACCTTTATCAAACAGTGAAAAATTGGGGCTGCACAGTTAGGGAATTGTTCTAGACTTAGTTTCATTTCCCTGTTTCCAAATATTTTAGATGGAGTTATCCCAATAGAGATTGGAAAACAATCCATGCTTGAAATGCTAGATGTTTTAAGGAACTCCCTCACTCATGAGATTCACAAGGAGCTGGGCAATTTCCATGAGCATTATGTACTTGTGTTCACAAATCCGCTGGACTACACCCTTGGAAAAAATTATATTGATTCTGAGCCTACTAGTGGTTTATCAAACAGTGAAAAATTGGAGCTCAACTATTTTCAAGGAGATATTCCTGCCGATCTTATCACACTTCCTCGTGTTAAGATTATTTGGGCTCTACAGAAAACTCAAAATGGAACCTTCCCTGAGGGTTGGGGTGAATGTTTAATTTGTGTCAAAATATTTTGACTAGTCGAATTCTTGTAGTTTTAAGTAGATGCAGGAACTTGTATTTCTAGCTTGAGAGGCAATCAACTTAGAGGGATGATTCCTAAATTTCCATTTTCTTTTATGCTTTTATTTAATGTTAGTGGAAACAAATTATCTAGCAACATTTCAACTTTCTCGAATAATAGCTTCACCAAACCACCACTGCTTTCAATAATTGAGTTTTTCGATAGTTCGCAAGCTCAGGTCACCTTTTCTGCTCTTTATTCATCTCTCTTTATGTGTGGTCTTGGGGAAGCAATCCAGATACTTCCATTCTATCTAATCTCTTTATGTGTGGTCTTTGGGGAAGCAATCTAGTCAATTCCATTCTATCTAAGGGTCTGACAGTGCTTCATGATTTCAAACAATAACAACTTCACTGGTTTTCTTTATCCACCACTAATAGATGAAGGGATTATGAAAGAACAACCATCTTATGGATTATTATTAAATGACAACCAATTTTTAGGGAATATTTATAGCTCCCTTTTTGCTTCATAACAGAGATTTCAGAGCTTTGCCTTGAATTCCAGGGCAATCAAATATCAGGGGAAATTCCTGCAGAGGTACTAGGGAATTATAAATCATTGAAGTGCTTAGAGACCTCACATAATCAAATTAAAGGATCAATATCATTCACCCTTGGGAATATAACATCATGAACGCCCTCTTCCATATGCTATGAGTGCTCTAGCATATATTCCACCATTCACATAGCTTCTAACAATTGACATGTGGGAGCTCATACATTTTCTCATTATATAAATATCAGCGACTTTTTAGCTCTAGATTCCTCAAAAGTTAGAAATTGTTAACCCACTAGTTGAGCAATAATGTAAAATTAAAGTGTTACCTAGTTCAGTAACAATGCAAACTATTGACTGTTAAATATTGACTGTTTTAGAATTTTGAAGTTACATCAATATGTTGTTAATGCTTCCATTTTTTTAAGTGATAGCCCTTGAAGAATGGCGGACGAAAAATCTTGAAGAAGCTAAGAATTGTGAAGCAATGAAATCCAGTGTGAATTCCTCCACAGAAGCCAAAGATACTGGTATGCATTTTTTCTATTCAGCTTATGTGTGACTTCAACTGATGGCTTGTCTGTTAGTTGTGATGGCATAGTATTTTTTTGTGACATCGGATTCTTTTCCTCCCTGTTCCTTTTGGTCCAGAGCTCCCAAATTTGGGCGTGTGTTTATACATTATGTATTGGGGTTCCCATGAACAGAGATGGTGGAAAAGTATTTGAGACTCACTAGGGCCCTGTGTTGAAGGAAGCTGGATTCTCATTACCTCCCGAAGCTTCAAGTGAGGATAGTGGCAAGATGCTGGAGGATGGAACTGAGTTCAGTAATGAATATATGGGAAATCTTAGTTTGGTGTTTGTGTTTTTGATTTCTTGGGATTTTGACTACTAGGTTAGCATCACCAGATTATTTTGTCCTCTTCACTGCATTATGTCTTGAGAGCGTGTTTAACAAAGTATTCATATAGTAGTCTTATCTATTTTTAAGTTTATGACTTGAGGATTATGGTTTCCTGACAATTTCTCCAGGTTCCTTTTTTCAGCATATTTAAGGTTATTGTTATGTTGCTAAATTTAACAATTTGATTACTTACATGTGTAAGAATGGAATTTAGCATTTTGCAGTGAAGAGCTGTTAAAATTCAAAGTATTTTGTTTTAACATCTTCTTTATTTTCCACCTTTTCCAAGGTGTGTTATTTTTGAATGAGTTATATTGTTTCTTTGTTCAATTTGTCCAAGGGCAGCAAGGGTTTGGAGAATCCTAGCTTAAAATGGTGCAATTAAACCCTGATGCATAGTTTGATATTATTTCTGCAAAATATGGAAACATACCTGCCAGGCCACTTCCTTTTGAATGCCATGCAGAACCACATACAGACAATGACGGAGCGACAGTTAAATGGGGTCTGATGCACCATAAAGAAAGTGCTGCAGATTGTTGTCAGGATTTCTTAGACCAATCAAAAGGTGAAAATAAGTGTAACATTTGGGTTTACTGTCTATTTGAACCTGGTTTCTATTCTCCATATATATATCAGCACAAGCATCAAGAATGCTAGCTAAAGCAGGTAGAATTCTCATGCTTCCTCCAAAACTCTAGCTATAAATTTTAAAATTGCAATACGTTAAAACATATTAACATGACTGCTTATTTTGTTTAAAATTACGCAAATTCACAACATATATATGTATTATGTAAAGGGAGAAAAACAGAAAAGGAAAAAGAAGAACCTATGTTTTCATTTAAAACAAAAATCTAATACATATTCATATTAAGCTTAGATCCAAATAGAAAAGGTCGAAACATCTAGGCCCATTGGAAAATTTTCCACATAAAAAGACACCAAATACTGCCTAAAACATGGATGTTGAGTGAGCTATTATCAAATGGCTATCATATAAACCACAAAATTGAAATTTTGTGTTTTTTCTTATTCAAGTTCGAGTTTATTTCAAGACTGCTACAGTCTATGGTCATGTGCGATTATGAATTATATGTTGAGAATTTAAGGGCTATAGATTAATACAAATTCTCTTCTTGATAACTACTTGTGAGCTTGTTGATTTAATCTGACGCCAACAAAACTGAAGTCGGACCCCTAAGGAGAGATGGTCAACTGTGGTCGTGGCTCTGTCCGCTTTTCCCTTCTCAAACCCCGTTCCTTGCTCCACGTGGTCTTATTTCTCTTTTTAATTTATTTATCAATTTCAAAGAAATTGACAAATAAATCTATTCACAACTTTGGCAGTTTATATTTCCCGGTATATATATTTATCTCTGAACCTTAGGACTAAGGTTATAATCCTTCGCACTTATACACATTCAATCGCAGGAATTCAAATTATCTATGTGCGCCATACCTTATAACCAATGTTTAAACTTTCGAAACTTTGTATTAATACTCCACGCCTTTTTAACCATTCGGCTTATAATAAACCCTTGGCTCCGGCCCCACCTCTACAATCAATAGACCAATCAAATGCATGCACCGTACCCCATTTATCGTTCGCGCTCCTCGTTTATCGTTCGTGCATCTACAGCAAGTGGCCACCGTCCGATGGCCCTTTCCCAGATCAACAGTTTACGGCAATATCGCTCGACATCCTGGTACGAACGATAACGTGCGATGGAGCGGTTTAAACAGTGGTTTTCCGGGGGTCCACTTTGCCACACGTCAACAGGTCTATGGAATCACTCCACAACCGGAAAATACCGCTTATACACCAAAAGCGGTGCGATATGGGCAATCCGCCTTTGTAAATCCGCTCGAGGTTTTTTTGTACAGCGCTTGACCAAGGGTGTACATCTGGTTTGCACCATTCTTTTATCCGCTCTGTTTGTTAACTCAGGTTCTGACCCCGGTTAAGAATTTCCAATTAACAAAAAACAAACGTAAATTTCTTTATTGAGCGGGATTTCTATTACCATTAAACAGAGTCACGACCAGGGTTTATCCAAACAATTACAGGGAAATAGACAGAGAAATGCGGACTTATACAACTCCCACATTCAACGATTCCACACGGAACCAGCATACAATCGTCTCACAATTAACGGTTCGAGAAAATACAATGGAAAATAGGCTCTGAAATCATTTAACTGGAAACAATTGTTAACACACAGAGTTTATTGCAGAAAAATTTCTTCTTCTCTCCCCTCTGCTCTCTTATACACATCTGAGGGATTACATTTATATACATTATAGTGTGACTCTTTGGTTCCTCTGCGAGGACCGGTTTAGAAAATCAAAATCCTAATTACAATTATTCAACTAACTAAAATGTGACAGATGGATCGAACTGAACTATTCGACTTCTACAAATCTAACTAATCTAATTGATACAGTCAGCTGAGGTATTGACACCTAGCTGTTACAATTCAAATGTTTTGAACCCTCCTAGCCACAACATGTGGACAAAACTTCCTACATTGTTGGCTAGTGTCTAATGCCCCTGCATCATAATCCTTCATCAAGTCAATTATCAAAGTGCTTATACAAATGTAGAGACAAAATTGATCTTTCTTGTAAATGAGTATTTTGCAATATAGTTAGGAAGGTAAATCTTTGATTTACCTTCCTTACTTGAGGTTTCTGACTTTTACAATTCTTTCTTTAGAGATAACTTAATCATATCCTTTAGTCAATATCTCAATCTTTCAGTTACTTCAGCAATTACTAACCTTTTTCTGCTTCTGTAGAATACGTCCTTCAGTTACCTTGGAAGTTGTATCATTTAGTTATTCCTTTAGATAGGTCTGCAATCAAAACTGTTCTTGTATTTACTATCTTTCAAACGCTGTCACCTTCAGACTTATACGTAGACAATCTTGTCCTTAGATATGATTTGTTATACCTTCAAACTAGTTCTTTCTTTTAGTTGGTTCTTGCACTATCAACTTCATAGGAAAGAATTCAGATTCTTTCAAACTCAATGTAAGCAGCTATTCTGAGATCCTCGAATGTACTATTTCACTGTGTATACATATTACTGTTTTGACCTTATTTTGTGCTTCGATTGTAAATACTTCATTGTACATGTCTCTAACTTCTATTGACCATTTCTGTGAGACCCTATGTCATGATACCATCAAACTGAAATGGAATACTTCTCATCAAGTTGTGATGGCACCAAACCAGTGAGACCTTTCTCACTATGGTAGCACGAAACAGTGATAGATTTTTTACTCTGGTAGTTCCAAATTGTAGTGTCATACTCATCATGTGATTGATTATACCGAGACTGTAGTTGACCTGTGTTTATAACACTTAATATCTTCACTGTAATACGGATTATACTGATATCTTTTTGTCACACCGAGCCTTAACTGTAAATGCACCTTTATAACTCATTCTCCTCACTGCTGTGGTATCGAAATAATCTTATAAGAGTAGTACCGAGTTGAGGCAGAGGTAATTTCAACACTGTGATGTCATTGAGATTGACCTTTCTTGTGAACTTGCACCTAGTTTAATTATTGGACTGTCTTACTATGATTTGAGCCCTTTTGACATAGGTCCTTTTAGAATGTTTCGAGTCCTTTCAAACTGCCTTTGATCATAACCATAGCTCTGATACCATGTTGAGAATTTAAGGGCTATAGATTAATACAAATTCTGTTCTTGATAACTACTTGTGAGCTTGCTGAGTTAATCCTTCATCAAGTCAATTATCAAAGTGCTTATACAAATGTAGAGACAAAATTGATCTTTCTTGTAACTAAGTATTTTGCAATAAGTTAGGAAGGTAAATATCTGATTTACCTTCCTTACTTGAGGTTTCTGACTTTTACAATTCTTTCCTCGGAGATAACTTAATCATATCCTTTAGTCAATATCTCAATCTTCCAGTTACTTCAACAATTACTAACCTTTAGCTGCTTCTGTAGAATACGTCCTTCAGTTACCTTGGAAGGTGTATCACTCAGTTCTTCCTTTAGATAAGTCTGCAATCAAAACTATTCTTGTATTTGCTATCTTTCAAACATTGTCACCTTCAGACTTATACGTAGACAATATTGTCCTTAGATCTGATTTGTTATACCTTCAAACTAATACGTAATTCATTTTCTTTCTTCCACCTTTTGTTAACTTCAAACATGACTGTAATTGTTACTTAAATATCTGTAGTACCTCAGAGACATATTCGCAAATCTGTTCTTTCTTTTAATGTGTTCTACCCCAGAGGTTAACTTAATCTTTGCTCCCTTCTTTACGTTGTATTGCCTCAGTAGAATCCGCAAAAATTTCTTCTTTTGCACGTTGTATAACCTCAATATCATCCGCAAATATGTTCTCTTAACCATAGCATATGTAGGGTATATATAGTAGTTCTAGCCAAGTAATTAAGCCGACCTTATAGCCATTAAGTAGGCCGACTTTAACATTTGTTTGTAGGCTGACTTCATAGGCATATCTTCAATGTTTGTAAGCCATTCTTCTGCAACGTCTTGGAGGGTATTATTCACGCCTTTTACATGACTCTTAATTACACTTATGTACCTAATAGACATCAAGAAGAAGTCTATAGACCTATACTAAGAATCTTGCTCATGAAACCCATGAAGCAAGTAAACCAAAAATTCATTTTATTATTATTAACTTTATCTTTACATAAGTACATAATTACATAGTCATTATAAGGAAGACCTACCTAGTTACACTCTTCAACATTATAACTATATATAATTTTGATGTTTCTAGGTTGGAGATTGTACTATTTTCATTGGAGGATGCTACTATTGATGCGCACAAGGCTCTTGAGTTACTTGGTAGGATTCTCGCAAAATTGGTTGTTGAAGGGATATTGTTTATTCAATATACAGTGAGGGAAATCAAGGATGGAGGTACATAGCCAGGAAGCTTATTAGAAATGAGGGGATTTTGAGGTATTTCTCAAGAAGAAAATTTCAAGGTAGTCTGCTCACAATTTTAGTGCCTGATCAATTTTGTGGTTTATTTTTTATCTCTCATGTTGAAAAGTGAATGGTTGGTTAGTTTTTAGCTCATGCTCACATTTGTTGGTTCCTGAAGCTCAAGCACTTTATAACAAAAATAGGCAAAGTCAAACAACACAAATGGTCCACTAGCTCTCTTTTCATTTGCTAATATTATATTGAAGTTTTATTAGACGCACTGTTTGATTGTTTATTTTGGTTAGAAAAGGGTTTGCTCTTGGTTTGATGTGATTTTCAATTTATCGTATGTAGCATGTTGAGAAATGGGAAAAAATAACGTGACATTTATTTTGCAGAAATTGATGCTGAAATAAAATTTCTTTGACATTGTTGATGTAAAGGTATATGTTGTATAAACTATTTATAGTCTAATTTATGTTATATTCTAGTGTTCATTGTCTTTCATTTCTTACAGTGCATTGTATTTTCTTTTCTTTTTAGAAAATGAAATCAGTATTGATGGTAAGAAGCATGAATTGAAAAAAGAGAAGAGCAATAATATTGGAGCGACAAATGCAAACAGAGAGAGGAGAACTGGTCTAGTGATACCCTTTGAACCAATATCTCGCATAAGACACACATATAAAGACTGATGATCAAGTCTTCAGAGTTGGTGAATTCACCTGTAATGCCTTGACAACACAACGATAATGTTTTGAAGTGATGAAACATCATTTCATGTGTAAATTGTAGTCCAACTATTATAAAGTTGGAAACTCATATTGTAATATTTTAACATTTCATATAATATAATTTATGTGGTTGAAATTATTTATAGTTGCACTTGATGTTGTTTAGTATTTTAATTAAAATATGCGACTTTGTGTTTTCATATTAGATGAACATGCACATTGTATGACATTTTTTAAATCATACAAATTAATTTATGTTGATTAATAATGAACACAAATAAAATGAATATCCGACTAAATTAGTCATTTATAATGATTATTAATTAAATGAATATAAACTACTAAATTAGTCGTTTATAAAATGAATAAATGGCTACTGCAAATGATAAATTTGTGACTACAAATGATGACTAAATTTTGCATATATACGACTATTAGTAGCTAATTTATAGTATCTTATAACACAACTAAAATTTAGTCACATTTCTTCGGTCATTAATTGGTTTCAAACAATGACTAAAATTTGCATATATATGACTATTAGTAGCTAATTTACAGTATCTTATAAAACGACCAACATGTTGGTCATAGTTCTTTGGTCATTAATTGGTTTTCTCAGGTGATCATATAGTAATATATTTTGTTGTATATTTGGCCATTAATTGTGACATTTAATGACCAAATCAATGACTAAAATAATGACTAAATCAATGACCAAATGAATGACTAAATCAATGACAAAATGAAAGACCAAATGAATGACTAAATTAGTGACCAAATCAGTGACTAAATCAATGACCAAATCAATGACCAAATATACAACTAGATAACAAAATTGAGATAACCAATTAATGACTAAGCTAAAAATGACCAAAAGTTGGTCGCGTTATAAGATACTGTAAATTAGCTACTATTGGTCATCGACCGAAAAATAGTCGTTTATATGCAAATTTTAGTCGTTTTTTTTAGTAACAAAATATCCATTTTGTACTAGTGATATCATCAAGTGACCTAGTCCTAGATGGTTTTCTTGTGAATGGTAAGTCAACTTGTGTATCTTGTAGAGCTGTAAGGTTTTCAGGAACAGAATTAGCTCTACGAATTTGTATGACAATAGTTGCAGTTTTAGATTTAGGGGATTTCCTAAGTATACTTTTTGGATTATCAATTGTCTTAGGAGGATTTGGGTCAGGATAGGCTTTAGTATAAACTATTATATAAGCCACTATGTTGTGTTTTCAGACCCAAATGATAAGAAAATTTTAACCAAGTATGACAATCTTTAATAGGCTAACTGATCTTTTAACAAGAAAACTTAATCCTCAAAGTTTCCTTAATGAGTTTGTATGATGTTATGATAGAAATGGGTTTCCCAGTGGAGTCTTTAAGTTAATTCAGAATTTTGGAGTCTCCAAGTGGAAATTTTTAGCTTTGGGAGGTAAAATGTTTTATGGTCCACCACCACTAATTCGTCTGAATACCAATCTAAAATGTTTTTGGGTTTTTCTGAGTTTTTTACAGTCTTGTGGTTAATAGAGTGTCCTATATCCTCTTCAACACTTAGCTACGGTGATGAGACAAACAGAGTCTACTCTATGGCTCACTGGTTGATTTCTCCAAGGTTTGATAAGGGTCTGTTAGAATCCTAAGAAGTACATAGATTGCCACTGATTCAGACAAGTCCTATCATGATTACCAATATGCTTGGTAGTGCTTGAAGAAAGCTGATCTTTCTCAAATGAATACTGAGTGTTTTTTTTTTAAGGATTTTACTCAGAAGTCCCCAATATGGTCACCAGTATGTTATGCCTCTGTAGTTTGCAAGATTGGCAAGTACAAACGCTACAGAGCCTACATCAAAACCACTTTGGAATCTGAGGATCTAGCCATCCTAGATTCAGAGAGGGATCTCTCTATATATTCATTTTCAAAGATATGATCTTTTAAGGCTTATGTATGATATTAAGCTAGTTATGAAGAACAAGGGTTTTGTTTGTTTTGGTTGGGCAGGATAACATGAAGATAAAGGAAGTCTGTATGAAGGGTGAAGGTATGAGTAAGTGAAAGAATGGTTCAACTGATAAGATAAACAAGTAACAGCATCAATCCATTGGGCTATGGAGTCCTAATAGGATTTAATTGCACAGCAAGGTTCAAGAGTGGTCCATGGGGCAAGTCATCTATGTTAAAGGATCTCTTTAAGTTGATTTTATGGAATGAAACACTAAGAAAGTGATGAAGCAAACATATAAGGAAACAAAGAGCAGCTTAAGATCAAGTAAGGACTTTTAACCTAGCCTACTTTCAGCATAATCAAAGGAATGACACAAAGCAACCTAAGATTAGGTAAGTACTTTTAAACTAGCCTGCTTTTGATATACTTTATAAAGGAAAACATTTAAAAAACAAAAAATAGCTTAAGATCAAGTAAAGACTTTTAACTTAGCCTTCTTTCAGCATATTCTCAAAGGAATACATTCATGATAAACATAAAAAGTAGTCTAAGATCAGGTAAGTACTTTTAAACAAGCATGCTTTCAACATACTCTTAAGGAAACTTTTCAAAGCAACTGTTGGAGATAAACTAGAGGACAGGGCTAACCATAAACTTCTCTAGCTCAACTTTAATTAGCAGACTTTTCAAGAACATTCAAATACAATGTCTCAAGTTGTACTCAGGAAACATGGGCTTACCAACACTTCACTGGTTATACTCTATTGAATTACCTTCAAAACACATTTAGAGGAAAACATAAAGGATAAAGATTTATCAGTGAGACTTAGGGTACTTCAAAAGTAAGTCCTAATCTATATTTGTTGTTCTTTATCAGAGAAAAGTGGACAGAATGAAAACATAAAGCAAATAACAATTACAGTGAGAAACACATCACCATTGACATAGACCAGGATCCCATAAATCAACTATTGTATTTGATGTTCAAACCAGTTATAATCTTCAAGTCCAGTGGGTCTTTACAGCTTTAAGCTTCTCATCTCATCTTATGTATCTTCAATTCCTAACAGAGCTACATCATGCTTCAATAGCTATTTACATTCAATAGGTATCCAAAGACCAACCTATACACTGTCTTCTAGAGAAGTATTTATAGAAGAATGAGGAGGTGGAGTGAAAGAAAGGTCTATCTGTTCAATTAATGCAAAGTAAGTGCTTCTCGGCCTTTGAAGGGCCAAATGGAGAAGTTTTCCAATGTTTTAACTCTGCTAATTGATTATTACATCAAATTTCATCAACTTCAGTCACTTTTGTTGACTTTGGGCGTTTTTGGTAGGCTGGTAATTAATTCTAAGTTGTCTTTAGAAATATCTCTGACTATATGATTAATATGCATGCTTTTTAGGTGAAATCAGCTGGTACGTGGAATTTTGAGGAGTAACGGCCTCCATGATGTGGCATTCGGAGGCTCTTCTGCTAATCTGACTGCTTTTGTGGCTTTAAAACATTATTATAACCGTGATTCTGCTTTATGCCTTGATTAATCATCCTTGGCGCTTTTGAATCTTTTGTACTGACTGTATTCACCTTAGAACCATTTTAACCTCAAAAACATGGATTTAAACTTTTAACCCTTTAATCTGATGTGTCAACCTTTTGACTTTGACTGTTCCCTGGCTTTTTCTTTATTCTATTGTTTTAGTCTTTAAACATTGATCTGCCTAACTTTTTTATCCTTTAAACCATCCCTTTCCTTTGCTTCTCAGCCTTCTTTGAAGGATTATGCTTTTTTGCGTTCAATCTTCATTTGTTCACCCTTTATTCTTGAGTATATGATTGGCTTCTTCTTAGTCCTTTGTATCAATATTTAAACTGTGTTTTAGCTTTGAGAGGTGGCAATCTTCTGTCGCGCTCCTTACTGAACTATGAAAAGGCTTTTGGCTTTAAAAACTGTTAACAAACCTGCAAAAAACCACAAATAAGTCATACAAAATCCTGCGGATTGGAAGAAATACATTCAGTGGTGGGTGGAGGTGGTGGAGAAATGCAGAGGGGATAAAAATGTAGGCGGAAGAGGTTTTATGAAGAAAACCGGCGAAAATCCAGTTTAAAACTGTATTTTGGCGCGAAAATGGGTAAAGCGGTTTTGAAATACCACTGGTGGTTTTCGCGCGACCCTTGAGCGGTAAGTGGTTTTTCCTGGAGGGAACGCGATCCAATTAGAATGCGCCACGTGTCCTCCAGAAACCATTCTTTTCGCACCGTTACGGTTTGATTTAATTTTTTGGGAAATGAGCGTGAAATGCAATGCCAACCGTTGGATTTGGGGGAGCAAATCCAACGGTGGAGAAGGAGCGCGAAATGGAAAGGTGCACGGCGGATTGAACAAGTGGAGGCCAGGTGTCAAACAATGATTGGGGGAGTCATTTTTTTAATGGATGGTAGGCTTATCGCATCGGCGTTTCGCCAAGGAACAAGGCAAGGGGGAAAGAGCAAAGGAATTTTGATTGCGTGATGCGATGGGGGCTTAAGGAGTGGGCACTAAGGTATGGTCTCATGGAGGAGTATGTGACTAGGGGTGAAGGAGAAGGGGGCTTATCGCATCGGCAGGGGGAACAAAGGAAATGGGAGAGGAAAGCGAGGTAAGGAACGGCGCCGATGCGATAATAACTTTGTGATGCGATGAGCGCTTAGCGCCCGGTCATGGGTGCAGGGACATATGAAAAAAGAAGCTGGGGGCTAAGCCAGCAGAGGGCTTAAGCCTTTTTATTTTAATAAAAGGGGCGCGTTTAGGAAAAAAATGGGTTTTTATGGGTTTTCTCAAGTTCCGATAGTTGAGAAGGGAGGTTTTTACACCATAAAAAGGATTTTTATGATTTTAAAAGGGGTTTTGAAGGTTTTTTGAGGAGTATGAGGGTAAAATGAGAAGGAAAAAAGGGGTTTTTTTTCAAGAAATATGAATTATATGGGGGGGAGGGAAATAGAGGAAATGAAATGATGAAAATGGGGCTTTTTTTAGGAAATAGTTTTTTTTGGGAACAGCAGCTTTTCTTGGTGGACTTTTGAAGGGAACGGAATAAGGAACAGCATTGCTAGGGAACAACATTGTTTAAGGAACAACATTGTTAGGGAACAGCACTAAGGAACAGCAGACTTCAAGAATGAGTAATTTTCTTTGAAAATAATCTTTTGAAGGCTCAAGACCTGTTTTTAGCCATCATTTTCTTATGACAAAATTTTCTGATGGTTAACAGGTTTCATTTGATGAGGGTTATTAAGGGGATTTTTTGAACTATTTAATGAAAGAAGAGTCCTTTTTGTATTCAAACTCTGCCAAACAGAAAATATCCCTAGAAAGTCTCCAAGTGATGTAATCCTATTTGAAATAGGTCTCTAAGGTAGGAATTCGAAGCTAGCAAGGTGGAAAACCATTTGTATGATTCAACGCTCTATAAATGAGAGAGTTTTAGAGTTAGAGAAGGGTTGATTGATGTCATGCTACATGCTACTTTTGTAATATTTTTCAGTCAGTAATATACACATGCAGAAAGCTTCTCTCAAACCTGAGATTCATCATGTGCTCTTATATGTGTTTTTCTTATCTATGTATTTGATGTTTATTCAATTTACTTTATGTGTAATCACTTGGAATTCATGGTTAAACATGCTCCAATTTCCTGTATGCATATGTTTTATTGTTCAAGTTATGTTCTGATGAGAGTACACATGCCTTAGCTTCCATGAAATTTTTTTTCCAAGTAATTTAGTTTAACTTTGACTCCATGCCCAATGGTAGTTATTAATTCACATCCTTCACCTCCATAAAAACCATTCAAAACACACTCAAGTGTTATCCATCTTTGTTCGAAGCATTTTCTATTGATTATCATACAAATCCTTGAGAGAGCCCTCTCAGGTTGGAAAGGCTAAGTTCCAACTAAAAGTGGTTTGGAATAGCTACTCTGAATTGACTATTGAAGCAGCCCATCAGCCTCAATTTGGTGATAACATTTTGGTGCATCTGCCGGGAGTCTGAAGATACATTTTCCTGAAAATTTGTGCTCAAGAAAAAATATTGAACTTGAAGTTACCAAGAGCTCAGAAAAAATTCGAAGGCTATACTTCTACCTTGGCGACCCCATTCTTAAAAAATTTAGAAATTCAAAGTTTCATGGTGACTCCACTACTTGAGGATTAGTAGCTTAATGAATTTCCAAGATTATTTCTACTGCAAGAATAAATCCCAAGTATGCTCCTATGGATCAGTCTCATATCTATGGTTTTCCAAATCGTATGCCTTGTGTTGATTGTTCAACCCATCTTCCCATTTTCAAAGATGAAAATAAAGATGATGTTGTTCTGCATTTGGTTAAATTCCACATACATGTATGTAGGCCGAGGGTTGAGTTTC
Organism: Pinus albicaulis; assembly: GCA_034641835.2. Lineage (NCBI taxonomy): Eukaryota > Viridiplantae > Streptophyta > Pinopsida > Pinales > Pinaceae > Pinus > Pinus albicaulis. The sequence continues at coordinate 1,341,263,448 of CM076574.1, forward strand.
CTGAAGATTGTCTCATGAAGATGTTTATGGTTACCCTAGAAGACAAAGCCAGGGCATGGTATGAAGGGTTGAAATCAAGAAGCTTGTGTTCTCTTAAATATTTCCATAGAATATTTTTTGAACATTATGGGAAGTCTCATCCTTTATCATCACTTTTTCAAGATTGTTGCAATATTTGGAAAGGTTTCATTGAATATATTAAAATAATTCATGATGATATATAATGGATAGATGATGAGGAGATATTAGAGGCACTTTATGAATTTTCTTCACAAGTTATATGTTATGATGATCAAGAAATTTTCCAACAAGCAGATGTCTCTTCTTCTCTTGAAGATAAAATAGATTAGCAATTTGAGAGTCAAGTTATATCCCATGAAATTTGTGAAAATTTGCAGCATCTTTCACAATATTTAGATGATAAAGAGAAACATAAAGATGGTCAGTTACAAGGCTTTTCTCTTTGTTCATTTTCTAAACCTTTGAATTCTGAGGACCACGAAAATGGGAAGGAGCAAGGAAAAGCTTATGTGAAACATGTTTCTTTAATCATGAGGAGGAGGTTGATTCCTTGAGTATGCTTTATGGTTGTCATGAAGTAGCACTAATAGACAATAATCAGAAACTTTTTGACCTACAATTTGTTGTCCCAGAATGTCTTGTTGCAGATTTAAATGATCAAAAAATATATGTTTGTGCATAATGTTATGATTTCTCCTATTGAATATTTTCAGGAACATTCAAAGTCCTCTCCTAAAAATGATGTTACAAATCAAGGTATGAAATAGGGACATATTGCGGTTGTAAATGAAGAGGATGTTTCTTTTTCTGTTGGTCTTCAAAATGAGCTTATATTTCGTGATTTTGAATATCCTCTGGCCAATCATTTACATCCATCAAGAAAATTTCTTTTCACGACAGTTTTGGATCATGGGGGTTTTTTCAAATGGAAGTTTGCGTTGCCATATTTTAGGTTTATCTTTCTTTTGGAAGAAAGCATGAGAAAAATTTTGTTGAAAGGCCATCTAATTGATTGGTTATATTGGCATTTTCATGTCGCTTGAATCCAACATTTTATTTACAGCTGTTAGAGTAGGTTTTCATGTACAAAAATAAGGTCATAGGAATGAGAAAGTTTGGTTTTCAGTTCTCAGTTTCATTATCAGTTTGTACAAATTTATTTTTCAGCTTGGATTCTAGTTTGGTTTGGTTGCAAACAGTTCAAATTTGTAGATGATCTCTTCAACAAGTTTGAGCTCGAGGTGAAGGCCATAAACACTTGGAAAAGACATCACCAAAGTTATAATTTTCAGTTTTAAAAAGGCACTGGAACTGTTGGTTCTTTTTTTCCCCATAGGGGGGACATCATCACCATTGCAGCCATTTTTATCCTTAATAACAACTAGGTTTTTCTAGGTTGGTCTTAGGTAAGTTAGGTTAGGTCATTAGGGTGAAATAAGGTCATGAAGTTCATTAATTTGCAAAAAAAGTACATATGTGGGGGTCTTAAAGGTAATCATTAAGGTGATAGGTTTAAATGTCAAATAAAAATCCCAAAAATATCTCATGCATATGTGAAATTGTCAATTTCATGTAAATTTGGCACTTCTACAAAATTTTGTAGCGAAATCGGTGTAAAACAGTCAAAATTCACTACGAACATGACTTAAATGCTCTGTTTTTACAGCAAGGGCAATTTTTTTTATATATAGCATTTAGTGTTTTTTGGGAGCACATGATTCATCAGGAGATGCTGAAGTGTATTAGTAGAGACACCTGTTGGAAAGAACACTCAGCAAGGAGGGTGATTAGGCTATCATTTTTGTCACATCATCAAACATAACAGTACATCCTAAAATTATGAAAATCAAAGCCTAGATTCCAGTATGGTTATTCATCATTGTTTCATGGTGATTTCCACCTTAGACAATTTTTTTTGTTTCAATGGAGATGGTGCAGACAAGCGAAAGAAAAAAGGCTTGAAAATGATAGTGGTGGATGAACCTGCTGAGGATGAACCTGCTGCCTTTTGAGGAGGGTAAGACATGTTTTGAGCAAATTTTTCCTTATGATGCTCCATCTCATCATTTCACATAGATATGGATAGTTTTTGGAGGTAAGAAGTGCAAACTTCAAAATTTGGAAAATATCAGGCAAGTTCGTAGCATATTACAGGCTTAAATTCGGGTTTTCGCTACGAACTCGCAGATGATTAATTTATGTTATAATTTCAAAAAATTGTCATAATATTAGTGGTAGAAGGCATGTATTTAAGTCTTTTGGCCTAATGAATACCCTAAAATGAGAAAAGAAGTCAAAATGGTTGCAAAAATTGCTAAATGGAAAACGCTATGAACATTCCTGAATTTTCTTGTAGATGATTGTTTTAGCGGTGAACTTCAAATTCGATTTCTAACCAAATGAAAAATAATTTTGGAAATCTGAAGGAGGTGTTTCTTTAGCACGATCCCATCTACAAAAAAATCTCTCATTGTTTGCAAATCCATCAGGGTTTGAAAATTATGCACTCATCTTTTAGGCCTATTTTTCATAATTTTCACTAACCAGATTTGTGTAAAAATTGTAAAATTCGACTTGGAAGAGGTCTAGCTCAGCATCCACGTGTTATAATGACACATAATAAGTCTAGTAAACTCATAAAATTAGTTGGTTTCATTTTATGAGGGTTATTAAATGGATTTGTTGAACTATTTAATGAAAGAAGAGTCATTTTTGTATTCAAACTCTGCCAAACAAAAAATATCCCTAAGAAGTCTCCAAGTGATGTAATCCTATTTGAAATAGGTCTCTCGGGTAGGAATTAGAAGCTAGCAAGGTGGAAAACCATTTGTATGAGTCCTCACTCTATAAATGAGATTTTTTTAGAATTATAGAAGGGTTGACTGATGTCATGCTACATGCTACTTTTGTAATATTTTTCAATCAGTAATATACAGTTTCAAAAAGCTTCTCTCAGACCTGAGATTCATCATGTGCTCTTATATGTGTTTGTCTTATCTATCTATTTTATGTTTATTCAATTTAATTTATGTGTAATCACTTGGAATTCATGGTTAAACATGCTCCAATTTCCTGTATGCATATGGTTTATTGTTCAAGTTATGTTTGATGAGAGTACACGTGCCTCAGCTTCCATGAAAGTTGTTTTCCATGTAATTGAGTTTAACTCTGAATCCATGCCCAATGGTAGCTATTAATTCACGTCCTTCACCTGCATAAAAACCATTCACAAAACACTCAATATTTAGCCATCTTTGTTCCAAGCATTGTCTATTGAAATCATACAAATTCTTGAGAGAGCCCTCTCAGGTTTGAAAGGCTAAGTTTAAACCAAAAGTGGTTTGAAATAGTTACTCTTAATTGACTATTGAAGCAGCCCATCCACCTCAATTTAGTGATAAAAACTTGATTCCTTTGATCCCCTACTTGTTATTTCCTCTCCTCATGTCGTCAAAAGGAGTACTTCTACTTCTCCTGGTACCCTGCTCGCTACTTCTTCTTCTATCGTTGAAAGGGGTTCTTCTAGTATCGAGGATAGTATTGGTTACACAAAAGACTACCCTTTGGATTTCGATTGAGTTCTTACCCTGAAAATGGCCCGTGAATATGCTTTCGATTCAGACTTTGTGATGAGATCTTGGATGTAGGTAATCCTTCCTAAATCATTCCTTCCTCTCTTTGGGGGTCCTCCTCTACCCCTTTTATTCAGATATTTGTTCATACAATTGGTGAAAGGAAAAACATTCAAACAATTCTTATAGCTCATGACCTGGAGCAGGGTGAAACTTCCCTCCTCGAGATGAGAGAGTGGTTGTTAAAATAGAAAAATAAATCAAGAAAGAAAAGAAACAATCAATAAATATTAAGCTCGGGACCTGGAGCAGGGCAAGAGAAATTCCCTCCCCGGGACGAGAGAGTGGGCCCTAGGAAATCAACAAAAAAAAACAAATAAATTAAAGCTCAGGACCTGGAACAGGGCAAGAAAAATTCCCTCCCCAGGACAAGAGATTGATCCTGAGACCAATAAGAATTGTCTTCTTGCACCTCTGATAGCCTCCCTAGGAACGGTGCCAACATTTTGGTGTCCAAGTGTGAATGACATTATTCAACCCTTTCCCACATTAATTATCAATCTGGGATGTGTTTGTTTATTACAAGGCTAACATGCACAATATATGCAGATGAATATTACACAATTCTATATCAATAACGAATTCAATAAACTATGTAAAAAAAAAACCACTGTAACAACAATGAAATGATAGCATCAATCAATTGTAAAATAGCGACTAAATTCACAGCAGTAAGATTCACATTAATCGCATTAAACTGTCACATCGAATAAAATAATGACGCGATGCAGTAAAGGAAAATAATCACACACATTAACTAGACAGCACCTGGTAAAGAGAGCACGTCGAACTCCCTGATCAGGGTTGTGATATAATCACAAACTCACGAGAAGATCAGAAAGACGAATTGCATTAACTTGAACAAAAGTATTGTTACATATTCTCGATTATCTCATCAACCAACCCCCGCTCCACAGCTCTGTAATCTGTCTCATACAAACGATTACGATAATAGTTCATGAAATTACTATAGTTGTTGCCTACATTTACATAGTAGTTATGATAGACAAAATTGAATGAAAAATATAGCAGAGGAATGAATATGAAGTTGTTCCACTGTTGTAGCGTTGTCCCAAGATAGTGTTTCCATCTCGATGGATTTCCCTTCAATTGCGAACTTGGTCATCCAACCTCTGAATCTGCAAGAATAACGAAATTAGCAAGTCGCTTTGGTAATAATCCCCATGAATATGCTTCCTTGACTAAATAATCCATAAAGATATGACCAAGGGTATACTTGTGCACTTTAGGACATAAATTGAATGTTAATGATGCAAATTAAGAAGGGAAATAGGATAAAAAGGTATGAAAATATGTGCAAGTTTAGCTTCCAACAAAAAGTAACTATGCTTCAGAGACCTTGTTTCAATTTTTAAGGATCTTGACACAATAAAAGGAACTCTGCGCCAATACCTTATTTCATTTTTTAACAAGCTTGACACAAGAAAAGGAACTCTACTCTGAATACATTGTTTCATTTTTTAATGAGCTTGACACAAGAAAAATAAATCTGCTCTAGACACCTTGCTTCATTTTTTAACGAGCTTGACACAAGACACAAAACTTTTCTCCAAGGAACCTTGTTTCATTTTTTAATGAGCTTGACACAATACAAGGAACTTTGCTCCAGCACTTTGTTTCATTTTTTAAGGAGTTTGAAACAAGACAAGGAACTATGCTTCGAATACCTTGTTTCATTTTTTAAGGAGCGTGACACAATAAAAGGAACTATGCTCCAAGGAACCTTGTTTCAGTTTTTAACGAACTTGACACAAGACAAGGAAATTTTCTCCAACACTTTGTTTCATTTTTTGAGGGGCTTGACACAATACAAGGAACTATGCTTTGAAGACCTTGTTTCATTTTTTAAGGAGCTTGACACAAGAAAAGGAACTATGCTTCGAATACCTCGTTTCATTTTTTAAGGAGCTTGACACAATAAAAGGAATTATGCTCCAAGGAACCTTGTTCATGGCCCATAGGAGGTTGTGGCTTTCAATATTTTATCATCAGATGGGAGAACAACACTCTGGAAGGGATACATATCAAGGGATCTAATGGAAATATCAGGATCCAACGCCCCCATTGCATGATGCACTATATGAATGACTAGATCATCAATAGATGCAGGCATGGAACAGGTTTCCACATAATTAAAATGTGGTGAGGGATATACCACTTGCATATAATCACCATTTAGGGATGTTGGTTGATTTGGCGTCGAATTAGGACCAATGAATGAAAGTTGATCAATGGTCATGATTCTTACCTCATGTGGGAAACACATCACATGAAAGAGAGAAGAGACAGGAGCTCCCATGACATATACATAGTCGCAGTAAAGGAGTAAATTAAAATCCAAAGGGCTTTGGACAATAATCACATCGACATAGATGAATTTTCCTCCAAAATTAATAGGAAACTTAGGAGGGATCCCTAACAATTGACTAGTTCCTCTGTTAAAAGGAAAAAAATCTAGGTATCAAGCACAAGCAGTGTAGAACCTAAATCTTGCCAAGTATTTGAGGACAAAACACTAACATATGCGCCTTCATCCATGATTGTTCCATGTATGGACATATTATAAGTTTGTATTGTTATCTGAAAGGGCACGTAAGAAGGAAGACGGTATCCTGCCAGTTGACTGCAATCAAAAGAAGCGACCATACTACTTTGAGGGGGTTTTGTGGGAACGAGGGAATTTCCCCTTTGTGTTATGGGATTCACTTTCAGAGAGAGTGGGATTGATTAGAGATTAATTCTGATCAATCACATCATCAACTAGTGGAGGACTAGGGTAAAGCTTATAGTAACCAATGGTAAGTCGTGGTTGAGAATCTATAAGGTTTTCCAACATTTTGGAGGCTTCATCCATATAAGGACAAAGTTTAATGGGATGATTCCCTTCACATAACTTATAGGAAAATTTTACTTTACCCTTTTTCCCATGGACCTTACTATCACTAGTCGAGGGTTTATCACTAGCATGATCTCCATAGGTCAATGACAAAGGTCGATCTGAGCCTGTGGACCACACTTCTAATACCTTGGGAACACCAGAACAATATCTAAGAATGTGTTCACCCTTACATAACCTGCAAGGGAATTTAACTTTGCAGGGTTGATTGGAAGATTTTCCCACAATAATTGCATCAACAGAAATGGTTGCTTTGTTGGCCCCTTGCTTATTTTGCTTCTTCTTCTTCGGCCTTTTATTCTTATTCTTAGCTTCCTGGTTACTAGAATCAATATTTTCACTGGGTGAAGAAGAATAACAGGAGGAAGAAACAACAGGTGAAGAAGGAAAAGGGTCAAATTTAGGATCAAAATAAGGTTGGAGTTTTTTAGGTAGATGCAAACTTGGTTGAGAAGTAGTTTGGACATTCGGAACCATAGGGGTCGAAAAAAACCAAACTGGAAAACCAATGGTAAATCCGGGAAGAGAAAAGGTTTCTATATAAGGAGCATCAATATTTCCAAAAGGAGGAAAAGGACTAGGATTCTTTTCATAGGGGTTTCCTTGGTTGGTAGTCTCAGGAAAATTTTCCATTAGTATCAACATAAGATCTACTAAGGAGGTGTTCCACAAAGAGGATGTTATTCTGCGATCAATTAATTAATTTTAGAAATTAACAAGAAAATCACATCAAAGAGGGGAATCTAGGCATAAAGGTTTACCAAGCAACCGTGAATTGCGATATACATCTTGGTGAACCAAGTACTTAATGTACGACAACCAATCTCCCCGATTGGTGTGTTCGATGTATCACGGTATATAAGGCAGTAGACTCAATTACCTATGGATGGATAGCAACCTATAGGGGACTCCCAAAATATAATCGATGGTACGTGGGAGTGCAATCCGTAGTAGTGTTGTCTAATGAGTAACCATTCGATGATAGTGTTCTGATATAATTTTCATGCGTGGAGAACCGCCTTATATACCCGAAGGTACGTGGAGAATGATCATATACACTTCCATACGTGGAACAGGATGTCACCCTCAGGATCCAACGCTAGAAAACAACGACAACTCCTATGTTTAATGGCATTGGAACATGTTTCTAGCTTAGACCTGTAGATGTTTACATTAATGTTCCAAATTATCCTTAGGTTAATTGAGATAAATTTTAAGTTGATCCTATATTATGTTTCGGTTTCAAGGCTCAAAAATTGATGTCACCTGAACACACCTATGATGCATCTAATGTGAAGAAAAAATTCTTTTCATTTTCAACAAAAGTTATCTAGTGTAGGGAAGAAGCACAAGCATTGATGCAACAATAAAATATGCAACAAACAAGAGCTTCCTAACTATATCTTTCAACTTCACACTTCCAATGCAACAACAAAAAAGTAAATTAATTTTAATTCACTAAAATTCACCTACATGATTTTTTTTTTTTAATGAAGATGCACTTTTCAGCTTTCAACACCAAAAAATGTAATATATGCTCAATGAAAATATCAAAAACAACCTTCAAATGTAATGTAATCTAATGAAATTTCCAAAAGTAATGAAAAATTTCGAGATGAAAGCTTAACAAATGCAAAATGAAATTATTTCTTGTTTCCAAAAGAACTAAAATGCTCATCAAACAGACATGCAAGCAGTGAAACAATAAATTCAATTACCCAAAGAACCTAAGATTCACCTCAAGCTCATTTTCACTACTTGGACATGGAACAAAATTTTTCAAACAAAAAAGAATATAAAAACAATAAATCAAAATTCTATACACATAGAGCAGGATGAAACACTTTAGAGATCAAGACATTCCAGATCTGCTCACAAAAAACCCTAAAAATTCTCAATCTTTTTGACCAATGCCACTTTACTCAGCCAAATCCGCACTGATAGGGTCTTCAGCGCTACTTTACCCAGCAGCAAAATCCTCATTGATAGGGTCTTCAATGCCACTTTAGCTATAAAAAATGTGCTAACAACACTCTTTTTATCAGAGAAAAACATGTTGGTAAATAAACTGGACCAGTGCGGGAAGAAAATGGGAACGAGGATTTCAATCATGATTGTACTCAGTGAAATACACGCTGGTAGCACTCTATTTCTTAGAGAAAATGCGTTGGGCGAGGAAATCTTAGGAAAAGATAATCAAACTTGTAAAGAAATCTAGACTTGACACTCTAAAGAGAATACCATTCATAATGCAGACTTATAAGCAATAAAAATGATGGATTATAAGGTGATTGGTCAAAATAATCGAAACATACCAAAACGAAAGGAGGTTAGAAGGGTTATTTTCTCCCTAGTGGGTTTGCCATTTTGTTTTGCAGGAAATCCTTTCTGTGGATAGAAACAATCCCTCCAGTCCTATGGGAGGATCTAGCAACAAACGAGACAATATATGCAACCTTTCCTAACTTATGATAGAAAACACGAAGCAGGATAGAATTCCTACTTATTTCTGATGTTATTTCCTTTGGTGCCAGCCTTGATTCTTTCACTTCCATGCTCACAATCACGATCTCCTCTTTGTCGGTGTAGATGAGTGCCTGTAAGGAAAGACAAGTGGAGACAACAAATGTATACAAAGAAAAATGGTTTCAAGTACAAGTTATGTAGAAGATCAAGGAACACTACAGTAAATAGGTAATAATTGACATATTTATGGAAAGGAAACACATAATGTATTATTAATAGAATGACAAAGGGAGCAATACAACCAGAAGCCTTGATGTTGGACACCTCCTTCAAGTGAGAATCCAAGTCCTAGCCTTTGCCTTCAAACAACTCCTCCTTTGAAAATGGGCCACAATTAGGCATGATTCAACTCATAGGATGGAAACTAACCATTAGTGTATGGTACGGTTCCATTTATGGGGAAGGAGAGGGATTTGAGTATCCATAAAAGGTGGGGATAGTTCCACATATTAAGGGAAATTTCCATGGAAAGAGGATACATGGCTATGCATGGGAGTTCTTGTTCCTATCATCAACTACCTGAAACCACGTCGTCGTTCTCGAGGCCTCTAGTAAGGGAATATTCTCCTTCATTTTGGGAAGAACTACCTAAAGAGGACCAGCATGGATTTTCCTAACAAATTCGTGCTGCCGGCACTAGACATAAGTATTGCAAAAGTTTATTTTCGAAGATATTTCGATGATAATCACATGAGACAAAAACTTGTCTACGTGTTTTGAACCAACCTATGTGGTACATCTTTGGGACGAGATGAGAGATCAGATCCAACCATTAAGTTTAAATAGTTGTAGAGAAGGGAAAACTAGTCATTGGAACCTAATAGCTAGTTTGAATACGAAGGAAAAATAATGGTAATCAATTAAATTTATTCATTTTTAAAATTAAAATTCTATTATATTTTAATTATAATATTTTTTATATTTTAATTTTAATTATATTTGATTCTTTTTTCTTTTTTTTTTTAATTCCAAGGATTTTGTTATTAAAAATATTTTTTTTTAAACTTTGGGATTTAGTTATTAAAATTTTTATTATAAAAGCAAGGGGAATTAGCCTAAGGTCAAAAAGGGGGAGAAAACAATACAAAAATTATTTATTACCATCATGGTTCATAATTTATAGTTTTTTACTATGACATTAATTTTTTATATATTTAATGATAAAAATAATTAAAATGAGCTTAATGAAAGAGGGAGGGGGGCGGCGGGGTGGAATTAACTAAAAGAACAAAACCAAAATTAAGGAATATAGGGCTCGGATCCAACACCTTCTAATACTCAACCCATCATCTCTATTAAGATTGACATGTATTTTTTCAGTTTCAAAAGCCTCCCTTAACTTACGGTGATGAAAATAGTCAATCCTAGCAACAACCTTAGCATCTTCAATACATATGTGATGGTTATTCTTTTCTTCATGTCCTGATAAGGCATAGGTGTGGGATATTCCTTGCTTAATATTGACAACGTGCTCACAAATCCTTTGCTTATTGACTAACCAATTTCACCAATGTATGGTGTCCCACATGAGCAAGGAATCATGTAAACGTTTTTTCCATATCTGGGGCTCACAGGGTCTTTAGTCAATCTAAGAGAGTTGTGAATCGTGTTAAGAGGCTTGAAAGTCGAAGAAATCTTGTGCTTTTTAAGAATCCTAGTGATATTATCGATAGTTCCTTGAATAAAGGAAAGGTGAACACCATAAGACCATTCATTAGGCTCTTTTTTAATTCTAGAAACATTTTCTGCTTTAAGAAAAGCTCTAAGATCTTGGAGGTTACTATCATATTAGGGGAATTTTGAGGTCTAAATGGGCATCCTAAGGAAATTATAAAACAATAGTGGAAATAATAAAATAAGATTGGATTACATCATAATATTTTAGGAAGAAAAAAAGAAAAACCTAATTTTTCAACTCGTATTTTCAACTTATCTCCCTATGGTTTTACTCAAATTTCAAGAGGAAACACTCACGCTTTTATGTATTTCTCATTTTTCGTTTGGTAGGATCCATTGAAAGTATGCAACATGGGTACTCCTTGGATGAGGAATTAAATTTTTCATCCAATGAGCACTCCCACTCAAAATTTGAGTAAAACCTTAGGGAGATAAGTTGAAAATATGAGTTGAAAATTTAGTTTTATTATTTTATTATTTTTTAATATTTTTATTTTTTTACTCCAAAAATGGTGAATCATCCCCTGTGGTTGACATCACCATCTTGAATGATATTGGTTCTTCTAAAGTTTATTTTGGTTATACATTTTTCTTAGGAGGCCCATTTTAAATCTCAAAATTCCCCTCAGAGTAAAGGGAAACCCACACTTGGGTATATAATGTATAGGAGGGAGTAATCATGGTGCATGAGATACCCCGGCCTTGATTTTTCCACCCTTATTTTTATGTCTTTTTCCTTTTATGATTTTTCTTTAATTAAATCTTCGGGGCTCAAGGATAAGAGCATGATGTGTAAGGTATAGTAGTGGGTACCCCCTTTATGTTAGGGCAGTTCATTTCCCACCAGGGGTTGGGACAATCATGGGTTCTAGAATGATAGAGGAGGCTCATCTAGGGCCTATGGAACCAGGGTGATGGCCATGGGTATGGATTATATATCATGCATTGGCTTTTTCCCATGTGCTAAATATGTTTGTCTTGACCATCTTTTGCATCTTGTGGTACATTTTCCTGTTCAATGTGGCCAATCATTCTTTTACTTTTTATTTTCAGTTGCATCAACCTCTCGAGCATCGTTCCAAGCCCAACGCAAAGTGTGGGAAAGGGGAAGGGGAGGCTAACCCTATGTGGACCCAGGTGGGAAACATGATGAATGGGGTTATAATGAATGGAAGGGGAGTGATGTATGTGGATTGGGAAGCGAGACAATGCAACCAAAATTAGGGTTTCTCATGTAATACCATCCCTAGAACCCAAAGGTCAATAAAAGAGATCCCACAAGACTAGGATCCAAGGGTAACCTCCAAAATAGGACCTAGCCCACTCTTTCCACTGAATCCCCCTGTTAATCCATGCCCATAAGTGCTCATGATAAGAAAACTACAATACTTAATTACCAAATGACAAGGCATACCTTTAGGTTAAGGAGGCCCACCTTCATGTTGAATTTCCATGACCTTGGGTCTAAGTTAGAGTCTTAAATCAGTAACGCTACCAAACCAATAATCTCAACCATAAACTACTTTGCACGGCAGAAATATAAATCAGTAAATCACACATGCAAAATTATACATAGTTTTTAATAAAATTGTACAATAATTTACAATCACCAATCTTCATTATATTAAACCTAATCTGAATAATACAACAATCTATGGTATACAAGATACAATGATAAACTCGATGTTGTATCTCGTCATGTTGGTCCTTCGCTTTCGTACTTCTCACTAGTAGGGCCTTAGTCCATCAAGGCACCTACACATCGAAACTCTAGGAAGGTTGCCACCTAACACTATTGCACGTCCATTAGTAAAGTGTACATGGGTTGATCCAATATTCTCTCTGGGCTGGTCAATTCCTGAGCACCAAAATGTCAAGCTAGCAACAAATTTCATCCATCAAAGTATTGCACTTCGGCACCAAACTACACCCTACCTTTAGTTGCTCTTATTCCTTCAAGACAGCTTGTCACGGGCTACTTTGGGTAGACAACACACTGCCCTCCAGCAGACTAATGGCACCCAATCCAATCACTGTCAATTCTGCTCCTAGGATGACACTTCACCACCACGGAATTTCATCCACATGGCACCAACAGGCTACTGCAATCACGATCCAATCTAGTCAAACACTTGACCGATACACCTCCCCAAAAAAATTTTGTTCACCACGCTTTCCTACTACTCTTGCAATTTTGGTTAGGGCATTAACCTTCAATCCTTACCCTCCATGCAGTCAACAATTATAGCCTTCTAAGGCTGTGTTCCTCCAAGGTAAGGAACCTCCACTTCCAAGCTACCCCTTTCTACACATGTCCACCTAGACATTGCCCTTAAAGGCCCTCTAACTGTTGGCTATGGCTTGCGGCCTAGCACAACAATTAGCTTATGGCTACGGTCCTCCCTTGACACCACCACAATTGCCTCCAAATAGCTCTTATTTTTCACTAAGCCCTGTGGCCTTCACTACCTAGCAAACTAGTCAAGAAAAAACCCTTAAACATGCCTTTAAACAGCGCTTAACATACCTCACTATCACCTACAGCAAACGGCTTCCACCATAGAAGTACCCACACTATCCCTTGACCTTTTTCACATTGTATCTTTCCCTCTGTAGTTGTGGCTAGGCTTCCTTCAATTTCAGAGCTAACTTGAGGATGTATTTTTTACACAATGGATGCCTATAACACATTAAATCACCCTTTATTTATAGCCAATAAAGGGTCTCCAATGAATATATTAAGAGACACATCTATTGGACGAATTTTACCTCAAGCCTACATGACTTGAAAACCAATAATTTCTTGTCAACTTAAAAAATTCATTTCTCTCTAACAACAACTCTGAATCAAATGATTCTCATTATGTTGGAATCATCTTGCCAAGCACTATCATCCTCATCCATCACATGTCAATTTCTCATCATGATTTTGGCCCAAACATCGATGGGTGAAAAACACCACACTTGGGTTCCAAGCCCACAAGTTGCCCTTGTAGTGATTTTCCCTCCAAACCCTAAACCATACAGCTTGGAGTACCTCCCAAGCTACAAAAATCAACACTCCCTCTTAGTGAGGGAGGTACCTCCACGACTAGGAAGTACTTTTTCATCATCATCTCTTCTCACAACACTTGCCCAACTCTTGGCACTCACAATCACAACAATCCCTATACGGTGAACTACACTCTTCTCAAAAGTGTCGTTGTCACTAGAAGCATCATGCTTCTTCTTCTTCTCCTGTAACGCTTTCCAATATCACTAGGATTCCTTCTAGGTATATGTGGAAGCACCCTTGCTTCCCACCAACCACACTCTCTTCTTGGGCTACAAAGTCTCCCTCTAAATCTGCAAGCTCCCTCTAGAACTCGACTCCCTTTGAGTCTTTGGAATCTAGACCTTCTTCTCTATAAAGTGTACCTTATTTTAGGGGACATGTACCTTCTCCACTAAAGCCTGCACCTACTCCTTCTCTGCAACCTGTACCTGCCCCTACTTCTTTCCATGATCCTCAGGCTTTCCTGTCAAATTTTATAGACCATGCTCTTTAACTCCAAGTATAATCCCATCAGACTTAGAGCCTCCAGGCCTAAGTATTTCCTTTGCATCCTAGAAAAATTCCTCAAACCCCTTCCTCTTCATCATCAAGACAGAAATCACACTATATCTGGTCCTAGTACACACAGTTCATCTCGGACCCTCATCATACATCTTGTCTCCATCATGAATGGCACCACACCTGAACCTCAGATCTCCAATTGACTCTTATCACCTAAAACCATGTGCAACTTCGAGTCCCATTTAGCTAGAGTCTCAAAAACCTCCAGTGACCATGTCATATGCTTTGTCGCACCACTGCCCACGTACCATCCATCCTCCATGATAGTACTCTGCGAGAAATTAGAAATCATAGCAAATTCCTCCTCTTCCAATCTCCTGGAGAGATCATCCATCTCAGCTGAAGTGGCAACACCAGCGACCTGCTTGCCTTTCCTATTTTCATCATATCTTCTCTTCATCGAACATCTCGACGAAAAATGACCCATCTCACCACAGTTTAAACACTTTACTTTACTCAAGTCCTTCTTTGGCTTACCCTTCATTCTCGCTACAAGTGCCACTTCCTCACCTGCCTTATTCGATGGATGAAGATCCTTGTCTTGCACCTCTTCCTGAATGAAGTCGTCCCATAGTCTATTCCAGTCTGAAAATTTCTCCCAGGAAACTATTCCTTTTATGAATGGCTTTCATTCCTCGGTGAACCCTTTCAAGGCAATTCTTCAATTCCTTAACGAACCCTTTCAAGGTAATCCTTACGATCTCTACATCTAAAATTTTTACACTGATGAAAACAAGCTTATCTCAAACCTGAGACAACCTCGTCAGATACGAAGTCGTTCCTTCACCCTTTATCATCTTGGTGGACTTCAACTTATCCTCCAATACCAATACCTAGTTCTCGCTCTTATTTTGGAACAAATTCTAAAGAGCCATCCACATCTCATGTGCATTATTCTTCTCAGAAAAATGAGGTATTAAGGAATCCTTCACACCATCAAGGATGATCAACCTCGCCTTCATATCCAAATCTCCCCATTATCCAGCTCCTTAGGGTTGGTTGGATGCTTGATCTCTTTCTCGGAAAACTCTGAGATATTGTTGACCTGCAAGACCAACTTGATCATTTCCTTCCAAGGAGTATACTTGGAGCCCTTCCAACCTATCCTCATATCAGAGACCTTTCTGCAACTTCGACATTGTAGTGAGCCCTTTACTTACAATGTGACCAACTCCCTCTCACGTTGTACTTCGTTGTGCACAACTCGAATTCACTTACTTCTAAAGTAGCTCATAAATGCTCTGATACCATGTTGAATTTCCATGATCTTGGGTCTAGGTTAGATTCCTAGATCATTGATGCTACCAAACCAAGAATCTCAACCATAAACTACTTTGCACAATGGAAATATAAAGCAGTAAATCACATATGCATAATTATACATAGTTTTTAATCAAACTGTACAATAATGTACGATCACCAATCTTCATTATATTAAACCAAATCTTAATAATACAACATTCTATGGTATACAAGATAAAATGACAAACTCGATGTCATATCTCGTCCTATCAGTCCTTTGCTTCTATGTTGCTCACTAGTAGGGCTTTAGTCCATCAAGGCACCTACACATCGAGACTCCAAGAGGGTTTCCACCTAACATTGTTGCACGTCCATCTGTAGAGTGTACATGGGATGATCTAATCTTCTCTCTGGGCTGGCCAATTCTCGAGCTCCAAACTATCAGGATAGCAACAAGTTTCATCCATCAAAGTGTTTCACTTCGGCACCAAACTTCACCCAACCTTCAGCTGCTCTTAGTCCTTCAAGATGGCTTGTCACGGGATACTTTGGGTAGCCAACATGCTGCCCTCCAACAGACCAATGGCGCCCAATCCAATCACTGTCAAATTTTCTTTTAGGATGACACTTCACCACCACAGAATGTCATCCACATGGCACCAACATGCTGCTGCAATCACGATCCAATCCGGTCAAACACTTGACCCAATACACCTCCACAAAATGTTGTTGTTCACCACGCTTTCATGTTGCTCCTGAAATTATAGTTAGGGCATAAACCTTCAGCCCTTACCCTCTATGTAGACAACAAGTACAGCCTTCTAAGGTTGCGGTCCTCTAAGGTAAGGTACCTCCACTTCCACGATGCCCATTTCTAGGCTTTTCCACCTAGATACTTCCATTAAAGGGCCTCTAACTATTGGCTATGGCCTATGACCTAGCACAGTAGTTAGCTTATGGTTGTGGTCCTCCCTTGACACCACCACAACTGCCTCCAAACAGCTCCTCTTTGTCACTAAATCCTACGGCATTCACTGCCTAGCAAACCAGCCAAGAAACATCCCTTAACATACCTCGTTGTCACCTACAGCAAACGGCCTCCACCACAAAAGTACCTGTGTTGTCCCTTGGCCTTCTTCACGTTTTCTCTTGCCCTCTCTAGTTGCGGCTAGGATTCCTGCAATTTCATAGCTAACTTGAGGATGTATTACCCACAAAATGGATGCCTATAACACATCAAATCACCTTTACTTATAGCTAATAAAGGGGATCCAACAAATAGATGAAGAGACACGTCTATTGAACGAATTTTACTTCAAGCCTACATGACTTGAAAACCAATAATTACTTATCAACTTCAAAAATTAATTTCTCTCTAATGACAACTCGAAATCGGATGATTCTCTTTGCGTTGGAATCGTCTCGTGAAGCACTATCATCCTCATCCATCACATGGCGATTTATCATCACGATTTTGGCCCAAAAATCGATGGGTGAAAAACCACACACTTGGGTTCCAAGCCCACAAGCTTCCACAAGCTTCCACAAGCTTCCCTTGTGGTGCTTTGCCCTCCAAACCCTGAACCCTAGGGCTTGGAGTACCTCCCAAGCTACACAAATCAACACTTCAAACATACCATCATAATAGATGGGTAAGTGACCACATGATTGGCTCAGGTGGCAGAGAAATGGCACAACGAGCTATTTGGTGGCTGCAAGAGGCTGTTGGCTGCTGATTGAGGACCATCTCAGAGAAAAAAATTTCCTAGGGATGTCACCTACAAAATGGTGGGTAACAAGGCCGACTTGGTGGA
Organism: Pinus albicaulis; assembly: GCA_034641835.2. NCBI lineage: Eukaryota > Viridiplantae > Streptophyta > Pinopsida > Pinales > Pinaceae > Pinus > Pinus albicaulis. The sequence goes on from CM076574.1 coordinate 1,341,280,893, forward strand.
GGAGGCCTAGAAGACCTAATTAACATTAAAATAAATTTCTTTCTTCACAAATAAAACCAAAAAATGGTATGTTACTACATGACATGGACAAGGACACTTGGCATAAACCCTATAAGCCTTAAATGGAGGCTTTGACCTAAAAAGAATTAACTCAAGCATGAAACCCATGCTTTAATAAGTCAATTTCTTTAATAATAAAATTTACTTTTCTTTCTTTTGATAAATATATTTCATTATGACTCAAATACAATTATGAAGTCTCACACTAGTTACATTCTTCAACAAAAGTTAGAGCTTCAATAAAGTAATGGTCTAAATATTCCCTACATGTCCAATTAGTTACCATGTCAGTTCACCATAATTTGAAAATAGATAATTAGTTAACATTTGAGATTCTACTAAAAACCTCTAGAATCAACATGAAAGTTCCAAAATAAAATAAAATCAAAACCCTAAACCACCCAGATTATAGCTATCAAAAACTTAGTAGATAAAGAGAAAAAAATCATTCAGCTTAAGTTTTAAATTTAAAAAAAAAAAAAAAAAATCGCATTGTGCTAGAACATATATCAATTTCTAATACAATTATGTATTATTTATATAATTTGAATGGATAGTAAATTATATACGTGAATTTGAATGCATCATAAATTTACCTTTAACAAAAAAAATTACCACATTGAATTTCCAAATTAAGTAAAATTTTAAACGTCTTTACTCTTTACTAAAGTCAATACCATTTCCTAAATCAAAGGAAAAGAGTTAATTCAACACAAACAATCAAAATCCAAAATCTTTTAATATTTCTTTTAATTAAATATTTGTAAAATGAATTTATACTTACTCCAGAGCTATGGTAAATAAATAAAAATATATATAAACTAGATGTATGGTAAATAAATAAAAATAATTTTTATATTTATTCCATAAACCTTTTTATATTTAAAAAAACTTTAAAAAGAGGTTTTATTTAGATGAAGCCTATGGAATGAATACCATAGGAAAATTTAATATTGATACCATGGGCCAAATACCATGGGTAAATAAATAAATATAAAAGAGGTATAAACAAGTATGATAAATAAATAAATAAATATAAAATAGATATAAAGAGGTATGGTAAATAAATAAATATAAAAGAGGCATAAAGAGGTAAGGTAAATAAATAAAAATATATCAAATAGGATTAAAAATCTAATTATATAACAAGCCTATGGGCCAAATACCATAGTAAAGAAAAGGGGTATGGTAAATAAATAAAAATATAAATAAACTAGAGGTATGGTAAGTAAATAAAACCTCTTTTCATATTTGCTCCATAATTTTCTTTATATTTACGAATATTTATGTTCATTAGTTTACATAACTAAGAAGAAATAGAGAGAGAGAGTGATAAGGGAGAGATGGAGAGAGAGTGTGTGTGTTTAGGGGTGAGAGAAAGAGACAAAGTAAGACGTATGGAAAGAAGGGGGGAGAGAAGAAGTGAGAAGGAGAGAGGGAGGTATACAGTAATGTAGTTGGAGAGAGAGAGGGGTGGAAAGAGAGAGAGAAAGAAAGGGATGGGGGAAGAGAGAAGATTGGAGGGAAAAGAGAGAGAGAGAGAGGTGGGAGAGAAAGGGAGAGAGAGGAAGGATGAGAGAGAGGAGGAGAGTGATGGGGGAAGAGAGAGTATTGGAGAGAGAGATAGAGAGATCAGGGGAGAGAGAGGGATTTAAGGGAGAGAGAGAGAGAGGAAGGATGAGAGAGAGGAGGAGAGAGGGATCGATAAGAGAGATGGAGTTAGAGGGGGAGAGATGTAGGAAATAAGAAATACAGAGAGTGGGAGGTGGAGAGAGAGAAGGAGTGACAAGGGAGAGACAGAGAGAGAGCATGTATGTTTGGGGCTGAGATAAAGAGACAAATAAGGAGAGATGGAGATAAGAGGGGAGAAGGAGATATAAGGAGAGAGGGATGGATATAGTAACATAGTTGGTGGGTGAAGAGAGAGAAAGAGGGAGAGAGAGATGGGAGAGAAAGGGAAAGAGAGGAAGGAAGAGAGAGGATGTGAGAGAGTGGAGAGAGGGAGGGAAAGAGAGATGGACTTGGAGGGGGAGGGGGAGAGAGGTAAGAAGAAAGAAATAGAGAGAGAAAGGTGGAGAGAGAGAGAGTGAGTGAGTGATAAGGAAGATGGAGAGAGAGGGAGAGAGGGGGGAAGATAGAGAAATAGATGGAAGGTGAAGAGAGGGAAGAAGAGAGAGATGGGGAGAGGAGGGGATTGACAAAGAGATTAATATATATGGATTGCGAGTGTGTGTGTGTTTAGGGGAGTGAGATAGAGAGACGGAAAAGAAGAGATGGAGGGGGATATAGATGTGGATGGAGGGTGGAAAGAGGGAAGAATATTTCTCACACTAGATGGATTGATATAAGTGGAGATGGTGATTTATAATCCTATTTGATTATTTTCACTATATGCATCGATTTTAGTTTAGATATTTATTTCTAATGATATTTGATTACTTGCACTAGATGCATTGATTTCAATGTAGGTGGTGATTTCTAATACAATTTGATTGCTTGCACTGAATTTGTTGATTTCAATTTAGATGTCGATTTATAATTATATTTGATTACTTGCACTAGATGAATTGGTTTCAATGTAGATGATTTCTAATCCTATTTGATTGTTTGCACTAAATGCATTGATTTCAGTGTAGATGGCGATTTCTAATCTTATTTGATTTATTTGAGTAAATGCATTGATTTCAGTGTAGATGTTGGTTTCTAGAGAGAGAGAGAGAGTGATAAGGAAGATGGAGAGAGAGGGAGAGAGGACAAAAAGAGGAAAGAGAGATATTAATGGGGGAGAGGGAGAGAAGGGGAAGATAGAGATATATATGGAAGGTGAAGAGAGGGAAGAAGAGAGAGATGGGGAGAGGGGGTGATTGAAAAAGAGATTGATATATATGGAGTACGAGAGCGCGTGTGTTTAGGGGGGTGAGATAGAGAGACAAAAAGGAATAGATGGAGGGGGATATAGATATGGATGGAGGGTGGAGAGAGGGAGGAATATTTCTCGCACTAGATGGATTGATATAAGTGGAGATGGTGATTTCTAATCCTATTTGATTATTTGCACTAGATGCATCGATTTTAGTGTAGATATTTATTTCTAATGATATTTGATTACTTGTACTAGATGCATTGATTTCAGTGTAGGTGGTGATTTCTAATACAATTTGATTGCTTGCACTGAATGTGTTGATTTCAATTTAGATGTCGATTTATAATTATATTTGATTACTTGGACTAGATGACTTAATTTCAATGTAGATGATTTCTAATCCTATTTGATTGTTTGCACTAAATGCATTGATTTCAGTGTAGATGGCGATTTCTAATCCTATTTGATTTCTTTGAGTAAATGCATTGATTTCAGTGTAGATTTTGGTTCCTAGAGAGAGAGAGAGTGAGTGATAAGGAAGATGGAGAGAGAGAGAGAGAGAGGACAAAAGGAGGAAAGAGAGATATTAGCGGGGGAGAGGGAGAGAAGGGGAAGAGAGGGAAGAAGAGAGAGATGGGGAGAGAGGGTGATCGACAAAGAGAATGATATGTATGGAGTGCGAGAGCATGTGTGTTTAGGGGTTTGAGATAGAGACAAAAAAAGAGATGGATGGGGATATAGATATGGATGGAGGGTGGAGAGAGGGAAGAATATTTCTTGCACTAGATGGATTGATTTAAGTGGAGATGGTGATTTATAATCCTATTTGATTATTTGCACTAGATGCATCGATTTTAGTGTAGATATTTATTTCTAATGATATATGATCACTTGCACTAGATGCATTGATTTCAGTGTAGGTGATGATTCCTAATACTATTTAATTGCTTGCACTGGATGTGTTGATTTCAATTTAGACGTCGATTTATAATTATATTTGATTGCTTGCACTAGATGCATTGATTTCAATGTAGATTATTCCTAATACTATTTGATTGTTTTCACTAAATGCATTGATTTCAGTGTAGATGGTGATTTCTAATCCTATTTGATTGCTTTGAGTAAATGCATTGATTTCAGTGTAGATGTTGGTTTCTAATCTTATTTGATTGATTGCATTAGGTGTATTGATTTCAATGTAGAAGTTATTTTCTAATCTTATTTGATTGCTTGCATTAAATGCATTGATTTCAATGTATATGTTGATTTATGATTTGATGTAATTGGATATATGATGGTACATTAATATTAAAGTGATTGGATTAACAATATGCATTGCTTTTAGTGTAAGCACAAAAAGTTATTAACAATGTAGATTGATTTTTGTGTTATAGTAATTTAAGCTATTAATATTGGAGAGCAAGAGAGACAAGGTATCATGTTTACTACAAAAGATCGAGCTAAAGATTTAAATGGTTTACGATTTAATTTTTTTTTTTCATATAATCGATATGAAAAGATAACAAAACTAACAAGGGAGGAAATAAGAATAGTAGAAGAAAATAGTTTGAGATTGATTGTAACATGAGTACGTTCTTATTATTCACATTTTCTATCTTTCAACACTATTATTGTCACTTTGCATTTAAAAAAAATATTTCATCATTTTTCATCATTATAGTTATTAGCAATAATTATCATCTCAACGAACCGAGGTAACTAAGAAAATTTAAAATTAAAATGACCAAGTCAATATCAGAAATATTTAGCATATTTAAAATGATTATATTAATATTTGATATATTTACATATTACTGATAAAATTAATCATATCTTTGATATATTTTCCTTGGCAGCACACGACTGAAACCTGCCTAGATCCATCTTACATCTCAAAAATATACAAAAATTTTAATAATATGAAAAATGTGACATTGATGCCTCTGACTGGAACCAGCCTAGATCCATCTAACTCTGGATCTATCATGCGCCGAGAGGGATCAATCTCTCGAGGAGCAAACCTTTCCTCAAGTTTTGCACTCAAAAAATAAGTTTGCACCTCGAGAGATTTGATCCCTCTCGACACATGATAGATCCAGAGTTAGATGGATCTAGGCTAGTTTAATAATCACCCATGATTCCATAGAACTAGCAAAAGTATGAAAGGATACTCACAGAGCAAAGAAACATAATCATATTGTAAAGAACTAGAGTATGGTAGATAACAAAGAATCTTAACTAACTTTATAATCTATGTTGTCGTCTCCATTTTATGGAAAGCATTGTTTTCCATAAAAACTGATTTTCCCATATAGATTTCTAGTGAAATATTTGTGTTCTATTGAAATATTTGTGTTCTATTGTAGGATTTTAATGTTATATTTTATTTCATAAATCACATTAATTTAAGAATTATTTTTCTTATTTTATTTCTTTTTATTCAAAATAATAAAAACACAAATAATATAATCACACATTTGTATATCAAAATATGCTTCATCTATTAATAATGAAATACTATTTACACTATCATATTTAGTATTTCATTATTTACAATGTTATATTTAGTAACCTAGAATGTCAAAATCGTGACTTTGCTTTATAGTCTGTGTACAAAACAAGGACAGCATAAGTTCTTTCCCAGATACTCTGCAGATTTCCTTGATACGATTTGCTTTAAAGATTCTCCAAAATTATTTTTCATTTTTTTTAGCTTGTGAACATCTTATAAGTAAATCTGCAATACTATTTTATTTACTTAGCTTATATTGAATCACAAAATTATACCTATCTAACAATAAAATCTTGTAATTTTCTTACTCTTAGTTCTTAAAATATCAACAATATGTTTTAATTCTATTTTTTTATTAATATAAAGATTGATGGTTTTGTCTTTCTGAAAATGAAATGTAAAAATAATTTATTGTGGTCAATTGAAAAGTTTTTTTTTTTAAAGCTTTTCATTATGGAAGGGCGACATAGATATATGCCCTTTTAATTGAAATTTGGACCTGCCCTTCAAATTTGATCACTGTGTGGGACCTTAACAAACAATAAAACTATTCTGCCGTGCGTTATATAAAACATATAACAAAATTTTTGTCAAAACTTCAAACGAACCCTTTAGTCGTGGGTATTTCATCACAAATTGATCATTTTTATCATTTTACCTTTGTCATAATTCTATTCTAACTCTAAAATAGACTAATTTTAAATAAAATATAATTATTTGTTTAATATATATATTTCAATTTTAAGTGGTATAGCATTGTTGGTGATGGAGTGGATTGTTAAGACACTTCGTATGTAAAATCAACAATTCGAAATCCATAAATGAAATAAAAAGAAAAAAAAAAAAAAAAATTATTCTAAACTACCAAAAAAAAATATATATATATATATATATATATATAAAATAAAACATAAAATCACTATAATTAATCCAAAATTATTTACAAATAATATACCTTATGTGAAAGCTATTTTAATAGACCTTACATTACTTTTATGTGAAAATTATTTTAATAGACTTTACATTATTCAGAGAGATATTAGTGGTATGTTCATGTGATTTTGGAAAAAGAAGTACGCTATGGAAATGGTTTGACGTCTCAAGTGCTTTGAATTTCAAAACCTAATCTCCGGACTTGTTATTTACAGGGCTGAAATAGAAGTACTTCCTTTTGGCATTTAAATCAAATCTCATTTGATTTATGAAATTATGTTTACATGGTGTAGATTAGGTGGTAATGGAGCACGAGCTATTTCTTGCGTTAAGATTTCAAATTCGAAATAATTTTAATTTTAACACAAATTGGGTCAAGGTTACAAATTTAATTATATTAAAAGTTGTTAGGGTCTATAGATGTTTTTGATTACTTAGATATACTTTTTAATTATATTAAAAATTGATAGGATGGAAAGATGATTTTGATTATTTAAATATTTTGAATTACAATTTTTTTTTAAATTTGGTATTATCTTTATTTTCATTAATTTTAATCAACAACGTATAACTATATGAATATTGTTAGGTGCCCTCAACTTGTTTTGAGCAGGAAACTAAATCTATTGGCCTCTAATGGCGTGGTATGCCATCCAAAAACAATAAATTATGAGTTTGTCGAACCAAGCTAAATACAACTAAATGTTCATACATATTCTATCATCTACTTGCCTATTGGCATGACTGACTATACATTTAAAACTAAAAGCTATTCTCATATAAACAGTAGACACAAAACACTACAACAAGAAACATCAGAAATACTAATATGCTTCCTCAGCCGAAGCAGATTCCACCAGTGTCAGGTCCTGAGCAATAGTTCCCAGGAGTTCAGTCGGAATAAGAATGCATGGGAGGTGGTATTCAATGTGTCGGAGACGCCCATCCTGCTTCTGCATCTGGAACTAAATTTTCTCAAATTCTTTTCTATAATCTGGAAAGTCTTGTATAATCGTAGCCAGTTTCATGGATATATGTTCCAAGGCCTTGCCCAGAATTCCTTTCATGGACAAATAGAGAAAGAGGGTCTGTTTAAACTGTGTTATCTAGCCTCGAGTTTGCCCAGGGTCTGGCACGAGGGCCCTCCAATCATTTGCTTCTATCTCCATTGAACCTGCTTGGAAGTTTATGTCTGCCTCCCATTTTTCTATCCATTTATGAATGTCCTCATCTATGTTCTCATGATATGCCTTCTTGACATCATTAATGATGCTCACAATGAGTTTTCGACCTCTCGGCTTGCCTGAGGAATAACTGGGGTGCCCCTCAGCCTTCTTCCCTTTGTTTTTTTTGCCTCGTCCTCTCGAAGCAGGGCTTTTGGATAGAGCCATATCAACTTTCTCACAGGATGATAAATTGAGCTAAGGATGAAAGTTTGTCGGAGGAGTCATGGGTCGCAAGTAAGTCAACTGACGGACCCTGTTTTCGATTTTTTTACCTGTCCAAGTAGTAGCAAAGGAGCGTAATTCCAAATCAGTCAGGATATCCTTCCAACCATCGCAAAAACAGTTAACATCATTCTGAGATTCATGCAAGGGTCTTTCTTTCGAACCCAGGACCAGTTCATAACATGTAGACAAACAAAGCCTCCCTTACAAGGCTGTCAAATGTCATGATCGTTGACGTGGGTGCACAGGCTTGTCTTCGACCAAATAACACGGGGAGGACCAAACAAATCCCTCTTTTGATTATCCCAACCAGAGTTGGTGATAATCCCCGACACAGACAGGGGTTCCTCCTCTCGAGGCTTAGCCCTCCCACTAGCATTCATACCCTCGACTCTGTCCCAAAAGACTTGCTAGACAATGGACCCGTTACAGTTAAGACTCCATGATATCAACGAAAAACTTGCAAAGGGAGGGTCACCCAAAATGTGCCCGCAGGGCCTGGTTTAGATGGCATCAATTACATCAAAACCTGGCATAGACACAGATAGAGATGTTCCTTCCCTACCCGACTCAACCAACCAAGGCTTGGGAACCCCAAACCCCCCAAAATTATCCCACTGTCTACCCTGGTTCACCAAAAGTCGAATGCAAGTTGTAAGACCGGCCACACTAAGGACTAGACACCACAAAACAAACCAGACAGATGCTGAGATAGTATCAGCCCACTTGACGAGGGACTTTCTACTACTAGACGCCTGCATAGTTGGGACCAAACAGAGACCCACAGACCCCTTCAACTACCAAGAGACTACCATGGCGAGAATGGCAGAAAGGTGATGCAGGAGCATCCTGCTTGATTTTCATTAAAATATTGTGTAATTAGGAGGTGAAGTCTTTTTAATTATTTTATAAATTATTATGATCATTTTTAATCAATTGAGAGAAATATTTGAGTGTGAAATTTATTGTAAATATTCTCTTAATAAATTGAGGATATGAGTGGAATTTGTTTGGGTAGATATTTTAAGGATTAGAAATTCCTTAAATGGAACTTAGTTGAGTCAAAGAATGGATAAAGATATTTTAGGGTTTGGTTGAGATTTGTGTGGAGGAAATCATGGATTCAAATTAATCCATAATTATGTAAATATGAAGCTTGTGTGAGGATGGAGGACAGAGAGAGACACATAGAGATAGAGAGAAATGGTGTGAGGGTTTATGTAAAGGGCTGAGAGCCAAGAGACCAACAATTGTATTCGGCCAAGGAAGGGTTTGCATTTGTAATTTTTGGTTGTATTTTATGCAATTATTTAGTTACTATTTGGCTCTCTCTGCATATGTATTTTGAGTCGAGTCTAAGTAGACTTTAATGAAGTTTGTGATTGAGGATTTTATATAAAGGAAACACACACTCTATTATTGGGTGCAAGGATCTGTTTTATGGAGAATCCCTGCATCATTTGGTATCAAAGCCTAGGGAGAATTTAGGGAGAGTGGTGTGCCTAAAAATACTGGTGTGAAGGGTGTAATATCTTGTGTGAGCGGTTGTCTCATCGGATTGTGTTGGTATCACTGTTGCAAGACCTGTAATCAGAGATCAATCTCCAACAGTGATCAAATCAAAGATGTGTATCATCGAATATTCTAATACGTAAGCAGTGGCCAATGCCTTTGTTCATGTTTCTTTTTGGAGTGTTTCTAGGTATCGATGAATTGTGAGAATTTCTCCATGGAGCATGGATCGATCTGTTGTGAGCGATCTGACAGGTGAAAATGCAGTGCAATGGCATTTTGTCTCGGCATCACTGACCAGCCAAGAAAAAAATCTCCTCAGCAATCTAACAAGAATTAGATCGAAGGAAACCTGCAGTGTCTGAGAATCTGAATCAGTATTAGATCATTGTAGTGAAGAAAGTGGTCAGCGTGGAGTGTGGTCTGTGTGTGGTATGATATAATTTCACCACAGCGAAAAACATTACTCCAATTGCTGCAATTCGGCGAGATCAAAAATTGGTTGAACGTTGCATCTTCTCGCTAGCAGAGCCTTGATGCGTTACTTCTAGAGGATAATAAGGTTTTGTTATAGAACTGTCCTGGGTACGGAAGAAACAGAAGCGGGAATCTCTCGTTCCCATTCTCGTTGCAAAATATGAAATCAAGGTGAAACGGCAGAAACTTGCGACAAATATAACGACCATACCTATTTTCGGGGTTGAAATTGCCTGCCAAACGAATATGAAATGTTTTTTTTCATGTAGGGCTGGAGCATCTGAGTTTTCGCCTTTTCCTTGACATTTGGACAACAATTTTTGGCTCAAAGTTTTGAAATCGAGATATGGCGGAGCTAGAGTTCCACCTAAATATATGCGCAGGCTAATTGAAGCATTTGCTGAGTATTTGGAAGGTTCTCCACCTCTTGAGTTTCTTCCTCAGTGGTGCTAGGAGCTTTGCAAAGTCCATGGTCATACAATTCAACAAACATTATCTTCCAGCATTGTGGTCGTTGAAAAAGTCATTGACGAGGTTGCATCAGGACCTCTCAGACACTTGTTCCTCCAACGAATATCTACTTCGTTATTTATGTGCACCATCCTTCCCTAATTAAAATACCATGGAAATAAAGAAACAGGCATACAGTTCATTTTATAGCATGCCCATGGGTACATTGAAAACTTCATTTTGTGCTTCAAGTGTACTCATCAATTGAGCCTCCACCATTGGCCAAGTTCAAGAAGTGTAGCTTCCGATGCTTCATCGCAGAAGATAGAGATATTCATCGAACATGGAGTTCTATCAGCAGATATTTAAACGGAAGTGCGTGGATTGTGGTTTTCAACTTTGCATAGTCATATAATCAACTTGAATTCTTCAATGTCTGCAAGCAACCAATTATTTTATGGGGACAAAAAGGTACAAAATTATAATGTGTGAAGGTGGAAATATATTGTTTTTTAAATTGGTCATGTAAATTGATAATAGTGTGATCGTGAAAGAAACCTTGGGAAGTTCTCTACGTTGAAGTAATGTTTGAGAAAGTTCCATCAGTATCATTAGTATCATGGATAAGATTTGGTCCAACTATGCCATTCTTTGTACAAATATTTTGATAATATTTTTCACTGCTATATATATTGATACTTCGGAAAAAGATTCGTAGTGTGGAAGCTCAAGAACTATCAGTGGGCACACTATGAAGGTGGTAAGTCAAATGAGTTTTTATGTTATTTAAATAACGTAAAATGTATATGTAATTCAAATTGAGAAGAATAGTGCTTAAGGCCATATACACTTTGAGTGTTTCACAAAAATTCATGAGTGGAAAGAGAGATATTTTAAGAGAGATAATAAGTTAAATATCATGATTGATCGTTGCTTGTAATGCATGTGAAAGTGTTCACATTGTTTTGTCCCGGAAATAGTGCAGTTTGTGTTTGTTGCTGCCAGAGAAATATGTTGATGCCACCATGTTAAAAGAAAGTTTTGGAAAATTCCTATGAAGAAATTGTTTTTGTGCACTGAAGAGAGACGATGTTGCATGAGAACCGTTACTGCAAAGAAGAAGCTGCATGGAAGTGCAGGAAAACTGTCTGCGCTAAGATGACGAGCGTGTTGAAGAGGTTATGGTATGAAGGGCATGCGAATATTCATAGTGAGAAGAACGACATAGAAGAGTGAAATCCGGAGAGTTGAAATTGCAAAGAGAATGTTTATTAAATAACCTTGAAGGAAGCATAAGGTATGATCATTCATTTCAAAGAGATGTTTTAAATGTTGAAAATTAAATGATTTATTTTATTTTCATCATAAAATAAATCTTGGGAAAAGTGGATTGCATTTCGATTAAAGGCTTCAGTATCATGTGAAGTGATAATGGGAAACTTATGATATTTTCATAAGAATGGAGTATGAGAGAGAGTAAAGATTTTACATCATGAGAATGTTGGATGTTCATTGGTATGTTGTATAACTTGAATTAGAGTCAAAATATCCATTATTGTAATTATTGGGTCAAGCCTTGAAGTTAAATTAGATGTTAAGGTCAAATGAAAATTTGGATAGCTTGAGTCAAGTTAAACCATTGAGTTATTGTACAAGAGGGTGTATTTTTCATCCAAAATGAAGACTTGATGTCAAGTCTGGAGTCAAAAAGTCTTAAATCAAGTCAAAGGTTTGAATGTAATTAGGTGCATGATCGGTGGAGCCCGACACCCAAAGAGTTAGTCATTGTAACACATGAAATACTGCAGTTGTTGTTTGCAGCAAAGAGGAGCAAGAGAGTTGCCAGAAATGATTCCAAGAAATAGAACCGCAAGAGGTCAAGCACAGGAAGAGAGCTTGTATTGTTGGATGGAAAGTAGGAAATCTTGCTGAAAGGGGGATTTGAATAAAATCCACAAGTGAACAAATGAAGTTCACAAAGGAGGAGAAGATGATTGTTGATAGTCATTTCAGAGGTTCTGAGAAAGACCGCAACAGAAGAAAGAAGAAGGAAGATGTCAAGGCAAACGGCATATGTAAGCAGTTGACTAATGAAGAGTATGAGAGGAAGAAAGTTGAGATAATAGTTCACCTTGAGTTATTGATGGAATTGTTGTAGAGAAACAAGAAAGACTAGAGACATGGTTGGACCATGAGGAAGAAAGTGAAATGGCAGAGGCTACATGCAAAGAGGGAACAACAGGTAAACATACAGTTGACAGAAGAGTTTAGGAAGCTCGAGCAGATGATGAGTGTGAAATTGAGATGTGAAGAACTCAGAGAGGCTGAGTTGAAAATGGGAGTTTCCATTTGTGGCCCAGAACATGGTGAAATTCTGGGTGACGAGATCAATGAGAGAGATCTCATGAACTATTGGAATGGCTCAAAAGAATTGGAAGATATGTTGGCAAGCGAAGCAGATGAGGCTATGAAGTCTTGTATTTTTAAAACTCATAGTTTGTGTATGTTTGCAGGATGTGCAGAAGATGATGGACAGTGTGGTGAAACTGCCACAGAGATGAATGAAACGCTTGAGGTGAAGTATGATGGAGAATGCCTTTCATAGAAGGAAGGTACTGATTTATTGAAGCAGAACAAAATCATAGATGAATTCCTGTTTGGTGTAAGACAGCGAGTTGAAGCTGTTATGGAGCATAAGCATAATGAAAATGCCGAAGTGATATTCCAAGGAGGTAAACAAATGAATTTGTTTAATGAAATTGATGACAAAATTTTGCAATGTGATGATACAGAAACCAGAATAACTCAGGAAGATTGCCAGAAGAAGAATGAAGCTGGGAATGAAGGTTGTGATGAAATGCTGGAAATATTTCACATGGAAATAGAGTTCTTGGAACGATGGCTTAAGGAACCTGGGGGAGAAGTGAAGCTTGCAGAACCTGATACAGAAGAGATTGCAGTTGTCGTGCATGATAGGGATGAAATGTTTTTAACATTTATAGAGTTGAGTGAATGTTATAACTTTTCAAATAATAATGTGGTTGTAGGTACAGAAGGAAACATAAATAATATGATGTCGAAATCAGAGAAATTGAGCAGAAAGTATTTGAAGATGAGATGAAATACCAAAAGCAGCAAGAAAGTTATGTCCTTAGAGACATAAAGGAAACAGAAGTATTGAATCAGCAAGATAAAGATGAAAGCAGCCAGCAATTCAAAACAATATCTACTGAAATCCAGAAAGTCTATGATGGGAGATTGGTGCTTGAAGCATCAAAAGAGGCCGAAATGTCTTATCTTTTTAAAACTAATAATTTTTTGATGAATGCAGGTACAGCCCCAGATGAGAAATTTGTTACTATAGGAGCAGTGAATGACTATAGTTGTGATCAAGAAGAAATTCTTGATTATTCTTCATTTCATGAAGTTGAGTGTTCAACATAATTGGAGACGGAAGCATCAATCAAAGAGGAGTTACTCCGAGGAATTAGCGAAAAAAATTGTTGGAGAGGCTGTTGGAATCTGGTTGATAGAATGAGTGATGCTGATGTAAAACCAGTTCGAGATTCTTTCAAAGTTTGGAGACTAGAAGAATGGGCAACAGCGTTTCTACATGAGTCCGTAATTTTCGAAATAAATATGATGTGGTATGGAAAATCGAGAGTTACATTCAATAGTATTCTGAAAATACTATTCTAGAAATTTTGTGCAAATTTACAAAATGGAGTTGATACTTTAAAAGACCAGTGGCGAAACAGAGTTTGGAATCCTGGAGGGAGCAAGTTATTTGAGACTTTTGGTTGTCACATTATTACAGAAAAGTGACAGACCTCATAGACAGGAGTCTATGGAAACTTCTCTACATGGGGAGTCTGATGCAGGAGCATCCTACTTGATTTTCATTAAAATGTTCTGTAATTAGGGGGTGATGTCTTTTTAATTATTTTATAAATTATTATGCTCATTTTTAATAAATTGAGAGAAATATCTGAGTGTGAGGTTTATTGTAAATATTCTCTTAATAAATTGAGGATATGAGTGGAATTTGTTTGGGTAGATATTTTAGGGATTAGAAATTCCTTAAATGGAACTTAGTTGAGTCAAAAAAGAGATAAAGATATTTTAGGGTTTGGTTGAGATTTGTGTGGAGGAAATCATGGATTCATATTAATCCATAATTATGTATAAATATGAAGCTTGTGTAAGGATGGAGGACAGAGAAAGACACAGAGAGACAGAGAGAAATGGTGTGAGAGTTTATGTAATGGGCCGAGAGCCAAGAGACCAACAATTGTAATATTCAGCCAAGGAAGGGTTTGCATTTGTAATTTTTTGTTGTATTTTATGCAATTATTTAGTTACTATTTGGCTCTCTCTGCATATGTATTTTGATTCGAGTCTAAGTAGACTTTATTGAAGTTTGTGATTGAGGATTTTATATAAAGGAAACACACACTCTATTATTGGATGCAAGGATCTGTTTTGTGCAGAATCCTTGCATCAAAAGGATGGTAAAACAAACTACATACCATTTAATCACCGTTGAGGGTTCTCTGGAGCCGACCTTCCACCTTCGTTGTGAACGAGGCTATCCACTCTGCCACCACTAGAGTGAGCCACACAAACCAGCAGTTGTACAAGCCTTGAATGGCTTCCTTTGTCGTCACCCTTCTCCTTATCGCCCAGTTGCATGCCTTAGGTTGCCCTGCCAGCCTTGCCACGCATGTGGAAGGTGGTGGGCATGTACTTCGAGGCCTCTCCCATTATGATTGATGGGAGGGTCATAGATTTGATACGCACCCCAATCAGGGGTGAATTACAATATTTTAATCATAAACTGATTCCACATATCAACAATAAATTAGCAAAAATTGATTATATATGTTTTTTTATTCTAATTAGGATTTGTAACTAATATATAAAATGGTTTTTTTTTTGTTCAAATCACACAATACAATTTATAATGAGATTGTGATTTCTAGTTATTTAAAATACACTTTTAAATGCATAAATAAATTTAGGCTCTAAAAAACCTTGAAACACCCTATTAAACAACTTATATTTATGATTTTTAAAATTTTGAAAAAATAACCCAACGAAACGAAAAAAGTCATTTTGCATATATTTCATCTATAAACTACTAGTGAGACCTCATTTTACTTGTATCTTCAAAAAAAATATAAATAAATTAACATTGGAAGTCACCCATTCAATCAATTTCAAGTCCTTCACATAATTCAGAGAGCTGCAGTGAAATTTTCCAGCTTCTAAGTTTGTTGCTTTTAACTTACATGGGATAACCTCATAAAGGGGATTTCAAGGTCAGGGTATGTGATGTAGAAGAAAATCATATCTTTGGCGACTTCAGATAAATTATAGAATGGGTGCAGGGTCGGAATTCAATGGCTCTCCCTCCCTACATCATTGGCAGCAACAAATTTGGGCTTTGAAGGATTCCTTTCGACACATCATGTTGTAATCCTTCGCGGTTAATTGTATATGGTTGCATATAGTTATAGATTAGTTGCATATAAGATTAGTTTCTTTTCGGTTATGAAAACCCAACAGAATTCTCCAAGTATAAATGTAACACCTTTGTTATTAATAATCGATGGAAATACGCAGCATTTTGAAGTGTTGAATTCTCCAGTCTCTCTCTCTCTAACAGCGGTATCAAAGCGAGGCTAAGAGGTGTCATGTGATATTATAACTGCGTGTGGAAGCAACGAATTCTCCAAAACCATTTTATGCAACCCTGCACGAATTGTGGCAGGGACACCCTTTGTAGCATTGGAGATCGGAGGCTAACAGAGAGATTAGACCCCTTCTACAGTCTCTTTGTACAGCGGATCTCTTTCGGGTGGTCGGCAGAGTCTTGTTGGTGTATTTGTTGTGGCAGTAGCAGCGACACCCTTTTGCAATGAATCTCTACTGAGGTAGGAAAATCCTTTATTTTTGCAGTCTGGTCTGGGCAGAGAAGTCCACGGGCCAGTTTTGACATCGTTTTTTTGGAGGACCAGCATCACCTGCCAGATTCTTTTTTGACGGCGATGTTGTGGCATAGCATCAAACCCAGTGTGGAGTGATTTCCAGCGTCGGTTTTGGATTAGTAAGTTTTAAAAAAAACTCAGTTTTTTAAGAAATTTGTGGTTGAAACAAAAAAAAATTATCAAATAAAAATCCGCTGCAGCGTCGGTTTTGGATCAGTAAGTTCAAAAAAAAAACTCATTTTTTAAGAAATTTGTGGTTGAAACAGAGTTTTTTTATTAAAGAAAAATGTGTTGCAAGTTAAAACTGAGTTTTTTTTTTAACAATTTAATGTCAGGAGGTGGTTAAAAACAAAGTTTTTTTAAAGGAATTTTGTGGCAGTGATTTAGAACAGTTTTTTTAAGATTTCCAAAATAAAAATGAACTCCTTATTGTCCTTAATTGGAGTTGTCCTTTCCAAAAATGAAACTTACCAGGAGTGATTTAGGAAAGTTAAAAATACTCTTACCTTTAATGATTTATGGGATGGAGTCTGTGAAGGAGAATGATGGAATGCACCAGAGCAGCTTAATGAGCGGAAACAATTAGCAATCTGGCAAAGTAAGGATAAGAAGGATTATGCCTTAATCTCCACTGCAGTTCAGTGTAAAACAACTTATGATGCCATAAAAAATTAAAAGAACTTTATGATTCACATTCTGAAATGAAGATAATTCAGTAATTGTTGAAGTTATTTAATCTGGAAATGAGCAATAATGATCCTCTAAAACTTGCCTCTAAAAGTAAAGCCATCAATCATGAAATTGAATCCACTAGAGTTAAAGTTGATTTGCCGCTTACTATCTTAAATCTCTTTACCCTAGTTATTCACACTACTTGGAATCTCTCCAAGCTAGTGGGAAATTAAAAGATTTAGATTTTAACAAATTAGTAGGGAAAATTGCGGAAAGAGAAAGCTTTTGGCAAGAAAGAAGCATCACATAGTTCTCATACTGAAACCCTATGTCTTGCTCAAAAAAACCAAAAAACTCTAGAGGAATATTTCATAAATACTAAGGGTAATAGAGGTCAACGTAGGAATAATTATAGAGGCAAGGGGGGCAGAAATATTCAAAGAGATAGACAGCAGAATGAAAAACAAAGAAATTTTTCTGATAACCCAATTGTAAAATGTTTTAGATGTGGTAAAATTGGACATACCGCTGCAAATTGTAGAATTCCCTAGGAGAAAATTAATGAAAGAAGAGAAAAATTGCTTGAAAAGAAATATCATATAATTCCAGACAGAGGACAATCTTCTAAGAATGCACATTATGTTGTTGCTCATTGTAATTTCCACATGGAAGATGTTTTTAGTACTTATTTTTCTTCATGGTATGACAGTTGGGTTTTAGACGCAGGTGCCACTTTTCATATGACTTTTCGAAGAGATTTGTTTGATCAATTCGTTGATAATATTGACGAAGTAGTGTATTTTGTTGATAAGTCCCAAATCAAACCATCAGGGATTGGTTCAATTCAGTTAAAAATTCCTGGACTTTCAAATTATATTTTGAATGATGTTCTTTACATTCCGCAGTTCCAAAGAAATTTGTTATATTTTATACAAATAAGACAGCAGAGACATTCCATTCACATATTTGATCGTAAAGTAGAAATTAGAAGAGCAGCTGACAATAAAATTGTAATAACTGGTGTGGAAGAAGATAAATTATTGAAGCTACATGGTATGTCATCTGTTGCATTGAACACAACTTATTTGGTTCAACAAAATGATACCATGTCATCTTCTTTATTATGGCATGCATGCTTCGGTCATGTTAATTATGAAAGTATTCGAATTATGAAACAAGAAGGATTTAAGGGACTTCCCACAGTTCCCAGAAAATTAACCCCTTGCAATTCTTCTATATTGGGCAAGCATCACATACAGTATTTTCAGAATTCGAAGTCTAGAGCTACAAGGAAATTAAGTCTCATGCACTCTAATTTATGTGGTTCAATGCTTGTACCAATTGCAAATGGAAATAAATACATACTCACTTTTATTGATGATTATTCAAGGATCTGTTGGGTTTATCTGCTTAAAGAAAAATCACAACTTTTTGATGTGTTTAAGAAATTTCATATCTTGATAACAAATGAAGCACAACTTACTATTGGTACTATAAGGACTGATAATGGAGAAGAATATACTTCACATGCTTTTGAAACATATTTGCAAGAGAATGGCATCAAAGACCATACTACAATACTATATAATCCACAACAAAATGGTGTTGTTAAACAAATGAACAAAACATTGCTTAATATGGTAAGGTCAATGATGTTTTTTAATAATGTAAAATTGTTGTTTTGGGAAGAATCCGTGCTCTATGCAGCGTACATTAGAAATCAGTGCCCTTCCTCTGTCATTAATAACAGAACTCCATATGAAATGTGGTATAGTCGTCTTCTTGTTGTTAAACATTTCCGAATTTTTGGTTCTCAATGTTATGCTTTGATTCCTAAACATCAGAGGAATAAGCTGAGTGAACGAAGCAAAAAATGTATATTTTTAGGGTATTCCATGACTTCTAAGGCATACTGATTATATGATGAAGAGAACAAAAAGTTCATTTTGTCAAGAGATGTATTTTTTCTTGAAACTGATAAAGATTCCCTCACTGTTGATAGACAACTTAATTAGATAGAAAAGTTTGTGCCTCAAAAGTTTTATTATGAATCAAATAATATACTTCCCCATCCTTAAGGGGGAATTCCTATATTAGATCAGTCTGTGGAGTTTCCTTCTCTCAATGATGAGGAATTGGTTGATGCAAGTGTCTCTACAGAAACAATAATAGAAATGGCAAGAACTAAGCCAAATGAAAAAGATGAACAACTTCTACAACTTCCTGAACAACTTCCTACACAACCTTTGCGAAGGTCAACTCATACTCAAACATTTCCAAAGAAATATGATAAGTTTAAGGCTAGAAGTTCCTTAAGTAACTATTCTCATCGTGAATTTAATTTTTCTGTGGATTGTGAACCTACTTGCTTTAAAGAAGCTACTAGTTATGAACAATGTAAAGATGCAAAGCAAAAGGACTATGATGCTCTCATACAAAATGGCACATGGAGGCTGGTGGATCCTCATGCTGGCATCAAACCCATTGGTTGCAAATGGATTTATAAAACTGATGGTTCGCTAAACAAACACAAAGCAAGACTTGTAGCAAAGGGATATGCACAGAAAGAGGGTATTGACTATACAAAGACTTTTGCTCCTACAACTAAATGGAGCACTATTAGATCTTTGTTTTCTATTGCAGCTCAGAAAGAACGGAAAATTCATCATATGGATGTCAAAATTGTCTTTTTAAATGAAGATTTGAAAGAAATGTTTACATCTTTCCACCAGAAGGTTTTTCCGTTAAAGGGCAAGAACAAAAAGTTTGCAAACTAATGAAGTCTTTGTACGGCTTGAAACAAGCGCCACGAGCATGGTATGAGAAGCTAACTGAACATCTTTTTAAATTAAACTATAAACATTTTGACCTAGATGATGCAACTCTTTTCGTTAAAAAAGTTGCAAGATCAGTTGTATATGTTGATGATTTGATGATCACAGAAAACAGTGATAGATATATATCATCTATAAAGAAGGAATTGAAAAAAGTTTTTGATATGACAGATTTAGGTTTACTTCATTATTATCTTGGAATTGAAGTTGATCAAAAACCACAACATATTTTCATCTCTCAAAAGAAATATGTTGATAAGTTATTGAACAGAGATAGTATCATAGAATGTAATCATGTTGCTACTCCAATGGAGCAGAATTTGAACTCACTTCCGAAGAAGGAAAGTCGTTTGAAGATCCAACAAAGTACAGGCAACTTGTTGGAAGTTTGATTTATTTGTCTATTACTCGTCCTGATATAACCTTTGTTGTCGGAATACTTTCCAGGTTTATGCATCATCCTTGTGAGGGGCATTGGGTAGCAGCGAAAAGAGTTTTGAAATATTTAAAAGAAACTCAAACCTACAGCATCAAATATTCTAAAGTTTTACACTTCCATCTAGCTGGTTATTCAGATTCAGATTTTGATGGAGATAAAGAAAATGAAGTCTCAACTTCTGAATATTCGATGAATCTTGGATCAGTAGCCATCAGTTGGAAATCGTGTAAGCAATCTGTCCCTGTTGATTCTACCACTGAAGCCGTATATGTTGCAGCAGCTCAAGCCACTAAGAAAATCATTTGGCTTCGAAAAATACTCGAAGATTTGCAGGAGAAACAAAAAGCTTCAACTCCTCTATTTGTCGACAACTCTTCTGCAATTTAGTTGGCCAAGAATCCAAAGTTTCATGATCGAACCAAACATATCATCACTAAGTATCATTTGATTCGACATCATGTAGAGGCCAAAACAATTCATCTGACTCATTATCCAACTTCAGAACAAATTGCAGATATCTTTACCAAAGCATTACAACGTGCAAAGTTCGAAAAATTTAGATCCTTACTTGGTATGTCAAATGTCCCTTGGAATTAAGTGGGGAAATGTTGTAATCCTACGGGATATTGTACATGTTAAAATTGGACAACTAGGTCCAAACTCCATGTTGTGATGCTCAGATTAAGATACTGATATTTTTGTTGGATTCCTCTTTCGGAGAGGTGTAAAATCCATATAAAATATATCTTAATTCGATGAGCAGAACATTTATTTTGAATTTATTATTTATAATAAATTATATGTGCAGGTCGGCCTTAATGTTTTGCACCCCCAACAGATGTGTCACACACCTCAATGATGGATATAAATACAGTCAAAGTTGGAGAGCATTTCACTCATCTCATCTCATCACATCTTCTTCTTCTCTGATTTAGTACGAGCTTCTTGGAGGACGAATTCAGCTCACACGTGGGAAAAGGACAAGCTACTACAGCCAAGAAGAAGGACGCAGTTTGCTGCAGCTAGGGTTTCCTAGGAAGTTTGACCAGCGTTGACTTTGGTCAACGCATGGTCCAAAGAGGCCCAAAATTTGTGGAGACTTCGATTTTAGCAGGCCGTACACTTTGGCACAAGAACCGAGGTCAAAAGGTTGACCGAAGTTGGAGTTGCGTTGACTTTTATGTTGCTGCCCTGCATTGACTTTTCTGGACAGCGTTGACTTTTCTGGAGTTGACTTGTGTTGACTGATTTGAGGATTGTTGTGACACATTCTGGGTTGGCTGATCAAGAAGACTTTGCTGGTTGAAGCATCCCGTTGACCGCCGTAACGCTCCACCACATTCTCCTATTTTTGGTTTGTCTTCTACAGATCCACTGGTATGTTCTATCAGCATTTTACTTAACTGTTTGGGTGATTGCTGTAATAAAAGTAAAGTTGCATCAAGCATAGAACATCTTCAAAAATTTACATGGTATCAGAGCTGAGGTGAAGACAAGCCCTAACTTTAGCAATCACCATCTAAGAAAATGGGTTCCACAAGTTATGAATTCAAGGAGAATGACAAGCTGACTGGAAGGGATGATTTCCATGCTTGGAAGATGATATTAGATCTCAAATTGGAAGACCATGATCTCATGGACCATGTACTGGGTAAGATACAAGAACCTCCATCCAATGCTACTGCTGCTGCTAAAACCAAGTATAAGAAGGGGGAGATCAAAGCAAAGTCGATGATCAGGGAATCCATTCATAAAAGCCTGGTGGCCTACATCTCTGAGTTGGGTACATCCAAATAGATGTATGATAAATTGATCCTAATGTTCAAGGTAAACAATGTAAACCAAGTGCTATTCTTCAAGAATCAATTGAAGAATCTGAAGAAAGGCAGCGATGAGTCTGTCCAAACATTCTTTCTGAAATTGACCGAGATTAGGAACAATCTGCTGGCTATTGGGGAGACAATAGCCGATCGTGAGATGGTACTCACCGCACTTGGAGGACTCCCATATGAATGGCAAGTATTCACCACCACCATTCTCAATAATAGTACCATTCCTAACTTTGACGAGCTACTGTCTAGATGTATGCAAGAAGAGACAAGAATGAAGGAATTCGAAAATGACAGAAATGCTGCCTATGCTGCTCATTCTAGAAAGAAGAACTCTGGTGGTCCTAAGAACAAAGGAAGAACCAGGGCCCAAGGAAAGAAGGGTAAGTGTTTCACTTGTCATAGGCCTGGTCACTATGCTAGAGAATGTCCCTTCAAGAAGGATTCTCCCGATAGTCATGACAACAACAACAACCGGAGGAATGAAAATCAAAGAAACGACATATCCAAAGGAAAGAGGAAGGCTCCCTCTGGTGGAAACAATCAACCTTCTAAAAGGTCTAGAAACTCCAGGGATGAGGAGTCTAATGCTGTTGATAAAAGAAATGAATATATTCTTGTATCTGCTCTCTCTGCTGCATCTCCGCCCGACACTATGGATGTCTGGCTGATAGATAGTGGTGCCTCAAGACACATCACTGGGTTCAAGGAAGCACTCTCTGACATGGTTGAGAATGATACTAATTTGGAAATTATCCTTGGAGATAATGCCACATATCCCGTGAAAGGGACAGGGACTGTGACCCTCCACTTGTCTCAAGGACAAGTCCTACATTTGCAAGAAGTACTCTATGTACCAAAATTGAAGAAAAACCTTGTGTCTATATCAACGATTGAAGACAGAGGCTTCAATGTGGCATTCACTGATGGAAAAGTACGCATGTGGAAGAAGAATCTCAAGGAAGCTATCGTGATTGGTTTTAGAGTTGGAACACTCTATCAAGTTGAAGGAAGTCCTCTAGGAGCTATGACATGTGATACTATCCGACAAACCGAACTATGGCACCGAAGGTTTGGACACCTTCATTACAAGGCCCTTCCAGAAGCAAGGAAGGTGGTGACAAGGATGCCCGACTTTGGAAATAATTATGAAGGTGTATGTAAAGGTTGTGCCGAAGGAAAGCATACAAGGGGAACTTTCCCCTCAAGTGTCACAAAGACATCTGATATTTTGCAACTGGTCCATTCTGATCTATCTGGTATGCTGCCCGTGACATCCCTGGGAGGATGTTCCTACTACATGACATTCACTGATGACTTCTGCCGCAAAACCTGGATATACTTCTTGAAGAAGAAGGATGAGGCTTTCATGTGGTTCCGTACCTTCAAAGCCTTGGTGGAGAATATGACAGAAAAGAAGATCAAGATTTTGAGGACCGACAATGGCACTGAATATGAGTCAAGTGAGTTCAAGGACTTTTGCAGAGAAGCTGGTATTAAGAGGGAGACTACTACTGCCTATACTCCTGAGCAGAATGGTGTTGCTGAACGAAAGAATAGGACTATTGTGGAAGTTGCCCGTGCCATGCTATGTGACTAAGGTCTACCGAAGTTTCTGTGGGGAGAAGCTACAAATACTGCTGTATACATTCAAAACTGATGCCCTCATTCCGCTTTGGACTGCAAAACTCCCGAAGAGGTTTTCACTGGTAAGAAACCTGATGTCTCACATTTTAGAATTTTTGGATGTCCTATTTATTTTCATGTGCCAAAAGAAAAGAGAAGCAAGCTAGATGCTTCTGGGAATAAAGGAATGTTTGTGGGCTACAGTGAAACTTCTAAGGCCTATAGAATCTATGTACCTGGTCAAAGGAAAGTAGAGATATGCCATGATGTCACTTTTGACGAAGATGCTTCCCTGAAGAAAGTAGTAGATCTTCCAAGATCTGAGGAAAATCATGAAGCAAGGCCTAGAAATCAAGAAGAACCGCAGGATGAGACAATGCCTGATGTTGAAGGACCAATGAACCCCCATCGATCCATCTCCCTTCACCGGAAAAGAGACCATCATGGCTCGTGGACCCCCTCAAGATGCCGAGGGATGCTACCCAAGGGGGACATTCCGTGAAAGCAAGAAGCCGAGTAGATACCAAGGGTATCTAGCAGCCATGAGTACTATTGTACAATTCGAGCCTGGATCTTTTTGAGGAAGCTGTAAAGCATCAAGTCTGGAACGATGCTAGGCACGAAGAGTATGAGTCCATAATGAAGAATGATGTTTGGGATGTGGTTCCTAGAATGGAGGACAAAGCAATTGCACCTCAAAATGGCTCTACAAGATCAAGCATGGATCTGATGGAAGTGTTGAAAAGTTCAAGGCAAGATTCGTTGCTTGGGCTTCTCTCAAAAGGAAGGCATAGACTATGATGATATATTTTCACCTGTGGCTCGATATACCACCATCCGATCTATCATAGACCTCGCCGCTACGCAATGGTGGAGTCTTCATCAGATGGATGTGAAGACCGCATTTTTGCATGGTGCGATAAAGGAAGAGGTGTGAGCAGAACAAACGGGATTTGAAGTTCGTGATCGAGACACTCATGTCACAGTTAGAAGAAACTTCTGTAAGCTAAAGCAAGCACCCAAAGCTTGGTACGAGAGGATAGATAGCTACGTGATGAAGCTGGGCTTCACTCGTAGTAATGTTGATCCGAACCTTTACTTCAAGGTTGATAGAGAGAAGCCTCTCATTCTGGTGCTGTATGTGGACGACCTCTTCCTGACAGGTGCTGACCCTCTCATTCATCAGTGCAAGAGGGAGCTCGCTGCTGAGTTTGAGATGAAAGACCTAGGACTAATGCACTACTTCCTAGGCCTGGAGGTCTGGCAGAGACCTGGCGAGATTTTCCTTTCTCAAGGAAAATACATTGTGAAGCTTTTGGAAAGATTTGGTATGGTGGATCAAACAAGACCGTGTCAAGACGAGCCGGAACTCAGTTCCGTGGTTGGAGGGCAACGTGCTGGGCCCGTATTGGCCAATCCTACTGAGTATCGTCAACTCGTAGGGGCTCTAATGTTCTTAGTGAACACCCGTCCAGATATATGTTTTGCAGTGAACACTTTGAGTCAACAGATGGTTGAGCCTCATCACTTTCACTGGGTTGGTGCTAGGAATCTTTTGAGATACCTTCGGGGCACGATAAACCACGGCCGAGATACACCGGGGCCGGGAGTGTGACACCCCGTGGTATACTGATGCCGATTGGTTTGAGTGTGTGGATCGTAAGAGCACATCTAGATTTTGCTTCAATCTAGGTTTTTCTTCGATCTCTTGGATGAGCAAGAAGTAGAAATCAGTGGCTTTGAGCACCGCTGAGGCCGAATACATTGCAGCGAGTATGGCCTATTGTAAAGCAGTTTGGTTGCGAAAGCTCTTTAGTGAGTTGTTTCGACATGTGCTAGATACCACTGTGATACTCTGTGATAACCAGAGTGGGATTCGCATGACTGAGAAACCTGTTTTCCACGACTGATCCAAGCATATTGATATCAGGTACCACTTTATCCGGGATATGGTACAGCGAGGTGCCGTAAGGCTTGATCATATAGGAACTGATGAGCAGGTCGCGGATATTCTCACTAAGCCCCTGGGGAAGGTCAAGTTCCTAACCTTCCGTGAGAATCTTGGTATCGTGGAACGACCCTATGATGTGGGTCCCGTTGGACGATGGGCTCTGGGAGCTCTGGGGGGCTTTGGGGATAGCTTCTTGGAGCTATAAGCACTCACGGGGCTAGGCTCGCCGAACCTTATGGTGCTTCTGCCCCACCGTTGTGATTATTGAGTTGGTTCACCTCTCATTTTTCTATGCCCCGTATGCATCCTACCCATTGAGTTCAGGGCTCATGGGAAGTACCTCTCATTTGGCCAATGTGGTGGGAAAAGCTAGAGACTAGTAGCAAATACTGATGGACGCATCAGAGATTGCCGTACTCTCTATCTAGGATGGCACGGTCCAACCACTTGATCTGGGATCAAGTCTTGTGAGGTCTCGGACCTCTGCCTGACTTCGGGTCAGATGAACCAACTTCGGGTTGGTTGGAGACTCTTTGTGAGTCTGATAGAGGTTTCGGACCTCTGGGCTGAATATGTCAGCCGGGGGATGATTCTTTGTGACTGACCCACTTCTGTTCTGAAATAAAGAGGCCAGCAAAGCAAGTTACGGCGGGATAACGCACGATGTTTGATTGCACTGATGGATGGAGTTCTCCCTAGTTGAGAGGGAGTGTTAAAATTGGACAACTAGGTCCAAACTCCATGTTGTGATGCTCAGATTAAGACACTGATATTTTTGTTGGATTCCTCTTTCGGAGAGGTGTAAAATCCATATAAACTATATCTTAATTCGATGAGCAGAACATTTATTTTGAATTTATTATTTATAATAAATTATATGTGTAGGTCGGCCTTAAGGTTTTGCACCCCCAGCAGATGTGTCACACACTTCAATGATGGATATAAATACAGTCAAAGTTGGAGAGCATTTCACTCATCTCATCTCATCACATCTTCTTCTCTTCTCTGATTTAGTACGAGCTTCTTGGAGGACGAATTCAGCTCACACGTGGGAAAAAGGACAAGCTACTACAGCCAAGAAGGAGGACGCAATTTGCTGCAGCTAGGGTTTCCTAGGAAGTTTGACCAGCATTGACTTTGGTCAACGCATGGTCCAAAGAGGCCCAAAATTTGTGGAGACTTCGATTTTAGCAGGCCGTACACTTTGGCACAAGAACCGAGGTCAAAAGGTTGACCGAAGTTGGAGCTGCGTTGACTTTTATGTTGCTGCCCTGCGTTGACTTTTCTGGACAGCGTTGACTTTTCTAGAGTTGACTTGTGTTGACTGATTTGAGGATTGTTGTGACACATTCTGGGTTGGCTGATCAAAAAGACTTTGCTGGTTGAAGCATCCTGTTGGCCGCCGTAACGCACCATCACATTTTTCCTATTTCTGGTTTGTCTTCTACAAATCCACTAGTATGTTCTATCAGCTTTTTACTTCACTGTTTGGGTGATTGCTGTAATAAAAGTAAAGTTGCATCAAGCATAGAACATCTACAAAAATTTACAGTACAGTTAGGCAGCAGTTAGACAGCAGTTAGTCAGAGTATCAGTGAACCAGTTTAACAGTTTAGCTTAGTTATTTTTCAGTTACAAGTTATAACTGTTTCAGAGAAAGATATATGTAAACTGGTTCATAGAACATCTACAAAAATTTACAGTACAGTTAGGCAGCAGTTAGACAGCAGTTAGTCAGTTTATCAGTGAACCAGTTTAACAGTTTAGTTTAGTTATTTTTCAGTTACAAGTTATAACTGTTTCAGAGAAAGATATATGTAAACCCGCAGTTTAATAAAGTCTACAGCAATCACATCAATATTCCAATTTAACAGTGCCTCTGCTTTTGTCCAAGGTGCCAGCTTCTTGATCGGCGGTAGTACGCAATGTGGGTTGATTTAAGAGCAGGATTTGTACCCTCGGACCTTATTGGCCTGTTTCTGTATGAAGGTTCTGGAACTGTTTATCTTGGTTCCTCTTTTGCTATTTTGCCCTTCTGGATGCGTTTAGTATATGGAGCATTTCTCATATGCTCTGTTTTGGCATTTTCTTGGCATTTTCTGTCTCAGCATCCCGCTATATTGTTGACAAGGCTTTTTGTGTAAGCATGTGCTTGTAAGTCCTTTCGGAAGTCAGTTTCTTTGTTTGCTCTGGTATGGTTTGGATCTTCTGTAGATCTCTGGAGTACGCAGAATCGGTTAACTAGTTCTATTGTCAGAATGAAAGCGAGTTAGTTTTTTCTTCGTGAAAAAAAAACAGAAATTCAACGACGTTGCTTTGAGGTGAACTTGACATGAATTCCAAAGCAAAATTGAATGATTCCATGTCAATCAGCACTTTAACTTTTGTCCAAATTTGTGTTATGCAGATTTGATCTCTGATTTTGATAGTAACAGCAACGCGGTTTGAAAACATATTTGATTTCTCAGAATTATATTTTATCTACAGTTTGCAGAATGAATTAGCCGAGGTTAACACAATAAGCCGAAATGCAGAAACACCGTACAGAGTGGCATTGCTCTCTAACAAGTTTTGGAACTCTTCCAATGTTACACACTAACAAGAAAATTAAAATTTCAAAATTAATATCACATGCCATTTTTTTTACCGTCAATTTCTTGACCACCATACGAGTCTCTGCAACATTTTTTTTCACTTCAATTTCTTGACCACCGTATCTTGGCACTTTTTCTGGTGGAAATTCTAAGATGGTCCAAAGCTTCAAAGTACCATAAGGATACCATTTTTTATCTCAAGGCACTTTGAACTCTGCTCTGCTTCCTTGGATCTGACCCAAAGCTCTCTCTGTTTGCTAGTTCATCAAGATGGTCCAAAGCTTTAAAGTACCATAAGGAAACCAACTTTGATCTCAAGCTACTTTGAACTCTAATTCCTTGGATCCGACCCAAAAGTGTGTCTGCTACTTCATCTTGAAGGATTTTTCAATCACCTCCAATGGTTAAAAAATGTATGAATCATGCTTGTCCTCTTTGAAAAATTATAAATTAAATTGTGTTTAGATTCAAGTTCACTTGTATCCTTATTCACAAACTTGTATAGCTGTGTGATGGTAAACATGTATATTTTCTTTAAACGCCATCTTGATCAAGATATAGTCTTCATGCAAAGCTTTGATTTGAAGCTGGGGACAAGAAAAGGAGTACACACAACGACAAATTTATTACTTAAGTCAGGTAATTACAAATTGAATACTACATAAACCAAAATGTAGATAAACTACTACCAGCCTTATTGAGCTGTGACCACTACACAAACAATTTTCAACTGAACATGACTTCTGTTTCTCTCTCTTCTGCTACACTCACCTGTCTGTTGAAGTGAGACTACTACACAAACAAATTTTCAACTGAACATGACCTTTGTTTCTCTCTCTTCTGCTGGACTTTCAACAAAATACTCTTTACACAATGGTACAAGATTGATTTGGAAAATTACCCATAATAAAATACTCTAAAAGCAGGGCAAAATCAAATCTAATCAGTTAAATTCCTGATAATTCTCCCACTAAACAGAGAGAGGACCTCACACATGACAAATTTATTCACTCATCAACCAAATACTTACAGATTGAATGCTGCCATAAACCGAATGACAGGCATGCTACTTTTTGGGACCATACCTGACTTATTGAACTGACACACAAAGAAATGTAAATCAACTGATCATCACCACTTCTGTTTCCTTCTTCCTTCCACTATAACAAACCAATAAATACACTCACATTTTTATACAATGCCAGTTTGAAAATACCAGCAACGCATCCCTCATGAAATGGAAAACTCAAAACCTGGTTAACGAAACAAAGTCAAAATGTTGCAGAGTATACTGATGTACTGTAAGACTTGTGGTATAAGAATTCACAGCCTGGTTGATAGCGAGGCCCGGCATGATGGGGAGCCCCTTTTACTCGATATCTGGGAGTCCGGAGATGATATTTCAGAGCCTCGATCAAGCATACTCAAAAGAAACTGCCTTTCCTGCATGTGCATAAACCATATTCATTATCAAGTGAATTGTCACCTATGCAGATGAAATTTCTCCATTTAACTTTTGAGAAAGTGCTGCAAGTTTACAGATCAAAAAACATAGCAAATCATTTAGTGTTACATAGTTTTATATCAGCTTAATAATATTTTCATCTCAGAATTCAAACTAGCAATTTACTAGACTCGGAGGTTTTTACTTACACTATCTGAAAACTGTGGACTAGGAATCCCATCAACAAAAGACCGGAAGAAGGGAGTCACATTTATGGGCGAGCAACACTCAGCGAAGGAAGACATGGGAACAAGTCTCTCATCTTCTTGTTCAGTCTGCTCTGATGAAATTACTACCACAGCAAAAAGAACCCAGGTACTTTAATTAAGATACAGTCATGAAAGATGAACAATTATGTAATTTTTTTTCTGAAACAAAAAGCCCAACATTATAGAAATCCCAGCCTCTCAATACCATGTTGAGCTGTAGTTGAGCCACAATATCCATCCTTTCTTCTGAGATGGACATGCTCTTCTTCTTCAATATTGGCAGAGCTGGTCTGAAAACTTCTATTGTTGCAAACAAACACGGGTGCCGCAATCTGAAGTGGGTTGTTTTTGGGCATGTCAATGAAATTCATATAAGAATTTGAGCCAAGACTAAACTCAGAACTTTCCTGACAGGTCTTCTCACATGGTTCACATAGTTTAGGCATGGAAGGCATATGAATCCTGGAAAGCACTAATATATTAGAGGCCAATATCGGAAAACAAAAATGTAACAAAAATTTACAAATAAAGATGAGGGTTTTATTATTACCTCTTTGAAGGTATACAGGTTGCTTCTGGGCCTTTCTCCTTCTCCGTTAGAAGAGTTGTTGAAGCATTTGGTCTAAGGTCAACACATGGACTTGATTCCTTCATCTCATTTTTTTTTCTCAAGTGACTCTCCTTTCCTTGAATCAGCATTCCATCCAGTTCCTGAACAATAGAACGTTAGGAAATAGTAGAAAAATGTGCCCTAAGACAATTTAAAAACAACTAGTTTGCAAAGCCAAAATGCTAAATGGTTAATCATTTTTTCTTTTATTCATTTATTTTGAAATATATGCAGCTTTTTGCATATGCCTTTGCAGATGCATCAGGGTGTCTTACATTCGGATGTCGAATTGAGTAACAAGGAAAAAGGCCACATATATAGACGCTAGGGCACAGTTGCATAAGAATGGTTTCACTACAGTCTCCATTATATAAATGAATGTGATTTAAGGACATATTACAAACTTACAAATGTACTTGGCCTCACCTCTGAAGAATTTTCATGATTTTGATTCAATGTTTCTACTTTGCGTTTCTGGACTAGTGTGCTTAAAAGTTCTGCTTGCTGAGTCAAAGCTGAAAGCTTTGGATCGTTATTTGAAACAAACGCATTTTGTAGCTTCGAACCTGCAACTTAACAGAATTTGAATGAGTTCATCGATCATAGCCAAAGGACTTTGAGGCTTCAAAGAAGGTTTAGATTATAAGATACTTGTTTATCAGTATAGATACTCTGTGAAACAGAAGAATAGGAGTAGCTATTGGTTAAGGAAGAAAACCTTGGTTGACTGGCCTCTCAATTGAAGCAAAGGGATCACGTGGGCTTGAATGGCCAAAGGATACCAAGAATCCTTTGTTGGTTATTTGATCATTTGGCAAAACAGCAAGGGCTGTTCTAAACTCCAACATGGATTCTGGCCCTCTATCCTCGGTCGTCAATTTAATGGCTCCATCCCCTGGAAATACTCCTGAAGTATTACTGGTCCTGCATAAACCCAAGCTTGAAGCATTAGTCCATTTGAAGGGTTGTCAAATTGTCTATGTGTGCGCTTGCGTAATACGTAGCAGTTTAGAAAGGAAATATTGCATTGATAACTTAATAATTTGGAGCTGTCTACCGAGGCCGCGTTTTGGCCCGGACGGCAGAAATTCGCTGGAATCCGGTCAACTAAAATTGCAAAAATCAGGTAGTTGCAGTGCTTGGAATCCATTTTTGATAGTGGAAATGGATTCAGCACTATCAAAAACCCCTGGGGCACTCAAAATACTAATGTTTAACAACTATAAACAAGTTTCTGGGCAAATCTTTGCCGGATTTTCTGAAAATCGTTCCCAGATTTTGGGTCAAAACGCGGCCTCTTTAGACTACGCTTAATAATTTACCTCATTTTCTTAGGGCATACTGAAGAGTCCACTGTTTTGAGCATGCTTTCATTTTGAACCGCAATCCTTTTGTTCTTTTCATTAACATGAATCTGTTCATCATTCTCCTTAGATAATAATGCTTCCCTTTTTGCTTGTTTTTTACACAACGCATTAAAACGGTTCTTGACAGCATTGTCAGTCCTGTTTGGGATCCAAAGTAATCAGATTTTGTTGTACAACGCTACCAAAATAAATACAAGTTTTGGAGCAGATGTAATAAACTTGTGAGACCAAAGGTTACAAGAATAACATCATTGAAATGTTGAAACCTTGAAATATCAATGATAACTTATAAGACAGTAGTAATGATGGATTATTAATTACATATTAAAAAATTTAATTACTTGTCTGTCTCGTACATATCTTATTAGTACAGTATTATTTTAACTGGATTACTGCCTACCTGCCCTGAACTACTTTTGCGATCTCTGTCCAGCGGTTGCCAAATTTTTTATGTGCCTGTGTTGAAAAAAATCAAAAGATTATCACCAAGGCTGAACAACAAACTTTCTTTTCTTCTACGGTCCTGGCATTTATAAGATAAATAGCTTGACTTCCAATGTTATGGTGAAGTGGTTTAACTCGAAGGCTCAACTTCAGAAACATTAAATAGAATTCTTAACGAAGGGCATTATTCCTCTCATACACCAAACAATCTATGGTGGTTAACAGAGAGCAAACTATCAATGCATTTTAATAAAACATTCAATTTCTTACTTTAGGAGTTTTACCTCGAACAAGACTATATCCTCTTCCTGCGACCAGCTCCCCTTTTTATAAGCTGTACTCAAGTATGTGTTCCATCTGTGACATGGTCCATAGAAATTTCAGATAGCTGTCAACAGCAAGAAAAATACTGACTAGCCTAACAAAATTTTCCAAAGCTGCATTCGAGTAAGAATCACTATTTTCACCTTCTCCTGCACTGTCTGCTTGTTTTGTCTTTCAATTGATTTGCAATGTTAGCCCACCTACATCCACAGCAGATGTACCCAAATTCAAGAAATGCCACATTCAAAAGTATTACCAACCAGGTATTAATTTTGACCTCCATACTCAATTGGCACACGTTCAGAAATGGTTATGAAATATATTTTATGTCCCATTGTAAAAAGCACACCACAGACAATTGATTGAAGAAAATTAGTAATAAACCCTTAAAGACAGCTTTGATTTAAAAAAATTGGGGAGAGGAGGAACGGTGCTGGACAAGAAATAGTATAATGATCTTGTCGAAGTTGCCTTAGAAATCTGAAACTACAAAGAATCTGTCGCTGACCTAACAAAAAGAAAGCCAGCAGTCAACTTGGCCCATCTCCAAATTCAAAGGCAGCATAAGCCCAGTCAACAAGACATGTTGGCGTAGCTACCAAACCAACGGATGGGTAAATTGACCCACGACTTTCCTGGCCAAGGGAGAAAAGTAGGGTGAAAAGAAAGGACGCCATTCTTCTCCCGGTGGCAAAAGGAAAACAGAGTAATTCACAACCAAAACGTTGTAGGAGACTCAAGATCATCTTTAAGACATTACGTAGTCACAGTAGCCAAATGCATTATGAATCTGAGACAAAAAGCTCTGTGATCAATAATCTACTTAAATTAAGAAGAGTATTTGTTTACTGGTGTAGATTTTATACTCCAAGAGGTTTTTCTTCATGAAAATTCCTATGTTACTGTGTGCATGCTCTATTTCCTGAGTTCATTATCACTTCATTCATATTCAGCGGAATCTTGAATGAAAGCATTGTTACGTCTGTTACTGTAATTCTAGAGTTCAGTGTTGTGTAGCTGTTAGACGCTCTGTTATGTGCTCACTCAATTCTGTATTTCTATTTCTTTTTAGACCTGCTGTATACATTGGTGGTAGACATTGCAAGCATGAATTATTGCAGAGATTAAGTTGGTACTGCAATGCATCATTAAAAACACTTGCAGCCAATATGCAGTGTTCCATCACTGAAATTCAGTCTCTGCTGAATGCATTGATGGCAGGCATTGAAACCATGAAATATTGTTAAATCAGTGCAGCAATGCAGTATTAAAAAACTTGCAGCCAATATGAAGTGTCCCATCAATGCAATTCAGTTTCTGTAATTTTAGTTCTGTGATTTCAGATCAAGTCAGTATCAAAGCCAAGTTCGAAATTACATTGGAGTAATGCCTGTATGGTAAAATACAGGAGTAGGCATGAAAAGAGTATAGAACCACTTCAGCCAAAGTTGGAAAGGTACAGAGCAAAAAAATGAAAGGGTTTCCCCACGAAAAGCAATGCCAAGAGGTCCCAAAGATCAGGTTTTCCAGTTGGAGTGAAAAATTGTTGTGCTAACAGAGACGATGACCGATCACATGAAGACAATGAGCAAGAGAAAGGAACACTCAGCAGCCTCTGAGCATAAGAGGAGAATCCTGACCAGGAGGACACCAAAGGTAAGAAACCTGAAACCTTCATTAATGACGTGGCTTCTTCTTTATCTTCTGTTGCACCATTTAAAGCAAGAACGATATATCAACCTATGACGGACACGTTGATGGTGAAAGTATCATGATTACTGAGGCAAGTGGAGGTATATTTCAGTGTCCAGGGACAAAAAGGCGAAGTAAAAAACATGCTTGGCTAGGCTGAAAATGATTGGCCATGCATTAGAATGGTGCGCTATGTGTTGAGACCTTTTTTTTCCACACCTTTCAGGTTGAGGGTGTTTTAATTTTTAATAATATTAGGAACACTTTCGTAGGAGTAGACTTCAGTTTCTAGCCAGATTTAGAATTGTTTCAAGAATTACTTTAAATTTTAGTTTTAGAGTTGATGGTCAGTCTTAAATCACGATTGATTGGCACTTCGAGTTCTTCCACATTTTGGTTTGTTTTGGTTTTGTGGTTTTTTCTTAAACCATCATTTCAGAGAGCACATTCAATTAGTCGCTGTTATGTATTTTTGCATTTTAGCTTTCTTTTTGGGCTCATATACATCCTTTCAGATTAAAGGGAATGTTGGACACCTAATCCATTAGAGTTATGGTACGTCATATAATCAATTACAAAAACTCAAAAAATTCTGGAAACTGAATCCAATTGTTTCAACATTATAGATCTAAAGCTTCTGTGATTTGTGTTGTGTGAATTAGTTTCCGGATCCATTGCTATCCACTTTTAGAACCATATTATGTAACTAAATTTTAAAAATAATTAAAAATGTGTAAGTCTGATCATATATATATATAAAGTAAGTAAGAGGAGGAAGAATGGTAAGGAGCCAACAGGATTAAAATCCTAATAAGATAATAGAATATTAAGAGTTATTTGAATATTAATAAAATGTAATGTGATATGAAGTGAAATATAAAATGTTTAAATGTAATTAATATTAGAATTACAGTTTTATAATGAAACATAATGTATTAAGTAAAGTTTTAAAATGTTAATATTTAATATGAAATATAATGTATTAATGAAGTTAATGTAATGTAATAATAAAGTATTAATAAGAATTGTTAATGCAGAGAATAGGTAAAGTGTATAAATTAATATATAGGACAATAAAGTTGAATAGAGGAAAGTATAATAAAGGAGTTGAATAGAGACATTCAACATTGTATTTATATTTACAATATTCTTAAAATGAATTGAATTCATTTTCAAATAGTGATTCCAACAATATGGAGTCCCAAAACAGCAAAAGAAAGCCCCATTGGCTTCCTGGGAGTTGTTCAAAACACTACTGAAAAATCGGTTTTATGCCATCAGCTCTATCAAGAGGAACATCTGATTAAATGACAATACTGTACCAAAATGATCGAAAAAATGGCCAAAACTGAGAAGGAAACCATAATGTTAAGCACGTATTGATGAAACACCAAGGAGGCTTGTGTGGCTGCATCAAACAGGAATTAGCCCTCTTCGAGGTAAAGAAACTTGATGATCTCTGTAAGAAGGCAATTTGTATTGAAGCTACGGACAGGAAACCAGCACAGAATCGAGTAATGGGAAACACAAAGAAAGCTACCCAAAAACATGACAGGAGCGGTCTGGAGAGAGACTTCCAGTGCTGCTCAGTCGAAGGGCAATGGTGAGAATCATTGCAACTATTGTGGTATAGATTGACATAGTGAAACTAAATGCTGGAAATTCTCCTTGAAATTGCATCCTAGAAAGCATCAAATCAAGTCCCACCAATATTTAGGGACAATAATCAGAATGTGACTCCAATCAGGATGTCAAGATTGCTTGTATGAGAATGCTGAAACCACGAGCTAATGAGGATAAGTTGAAAAAACTCAATGCCAAGAAACCACGAGCTAATGAAGAAGGACACTGCACTGTTTTCCCAGTGAAGTCAGAAGATTATGATCTCATGGGTGTTGGTTAAGAAATTGGGATTAAATACCGACAAGCATCCAGAACATTGTCCATTGCAATGGGTCCACAACAATGTAAGTTCAAATTTGGCATATCAGTTCATTTCATTGAAAGTGAGATGTGATGTAGTCTCCTTAGATGTCTGCAAGGTAGCCTTTTGCAGCGCTTTTGTGGGATCGCAATGCCATACACCTCAAATGACTACATAAATTTAGGTTCATTAAATATGGAAATCTGTTCCAAGTTAATGCC
Organism: Pinus albicaulis; assembly: GCA_034641835.2. Taxonomy (NCBI): domain Eukaryota; kingdom Viridiplantae; phylum Streptophyta; class Pinopsida; order Pinales; family Pinaceae; genus Pinus; species Pinus albicaulis. Next base: position 1,341,317,378 of record CM076574.1, read on the forward strand.
TATAAAGGTAAGAAGAAAATATATTTGGCTTCAGCCAATAAAGCCGAGATATTAATCAATGCAAGAAAACAAATTTTAAATACATTTCTCAAACTTCAGGATAATCCAGCTCCAGAACCAAGTCTTCAAATACTGGTTTGTCTCCAAAGAAAGAGATGAAGCATGAAATCTGTCTTTAAATGGCGGTTTTCCTCCAAGAAGAGGTGGAGCATGGAACGCCACTACCATTCAACTCAATTGAATTTTTGTGGAACCAAGAACGTTCAAATTGAGGACTGATCAACAGATGTAGCAAAGAAGAAGCCAGCAGTCAACATGGCCTCTCCAATGGGCAGTTGGCCTCCGACTTTGCTCGCCAAGAAAAAGAAGTCATTCTTCTTCTGGCTGAAAAGGATAAACAGAGAGGGTAGGGTGTTCACAACCTAAAGTTGGTAGGATACTCATAACCATCTGTATGCAGGCGGTAACCAAATGCACTGAATAGGAACAGAGAGCTCTGTAATCGTTAATGATCTCTAATAAAACAGAGTGTTTGATTCGCAGTGCAATTTGCATATCCCAAGAGGGTTTTCTCCGCCTAAATGATAAATCTTTGTGTAAATGTGTACATACTGTATTTTCAGTGTTCATCATCATTTCATTGATATTTGGCAGAATCTTGAATGCAAGCATTTTTACTTTCGTCACTATAATTTCAGATTTCAGTGCTACTGTATGCCTGTTAGAAGCTCTGTTCATTGTTTCTATCTCCCAGTTAGAACTGATAATACATTGATGTCAGGCATCGAAAACACACAATGTTGCAGGCTTGCAGCGATTAAGTCTCTACGGCAATGCAGTGGTAAAAACACTTACAGTCACAGGAAGTGTTCCATCACTAGAAGGCAATCTCAGTAATTTCAGGTCAACAAAGGCAAACGAAGCTACCCTACTGCAAGGATCGGATTACCAAGAAATCGATAGAACAAGACTGCCTCTATGAAATTGCAAATGCGGGCTAGGAACAACAAGCACTCAAAAATACCAGGAAAATACCCATTGCCTTGAAACAAAAAGTAAGACGAGTCAAGTAGTATGTGATACCAGTGAAATCTAAGTAAACGACAATATACCACTGGATGATTCAACAGGTACGCAGGATTTTGTACGATGTGAACAGAGTGACAATGAGAGGTATATTCTTCTTAGAAAAACAACAATTTCAAAGGAAACTGCATCTATAGATTTTGTATAACGTTTGCATCATAGCTAATGCCACTTGAAACTGAAATAAAAAATTTATACTCGAGCAGACTCCCATTGTTTACCAAACTAAAAAAAGGCTAAATATTAAAACCAACTCCCTGAAAAATAATGTTGGTTGTGTTAAAATTTACCTGTCATATAGACAAGGATCCTTCTCAATTGGTAGCTTATAATGTCATTTCACAAGTTCATTTCTCCATGTTTTACATGGCATTATGACCAAGTTACCCCAAATAGTGCTTAACAGATCTAATTTTGATCTAAAATAGAGCGGAGGTAATCACATCAAAAGCTGCTCTCAGAAATTAGAAAGAACACAGTTTCTTGCCCATCGGATTCACCAAAACCCAGATTCATGAAGTCATGTGATTGTGGGAAATAAATGCCTGGGATACAGCCCTGAATCTCATTTTCCAACTGAGATCCTTCTTCCTGTGTTTGGTGAGCTAGCTATTGCTGTCTATACCAAACGATCCATTCAGGTGATGCAAATACCCTTATCCATAAGAAAACGTTGTATATCCCATGAAAGCTTTGAAAAAAGGATGAGGCAGGGTAGCCATGTTTCTTCAAGCAACTTCAATGTGTGTGAGATATGTGAGAAAGAGAGGTCACTGGGTTGTGGCCAAATGACAAATTGTTCAGAACCCACCTGATATGTTTTTTATCATTTTTAAATGTGTGTGATATGTGAGAGAGAGAGGTCACTGGGTTGTGGCCAAATGACAAATTGTTCAGAACCCACCTGATATATTTTTTATCAATTTTAAGGCGCAAAGTTCATAACACCACCCCTGATCAGGTTTTTGCCCTGATCGTCTTGTATCGCTAGACCTATAAGTCTTATTAATCATTACAAAAAATGGAAAGAAGACACGAGAATCAGAAAGACAGGTATTCGTTTACATGACCTCTTATGAGTAATAGGGCAACAGACCACACCTAAAACACAATGGGCAAAACAGAGCCCAATTATTAATCGGCAAAAAATGCAGTTTAAGACGAAGAGGATGTACTATTTCAGTGCCATGTCTGAAACAATTAGTACAAGAGAGCTAATAACATGGAATCACACACTGCATCGACTATTGCCGAGAAATAAAATCTTACAGAAAACGACTCTGCTAATAACCTGAACGACCCATTAATGGTCGGAAACGAATGCTCAATCAAAATGACCTTATTAAACCACTGGTGCAAAAACGAACCCAATGGGCCTCGATTTGATTCAATTTGATTCAATTAAATATCAAATCCCAGCAGAAGCCAACATTACATTATTCACTGATTCATATAGCACATCACCTCTCAGTTCCATGAATCCTAACCTGCTCCCGAAGAATGTTATCCTCCTGTGCACACATCCATGAACCCAAAACCTTCAGAAATCAATCCTGTTCAATAATTACAGAATACTGAAACTAACAATAACTCAGCTAGTATGCACAAAGAAGCTAATCAGACATACCTGTTCAGACCATGTAACAAAATGCCTGTCTCCTCGAGACTTATCAGGATTATTACAGTCGTTATTGGCGTGGAACTGAAACTGCCCAAGTGGATTCATCTCTTCATTCACTCAACATTCATTCATTCACTTGTCTGCTCCGAAAGCTGCGCCCTCAATCAACCAATCATATATATATAACACACTAGATATTCGTGGAGGCTCCCACCTGCACAAACTTAGGAGCCTCTCCACTCACTCTGTACTTCAATAATCGGCTATTTCTGTATGGATACCCAGCTCTATATCGCGTATATTCGTGTCAAATCCATTTGGGTATATATTATGTGTATATGTGCAGGTAACAGTATGAAGATCAGAACAAGAACAAGGACAGTCTAATATGCTGTATCTATAACTTATGAGAGCGGGCAAACAAAGGTTCAAAATACTTACAGGGGACGCAGTAACTTTCGTCTTTACTGTTTGACCCTTGCATTCAATGTCTATAAAAATACTTTCAAAGATAACCATGTGAGACGCTACATGACGTTCACGTGACGACATGGTAAATACACTTATGGCGTGGATACGGTCTAAACCGCCCCTCTGCTTTGTTTATTCATTTTTTTCAAAAATTCACCTTCAATTCTGTTAAAATCTCAACTGTCAAAATGTGTAAACTGAAATTTAAGACTAACACAAAATCATAATTTTTTTAGGTTATACTTTTGGACCTCAACGTACTGTTTCTGTTTGGGTAAGAGTTTGTCTTAATGGAACAAAAGGAACCTCAACGTACTGTTTCTGTTTGGGTAAGAGTTTGTCTTAATGGAACAAAAGGAAATATGGTCAAAGATCCAAAAGTATTTGGTAGAAATGAAATTAGGCTTCTTACAGGGGTTAAGAGTTTGGGTAAGAGTTTGTCTTAATGGAACAAAAGGAAACATGGTCAAAGATCTAAAAGTATTTGGTAGAAATGAAATTCGGCTTCTTACAAAAGTTTATCTTAGGTCCTTTTTACAAGAGTTCGGTTGGGACTTGAGGAAACACGGTAATGGCTAAAGACCCAGAGGCATTTTGGTAGAAGTGAAACCTTGCCTCTTTACAAACTACTAGTAGGTAACTTGAATAACAATGATGATAGCGATCAGTAATAGTTGTGTCCACTATTGATCAATCAGGGTTTCCGTTGTTTTCGATCCATAAAATTGGTGAGGCTTTGGAATTTGAAGATATGACTTGGATGAGAAAGTAATAATGTGGAAAATAATGAGAGTTGTTTTTGACTTTTTGGAATTTCTCGTAGATTTTCTAGCTGGAATCAAGGTGAAAATTTTGAGGTGAAATCATGATTTGTGTTATTTAAACTCGTTTTAAAAAATCCCTAGGGCACTTCTATTGTGCAGAGTTTACCCATCAAATTTGTGATTTCAATGAATTCCTGTCGATTTTAGACAAATTAGATCAGGGAAATAAACTTGTGATTTCAACGAATTCCTGCAAGATTTTGGACAAATTAGATCAAGAAAATAAATCAGAAAATTTTTCAAAAAGTCCCATTAAAGACAATTTGAAAATAATGTGGAAATAAATTCACGCTGATAATTTTTGTTTTTGAAACACTTTTTCAAGTAAATTTTGTCCAAAATCCTATAATTTTTTTTCAAATAATAAGTTTAAGTTGTTTAATCTCCTTCTATATTTTTAGGGATCTAATCCATTTATGATTCAAAAGTGCATTTTAAATAATAAGAAATCACAATCTTACTAAATATTATATTAAAGTGTTTCACCCAAAAACCAGTTTCATAATCAAATTTGAAAAACTCTTCAAACACTATAATTATTTATATTATATTTCTTTCTATTTTCACTAAAAAAAAAATATATATATATATATATATATATATAAACCATTTCTATTCAAATTCCATAACCATTTCTATTCAAATTCCAAAATCTTATATACATCCTTTATTTTGATCACCATATTTTCCAAAGTTTTTATTCTTTGGTTTGAATAGATTTCATTGTCTGTTTTGAATATCTTGTTTAGCGGCTTCGTTTCAGATGTAGACTTTCAATAACATTGGTATGATGGAGGATCTCTCCCTCTCATTTCATTTTCTATTGTGTAAACTTTTATTAACGTGTGTAAGGATCATCTATCTTTTTCGTCTAATAAATGTAATCATAAATTCATTTACTGTGTAAATTTATTTTTTATTTTAATTTATAATAAAAGGTAAGTGATATTGAATTATTATTATTTTAAATAATAAATTAAGAAATTAAAATATATTATAATTAAATTTAGTTGAAATAATATTAAATTATTATTATTTTAAATATTAAATAATAAATTTAAAAAATTAAACATTTAAATTATAATAACTATTAATTGAATTTCTTAAATTTAAATTAAATTTATTAATAGTGATATTATTTTTTATTTCTGAGATGAAATGGATTTTTTCAAAACAATTTAAAAAAAAAAATTGTGATTTTTTGTTGTTAAAAATACATAAATATATTCACTATCCTAAAAAAAACCCTAGAATACTAGAATTCTAGAGATTAAACAACTTAAATTCAAGTTTTTAAAAATCTCACCTATTTTGGTTTAAATTAACCAGAAAATATGCCCCAAAAAAAAAAAAAAAGAAGAAGAAGAAGAAGGTCATTTCGTTTATAAGTTCATCTATACCATTATTTACAAAACATCATTTTCAAAATGAGAGTTTATATATATATATATATATATATCATTTGAAAAGAAAAAAATGAATTATACTTATTAAAAATAACTAAGTAGTATTTTCGTTTTTTTTTTTAATTTGTTGTGTAAATGTTTTATGAATTTAGTTTTTTTTCTAGGTATATTTTTCCATAAGTTTTAATTAAAGATTTGTTGATATGACAAATTTGAGTTGTTAATCCATATAGACTAAGTGTCCTGAATATTTTTTAAGCTTTAAATCTATTTATGCATTATAAACAATGAAAAATAGTAATCTCACCAAGAATTGTATTGCCAAATTCCAACTAAAAAAAATCAAAACATATGCCAAATGGATTTTTAGTAAAAATAATATATAAAAAAATGGGGGTCTTGGATACACTGTGATGGTGCTCTGTTAAGGAACTCTTGGATGTGAAGTCACAAACTCAATGCTCTGGATGTGAAGTCACAAACTCAATGCTCTCTTGGATGTGAAGTCACAAACTCAATGCTCTGGATGTGAAGTCACAAACTCAATGCTCTGTTAAGAAACTCCTCAAGTTCCGGTATATTCGATAATGAAGATGTAGATGGCCCTAGAAATTTTCTATTCATGACTTTGTTATAATAAGAGAGATAAATATAAACATAATAGCAACATATAAAAGTAACAACAGACGAACACTATAATTATCCTGGAAAATTTTTAAGAAAAATAAATCTAATGATTTAAAATAATATGAGAGAAATAATGATAAAAATGACATGCATGGCAACAATACTCATAAACCATGCACACGGTGATTTACCCTTGAAAAACCCAATCACGAATAACCAGCCTAATAATAGATTTATTAGTATCTTATGTCTTAGCCTAATAATAGATTTATTATTATCTTATGGCTTAAAAGCAGCCATGCTTTCACTATTTCACTTAAAAGCAGTCAAGCTAGCAAAGTGAGTAAGTGAGCCCTTTGCTCAACTCAAATCCCCTAGCCTTTTAAAAGCTTCAGCCCATTGTAATCCATGGGCTTTAATATCACTAGTCACCACCCATGTGCCCTAAACCATCATTGTCCACATAACAACTTGGACTCTTTATAGTCAAGTTTAACTTGACACTTTTCTCTAAAGGTATCTTACAATGGAGTCATCATATACTAAAATAGACAACATTATATGTAGTTTAACTCTTTCACCTAGTCAAGTTCACCGAAACACTTTTTTCTAAAGGTATCTTAGGGTAATATTACATGAAAATACCATGGAAAAAACCATGGGTTGCCTAAACCTCAAGCCTTTAAACTATCAACAGTAATTGACGTAATTAACTATATCAAGTTTACCTTACTACCCTAACAACTCCCCCCTTAAACTTGATTATGGGAGATTGACCTTGGTCCCAATATCTTTGTTGAAATCCATGAGTAACTAGTCACTATAAGTTTTCTATCTAGTACTAATCCAGGTGGATATTGGTGGCCACCCACCTATTCCATTTGGACCCGCACCATCAATTCTTGCAGCTTTTCACTTTCAGCACAACTTACTATTTTTAGCAGGTTTTCCGGTCATGCACTCCCGGAGCCGTTTTGGAACCCTAATGATCCAGGTGGATATTGGTGGCCGCCCACCTATTCCATTTGAAAGTCCACCATCAGTTCTTTCAGTTTTTCAGTTTCAACACAACTTACTATTTTTAGCAGTTTTTCAGGTCCTGAACTTTTAGAGCCGTTTTGAGGCCCTAAATGACGTTTTTTGGGCATCGCGCCTCATGATTTTGTTTCAAAATGGATATTTGTGATCAACAGCTATAGTCCTCGGATATATATTTCTAACGATGTATCATGTGCGTCAAACAAAGATAGTATGCCAAAGTATGACCCCGGGAAGTTGAAACACCAATTTACCCAAACGGGGCCCATAGTTTTGGTGCTTCATCTCCTAGGGTTAGGTTTTTGAACGTTTAGAGCTTTCCATTATTTCTTAATAATAAATAGGCCCTTGAGCCTCATTGTAACACAGTGCATAGGCATGTAGCCGCCACATCTCTTCTCAGAGATAAGCTAACAACACCCTAGCTATTTGATTTCCATTATATCTGTAAGAATATTTATGTTATTTGATATTAATGAAATGAAGCATTATTTCCACTGCATCTCTGTGTTTATGTCTATTTATGTATTTTATTGCATTCTTGCATAAATCTGGATCAATGGTATCAAAGCAGGTCTACTCTTTCTCTGTTTTTCTTTATGTCCCCAACGTGGTCAGGGTATAAGGAGTTAGGGCTCGATCTGGTTGAACCCTTGCAAGATCAGCCTCACAAACCCCAACGACCTCCCATGGCGGAAGAAAAGAAATACAAGGGAGCAGGAGATCTTATCAAAATATTGCTCGAGGAGGCCCTCAAGAAACAAAGGAATGCAATGATGGATAACTTTGCTCAGATCCTTCAACGGTAGCCCACCTACGGCGCATCTGCATCCAACAACCACTCTGGAGGTGCCACTCCCTTCAAGGTACATGTAAACTTTGACATTTCTACATTTGAAGGCCAGATAGATGCATACGTCGTAGATAGATGGTTGAATTTGCTGGAAGGGTATTTCTCGGTCCATGATTTCTCTAATCGAGAAAATATTATTTTTGCACTCCTCAAAGCCGCCCCCCATGTTAAAGATCGGTGGGAAACCTACTGTTAGCAAAAGGATGGGACATAACCCTCTCTGTTGTCAGATACACCCACTTGGAATTCGTTCTGAGATGGCATCAAGGAACAATATTACCCTGTGGGGAACTGTGAGGACAAGTACATCCAATGGACCACATTGAGGCAGCAAAGGGATCAAGATATGCACGAAATGACGAATTTTTTCCATACCCTGCACACAAATTTGGGTATTAAAGATTCAAAGAGACATTTGGTTCTCAAGTATTGCAGCTGTCTGCACAAACACATTCAGGAGGAAATGGAGTTCCTCGACATTACATCGCTTGGCACGGCATATCGCTATGCCACCAAGATCGAGCAGAAATTTAAGCAGAAGAAGCGAGACTTTGGATCCGCGAATCCGAAGCCACAGAAAGGCACCCCCGAACCGCAGAACAAGGGGAAAGGCCAAAGCGAGGCGACTCGAAACAACACCACAAATCCAAAGGACACGAGGAAGTGGTTTGATTTTCAAAATAGCCCCACTCACAACACAAACGAGTGTCGGGCCAAACAGTCGTTGGTGGCCGAACTAAAGGGACCTAAATTAGATGCATGTTCTGATCCTAAGTCAGAACTAGACAAAGGAAATGAAAAAAGGAAGCAGATCATTGATGCGGATCCCAGTGCCATTGTTGCCACCACCAAGATCCAGAGGGAGGATCCTGAGGATTCAGAGGAGGGGGAACGCCTCTTCCGTTCGTAGATGTGGGTGAAGGATTCTCCACTGCAATTCCTTGTCGATAGCAGAAGCTGAAAGAACCTCATTTCAACAGAGGTCATGAAGTGGCTCGCCCTACTGACTATAGCACACCCGCAATCGTATACCATCTGGTGGCTTCACCCAGGGAGAGATCTATGTGTTCGCCAGCAGTGTCGCCTTCCGTACAGTATCAAGCCATTCACATATGAGGTAGTCTGTGATGTTGCTCCTCTTGATGTAGCTGATGTATTATTGGGCCAACCATACTTATGGAGGCGACATGTTGTGTATGAGTCTAGGCCTCGTGCTATTATCATTACTTTGGGAAATAACCTGTACAGGATACCGGAGGTAGTACCGCCTCCTGTCATCTCTTTGTCTACTGCAAAATAGTGCAGTAAGATTGTTTCCCAAACCAAGAAATTTATTTTCCTTACAACTCGCTCACAGGGAAAGAAGAATATTGTGGCCACAACCTTGAAACAGGGCTCCCCTACACGGCTGCAGCAGATGGACAAAGTCATGGAGGAATACGAGGACATTTTCCCCTCACTCACAGAGGCTCCTCTACACTGTCAGGACAATAACTCTATTGATTTGATCCCCGATGCACTACCACCTGATGTTGCCATACCTCATACAACTACACAAACATAATACACACATGTATTGTCTGAGGCTAATAAAGAAACCAAATTTACTAAACACATCCAGCATGTCTGCCAACAGGTCCATGACATCTTCGACAAATCTAATACCCAGTTCAACAAAATTTGCCTCATCTCATGGGGGATCTCAACACAATGGGGAATATTGCTTCCTAAGGAGGGAGGAATGATCGAGGTGGATATCGGTGGCCACCCACCTATTACATTTGGACCCGCACCATCAATTCTTGCAGCTTTTCACTTTCAGCACAACTTACTATTTTTAGCAAGTTTTCAGGTCCTGCACTCCTGGAGTCGTTTTGGGACCCTAATGATCTAGGTGGATATTGGTGGCCGCCACCTATTCCATTTGAAACGCCACCATCAGTTCTTTCAGTTTTTTAGTTTCAACACAAGTTACTATTTTTCGCAGTTTTTCAGGTCTTGAACTTCCAAAGCCGTTTTGAGGCCCTAAACGACGTTTTTTGGGCATCGTGCATTTGGAAAATATGATTCCATTTCGGAATCAATATTCGCGATTAGCAATTGTATTCCTCATATAGATCTTTCTAACGTTGTATCATGTGCATCAAACGAAGATATTATGCCAAAGTTACGACCCCGGGAAGTTGAAACACCAATTTACCCAAACAGGGCCCATAGTTTTGGTGCTTCATCTCCCAGGGTTAGGTTTTTGGACATTTAGAGCTTTCCATTGTTTCTCAATAATAAATAGGCCCTCGAGCCTCATTGTAACAAAGTTCAAAGGCATGTAGCCGCCACATCTCTTCTCAAAGATAAGCTACCAATGCCCTAGCTATTTGATTTCCATTATGTCTGTAAGCATATTTCTGTTATTTGATTTTAATGAAATGAAGCATTATTTCCGCTACATATCTATGTTTATGTCTATTTCTGTATTTTATTGTGTTCCTACATAAATCCAGATCAAGTACATGGTTCATTAACCATCTCACATGGTAAGATCTCAAGTTTCCCCCTCAAGCTAGCATAACATACAAGTACACCTATCACATTTGTACCTATTCAAGTAGTCCATTCCACAACCTAATCATTTATCACTCCATATAATAGGTCTTACAACAACCTTGGGGAATACATTTTGCATAGGCTAGGCTTTACAACTTGGACCAAACACTCTAGTTTTCATGCATTAGTGCAGCTCTGCATAACATGTTGGTTCATTTACTAGGTTTGGGCACCATGGACTCCATCTACTTTTTCCATGCAACTACCACTGCAACTTCATTATGCCTAAATCTGCTAGACTCATCTATAAACCCCTCGTACAACTACACAACTTCTAGTACATACAGTGCTCTTCCCTCAAATTGTGATACCTCTTCTATAAAAAAAGAGATAAATAAAAACATAATAACAACACATAAAAATGACAATATATAAAGGTGATAACTATTGAACATAATAAATTAAACTATCAACAGTAATGTATCAAATTAACTCTATGACTAAGACAAATTTATCTATTTACCTTAACAAACTTAACTCAAGAATACAAATTATTTAAATTAATAATTTAATATATATTTTTACATAAATACATACAACTTTAAATTATATTTAATTTAGGAAAAAAAAATAACAAAACAAAGTAAAACTTGAACATAATAACTTAAATTATCAACAATATGGTATCAAATTAACTCTATGGCTAAGACAAATTTATCTATTTACCTTAACAAACTTAACTCAGGAATAAAAAATATTTAAATTAATAATTTAATAAATATATTTTTACATAAATACATACAACTTTAAATTATATTTAATTTAGGGAAAAAAATAAAAAAACAAAGTAATAATTGTTAAATTAGAGTTATTTTGGGTGGTTGGGTAAAATGGCTATTATCTTCTCCATCTAAATTAAAACCTCCACTTAAAACACAATAAATTACAATACCTTAATAAATATATTTATAATAGCTTAATACATATGAATATTATTATATTAATTTTAAGAGTTATGATAGATATTTGTGATCAACAGTTGTAGTCCTCGGATAGATATTTCTAACGATGTATCATGTTCGTCAAACAAAGATAGTATGCCAAAGTTACGACCCCGGGAAGTTGAAACACCAATTTACCCAAATGGGGCCCATAGTTTTGGTGCTTCATCTCCCAGGGTTAGGTTTTTCGACGTTTAGAGCTTTCCATTGTTTCTCAATAATAAATAGGCCCTTGACCTCATTGTAACACAGTTCAGAGGCATGTAGCCGCCACATCTCTTCTCAGAGACAAGCTACCAACGCCCTAGCTATTTGATTTCCATTATGTCTGTAAGAATATTTCTGTTATTTGATATTAATGAAATGAAGCATTATTTCCGCTGCATCTCTGTGTTTATGTCTATTTCTGTATTTTATTGCGTTCCTGCATAAATCTGGATCAATGGTATCAGAGCAGGTCTTCTCTTTCTCTATTTTTCTTTATGTCCCCATCGCGGTCAGGGTATAAGGAGTTAGGGCTCGATCTGGTTGAACCCTTGCAAGATCAGCCTCACAAACCCCAACGACCTCCCATGGCGGAAGAAAAGAAAGACAAGGGAGCAGGAGATCCTATCAAAATATTGCTTGAGGAGGCCCCCAAGAAACAAAGGAATGCGATGATGGATAACTTTGCTCAGATCCTTCAACGGCAGCCCACCTACGGTGCATCTGCATCCAACAAACACTCTAGAGGCGCCACTCCCTTCAAGGTACATGTAAACTTTGACATTCCTATATTTGAAGGCCAGATAGATGCAGACGTCGTAGATAGATGGTTGAATTTGCTAGAAGGGTATTTCTCGGTCCATAATTTCTCCGACCGAGAAAATATTATTGTTGCACTCCTCAAAGCCGCCCCCCATGTCAAAGATTGGTGGGAAACCTAATGTTAGCAAAAGGACGAGACATAACCCTCTCTGTTGTCGACCGCACCCACTTGGAATTCGTTTTGAGATGGCATCAAGGAACAATATTACCCCATGGGGAGCTATGAGGACAAGTACATCTAATGGACCACATTGCGGCAACAAAGGGATCAAGATATGCACGAAATGACGAATTTGTTCCATACCCTGCGCACAAAGTTGGGTATTAAAGATTCAGAGAGACATTTGGTTTTCAAGTACTACAGTTGTCTGCACAGACACATTCAAGAGGAAATGGAGTTCCTCGACATTACATTGCTTGGCACGGCATATCGCTATGCCACCAAGATAGAGCAGAAATTTAAGGAGAAGAAGCGAGACTTTGGATTTGCGAATCCGAAGCTAGGGAAAGGCGCCCCCGAACTGTAGAACAAGGGGAAAGGCCAAAGCGGGGCGACTCAGAACAACACCACAAATCCATAGAAGGACCTGGGGAAGTGGTGTGAATTTCAAAATAGCCCCACTCACAACACAAACAAGAGTTGGGCCAAACAGTCATTGGTGGCCGAACTAAAGGCACCTGAATCAAATGCACGTTCTGATCCTCAGCAAAACCAGACAAATGAAATGACAAAGGGAAGCAGATCATTGATGCAGATCCCAGTACCATTGTTGCCACCACCAAGATCCAGAGGGAGGATCCCGAGGATTCAGATGAGGGGGAGCGCCTCTTCCATTCACAGATGTAGGTGAAGGATTCTCCATTGCAATTCCTTGTCGATAGCAGAAGCCAAAAGAACCTCATTTCAGCAGAGGTCATGAAGTGGCTCGACCCACCAACTATAGCACACTCGCAACTGTATACCATCCGGTGGCTTCACCCAGGGAGAGATCTACGCATTCGCCAGCAGTGTTGCCTTCCGTACAGTATCAAGCCTTTCACAGATGAGGTAGTGTGTGATGTTGCTCCTCTTGATGTAGCTGATGTATTATTAGGCCAACCATACTTATGGAGGTGACATGTTGTGTATGAGTCTAGGCCTCATGTTGTTATTATTAATTTGGGAAATAACCTGTATCAGGATACCGGAGGTAGTACTGCCTCCTGTCATCTCTTTAACTACTGCAAAACAACGCAGTAAGATTGTTTCCTAAACCAGGAAATTTATTTTCCTTACAACTCGCTCACAAGGAAAGAAGAATATTGTGGCCACAACCTTGAAACAGGGCTCCCCTACACAGCTACAGTAGATGGGCAAAGTCATGGAGGAATACGAGGACATTTTCTCCTCACTCACAAAGGCTCCTCTACACTGTCAGGACAATCACTCTATTGATTTGATCCCCGACGCACCACCACTTGATGTTGCCATACCTCATAAAATTACACAAACAAAATCCACACATGTACTGTCTGAGGCTAATAAAGAAACCAAATTTACTAAACGCATCCAGCATGTCTGCCCGCAGGTCCATGACATCTTCGACAAATTTAATACCCAGTTCAACAAAATTTGCCTCATCTCATGGAGGATCTCAACACAATGGGGACCATTGCTTCCTAAGGAGGGAGGAATGATCCAGGTGGATATCGGTGGCCACCCACCTATTCCATTTGGAACCGCACCATCAGTTCTTGCAGCTTTTCACTTTCAGCACAACTTACTATTTTTAGCAGGTTTTCAGGTCCTGCACTCCCGAAGTCGTTTTGGGACCCTAATGATCCAGGTGGATATTGGTGGCCGCCCACCTATTCCATTTGAAATGCCACCATCGGTTCTTTCAGTTTTTTAGTTTCAACACAAGTTACTATTTTTAGCAGTTTTTCGGGTCTTGAACTTCCAGAGCCGTTTTGAGGCCCTAAACGACATTTTTTGGGCATTTTTCATTTGGAAAATATGATTCCATTTCAAAATCAATATTCGCAATTAACAGTTGTAGTCCTCAGATAGGTCTTTCTAACGATGTATCATGTGCATCAAACGAAGATATTATACCAAAGTTATGACCTCGAGAAGTTGAAACACCAATTTACCCAAACAGGGACCATAGTTTTGGTGCTTTATCTCCCAAGGTTAGGTTTTTGGACGTTTAGAGCTTTCCATTGTTTCTCAATAATAAATAAGCCCTCGAGCCTCATTGTAACAAAGTTCAAAGGCATGTAGACGCCACATCTCTTCTCAAAGATAAGCTACCAATGCCCTAGCTATTTGATTTCCATTATGTCTGTAAGCATATTTCTGTTATTTGATTTTAATGAAATGAAGCATTATTTCCGCTGCATATCTGTGTTTATGTCTATTTCTATATTTTATTGTGTTCCTACATAAATCCAGATCAAGTACATGGTTCATTAACCATCTCACATGGTAAGATCTCAAGTTTCCCCCTCAAGCTAGCATAGCATACAAGTACACCTATCACATTTGTACCTATTCAAGTAGTCCATTCCACAACCTAATCATTCATCACTCCATATAATAGGTCTTACAACAACCTTGGGGAATACATTTTGCATAGGCTAGGCTTTACAACTTGGACCAAACACTCTAGTGTTCATGCATTAGTGCAACTCTACATAACATGTTGGTTCATTTACTAGGTTTGGGCACCATGGACTCCATCTACTTTTTCCATGCAACTACCACTGCAACTTCATTATGCCTAAATCTGCTAGACTCATCTATAAAGTGCACGCACAACTACACAACTTCTAATACATACAGTGCTCTTCCCTCAAATTGTGATACCTCTTCTATAAAAAAAGAGATAAATAAAAACATAATAACAACACATAAAAATGACAATATATAAAGGTGATAACTCTTAACATAATAAATTAAACTATCAACAATAATGTACCAATTAACTCTATGAATAAGACAAATTTATCTATTTACCTTAACAAACTTAAGTCAAGAATAAAAATTATTTAAATTAATAATTTAATATATATTTTTACATAAATACATACAACTTTAAATTATATTTAATTTAGGGAAAAAAAATAACAAAACAAAGTAATAATTGGACATAATAACTTAAACTATCAACAATATGGTATCAAATTAAGTCCATGGCCAAGACAAATTTATCTATTTACCTTAACAAACTTAACTCAGGAATAAAAAATATTTAAATTAATAATTTAATATATATTTTTACATAAATACATACAACTTTAAATTATATTTAATTTAGGGAAAAAAATAACAAAACAAAGTAATAATTGTTATATTAAGATTATTTTGGGTGGTTGGGTAAAATGGCTATTATCTCCTCCACCTAAATTAAAATCTCCACTTAAAACACAATAAATTACAATACCTTAATAAATATATTTATAATAGCTTAATACATATGAATATTATTATATTAATTTCAAGACTTATAAACTCTTTCAAAAAATACACCTCATTTTAATACTCTTAAATATATTTAAGATACCAAAAAAATACATTAAATGATTATAATAGTAATTTCAAAACTTAACTCTTTCAAAAAAAACAATCCACTTCATTTTGATACTCTTAAATATATTTACAATACCAAAAAATACATCAAATAATTATAGTCTTCACAATATAAACAAAATTCCTGTGTAAAGCTAATGTGCATCTAAACCTTTTTTTTTAGCTTTTAACACAACCCCGGACATATCGATAACCATGCGAATACCCTTAATTTGTGAGAATATTTGAAAAACTGCATTGTAAAATATAAATTTAAAATTGAATATATTTTTTTTTATTAAAAATATTAATATATTTATATATTATTTAAAATAATTAAATATAACAAAATTAAAACATTATTTAATAAAAAAATTAAATTAAATATAAAAATTTTGAACCGATATTCTATTTAAAGAGTATGTTTTTGTTTTTATTGTTTAATTGGATTATTAATGCCGAAGGCATTCTATTGTGAGTGTTATATTTAAAGAGTATGTTTTTGTTTTTATTGTTTAATTGGATTATTAATGCCGAAGGCATTCTATTGTGAGTTAACACTGTAAAGATTCGTCGTAAAACGACAAAACTCACCAAATCTCTATCCTGTCAGGCAGCTGTCTCCGTTGACTTCGGCGTTTTCTTTTGCATATTGATTTACAAAATGCTAATTATATTATTATAGTAAAAACAGTAAACGGTCATCGAATTAATGAGAGCCATGTCCAGTGTATATATGTGAAAAATAATTATATACTTAATTCATATATAAAAAAAAGATAAAACATGCCTAACTGTAGTTACTTTTCCTGCTTTTACGGCGCACGAAATAGCTGTAAGTCAAACAGATTTCTTTCAATTATTTTCCAATTTGAACGAGTGAAAAAGTTGATTTGTTCTTTTCTGAACTTCATTATTAACTCCATCAGTATTCTCGTGAGAAAACATGATCACAATCTTTTGGGTAAAAAATCTATTTGTCAAACATTGAAGATATCAATTTATTGTAAATTTATATTAATAAACTGAACAATTAAACTGTAAATTTAATCATTCTAGTAGAGACTGAAGTATTAAAATATAAATTTGACAATTTGTAACGTTGTATTAAACAACATGTATCCTGCCTAGACTCTCGAGCCTTCCTAACAACAAACTAAGAGTAGAGGTCTGTCTGTTGGATTTGAATTTGCAAAAGCAGTAGTTATGGTCAAACTGAAATGATTTATAAATACAATTAAGAAATAAGCACTCAACATCTATATTCATTATGGCCAGGAAGTTGAGATGGTTGAAATATTAATAAAAGTAGATATGAGTTGAAAAAAATAAGTAGATATTAGTAGAAAAAAATAAGTTAATAAATTTATTTTTTTAAATAAATTTATAAGTGGTAGTTTAATTAGATTGTTTTTTTGTTTTAAAAATCATGGAAATTTTTGTAAGATTTTAAGAAAATTTGGTAGGGATTTTTTTTAATCCAGGTTATAGTTATCAAATTTCAATATTTTAAGTGTTTTAGAGGTTTTTGATGGTTCTGAATCTATTTCTACCATTAAAAACATGATTCAAATACTAAATTTAAAAAAAAATTACGTTCTGATCAATTTTGGTCCTCTAAACAATTCCTCAGCCTCCTTAGACAACTCCAATTTATAATTATTAAATAAACTTATATATATATATATATATATATATATATATATATATATATATATATATAAATTTTAGATCTTATTTTAAAATTTAAATGGTAAAAAGTTATATTTATGTTTAAATTGAAATAATTTAAAAGTATAGTAAAAATATAGGATTTGAATTGCAAAGGTAATGGATATATTCAAACAAAAATTATCTACAAGTGCAAGTACAACCAAAAAGAAACCCTTTGCCTCTATTTTCATTATGATTAAGAAGTTGAGATAGTTGAAATATCAATAAAGCAGTTAAAATATCAATGAAATCGGATGAGATAGTTCAAATATTAATCAAAGCATGTGTGAATTCTAAAATGAAAAGAAGTGAGTTAATAAATAAATTCATTCAATGGTTTAAGTAATTTATGATTGTTTGAAAAAGTTATATTTTAAAATGAAAAAGGGAGTTAATAAACTTATAAATTGGTAAATTTATAATAGTTTAACAAAATTATTTATATATATTTGAGTTATGTGAATTAATTTTAATTCGATGGATGTGATTTTTTAAGTAAATTAAATTTTGAAATAAAATAAAAATGAATTAATAAATAAATAAATTTAATTAAAGTATTAGGGTTTTTGTAAGTTATTTATCTATTACTATTTTTATGAGGGATAATTGTAACTGACTAATTTCTCATGATTTTTGAATAGTTTATTTAATATTCTTTGTATTGGGTGATGCTCATAGGAGTGAAGAAGCGGGATTGAAACTAGTGAAATGAATCACATAGCGTCAATCATCACTTCCGGGATTTGCACCAGATAACCAGAAATTCCCGAGAGATCACCTATCCCAAAACTCTTCTAGCTCAAACTCACTTAATTGTGGAGATTTTCCCCACAATCAAACCCACTTAACTTGATAAATTTTAATTAAAATCTTTAAACTCACTTACCTTAATTAATTTAATTAAAATCTTACCAAAAAAAAACAAAAACAAAAACTTGTTATCAAAATTTCTATCAATAAAATGAAACTATATTATAGAAATAGTTATTGAAGATAATTATGAAAGTTGTTTTCATTGGTTAGTGGTAATGAAAAGGATGTGAATAAAGTTTTTTGTGTATGGAAGCAAAAAGGGGATATGTTTTTGAGTATCTTCAACCATGCAATCATACCACCTGGGCATTGCAATCTATTAAACCCACTTCCTGTAAGTGGCACTTTCCTGTCCCCAGCAAACACAAACTGACAAAACACCTTACCTTAGGGAATCGATATAATAATGAGACTCTCTGAAAATGAAGCAATTACTTTCATCGTGTAAAAATACCTTAGGGAATCGATATAATAATGAGGCTCTCTGAAAATGTAGCAATTACTTTATTCGTGTAAAAAAAGAAGTATTGATGTGATGATTTTAAAATAAAGTACGTTTCAAACTACGTTTGGTTTGCAGCTTTTTTTATTAATTTATCCAACTTTTTGGGCACAAAAAGTTAGGAGGAACGTTTGTGCATGTCAATTTTAATATGAGTTTTGCAAGATTTTTATTTATATTTGGTCAAAATTTGAAGATTTTTTACTGTTAAAAAATGAAAAATATTTTTTAATCTTATCTTCGTGCGATTATAAAAAGTTATAAACTAAATTTTCACCAATCTGAAAAGAAAGAAAAAAATGTTTTCATCAAAATTATAATTTGAATTAAACAAATGTAAATTTTACTTCAAATCTTTTAATACTTTTATAAATTTGATTCAATATTTTCATGATAAAAAGTAAATTGTTTCATATCTTTTAATACTTTTATAAATTTGATTCAATATTTTCATGATAAAAAGTAAGTTGTTTCATCTTTTTTAATACTTTTATGAATTTGATTCAATATTTTTATCATAAAAGTAAGTTGTTTTTGGCTAAAGGATAATAGTAGTAATTAGTGGGTTCTACCCTGTGGAGACATGTTAGCTTGTGTGGCAAAATTTGAACATGTTTGAAAATTGTGAGGTGAATAATGGATCCTTGGTCATCTTGAGGGGCGGGAATATCTTGATATTGAGGTAATAGTGGATACTCAACCTTTCCATAACAATCCTCAAGGTGAATAGTGGATCATGGGTCATCTCAAGAGGCAGGAAATATCTTGCTATTGAGGTGAATAGTGGATCTTGGGACATCCTGGATCTTGCCTTGAAGTTAAATATCTTGCTATTGAGGTGAATAGTGGATCTTGGGACATCCTGGATCTTGCCTTGAAGTTAAATATCTTGCTATTGAGGTGAACAGTGGATCCTAGGCCATATTAAGAGGCAGGAAATATCTTGCTATTGAGGTGAATAGTGGATCTTGGGACATCCTGGATCTTGCCCTGAAGTTAAATATCTTGCTATTGAGGTGAACAGTGGATCCTAGGCCATCTTAAGAGGCAGGAAATATCTTGCTATTGAGGTGAACAGTGGATCCTAGGCCATCTTAAGAGGCAGGAAATATCTTGCTATTGAGGTGAATAGTGGATCTTGGGCCATCCTGGATCTTGAAGTTAAATATCTTGCTATTGAGGTGAATAGTGGATCTTGTCCTTGAGGTGAATAGTGGATCTTGGGTCATCATGGATCTTGTCCTGAAGTTATGGATTCAGTCCTTCCCCTATCTAGAGCATAGTTATGACCATGTACTTTATGTGTAAGAACAAGTTAAGCAACATGGAAAGCAAAAGGCTTCCTAAATTTGCTTTAAATTCTACCCAAAAACATCTTCTACTTAATCTGAGATGGCATAAGAATATCCAATCTTAGCTAAACCAATGGGGAATAAAGGAAAAGGTCATTATTAAAAATACTCAAAATAATATTAAAAATATTGTTAAGTCAAAAATTAAGGAGAAAATGTGTCCCATAAAGAGTCAGAGGGAAAAAGAAAATTAATGTATTAAAAAGTAAGTAGATCGTAGCTAAAACCATGAACTTGATGTGTAAGAACAAGTTAAACAACATGGAAAACAAAAAAATTCATAAAATTACTTTAAATTCTAGCCAAAACAATCTTCTTCTACTAATGGCATAAGAATATCCAATCTTGGCTAAACCAATGGGGAATAAAGAAAATTATCATTATTAAATATATTAAAAATATTGTTAAATCAAAATTTAAGGAGAAAAAATGTCATTATTAAAGATAATATTAAAAATATTGTTAAATCGATTGTGGGGGTCCCAAACAAAGAGATTAGCAATCGACGAGGAGCTCTGCTAGGGTTTGAGTGTGTTGCTAAAACTAGAGAGTTTATCCCAAGCGAAGAACATGGCAGCAGCCAGAGGGGGAAAAACAAACCCCTCCTATCGTGACTTAATCATTGGTAAGGATAACGAGTCTGAGACCTCCTTCTTCACCAAGCTCACCACACATAATAATTTTCATTTATCCAGACTGAGCAAGTCTATAGAAACAAACAAACTACCAAATGGAACCTTGAAAAATGACAAAATGGCCTCGAGTTCAGCTGCAAAAGAAGCTTTGGCGCAATTGGATGGTTCGAAACCTCGAACGGAACACCCCCAGGCGGGAAAACCCCACGGATCCCCCTCAAAGACCAATAACAACTACAAACCCAAGGCAGTGAAGATACCGGTCTTGAAAATCAAGGACCCAAATGTGGCAACATACCAATATTTTATGCAGGAACATGCAGTCATCTACAAATTTATGGGAAATTTTCCCACTAAAAAATCTCTAGACAGATGGATTCAATCAGAATGGAAGCCTAAGGGGGAAATAAGACTGTAACTGGGGTCGAAAGGGTTCTTCACGGTCATCTTTGACCTCTTAGAAGACAAGGACAAAATCTTTGAAGGAGGACCTTACTTCCTTGACTTAGCAGGGTTATACATGCACTACTGGAAGGAGAACTTTACACCAAAAACATAAGACTTCACAAGAGTACCAGTCTAGGTTCGTCTTTACTCATTACCCACTGACTATTGGTCTCCATCGGTTTTCAAAGGGATTGGAGACGAAATCGTAGAATACATCAAAATGTCAAAAGGGACAAGGAATGGCCATTATGTCTCCTATGCAAGAATATGTGTGTACATGGATGTATCAAGAGCTTTACCAGAAGCAATAAAGCTAGTTTTCAGAGATGAAACTTGGCTTCAGAATATTGACTACGGACACATACCATTCCACTATAGAAAGTTCCATAAGCATGGACACCTATTCAGAGAACGCCCTCTGAATAAATCACCATAAAGCACTGCCCCTTGCTCAAAAAAAGATAGAGGAACAAGCCTTCACTAAGGTAGGACCGAAAAACTAGAATAACAAGAAGCAAAAAAACAAACAGGGGCATAACCAAGCAGCGAACAAAAATAGATTCGAAGTATTACAAGAAGAGCAGGAATTAAGAACAACCAAGGCAAGAAGGGAGGAAGAAAATGAGGAAATCATTCAAAATCTGAACATTCATACTCTAGAGCAAAGGGGAGAACCCGAGCAACAACAACCTGAAGAAGAACATAATACAAAGGACACATACATGGAACATGCAGTAATGGAAACCACACCAGAGGGCCATGCGTTAGAGGAAGCCTTGGAGGGGGTGGATTTGAACTCAATAGCAAAAGAATGGGAAAAGAGTGGACTAGCAGTGATACCAAAGGAACACATACAAAAAATAGAGGGGGCGTACATTTTAAAAGAGGAACTAAAGCAAAGCATGACAATGACTCTTCCAGAGGGCAATACTCATAGGGGAATCCTGGAAAACATGGCGGTGGATCAATACAACACAAAAGGGCCATTCAGAAAAAAAGGAAGAAATACCACGAGTCACAACTCCTCAAAGGACTAGGAGCAAGAATTCTCAATGAAGGCAAGGTAAGAGATCTAACTCTAACCCCCCATAAGTTTCTATGAGCTACATCTCTTGAAATATAAGAGGCCTAAATGGTCCAGGGAAAAAAATAATACTAGGCATAAACTCAACACTAACAAGTTAGACATAGTTCTCATTTAAGAGATCGAGCTCAATATGGAGAAGCTCGATACTCTCCAAAAATAATTTTTCAGAAACTTTAGTTACATTTCGAACTCGGACCTTTGTGCTTCGGGAGGGAAACTGACTATGTGGAAAAGCTCACTACTATAAATTACTTCTTCAGTTGCAACTAGATGCTCCATTACCACGGTCCTAAGAATCATTTGTTCGAATGAATGCATCTTTGTAACAAACATCTATGCCCCCCAATGGCCAGCAGAAATAATCCAAATGTTGATGATTGTCTCTACTATCATTGAAGCCACCCCCTGGCCTTTCAAAATTCTTATAGGGGACTTCAACATGATTATGAACCTTAATGAAAAGAAGGGAGGGCTTCGCAAATTGGATAGATATTCAGAACTATTTCAAGAAACTCTGGACAAGTTGGGTTTGATATATATTCCAACGGGGAATGGCACCTTCACATGGAATAACAAAAGAGGAGGTTCCAGGCAGATAGCTTCAAGATTATACCGCTTCCTACTCTCGGAAAATATTTTCTTGGCCTCTTGGGAAATATATGCCAGAATTATACCTCAAACAGGCTCTAACCACTGGCCCATAGTGCTTCATTTCCAAATCTCCATAGGCCCCAAAAATAAGCCTTTTCGATTTGAAAATTTCTCGTTGGAGCACCCTGATTTCAATGCTTGCCTTAAATAATGGTGGGAAGGGACACCACCACAGGCAGGAACGTGAATGTTTCAATTTCAACATAAGCTAAAGAATGTTAAACTCAAAATAAAACACTGGAACAAGGAGGTGTTCAGAAACATTTTCACAGAAAAAAAGAAGTTGGAACAACAAATGGTTGACCTTCAGCAAGAGATCATTCTCAATGAAATCTCGGACGAAAAAAAAAACAAGAGGAAAATAATCTTCACAAACAATGGGAAGAAAGATTAATCTAGGAGGAAAATTTGTGGTATCAAAATTCTAGAATTCGGTGGCTTAAAAATTGGGAGCACAATTCCTCTTTCTTCCATCGTTCTATGATTCAACATAGACAGCACAACAGAATGCTCAGACTAAAATCCGAGGATGGAAACATGATCCACACCCATGAAGACATTGAGGAAGAGTTTAACGACTACTACAACACTCTTTTAGAGGATCCAAGGGGAAACATGGGCAAAGCCATCAAGAAAATCACTGACAACATTCCAACCATTTTAAATGAGGATCATAACAAGATGCTCCTAAGAGAAGTCTCCATGCATGAGGTTGAAGATGTAGTCATGTCCATGCCCAATGGGAAAGCCCTAGGCCCGGATGGCTTCACCATTGATTTTTACAAAGTTGGTTGGCCCTTCATGAAGGAGGAAATTCATGCCCTTGTGGAAGACTCTAGATTCAATAAAATGGTCTTGAAATCCCTCAACGCCACTTTCCTCACTGTCATTCCCAAGGAAGGGGGGATGAAACTCAATATCACTTCAAAATTTATTCCCTATGCAATGCCATATACAAAATCATATCTAAAGTATTAGAAAATATAATTAAAGTAATTATGCCCCTCCTCATTTCCTCCAATTAGTTAGGGTATGTGGAAGGTGTTGATTTCTGGTAGCATCAGATGTTCTCTAAGTCAAAAATTTTGTAGGGAGGCTTAGACACATGTATTCCAAAATACCCAGAATTTTCTTTGGGAAATTACACCTAGATGAGGTTTTATTAAAATAATTAATTATTTTAAATGGCAGCCTAAGTATAAACTTAGGGAATTAAAATAATTAAAATGTATTAATAGAACTAAGTGTGAATCTTCTAGAAAAAGACAAAGATCAAGTCAAGTTATCTTAGCCCTTGATTATTTTTTAATCTGGACCGTTGATTTCCCAACGAGAAGATTATAAGAAGGGCTTCGATGGGAATTTGGAAACACACCAGGTAGATACTCAGTTTCCCAAGAAGATCGATTTTTTCACTAGCTAAATTTCGGCAAAAGATAATCGAATTAGAGGGAGAGTTGCAGGTTGAAGAGAGAGGGCGTCAGCAAGGGTCGAGAGTGTAGGATCAGGTCGGAGGAAGTAGCGCAGAGGAGGGACATTGCGGAGGTTGTGACGCAGTGACAGGGACAACGCAAAGGATATGACGTTGGTATTGCACAAAGGCTGACGCAGTGAGGCTATAGGGCCTCTCCAGGGTCATAATTTCACTGTGGAGCATGAGAAAAATTGTTTGTAAATTTCTCACCAACATTCCACTTCTATTCTGCTGGTTGTATTTTGTACAAGAGATTGTTGAATAATAATAAAGAAACCCTCATCTGTTGCACTAGTTTTCCCATATTTGGTTTTTCCGAGGACGATTGTCCAAAAATAACTATGTCAATGTGATTGTAATTGTGCTAGCATTTTCCCTTGCATTTACCTTTTGCGGAATTTTTTAATTGTGAAGACTGCAATGTATTTTATTTCGATATTTACTGTAGTACATTATAAATCATTTGTTTAGTTAAATTACAAATAGAATAAATCTAATCAGTTATTGCAATAGGATTCCAGGTAGCAAAATTTTCACATGGTATCAGAGCAAAGAAAATAGATCCATAAGAGCCAGTGCTGAACAGAAGAGGGAGATCAGGAGAATGCATAGGGAGTAGATCGAATCCCCTAAGGGATTGTGCAGTCCAGTCCAGGAGGGAATAATTTTCATGGGAAAATCTCTCTCTGAGTGAGTCGACAGAGAGAAAGATTTCCAGATCAAAAATTTGTTAGTAAAAGAGGGAGCAGTGCAATGTTGACCTAAATATGTATGAAAAGGGTTTATTGGTTAGGGTTGCTATTGCGAAAGTCTGTTTATGGTTGTTTGGGATCTTAAGGCACCCACATCATTCAAACCTCTCTTAGGGTGCAAAAACCTGGTTCTAACATCCCCCTCCCCCCCATACTGCTTCGGGTGAGACTTTGACTTGTGTAAGAAGGTCACTGCCGAAAGGGCCAGTAGTAAGAGGGTTTTGTTGGTTAACCTCAATTCTGAACCTGGGTCAGGACACCTCAAGCCAACACCTACTCAAAATCATCATCCTCTTCCTTTTTTTCCTTCCTTCTTTTTGATGTTTTTGAATTAGACTTTGTCCCTTCATTGACTAAGGAAGCATACTCAATATCACATGAACACTTCTTATTCTTGTCACTATCTTCAACACTACTTGAGTACTCCAATTCTCTTCCCAAATTGATCCAGGTGGATATTGGTGGCCACCCGCCTATTCCACTTGGCGCCCCACCATTGTTTCTTTCAAATTTTCAGTTTCCTTAATTATAGCAAAATTTACTATTTTTAGCATTTTTTCAGGTCCTAAACTTCTAGAGCCGTTTTGAGGCCTTAAACGATGTTTTTTGGAAAAATCGGGAGCACTTTATGTCCCTGAGAAGTTGATGTACCAATTCACCCAAACGGGACCCATAGTTTTTGTGCTTCATCTCCTAGGGTTAGGTTTTTGGATGTTTAGGGTTTTCCATTGTTTCTCAATAATAAATAGGCCCTCGAGCCTCATTGTAACACAGTTCAGAGGCCTTTAGCCACCACATCTCTTCTCAGAGATAAGCTACCAACACCCTAGCTATTTTATTTCCATTTTGTCTGTAAACAAATTTCAATTCTTCGATATTAATGAAATGAAGTGTTATTTCTGCTGCATTTTTGTATTTATGGGTATATGTGTATTATGTTACGTTCCTACATAAATCTGGATCAAGATGTGCATGAGCTGACAAATCTGTCCCATACCCTGCGCACAAATTTGGGTATCAAAGATTCAGAGAAGCATTTGGTGCTGAAGTACCGCAGTTGTCTGCACAGATAAATTTGGGAGGAAATGGAGTTCCTTGACATCTCCTCGCTTGATATGACATACTTGTATGCTTGCAAGATTGAGCAGAAATTCAAACAGAAGAATCGAGACTTTGGATCTGCAAATCAAAAGCAGGGGAAAGGTGCCCCCAAACCGCAGAACAAAGGACAAAGCCAAGACATAGTGGCCCAAGATAACCTACCAAAGCCACAAGAAAAGAACAACACTGCGAAGCCGAAGAAGGACACGAGAAAGTGGTGTGAGTTCCATAAGATATCCACTCACAACACAAGTGAGTGTCGGGCCAAGCAGTCATTGGTGTCTGAGATCAGATGCATACTCTGACTCTAAATCAGAACCTGACAACGGGAATGACAATAGGGAAGAATATTATTGATGCAGAGCCCAATGCCTCTATTTCCACTACAAATATCCAGAAGGAGGAAAGAGAAGATCTATAGGAGGAGGAGTGTCTCTTCCACTCCCAGTTGTGGGTAAAGGGTTCCCCGCTATAGTTCATTATCAACAATGGGAGCTAAAAGAACCTCATTTCAACAGAGGTCGTGAAGATTTTGGGCTTGTCGACCACAACACACCCACAACTGTACACCATCGGGTGGCTTCACCAAGGACGAGATCTCTGCGTCAGCCAGCAGTGTCACCTTCCCTAGAACGTCAAGCCCTTCACGGATGAGATATTATGTGAAATTTATCCTCTTGATGTTTGTGATGTATTATTAGGCCAACCATACCTGTGGAAGCGGCATGTTGTGTATGAATCCCGACCTCGCGTTGTTATTGTTACTTTGGGAAATAAGTTTTACAGGATACCAGAGGTACCACTGCCTGCGGCTATCTCTTTGGTTACTGCAAAAAAATGCAATAAGCTCATTTCCAAAACCGGAAAAATTGTTTTCCTGATGATCCACCCTTAGGGAAAGAAGAAGATTGTGGCCATGACTTGCAGACAGGGCTCCTCCACACAACAACAAAAAATGGACAAGGTCATGGAGGAGTATGGGGACATCTTAACCTCACCCACAGGGGTTCCTCTACACTGTCAGGTCAAACACCCCATTGATTTGACCCCAGGTGCATCGCTGCCCAATGAACCGATCTATCGGTGCTCTGTTCTAGAGAATGATGAAATATAGAGGCAGATTCAAGAGTTGTTGCAGAAAGGTTACATCCGACCGAGTTCATCACCCTGTGGGATCCCGATCGTGTTGGTGCAGAAGAAGGATGGGACTTGGAGACTCTGTATTGACAATTGGGCGCTAAACAAGATCACTGTCTGGAATAGGTACCCAATCCCATAGACTGAGGACCTTCTGGATCAACTCAAAGGGGTGAAATATTTTAGCAAGATTGAATTGAAGTTTGGGCATCACCAGGTGCCAATCAAACCCTCTGATGTGTGGAAGACTTCCTTCAAAGCCAAGGAGGGCCTTTTCGAATGGATGGTCATGCCTTTTAGGTTGACTAATGCTCCCACAACCTTCATGAGGCTGATGGACGACATCTTGCAGCTATTCACCAACTAATTTGTAGTAGTGTACTTGGATGGCATCTTGATCTTCAACCAAACTTAGGAAGAGCACCTCCACCACATTTGACAGGTCCTCCAAACACTGCAGAAACACAAATTGTGTGCCAATTTGGAGAAGTGTGATTTTGGCATGACCCAGGTTCAATATCTGGGATACATTATTGATGAACGAGGAGTGCATGTGGATCCAAACAAGATCCAAGTAATTTGGGATTGGCCGGCCCCAACCACTCTAAAAAATCTTCGCAGCTTTCTAGGTCTTGCTAATTTCTACCACAGGTTCATGTTGGGATTATCTCATATCACTTGGCCCTTGAGTCAAGTCACCAAGGGAGGAGTGAAAGCAAAATTATTTTGGTCGGAATCTCAATAGAAGGCGTTCGTAGAACTGAAACATCGCCTCTGCTCTACCCTAGTGCTCACATTACCAAAATTGTGACAAATATTTGAGATCGAGATAGATGCCTCTAATTATGCTATTGGGGCAGTTTTTACTCAACACGGGCATTTAGTGGCATATCACAGTGAGACACTGTCTGATAGAGTATGTAAGTATCCAACTTATGACAAAGAAATGTATTCCATTGTGTAGGCTTGCTGCAAATGGAAGAATTACATTTTGGGGAAGGAAACGGTCATCCATGCAAACCACCGACCGTTGCAGTTCATAAAGAAACAAAGGAAGTTGCAGAACGATCACCATGAGAAGCGATCCACATATCTGCAACAATTTCATTTGAACATCAAGTATAAGAAGGGTAGCACTAATAATGTTGTAGACTGCCTCAGCCGACCACTGATCGTGGCACTAACCACCGTTCTTGACTCTGGGAACGAGACTTCTGATTGACTGCTTCTCTACAAGAGCGATCTGGAATTCGGCCACACATACAAGACACTCTTGGAGGGTATGCAAGTCCCAAATTTTCACCTCCAGGATGCATTATTATGTCACCTGTGGCAACTTTGTGCTCCTTCAAGCGAGCGTGCCAAAATGATTTGGGAAGCACACTACAGTTGAGTCTTTGGGCATTTTGGGGTCGAGAAAACAGTGGCAGTACTACAGAAGTATTTCTATTGGTCGAACCTTCGACAGGATGTTGGGAAGTACATCAAATTCTACACTTCTTGAACCATTTCCAAACCAACTATCAATAAGCAAGGCCTCTATACTCCACTACCTACCCCTAGTCTACCTTGGGAACCCATCTCCATGGATTACATGTCGGGCCTTCCATCTACTAAGCATGGAAATGACTGTGTTTTCATGGTTGTCGACAGATTCTCGAAGATGGCCATTATGTCGCCCTGCAAGAAGATATCACAGCAGAAGCCACTGCTAAAATCTTCTTTGAACGAATGTGGGTGCACTTTGGGATCCCACAGTCTATCATCTCAAATTGAGACAACAGGTTCCTCAGTACATTTTGGTCGAGCCTCTAGTTAATGCTGGACACCAAGATCACCAAGTCCACAACTTTCCATCCCCAAACTGATGGCCATACAAAGGTCGTCAATAGGATGATTGTACACATTCGGTGCATGTATAATTCGAAGAAGCCATGAACATGGGATGAGAGACTTCCCTATGTACAACACATTTATAACGGGGCTCTCCACAGCTCAACCTTCCACAACCCCTTTCAGGCGGGCCTGGGGTTCCAGCCACTATTTCCCATTGACGTAGCCATGCCATTTGTGGCTACTCAGGCTGATTCAGCTCACGTCCAGTCTGAAGTTGACAAAGCGAACAACTTCATTGAGCACATTCAACACATCCACCAATAGGTTCATAACATATTGGAAAGAGCCAATGCTAAGTACAAGCAACGACATGATCAACATTAGGTGCGCCTCACTAGACCCCACCGCAAGCTTCGCCCGCTCCGATATGGGTTGTATACCATCACCAAGGCTATAGGGAACAATGCCTTCGAGCTTAGTATTCCACTATTCCTTTGTATGCACCCATTATTCAACGTGGACTGCCTTCGGCCCTACTTCCCACTTCTATTGGACACCTCCGACATTGCAGAACAACTCACACCAACATAGTTAAACCGAGAATGCACAGAATAGGCCACCACATATTGTATCATGGACATGAAAATCAAGAACACTCGCCAGCATAATATCCAACTGTATCAGGTTGTCAAAGCTGACCAACTCCTGCACCAAGGCAAGTCATTCACCAGGGACCAAGTTCAACAGAAGTTTCATCATCTCATGGAGGAACTCAATGCAATGGGGACCATTGCTTCCTAAGGGGGAAGAAATGATCTAGGTGGATATTGGTGGCCACCCGTCTATTCCACTTGGACCCCCACCATTGTTTCTTTCAGTTTTTCAGTTTCCTTAATTATAGCATAGTTTACTATTTTTAGCAGTTTTTCGGGTCCTGAACTTATGGAGTCGTTTTGAGGCCTTAAACGAAGTTTTTTGGGAAAACTAGAAGCAACATGGGTCATAGACCGATGTTGCTCACTCAAAAGTTTTAGTCCTTGGATAGATATTTCTAACAAGTTATTGAGTGCGTCAAACGGAGATCGTATGCCAAAGTTACGTCCTCGGGAAGTTGATGTACCAATTTACCCAAACGGGGCCCATAGTTTTGGCGCTTCATCTCCTAGGGTTAGGTTTTTGGACATTTAGGGTTTTCCATTGTTTCTAAATAATAAATAGGCCCTCGAGTCTCATTTTAATACAGTTCAGAGGCTTGTAGCCACCACATCTCTTCTCATAGATAACCTATCAACTCCCTAGCCAGTTTATTTCCATTATGTCTGTAAACAATTTTCAATTCTTTGATATTAATGAAATGAAGTGTTATTTCTGCTGCATTTTTGTATTTATGGTTATATGTGTATTCTTTTGCGTTCCTGCATAAATATGGATTAGTGGTATCAGAGCGGTCTGCTCTTTCTCGATCCTTCTTTGCATGTCCCCAATGAGGTCGGGGTATAAGGAGTTAGGGCTTGATTTGGTTGAACCTTTGCAAAATCAACCTCGCAAACCCCAACGACCGCCTGTGTAGTCAATTTAGTGTCCTAAATTGCTAACATAAATTATCAACCAGGGCTAGTAAACTGATGAAGTGTGATGCACTATATGTACCTAAGTATCCATTTTTCTTACTTCATTGTTTTTAGTGTTTTATTGATGTTTTGGGGTTTTTATGTTTGATTCTTAGTATGCTACTCTATGCTAAAAATATGAAGTTAAATTTACGTCAAAAAGGAGAAAATGAAATGTTAATAAATGAATTAAAACAACATTTATTTGCAAGTTCTGTTCCTAACTAGAAAATGATGAAAACATAGAGTCCTAATCCATGGATATTATAGCTTCTAAATGAACATTCATGAAATGAAAAGTAACTCAAAACACTACAACTTAATCTGATTCATTTAGTTAGATATTTGTTGGAAGAGCTTGTGAAAAAGATTAATTCTAATGCAATGAGGATCTCCTAAAACATAAAAGGAAATGCTGAAACAAATAATAACTTAGAACATTACAGTGAAATCTCATTCATTTGATAGAGGTTTATTGGAAGACCTTGAGAAAAAGATTACTATAATGAAGTAAGGATCTCCTATGAAATACTGAAACAACTTATAACATTACAACGAAATCTCATTTATGAGTTAGAGGTTTATTGGAAGAGCTTTTTGAAAGAGATTAATCATAATGTGATAAGGATCTTTTATGAAGAAAAACAATCAATAACTCAAAATATTACAACTTAGTCTCATTCTCGAATTAAAGGTTTATTGGAAAAGATTTTGAAAGAGACTAACTGCAGTATAATGAGGATCTTCTTTTTAACTAAATAACAGAAAATGAAATG
Organism: Pinus albicaulis; assembly: GCA_034641835.2. NCBI lineage: Eukaryota > Viridiplantae > Streptophyta > Pinopsida > Pinales > Pinaceae > Pinus > Pinus albicaulis. The sequence continues at coordinate 1,341,349,092 of CM076574.1, forward strand.
CTAATAACTCAAAATATCACAATTGAATCTCGTTCATTTAATAGATATGTATTGGAAGAGCTTGAGAAAGAGACTAACTGCAATATCATGAGGATCCTTTATCTAAGCAAATGACATAAAAATAATGCTAAAAGCTATGATTTCAGAAAGCAATCTAAGTAAGGAAATATGACAAAACATAATTGAAAATGACTTATCTAGAAAACATGCAAAACCTCCTCGAATAGCAGGGGCCCTCTGCTACCAATTTGGTGTAATCCTTAGCTCCTTGAAGATGTGATCAAAAAAACATCAAAGAACTAAACTTATTTATTGATAAACTCACAAATTTACATCCCATTCCATCTTAAGCTTTGTTACAAAACACTCTCTAATTCTTTCTCTTCTTCTCATATTTTTTCACTACCCATGATAGGAGAAAGCTTCTCCTATTTATACAAAATATGAGAAGTTATCTCATTAATGGGAGCCCATGAATCTCTCCCTCTATCTCTAGAGTTACAATCAAAATAGGAAATGATAAGACACATGTCTTTTTAGAGTTTCAACACAAATAAGAAATGAGACACATATCTTCTTAGAGTTTCAATACAAAAAGGAAATGAAACACATGTCCTCATGATCCCATGATTTTCTCCACTCAAATTCGAATTTGGTTTTGGGAGGCCACATAAAGGTCTTTTAGAAGCTTCCTTTTGACCTACACATGTCACAAAACTCATAACACATATATAGATATATGAAACTATGTTAATTTTCTAGTTTCCAATCATAAATTCACTTTAAATACATAAAATAAATAACTTTGGAAGACAAAGATCCTAACCCATATATTTATGAAAATGGTTACTTGATGTAGGGTTTTAGGTCAGATGGCTATGAAATAAGAGCTGAATGGTTATGGCATAATGGAAATATGTATGAATATGAAAAACACTTTTGAGACTCAACATACCCCCTAACTGAAATTGTTGCATGTCCTCATGCAACTATTGCAATGATTCATTTTTTCATGAGTTGATCTTTTATGAGTTTTGACTCATATAGATTCATTTCAAACTTTGTTTCTTGATATTTTTTTTTGGCAAAGTATAATACATTTGATTGCAACATTTTTTAATGGTTGACTCTTATGTGACAACCAATTTTGTTGAGCAATGGTTCTTGTGTAACAATGCTTTATTTTCTTTGTTGCATCAAATTTCATGAAAACATTTTAGAATCAATTACTTCATCAATGAATTGATCATTTGTAAGGCATATAATCTTTTGGATCATGTTGCAACAATAGTTGGTTGGGAAGTATATGTGGGTGGAAATGAAATAAAAATGTGTGATAGTATATGACATGTGGATATGAAATGATGTCCCTTCCCCCCCAACTAAAGATATGACAATATGAAAAAGGGAGTGAGGAATTTTTCCAAAGTTACAATTTTAGCATTCTAATGAATTACATGACTAAAAATTAGAAAACCACATATCTTCACTTACCTTAAATATGGATGAGTTGTGTATACTGAAGAGTGTGGCTGTTGATGTTGTTGGATTATGAACTATGTAAACAAATGAATTTGATCTGCTCCTTTGTTCTCTTTGTGCTGATGGCAAGATTGAGATATTTATTGCTGCTGATACAAATTGATTCCTGCTGCAAACTGCTGAAATGATGTAGTCTTCAATCGTTACAAAATTCGATGGTACAATTCTAGTCATGCGAATAAATGTGTTGATGTCGAGCATGAAGAGAAGTCATTGGATTACCGACCATTGATGAATGTCGTTAACCAATGCGAGGCAAACTCACCATTAATGTCAATGAGTGCCAAGGTACCTAAGTACATCTTGCAAAGTGCGAATAAATGGGCGGATGTCGAGCCACTTGCAAGATTTGACGATCAAGGGACATTGATGTATTCCCATGATTGTCAGCGAGAGAACTTGTCATTAATGCATACAAGCCTCAAGGTACTATTAAGGACTCTAGTCTTGGACCTAGATAATGTGTTGATGTCGATAGGCCAAGACTTGTTAGAAGGGAGACCTTAAGGAATCCTCCATCAACTAACGCGAGCATGAAAGAATAATTTTTGAAGGACTATGGATGAATTTTTTTATTTTTTTTATTTTTTTGCAGTGGATCAAGGTTTATTTGACAGAATGAAAATGGAAATGAAATGAATCAGCTTTGTAGAGGAGCTGAATGGTTTTATTGCTAGGTTTGTGAAAGCATGGAAGGAAAATATAACGACTAGGAAAATAAAATGAGCAGTGAGGGAAAATGAGATGAGGATTTTATTGAATGACTAAGTAGAAATGCAATGGCGAATGTAAAGGGAAATGAGGTGAATGTTTTATTGACTTAGGAAGCATGGATGCAATGGAGATAATGGCATATGAAAGGCTTTCAAGTGTTGGATCTGATTTGCATTAGCATGTGCTCAAGCATTGATATTTCTTTCTTTGTTGTTGATCATATTCTTGTAAAAGAAATGTAGTCTCTGAGAGAGACACTATTCGCTTGTAGTCATTTGTCATTCCTCCTGGAACCTGCAGAATAAAACTAGTACTTCTTCTGCAATGGAATGTAAGATTATCAAAAGAGAGAGGTGATCAATCTCTCTGGTTATGATATTTACACCAAAAAAACTGAGAATTGGTACTAATAAAACAAGTTTGCGAAGAAAAACCAAAATAATTTATACCTGTTTTGAAATTAGTGCCTCAAGTTACCTGTTGTGTCTTTTCAACAACTTCTTTAGTCTTTACTGTTTCAAACTTTAATGATAGTTTTCTCATTATGTAGATCTCGTCAAAATATTTCCAACGACGCTTGAATCGTCAAAATCCAATGTTGGATGAGAAAGTTAGGCTAGTTTAAAATTTGGGTGAAACAATGAAGTTTTTCAGCGGCAGAATGTGCACCGTTTCGTAGCTAAAATCCTGAAAAGAAAGTTAAGTTAGCCAGGCTTATGCAAATAATCAGTCTTGACATTCAAATCAACCAGTGTCTCCTCAAGGAAAACAAACAATCCCCTACTTATTTTATTGATGAATTATTTTTATTTTTTAATTTTATTTAATTTTATTCTTTCTGCTGCATGGGTATGTTTGAGTGAACCATCACAACAACAAAAAATTTCAATTTGTTTCAATCATGAAATTCACATCAATTTTGATAACAATTTTTCATGGCAAATAAAACATACAATATGATTATGACGAGAAAAATAAATAAATAAATAAAAACTATATATATATATATATATATATATAAATAAATAAATAAAACATATATGAAACATTGTATATAAAACATATTTACAAACGTTATATATACAACACTATGTATATAAACAACTTTCCAAAAAAAATACACCACATAACATATATAAAAAAACCAAACCTATAACATTCCATAAAAATAAATAAAAAAATAAAACATAACAACACTCTACTAATAAAAAGAAAGCAACGTATCATACATAGAACACTTTATCAAAACATAACATGAACTAAAAACAACACAACATATCATCAAAATAGTATACAAATTTTGCCATGAAAACGTTGAAAGTGAATATCGTTGAAATGACACATGTGAAATAAATGTTGGAAAGTGAAGAATAAAACTTGGTTTCATACTGGGCAGCGTTGAAATTCCATTTGGTGCAGCGCTGAGGTGAGCCACGGATCTGCTACTGGGAAGATGAGCCTTTTTAAGAACCTCGAGAGAACAATAGCTTTGGGCTTTTCAACCACGCCATGGTTTCATGAAACTCCAGAAACATGAACACTTTTTTTTTTTTTTAATAGAAAATGAAAAAGTTTCTAGTGTCATATATTTTTTTTCAGCATTAATCCTCGCTAAAATGATGACGTCCCTGAATTGTTTTGATCACAGCATCATAGTTGACTCTTCATCGAATTTCATATTCGTGATTGCTTCAATAAATTTCCCGAGCGCAGTGATGTGGATTCGATCTCCATATGACACAGAACTCTACCAATCGGTCCATCTATTGTGCCATAAAATCAGGATTTAATGAAAACTGTTTTTTCTCACGCAGACAGCGAAACAGGGTTCTGAAGAACCGGAAAATTCTCTCTAACGGTTACAAAATCTAGAAAAATATTTCTGGGTTACCAAATTACCCCCGTTCCCAGAAAAACCCATGTCTCGGTTTTTTGAAATTCATCTTCAGTCAACCAAAAAACGTGTTTCAAAAGAACCTGTCAAAAAGAGTTGCGTTTTTTCTGGTAATGAAAAACGATTTCTGTTCTGGCAACGAAATGAATTACTGGTGGAAGGTTCAACGACTGCCACATGCATCAAATTCATGAGTTCCGTTAGAGTATTTGATTTCAATTCAAACTCCTATGCTGCAAAAATGGATCTGTACAACGAATTTGTCCAACGATTTTACAAATTACATTCACACAATCTCAATTTTGTTCGCAGATGTAGAATTTAAACTCTTCGTGTGTTGGCTCAGTACTGCAATCTTGATGGGGTTTTTGTTGTTCGTATTTTCTGAGAATCACCTATCAATTCAATTGATGTGGTTTTAATTTTTATTACAGGTTTTTAAAAGCTGCTTCGATTATGGTGGTGCTATGGTTGAGTGGCTGGGCTGGTCAGATGATTTGCAAGCTGTTTGTCAAAACCATGAGGGTCTTCCTTCAATGTTTCCATGCTGTGCGTGGACTGTTGGATTCAATTTAATTTTGAATTCTTCTATTGTCGAATCTCCACTACCAAATCTCCTTTATGAATTGAAATACCATACAACACAGGGATTTGAAAATTTATTTGCAAGTTGTATTGAGGGATGAAGTCATGGAGAGATCTCTGCGCTGTAAGAAAAAAACAAAAAAACATTGAGTTGTTCAGTTCTTGTATATACAATGTATTTTCTTCATGTCGTGGCCCTTCATGGATATGATCTCAAGTTCTGTTTTTTTATTTGTGATTTCTTGGAGTTTAGTGTTCTCGGCCTCTTTGATTTTATGAAAATGTTATGTGCTTTGTTTTTATTGTGTGTGTGTGTTTTTTTTTAAAGAAACTATTTAATAAAGAAAATGAAATTTATTTTATTTGTTTTGTTAATAAAATTACATATGTTATATTTTCAAAAATAAAAAATATACATATATATTTTACCAAACAAAATAATTTATTGAATTTTTTTAAATTTTTCTTTATTAAAATTTATTAATAAAGAAAAATATGACCAATTTTATTTTTTCCATTTTTTTTTTTAAAATGATTTGTTAATAAAATGATATATATTATATTTTCAAAGATATACATATATATTTTATTGAACAAAACAATTTATTGATTTTTTTTTTTTTTCAACATAAAATTCTTTTTTTGATCCTCGAGATCACACAAAGTGCAGGAGGAGAGTATACTGGAGAAATTTTTTTTTTTTTTTTTTAAGATGTAAGAAATAAGGCTACCTAGTTACACTTCCCCAGCAACGGCGTCAAAATGTGTAGTCAATTTAGTGTCCTAAATTGCTAACATAAATTATCAATCAGGGCTAATACACTGATGAAGTGTGATGCACTATATGTGCCTAAGTATCCATTTTTCTTACTTCGTTGTTTTTAGTGTTTTATTCATGCTTTGGGGTTTTTATGTTTGATTCTTAGTATGCTACTCTATGCTAAAAAGATGAAGTTAAATTTACGTCAAAAATGAGAAAATGAAATGTTAATAAATGAATTAAAACAACGTTTATTTGCAAGTTCTGTTCCTAACTAGAAAATGATGAAAACAAAGAGTCCTAATCCATGGATATTACAGCTTCTAAATGAACATTCATGAAATGAAAAGTAACTCAAAACACTACAACTTAATCTGATTCATTTAGTTAGAGATTTGTTGGAAGAGCTTGTGAAAAAGATTAATTCTAATGCAATGAGGATCTCCTAAAACATAAAAGGAAATGCTAAAACAAATAGTAACTTAGAACATTACAGTGAAATCTCATTCATTTGATAGAGGTTTATTGGAAGACCTTGAGAAAAAGATTACTATAATGTAGTAAGGATCTCCTATGAAATGCTGAAACAACTTATAACATTACAACGGAATCTCATTTATGAGTTAGAGGTTTATTGGAAGAGCTTTTTGAAAGAGATTAATCATAATATGATAAGGATCTTCTATTAAGCAAAACAATCAATAAATCAAAATATTACAACTTAGTCTTATTCGTGAATTAAAGGTTTATTGGAAAAACTTTTGAAAGAGACTAACTGTAGTATAATGAGGATCTTCTTTTTAACTAAATGACAGAAAATGAAATGCTAATAACTCAAAATATCACAATTGAATCCCGTTCATTTAATAGAGATGTATTGGAAGAGCTTGAGAAAAAGACTAACTGCAATATCATGAGGATCTTTTATCTAAGCAAATGACATGAAAAATAATGCTAAAAGCTATGATTTCAGAAAGCAATCTAAGTAAGGAAATATGAAAAAACATAATTGAAAATGACTTATCTAGAAAACATGCAAAACCTCCTCGAATAGCAGGGACCCTCTACTACCAATTTGGTGTAATCCTTAGCTCCTTGAAGATGTGATCAAAACAGCATCAAAGAACTACATTTATTTATTGATAAACTCACAAATTTACATCCCATTCCATCTTAAGCTTTGTTACAAAACACTCTTTAATTCTTTCTCTTCTTCTCCTATTTTTTCACTACCCATGATAGGAGAAAGCTTCTCCTATTTATACAAAATATGAGAAGTTATCTCATTAATGAGAGTCCATGAATCTCTCCCTCTATCTCTAAAGTTACAATCAAAATAGAAAATGATAAGACACATGTCTTTTTAGAGTTTCAACACAAATAAGAAATGAGACACATATTCTTAGAGTTTCAATACAAAAAGGAAATGAGACACATGTCCTCATGATCCCATGATCTTCTCCACTCAAATTCGAATTTGGTTTTGGGAGGCCACATAAAAGTCTTTTAGAAGCTTCATTTTGACCTACACATGTCACAAAACTCATAACACATATATAGATATATGAAACTATGTTAATTTTCTAGTTTCCAATTATAAATTCACTTTAAATACATAAAATAAATAACTTTGGAAGACAAGGATCCTGACCCATATATTTATCAAAATGGTTACTTGATGTAGGGTTTTAGGTCATATGGCTATGAAATAAGAGCTGAATGGTTATGGCATAATGAAAATATGGATGAATATGAAAAACACTTTTGAAACTCAACACCGCCCATGGGCGAAAAAAAGAAATATGAGGGAGCAGGAGATCCTATCAAAATATTGTTTGAGGAGGCCCTTGAAAAACAAAGGAACATCATGATGGATAAATTTTCCCAGATCCTTCAACGACTGCCCACCGACAGCGCATCTGCATCCAGCAACCACTCTAGAGGCGCAACTCCTTTTAAGGTACAAGTAAACTTTGACATTCCCATATTTGAGGGCCAAATAGATGTAGATGACGTAGATAGATGGTTGAATATATTAGAAGGATATTTCTCAGTTCATGATTTTTCCAACTAGGAGAAGATTATTTTTTCACTCCTCAATTTACCCCCCATGTTAAGGATTGGTGGGAAACCTACTGCGAGAAAAAGGACGAGGGGGAATCCTCTTTGTTCTTGGTCGTACCCACTTGGAATTCTTTCCGAGACGCCATCAAGGAAAAATATTATCCCATGGGGAGCTATGAGGACAAGTACATAGAATGGACTACACTGCGGCAACAAAGGGATCAAGATGTGCATGAGCTGACGAATTTTTTCCATACCCTGTGCAAAGTTGAGTATCAAAGATTCGGAGAAACATTTTGTGCTGAAGTACCGTAGTTGTCTACACAGATACATTTAGGAGGAAATAGAGTTCCGCAACATCTCCTCCCTTGGTACAACATACCAGTATGCTACCAAGATCGAGCAGAAATTCAAATAGAAGAAGCGAGACTTTGGATCTGTGAATCAAAAGCAAGGAAAAGGTGCCCCCAAACCGCAGAAAAAAAGACAAAACCAAGTCATGGCGGCCCAAGATAACCTACTGAAGCCACAAGAAAATAACAACATCGCGAAGTCGAAGAAGGACACGGGAAAGTGGTGTGAGTTCCATAAGAGCTCCACTCACAACACAAGTGAGTGTTGGCCCAAGCAGTCACTGGTAGTCGAGATGAGGGCTTCTAAATCAGATGCATGCTCCGACTCTGAATCAGAACCAGAAAAGGGGAATGACAAAGGGAAGCAGATTAATGATGCAGAGCGCAATGCCATCATTTCCAGTTCAAATATCCAGAAGGAGGAACCAGAATATATAGAGGAGGAGGAGTGTTTGTTCCACTCCCAGATGTCGTTAAAGGGTTCCCCGCTACATTTCATTGTCGACAGTGGGAGCCAAAAGAATCTCATTTCAACGGAGGTCATGAAGTAGTTGGGCATGCTGACCACAACACACCCACAGTCGTATACCATCGGGTGGCTTCACCAAGGATAGGTGATCCGGATTTATGCAGGGACGCAACAGAATAAACATATAACCATAAATACAGAGATGCAGCGGAAATAACACTTCATTTCATTAATATCAAAGAACTGAAATTTGCTTACAGACGGAATGGAAATAAAACTAGCTAGGGCGCTGGTAGCTATCTCTGAGAAGAGATGTGGCGGCTACAGGCCTCTGAACTGAGTTACAATGAGGCTCGAGGACCTATTTATTATTTAGAAACAATGGGAAATCCTCAACAGCCAAAACCCTAACCCTAGGAGATGAAGTGCCAAAACTATGGCCCCGTTTGGGTAAATTGGTGTTTCAACTTCCCAGGGGCGTAACTTTGGCATACGATCTCCGTTTGACGCGTACCATACCTCGTTAGAAAAATATATCCGAGGACTAAAAATTAGGAATGAGAAACATTGGTCCATGGACCCATGTTGCTCTCCGTTTTCCCAAAAAACGTCGTTTAGGGCCTCAAAATGGCTCCGGAAGTTTAGGACCCGAAAAACTGCTAAAAATAGTAAACTGTGCCGAAACTGAAAAACTGAAATAGACAATGGTGGGGCCCCAAGTGGAATAGGCAGGTGACCACCAATATCCACCTCGATCATTCCTCCCCCCTTAGGAAGCAATGGTCCCCATTGCGTTAAGTTCCTCCATGAGATGAGGAAATTTCTGCTGAACTTGGTCCCTGGTGAACCACTTTCCTTGGTGCAGGAGTTGGCCAGTTTTGACAACCCGATATAGTTGGATCTTCTGCTGGCGAGTGTTCTTGATTTGCATGTCCATGATACAATCTGTGGTGGCCTGTTCCATGCAGTCTGCATTTAACTCTGTTGGTGTGAGTTATTCTGCAATGTTCGAGGTGTCCAGTAGAGGTGGGAAGTAAGGACGAAGGCGATCCACATTGAAGACTGGGTGCAGACCAAGGAATGGTGGAATACTGAGCTCGAAGGAATTGTTCCCTACAGGCTTGGTGATGGTGTACGGCCCGTATCGGAGTGGGAAAAGCTTGCGGTGGGGTCCAGTGAGGTGCTCCTTCTGCAAATGTAGCCATACTTTGTCGCCCACCTGGAAGTTGTGTGGCACCCGGTGTTGATCATGGCGTTGCTTGTACTTGGCATTGGCTCTGTCCAATATATCATGAACCTGTTGGCGGATGTTTTGAATGCGCTCGATGAAGCTACTTGCTTTGTCAACTTCAGACTGGACATGAGCTGAATTGGCCTGAGCAGCTGCAAATGACATGGCTACGTCAATGGGACATAGTGGCTGGAATCCCAAGCCCACCTGGAAGGGGCTATGGCCGATTGAACTGTGGAGAGCCCGATTATAACTATGTTTTACATAGGGGAGGCTCTCGTCCCATGTGCGTGGATGCTTTGAATTATACATGCGCAGAATGTGTACAATCATTCTGTTGACGACCTCTGTCTGGCCATCTGTTTGGGGATGGAAAGCTGTGGATTTGGTGAGCTTGGTATCCAACATTGACCAGAGGCTGGACCAAAATGTGCTGAGGAACCTGCTATCCCGATTTGATATGATAGACTGTGGGATCCCAAAGTTCACCCACACTCGTTCAAAGAAGATTTTAGCAGTGGCTTCTGCTGTGATATTCTTCTTGCAGGCCGCCATAATGGCCATCTTCGAGAATCTGTTGATGACCACAAAAACACAGTCATTTCCCTGCTTAGTAGAAGGCAGGCTCGACATGTAATCCATGGAGATAGATTCCCAAGGTCGACTAGAGGTAGGTAGAGGAGTATATAGGCCTTGCTTCTTGATGGTCGGTTTGGAAATGGCACAAGCAGTGCAGGATCTGATGTGCTTCTTGACATCCTTTCGAAGGTTCGGCCAGTAGAAATACTTCTGCAGGATTGCTACTGTTTTCTCGACCCCAAAATTCCCAACGACTCGACTGTAGTGTGCTTCCCATATCATCTTGGCACGCTCGCTTGAAGGAACACAAAGGTGTCCCATGTGACATAAAAGTGCATCTTGGAGGTGAAAATTTGGAACTTGCGTACACCCCAAGAGTGCCTTGTAAGTGTGGCCGAATTCTGGGTCACTCTCATAGAGAAGCGGCCAATCAGAAGTCTCGTGCCCACAAGAGTTGAGCACAGTGGTGAGCGCCACGATCGGTGGTCGGCTGAGGCAGTTTGCAACATGATTGGTGCTACCCTTCTTGTACTTGATGTTCAAATGAAACTGTTGCAGATATGTGGACCACTTCTGATGGCGATCATTCTGCAACTTCCCTTGTGTCTGTATGAACTGCAAGGGCCTGTGGTCTGTGTGGATGATTGTTTCCTTCCCCAAAATGTAATGCTTTCATTGTCGACAAGCTTGCACAATGGAGTACATTTCTTTGTCATATGTGGGGTACTTGCGAACTGTGTCAGACAATGTCTCACTGTGAAATGCCACTGGATGTCCCTGTTGAGTAAGAACTGCCCCAATAGCATAGTCAAAGGCATCTGTCTCGATCTCAAATGGCTGTTGCAAGTCTGGTAAAGTGAGCACTGGGGCAGAACAGAGGCGGTTTTTCAGTTCTGTGAACGCCTTCTGTTGAGGTTCTGACCAAATTTTTTTTGCTCTCGCTCCTCCCTTGGTGACTTGACTCAAGGGCCAAGTGATATGAGAGAATCCCAACACGAACCTCCGATAGAAATTAGCAAGACCCAGAAAGCTGCGAAGTTCTGTTATAGTGGTTGGGGCTGGCCAATCCCGAATGACTTGGATCTTGGCTGGATCCACATGCACCCCCTTTCATCAATAATGTATCCCAGATATTGAACCTGGGTCATGCCAAAAGTGCACTTCTCCAAATTGGCACACAACTTGTGTTGCCGCGGTGTTTGGAGGACTTGTCGGATGTGGTGAAGGTGCTCTTCCCAAGTCTGGCTGAAGATCAGAATATCATCCAAGTACACCACTACAAATGAGTTGGTGAATGGCCGCAAGATGTCATCCATCATCCTCATGAAGATGGCGGGAGCATTCGTCAACCCAAAAGGCATGACCAGCCATTCGAAAAGGCCTTCCTTGGCTTTGAAGGCAGTCTTCCACACATCGGAGGGTTCAATTGGTACCTGGTGATACCCAGACTTCAGGTCGATCTTGCTGAAATATTTTGCACCTTTGAGTTGGTCCAGAAGGTCATCAATCCGTGGGATTAGGTACCTATTCCGAACAGTGATCTTGTTCAGCGCCCGATAGTCAATACAGAGTCTCCACGTCCCATCCTTCTTCTGTACCAACACGATCGGGCTCCCACAGGGCGATGAACTTGGTCTGATGTGACCTTTCTGCAATAGCTCCTGAATCTGTCTCTTGATTTCATCATTCTCCAGAACAGAGCGCCGATAGATGGGTCCATTAGGTAGCGGCGCACCGGGGGTCAGATCAATCGGGTGCTTGACCTGACAGTGCAGAGGAACCCCTGTGGGTGAGGTGAATATGTCCCCGTACTCCTCCACAACCTTATCCATTTGTTGTTGTTGTGTAGAGGAGCCCTGTCTGGAGGTCATGGCCACAGTCTTCTTCTTGCCCTCGGGGCGGATCATCAGGAAAACGAATTTCCTGGTTTGGGAAATGAGCTTACTGCATTGTTTTGCAGTAACCAAAGAGATAGCGGTAGGAGGTGGTACCTCTGGTATCATGTACAACTTATTTCCCAAAGTAACAATAACAGCACGAGGTCGAGACTCATACACATCGTGACGCTTCCACAAGTATGGTTGTCCTAATAATACATCAGAAACATCAATAGGAGCAACGTCACATAATACCTCATCCGTGAAGGGCTTGATGCTATAGGGAATGCGACACTGCCGGCTGACGCGGAGATCTCGTCCTTGGTGAAGCCACCCGATGGTGTATGGATGTGGGTGAGCTGTGGTCGGCAAGCCCAACTGCTTCACGGCGTCTGCTGAAATGAGGTTCTTTTGGTTCCCATTGTCGACAATGAACTGTACAGGGGAGCCCTTTACCCACATCTGGGAGTGGAAGAGACGTTCCTCCTCCTCTGGATCTTCCGGTTCCTCCTTCTGGACCTTTGTAGTGGCAACGGTGGCGTTGGGCTCCGCATCAATAATCTGTTTCCCTTTTTCATTCCCCGTTTCAGGTTCTGATTCGGAGTCAGAGCATGCATCTGACTCAGAAGCCCTCATCTCGGCCACTAGCGACTGCTTGGCCCGACACTCACTTGTGTTGTGAGTGGAGCTCTTATGGAACTCACACCACTTTCCCGTGTCCTTCTTTGGCTTTGCGGTGCTGTTATTTTCTTGTGGCTTTGATGAGTTGTCTTTAGCCGCCATGCCTTGGCTCGGTCCTTTGTTCTGCGGTTTGGAAGCACCTTTCCCTTTCTTTTGATTCGCAGATCCAAAGTCTCGCTTCTTCTGCTTGAATTTCTGCTCAATCTTGGCAGCATACCGGTATGCCGTACCAAGCGAGGAGATGTCAAGGAACTCCATTTCCTCCTGAATGTATTTGTGCAGACAGCTATGATACTTTAGCACCAGATGTTTCTCTGAATCTTTGATACCCAACTTTGTGCGCAGGGTATGGAACAGATTCGTCAGCTCATGCACATCTTGATCCCTTTGTTGTCGCAGCGTGGTCCATTGTATGTACTTGTCCTCATAGCTCCCTACGGGATAGTACTGTTCCTTGACGGCGTCTCGGAAAGAATTCCAAGTTGGTACAGCCGAGAACAGAGAGGGTTCTGTCTGGTCCTTGTTCTCACAGTAGGTTTCCCACCAGTCCTTAACATGGGGGTAGCTTTGAGGAGTGCAAAAATAATCTTCTCCCGGTCTGAAAAGTCATGAACAGAGAAATATCCTTCTAATAGATTCAACCATCTATCTACGGCATCCGCGTCTATTTGACCCTCAAATATGGGAATGTCAAAATTTACTTGTACCTTAAAGGGAGTCGCAACTCCAGAGTGGCTACTGGATGCAGATGCGCCGCCGGTGGGCAGCCGTTGAAGGATCTGAACAAAGTTATCCATCATCGCGCTCCTTTGTTTTTCGAGGGCCTCCTCGAGCAATATTTTGATAGGATCTCCTGCTCCCTCATCTTTCTTTTCGTCCCCCATGGGCGTCCGTCGAGGTTTGCGAGGCTGATCTTGCAAAGGTTCCACCAGATCAAGCCCTAGCTCCTTATACCCCGACCTCGTTGGGGATATGCAAAGAAGGATCGAGAAAAAGCAGACCCCTCTGATACCACTGATCCGGATTTATGCAGGAACGCAACAGAATAAACACATAACCATAAATACAGATATGCAGTGGAAATAACACTTCATTTCATTAATATCAAAGAACTGAAATTTGCTTACAAAACGTGAATGGAAATAAAACTAGCTAGAGCAGCTGTAGCTATCTCTCGAGAAGAGATGTGGCGGCTAAAGGCCTCTAAAATGAGTTACAATGAGGCTCGAGGGCCTATTTATTATTTAGAAACAATGGGAAATCCTCAACGACTCAAAACCCTAACCCTAGGAGATGAAGCGCCAAAGCTCGTGGGCCCCGTTTGGGTAAATTGGTGTTTCAACTTCCCAGGGGCGTAACTTTGGCATACGATCTCGGTTTGACGCGTACTCATACCTCGTTAGAAAGATCTATCCGAGGACTAAAAATTTGGAATGAGCAACATGGGTCCGGTCCATGGACCCATGTTGCTCTGCTTTTCCCAAAAAACGTCGTTTAGGGCCTCAAAACGGCTCCGAAGTTTAGGACCCGAAAAACTGCTAAAAATAGTAAACTGTGCCGAAACTGAAAAACTGAAATAGACAATGGTGGGGCCCCAAGTGGAATAGGCAGTGACCACCAATATCCACCTGGATCAATAGGATATCTGCGTCAGCCAATAGTGTCGCCTTCCCTACAACATCAAGCGCTTCACGGATGAGGTATTATGTGACATTGATCCTCTTAATGTTTTTGATGTATTGTTAGGCCAACCATACTTATGGAAGCGACATGATGTGACTGAGTCCCGACCTCGCGCTGTTATTGTTACTTTGGGAAATAAGTTGTATCGGATGTTAGAGGTGCCATTGCTTGCGACTATTGCTTTGGTTACTACAAAAAAATGCAATAAGCTCATTTCCAAAACTGGGAAATTTGTTTTCCCAATGATCTGCCCCCAAGGAAAGAAGAAGACTGTGGCCACAACCTCCAGACAAGGCTCCTCCGCATGACAACAACAAATGGACAAGGCCTTGGAGGAGTACGGGGGCATCTTCACCTCACCCACATGGGTGCCTCTGCATTGTCAGGTCAAGCACCCCATCAATTTAGCCCTAGGTGAGTCGTTGCCCAATGGACCGATCTATCAATGCTTTGTTATGGAGAACGATAAAATCAAGAGGCAGATTCAGGATCTGATGTAGAAAGGTCACATCCAGCTGAGTTCATCGCCTTATGGGAGCTCGATCGTGTTGGTGCAGAATAAGGATGGGACTTGGAGTCTATGTATTGACTATTTGGCGCTGAACAAGATCACTGTACGGAATAGGTACCTGATCCCACGTATTTATGACCTTTTGGATCAACTCAAAGGGGAAAAATATTTTAGCAAGATTGACTTGAAGTTTGGGTATCACCAGGTACCAATCGAACCCTCTGATGTGTGGAAGACTGCCTTCAAAGCTAAGGAGGGTCTTTTCGAATGGTTGGTCATGCCTTTCAGGTTGACGAATGCTCCCACAACCTTCATGAGGTTGATGGACGACATCTTGCAGCCATTCACCAACTCATTTGTAGTAGTGTACTTGAATGGCATCCTGATTTTCATCCAGACTTGGGAAGAGCACCTCCACTGCATCCGAAAGGTCCTCCAAACACTACAACAACACAAGTTGTATGCGATTTTGGAGAAGTGAACTTTTGGCATGACTCGGGTTCAGTATCTAGGATACATTATTCATGAACGGGGGGGGTGCATGTGGATCCAACCAAGATCTAAGTAATTCGGGATTGGCCGGCCCCAACCACTCTAACAGAACTTCGCATCTTTCTGGGTCTTGCTAATTTCTACCGTAGGTTCGTGTTGGGATTCTCTCATATCACTTGGCCCTTGAGTCAAGTCACCGAGGGAGGAGCGAAAGAAAAATTCTTTTGGTTGGAATCTCAACATAAGGGTTCGTAGAATTGAAACATCGCCTCTACTATTCCCCAATGCTCACATTACCAGACTTGAAACAACCATTTTAGATCGATACATATGCCTCTGACTATGCTATTGGGGTAGTTATTACTCAACAGGGGCATCCAAGGACATATCACAATGATACATTGTCCGACACAGTCCGCAAGTATCCCACTTATGACAAAGAAAAGTATTCCATTATGCAGGCTTGTTGCCAATGGAAGCATTACATTTTGGGGAAGGAAATGGTCATCCACACAAACCACCAACCCTTGTAGTTCATACATACACAATGGAAGTTGCAGAACGATCGCCATCATAAGTGGTCCACATATCTACAACAATTTCATTTAAAAATCAAGTATAAGAAGGGAAACACCAATAATGTTGCAGACTGCCTTAACCGACCATCAATTGTGGTGCTAACCACCGTTCTCAACTCTTGTGGACACGATAATTTTGATTGGCTGCTTCTCTACAAGAGCGATCCAGAATTCGGCCACACATACAAGACACTCTTGGAGGGTGCGCAAGTTCCAAAATTTCACCTCTTGGATGCACTGCTATGTCACATGGGACACCTTTGTGTTCCTTCAAGCGAGCGTGCCAAGATGATTTGGGAAGCACACTACAATCGATTCGCTGGGCACCTCGGGGTCGAGAAAATAGTGGTAGTACTGTAGAAGTATTTCTATTGGTCGAACCTTCGACGGGATGTTGGGAAGTACATCAAATCCTGCATTGTTTGCGCCATTGCCAAACCAACCATCAAGAAGCAAGACCTCTATACTTCGCTACCTACCCCTAGTCGACCTTGGGAATCCATCTCCATGGAGTACATGTCAGGCCTTCCTTCTACTAAACATGGAAATGATTGTGTTTTCGTGGTCGTCAATAGATTCTCGAAGATGGCGATTATGTCGGCCTGTAAGAAGAATATCACAGTAGAAGCCACTGCTAAACTCTTCTTTGAACGAGTATGGGTGCACTTTGGGATCCCACAGTCTATCATCTCAGATCGGGACAGCAAGTTCCTCAACACATTTTGGTCCAGCCTCTAGTCAATGCTAGACACCAAGCTCACCAAGTTCACAACTTTCCATCCCCAAATCGATGGCCAGACGGAGGTCGTCAATAGGATGATTGTACACATTCTGTGCATGTAAAATTCAAAGCATCCATGCACATGGGATGAGAGCCTTCCCAATGTACAACACAGTTATAACCGGGCTCTCCACAACTCAACCAGCCACAACCTGTTTCAGGTGGGCCTGGGGTTCCAGCCACTATGTCCCATTGACGTAGCAATGCCATTTGTGGCTACTTGGGCCGATTCAGCTCATGTCCAGTTTGAAGCTGAAAAAGCGAACAAATTCATTGAGCAGATTGAGCACATCCACCAAGAGGTTCATTACATATTGGAAAGAGCCAATGCGAAGTACAAGCAACGACATGATCAACATCGGGTGCCACACAACTTCTAGGTGGGAGACAAAGTGTGGCTACATTTGCAGAAGGAGCGCCTCATTGGACCCCACCGCAAGCTTCGCCTACTACGATATAGGTCGTACACTATCACCAAGGTTGTAGGGAACAATTCCTTAAAGCTCAGCATTCCACCATTCCTTGGTCTGCACCTAGTATTCAACGTGGGCCGCCTTCAGTCCTACTTCCCACCTCTACTGGACACCTCTGACATTGCAGAACAAATCAGACCAAGAGAGTTAAACCCATACTGCATGGAACATGCCACCACAGATTGTATCATGGAAATTCAAATCAAGAACACTCACCAACAAAAGATCCAACTGTATCTGGTTGTCAAAGTTGGCTAACTCCTGCACCAAGGCAAGTGGTTCACCAGGGACCAAGTTCAGCAGAAGTTTCCTCATCTCATGGAGGAACTCAATGCAATGGGGACCATTTCTTCCTAATGGGGGAGGAATGATCCAGGTGGATATTTTTGGCCACTCACCTATTCCACTTGGGGCCCCACCATTGTTTCTTTCAGTTTTTCAGTTTCCTTAATTATAACACAATTTACTATTTTTTGCAGTTTTTCGGGTCCTAAACTTCTGGAGCCGTTTTGAGGTCATAAAAAACGTTTTTTTGGAAAAATCATAAGCAACATGGGTAATATATCAATGTATCTCACTCAAAAGTTTTAGTCCTCGAATAGATATTTCTAATGAGGTATTGAGCGTATCAAACGGAGATCGTATGCCAAAGTTATGTCCCTGAGAAGTTGATGTACCAATTTACCCAAACGAGACCCATAGTTTTTGTGCTTCATCTCCTAGGGTTAGGTTTTTGGATATTTAGGGTTCTCCATTGTTTCTCAATAATAAGTAGGCCCTCTAGCCTCATTTCAACATAGTTCATAGTCCTGTAGCCACCATGTCTCTTCTCATATACAAGCTACTAGTGCCCTAGCTAGTTTATTTCCATTCTGTCTGTAAACAAATTTCAGTTATTTGATATTAATGAAATGAAGTGTTATTTCCGCTACATTTTTGTATTTATGGTTATATGTGTATTTTGTTGTATTCCTGCATAAATCTGGATAAAAAATCCTCTTTTTTTTTTTATAACATGCTGCGATATGTTCTTGAGTTCTTCAATGCGTATGGGCTTGAGGAGGTAGTCGCATGCCCACGTTTGATTCCTTTCATTACTACATTGGTTTCTCCATTTGCTGACATCATGATAACATGAAGATCCATCTCCAACCCTACGTGTTCAAGGAGCTTGAACCCATCAATTTCAGGCATATAAACATCAATTATGACCATGTAAAAGCTACCTTTTCTCTCTCAAAGCATTGATAATGCAACAATTGCATGGGAACATGTTGTAACAATCTCCGCCTCTAGGGGAAATAAAAAGCATTTTTAACTTGAAAACCCATTGTGGCTTCTTGCAACTTTGTATCAAGTCCACACAACATTAGTGGAGCATTGGACTTTCGAGAAAAAATATCATTGGTTTCAAGTGTTGGTGAAATACAGTTTGGTTCCCCATATGGCACTTTCTGATCACAATTTTCTGGATAATGTGATGCCGACCATTTCCCTATTGCAACAATTTGTGGGAGAAACATTTTCTGAAACTCCTTATACTTTGTAATTGCTTCATCATTTTTAAAAGTAGAATATCCTTGGAAAATAGAGGGACCTTTAAACATTTCCAAAACTGTTCATCTGTATGTGAAATATGAGAGAGGATACACTCTACAGGAAATAGTGTGAGAAAATACATCGACCCTTAATGAGAAATGGGCCAAAGACTCTATAATTCCAAATTTACTTGAAACTTCCACTAATAATTAATTCCTACTGCCCACATGACAAAATTGAACTTTGCTTGTTTTGTAAAACAATCTAATAACATAGAGGAATAACATTGCCGATTGTCTTATCAATATCTTCATTTGAGAAAATGAACAAACTTTGCAACTCTTTCTACAAGCACCTAGTGAATCAGGGGAGCCCACCATCTAAATTGGATTATTTTAACACTCCTCATAAGCTGCCCACTCACCACAACAGGAATAATGGCTTCCAATATGGTTCTTGCATTAGCTTATGTTGTAATTTTTAGTCCAAAATAACCCGACAGAACAAACGTCAAAGCACAAAGCACAAAGGATATGCTACTGAACAATGCATTCACAAGATCAGGTTTTCACATCTTTTTCTTATCATAGTTACATTGCTACTGCTTGGTGTTGAAACCCTCCACAGAGCCAAGTAAAAAAAACATGATAAGCCCAAAACATCCAATGAAAATCCCCATATATTTGTGCTCTAAATACAATCTTTGAAATATTAGTCAATGCTCAAGCCAGTAGGACAATTCTTGCGCTCTTCTAAAATCCAAAATCTGATGTTCAAAAACTCAACACAACATTCTACCTTCTCTGTCGATGTATCCATGCCTGTAATAGTGGAATGGCCACCTAGCAGCTTTGTTTCCATGTTTATCACCGTGTTATCATTAAAACCAGAATTGTATTGCAGGGGTGGAGGGGTTCCACACAATAAGTGGTTTTCGACTTGGGGGTGCCGAAATTCACCATATCTTACCACGACACAAAAAATGGTTTTTGGAAACAACTATTTTAGACTGCCCCTTCCTGTTAAATCTCATACAACCATGGGGGCCTGAAATTAAACTTCATACATTGATTTAAGAATGTGAATATCCACCATCGAAAAGTAGAAAACTTTTACATCTTATGTTCCCATCATTTACCTGTTAAACTTGTAACATGATTGTGACACCTGTCTCATGTATATGCACTTTTGTTTGTTTGAGCTATGGGATTTATCCCACATCGACTAGGAAGAGATGCACAAGGTGTTTACATACACCAAGATTTTAGTATTGTTTCAATGTATGGTGTGCCACGCTCCTTATGGGCTCATCCTTCCTTGTGGCTTAGCGCTTGTTTTGTTAGGCTTTAACTTGACTTTAATTGAATGCAAGGAACATATAAGCATCTTGAGGAGGCATATAATATAATGTTAAATTTTGAGATTGGGTAATGAGCCCAATATTTTCCTCTTTTAAATAATTTTTTAGTTTTAAATAAAAATAATTAAAAAAATATGAACATATATTTTTTGTAAAATTAAATATTTTAAAAAAATATAAATTATTCAAAATTAGTCCGACGATAAATCTACCATTAAAGTTTATATAAGTCTGAGGATTTAATCAGGAGGTAAATTTTCTAAAATTCAACTTTTTGTAACGCTCAAGGGTGTCATAAAAAGTTACAACAGAAGCAATATTGTCTTGAACCATAGTATGAATATCACCTCTTTTTTAAAATTTTAATAATGAAACTTTTAATTTTTATTTAGTATTTTCCTTTTAAATTTAGTTTAAGTCCTAACTTTCTAATCATGCAAAGTGCTAGTCGCTCTAGATAACAACATGTATGAAATTTGCAGGCCAACACCTGCAAGAAGCCACCACTCCCTCAACTTTGTAGGGCACCACCTGTTGGAAGCCACCACTCCCAATAAATCTCACCCAACCACCACTCCCAAGTTCTCAGTCGACTACCTGAAGGATGCCACTACACCCTAAATATGCAAGCCACAACTTTATCATTGAAAGTCTCAACCTTCAACACATATTATGGACCTTATTTCATCTATTTTCAAACTATGATCCATACTAACAATAAGCACATCAATAATTGAATCAAACCTTGCAACACAATCACCAATATGCATGTAAAACTCTAAAACATAATCTCATCCAAAATATGATCAACAAAACCAAACCCTTCAACAACATATAATGACAATATGATCTACACACTTATCCATAACAAAGTTTATGCAGCAATAGAAAAGTCATGTATTGAAGCCAGGACAAAAGTTTCTCCAATAAAACCCTTGCAACATAAATGCACCAACAAAATAAACTATGATTTGAAAATACAACAACTACATCAATAAATATCCTCTCCATATTAGTAGCAAATGGGAACCACAATATGCAACATAAATAGATTAGACATATATATCTACTGAAGCTCCATCATCCTCTAAAATATTCTTCAAGAATAAGCTTTGATCTGCTCTCTAACTCTGCAAACCTGTAGCATGCACTCTCTCTCAATCCAACTTATTCTTCTTCACACTCCGAAATTTATAATCGATGGGAGGTGCAGTCAATATCCATCACTAAAGTTCCTCATCTTTAACTTAATCACCTTCTAGGTGATGGTTAACCTTTTCTGACATTTATTATTATCAAAAATATCTAACAAAACCATTGGAAAAACCCACAAAACACTTGAAGTGCGCACATAATCCAGAGAATTTCACTCTCATAATGTATACGTAACTTTTCTTCACAAGATCTACATATACACGAGTTTCCTTCACAAGACTCGCGTATACCTCTAAAACTTCAAGTTTTCTTCAATCTGTTCAACTCCAAACTTCCAAAACTTGTTCATGCTAGTATTCACTCACCTCCTGAGCTTGTAGGATGTATGAAAACATATGTCACGTCTCTAATGATCATAAAAAAACCTCCAAACATGTTATTTGCAAAGAAAAAGGCATCAACATAATGGTCAAACACCTCTGCCTCAAGTTAGAGTCATGAAGACCTAGTTGGCCAAAACACCTCTGCATGGATCAACATTACTGTGGATATTTTGAGTCCTACTTCTGCAAAACTACACCACAGAAACCTCCAATCTAGCATGGATCAACATTTCTGCATCAAACCAACCTCTGCATCAAATCAATGTTTAGCATATCTTCAGACAAACCACAAACCATGAGAGCTACCATGATCAAGTTAACATCAATGATAAGACAATCAATACTAAGTCTATGTTGACATCAATGTCGTCGCTACAATGCCAACATGATCCCCCTTTGACATCAATGACAAAGGGAAATGGAAAAACTGAAAGGTAATACCAACATTATGATGGGGTGAGAGAAATACTCCCCTTGAAATACTCAACACCATGCTAATTACAAGATGAACATGCTCATCCTTGGATAAGAAAGATAATAAAGTGAAACAATATAATCAACTATCAAACATGTCTATATGCCAACATTGCTCAAGAATATTCTTCTATACCAACAACATACACTTCCTTCCACAACTAGGATGAACAAACTCCCCCTGAACATATAATGGGGTTGCAAAAACATTTTTCCATGTTGTTGTGCATGGTTCCATTGTTCCTACCAATGCCTCCTTGTCACATGCAAGAGGTTGCTACTCATAAACCAATGCTTAAACTAGCTTTGGCCCAATGATATACAATGAATTACAAGGATTTATAAGCATAATACATGGCTATAAGAATGATAAAGCATGGTTGCACAATGCCTCCAAATAGCCAACATATGGATTAAACATGACTCCTCTCTCATGTATGATCACCACTCACATGACTCAACTAATGACCCATAAGAAAGACATGATAGTACATTGCAACATAATGACTCCAAAATCCCATACATGGCTGAAATACATGACATCCATCAACCCAAACATGGTTGTAATAACTCTCATCTCTCATGACAAACTCACATCAACATATGCATGACTTGACCATGACTCTCTCTCTCTCATGACTGTAGGACCAATTCACCAACAATTAAATGGTGAAACAACATAATAGAGAGCTTTATATGAGAATACATGGCTAAAGATGATGATGTACAATGTGATACCTATGGTTGTTACACTACCTCCAAAACTCTCTCTAATGCATGACCAAGACTCATGACACTCTCTAACACATGTAACACTCATACAATGCACCTATACATGAGTAATTACAAGGATGATAGTGCACACATGAATGCATACATGGCTGAAATAATAGACACACAACAATGCATGCCATAAACAAGACTACTTAGCCATCATGCCAACAATGAAAAGTACATACATATGGTTGAAGTATATGACATCCACCATAATTCAACCAATAATGATATGCAATAAGATACATTGTTTCTATAAGTTCTACTCTGTCAATATGAATGAATATGAATATATATGAAGGTTACGTGGTTTCTCAAATGCATACAAGATTTATCTGCATAGTTGTTACATCAGTCAAACTCCTCTATACATGGTTGAATCAATGATATCCATCTATGAATGGCTGGTACATATGATTTTCAATCAATTTTCAAAGAGAACAAATACATATGTAGGGTTTAAAATGTACTCTTTAACTCATGGAAACATATAAGTAGTTGCTACAAATAACTTAGTGAAAGAAATGAATAAAATGTCAAATAACCCATGCAAATCACATATTATGCATAACTCCCCCTGAGCTCAATATACCTCGAATAGGCATGTTGATCCTACGGAATTGAATGTGCATGAGGCTCATGAACTCATATAGATGTTGTTGCTACAAATCCTAGATATACCATTTTGTTGCTACTCATATCCACCAACTAATCATGTTTCCATATTGCTGCCATACACTCCCCATGAGGCCATGCACCTCTCATGTACATTTGTAGTCTCCTAAGAATATGCATGAGGTAACCATGGAATGAAGAGGGGGTTGATATCTCTACTCCATGGGTTGTTTCTCCTTTATCCACATGGTCTTGGGCTGCTTCTTTCATTCTTCTCTAATTTTTAGCAAGCTCCTCTATGAATGTGTTGCTGCTTTTGCTATAAGAACTAGGCAACATGCAATATCTCTCCATATGGAAAAATTCATGACATGTATAACACTCCACATGGATGAGATATGAAGCAAGATGATAAAATCTCATGTTTCTCATGCTAGATTTATGCCACACATGAAATATGCCTCTCCTCCACGGGCTAGATTTGCAGTCAATTTCCTTATGGCCAAACAGATTGCATGAGTAAAAAAATCCATTAAAAGTATAATTATACCTAATGGAAAATCTCCTTAGTTGCTCATACTATTGCAAGCTCTACTGAAAATATTTGTACACCCTGCTCCTACAGTTGGTTGCAACATGTCCAAACTTGTGACAATTGTAACAATCTACCTCATGCGTCAAAGGAACAAAGGGGATTGATTCCTTTCGAATTTGACAAATCTGTCACAATCTCTAACCCTAGGAGTAAAATATCTTGTAGTGGTAGAAGCTCCTTTAGGTCTTATTCTTTGTTGTTTTTGGTTATGCTACTTATTTCCTTGATTATTTCAACTCTTGCTGCAGCTTTTGTTTGCTACATGCCTTTTTGGTTCTTCATTGTTGTTCTTGCTTGCATTCAAGCTAGACTCTCCCTTTTGAAAACCAAGACTAGATTTATATAATGACGATATTTTTTTTTCAGGAAAATTGTTCAAGGCTATGGTGCTCTTCTCCATCTTCATATGCTTCCTCATGGAGATCACTTCAACTTCTAATTTCTCACATTGATCTTCCTTTTATTTGTATTGTTATCTATTTCCTTCTTCAACTCTTTTCGACTCTTCTAACTGAGTCCTCAAGCTGATAATCTCCTCCTTGAGCTTGGCCTCCTTATCATAATAGATTTGCAATTTTTTTTCTTGATACTTACATGCAGTTGTTAGTCTACCAACCTCAACATATAATTTTCAATAACCATTAAAGTTGACTCTTATTATGCTTGGAAAAGCATTGGTTTATTACAACCATCAACATTATTGTATGAATCAACAATACTAACATCAAATATATCTTAAACATATCTTAAAAGCAATTCATCTGTAGTTATACCTTCATATATGCTGCATGGAACCACACTAGGTTCAACTGAAGCTTTATTTTATGTTATGTCAACAACACCATTCGAACTAGGGGGACTGGTCTTCTCTTTCTGAGGTTCTTTCCTTTGATGAGCCTTATTTTTATTCTTCTTACTCTTCTTTATGACCTCCCCATTGTTGTTTCTATTTCCTCCAAACAATACCTGCAATTCGTCCCAAATATCCTTGGAAGTTTTTTAGATCTCCAATTTTGTCCAAATCTAAATTATGGAGATTCTCAAGAATGATACATCTTGCTTGAGAATTTTGCTACATAACTTTAGGTAAAGGTGAATCCTTAGCACATCATTCACAAACCAATCTCAAAATTTTAGATACACAAGATAATAATTTAACTTTCACTCTTTCTTTTCGTACCTTGAAAATTTCAATCATGAGGACATATACCCTTGGAGGATTCATCCTGAAAAAAAATGCAAATTTCTACCAATACTCCCCAAATCTCTACTCTCCAACGATAAAGCTACAAACAAGATCCCTTCTCTAATACCACTTGTTAGAAATCTTGAGCACTACTAATTTGGGGGGGAGTGAATCAATAGTGAAGGCACTTATAAATGTTTACCAATTTATTTTTTCTTTTCATAAACAATGATTCATGCATAAATTAACTAGAATCACATTAGTAGATCAACATATAAGCGCACAAATCATATGAGAAACATGCACAAGAAATAAAGTGTAATAACACACATCATCGACACATGATACACAACATGTAAGGTGGAAACTAGAAGGGAAAAAACCACCGTCGACAGATAGTCTTCGTCGTTATCTCTTCTATTATGTAAAATGATTTTACATCTGATTCACTGGTCACTACTAGTGTGCGAGTCCCACCTTGCTAATCATGCAAGCCACTGCTCGCTCTAGACAATAACTTGTATGAAATTTGTAGGCCACCACATGTAGGAAGCCACCACTCTCTCAACTTTGTAGGCCACCACCTACTGGAAGCCACCACTCCCTATAACTCTTGCCCACCCACCACTGGATGGAATTCACTGCTCCCAAGTTCTCATGCCACTGCCCGAAGGATGCCACTACACCTTGAATTTGCAAGCCACCACTTTTTCACTGAAAGCCCCAACCTTCAACACATCTCATGGACCTCATTTCATATATTTTCAAACTATGGCCCATTCTAACAATAAGAACATCAACAACTGAATCTAACCTTGCAACATAATCATCAACCTGCATGCAAAACTCTGAAACATAATCTCATCCAAAATATGCTCAACAAAACCAAACTTCTAGTAGCATATACTGACAATATCATCTACACACTCATCCATAACAAAATTTATGCAACCATACAAAACTCATATATTGAAGCCACAACAAAAGTCTCTCTAATAAAACCCCTGCAACAAAAACACATCAACAAAATAAATTCTAATTTGAAATTGTAGCACTTACAACAATAACTCTCCACTCCATATTAGCAACAAATGGGAGCAACAATCTGCAACACAAATAGATTAGACATGTAGATCTATTGTAGCTCCATCATTCTCTAAAATATGCTCCAAGAATAAGCTTTAGTCTATTCTCTAACTCAACAAACCTGTGGCATACACTCTCTCTCATTCCAACCTATTCTTCTTCACAGTTCAATATTTTCTAATTAATGGGAGTTGCAATCAATATCCATCACTAAAGCTCCTCATCTTTGACTTAATCACCTTCTAGATGATGGTTAACCTTTTCCGACCTTTTTAATAAAAAAATTCAAACAAAACCATTGGAAAACCCCATAAAACACTTGAAGTGCAAACATAATCTTGAGAATTTCACTTTCAGGATGTATACACAAATTTCCTTCACAAGATATGCGTATACGCGCGTTTCCTTCACAAGACCTATGTATGGCTATCAAACTTCAAGTTTTCTTCAATTTGTTCAACTCAAAACTTCGAGAACTTATTCATGCTAGTCTTCACTCACTTCTCGAGCATGTAGGACCTCTGCAAACACATGTAAAGTCTCTAATGATCATAACAAAGCCTCCAAACATGTTTTATGCAAAGAAAAAGACATCAAAATAATGGTCAAACATCACCACATCAAGTTAGAGTCATGAAGACCTAGTTGGCCAAAACACCTTTGCATGGATCAACATTTCTGCATCAAATCATTGTCTAGTAGATTTGCATACAAACCACAAACCATGAGAGCTACCATGATCAAGTTGACATCAATGATAAGAAAATTTGTACTAAGTCCATGTTGACATCAATGCCAACACTATAATGCCAACATCTATTTTGGTGACACTCTTCATTTTCGGCTTGTTGGTTAACTCGTTTTGGTTCTTGCGGTTGGTATCTGTTGTTTCAAGTGTTGGCTCTTAGATTCTCATTACTGCATACGTGTTGTATGAACCTTCAATTTAACCTTGGTCAGTGGTGGTTCACTTTGCTTTGGCAGGGTATGGCACTTGTGGCTATTGCGACTTGAAATATTTCATTTTGGTCTCTTCTCGGTGGCACATTTTTGTAGACCTCGCTTCTGGTTTTGTTTCATGGCATATGGCTAAGACTTTGATAGAATATGTCCTACAGTCCTCTTGGGTTTGCAGTTGCATGAAATTGATTCAAAGTTGTTATGTGCTCCTATATAATGTTTTCATGTATCTTGGTACATGGATTTTTCTCTATCAATGAGTATATTGTGTTTTGGAGGTTTTCTCAAGTCCTTTGCCTCACATCTTCATTTTGAGGACAATCTTGATATAAATGTAATCATTATGTAAATGTTCCTTCAAGTAATACAAAGTGTTATTATTTACAAAAATAAAATAAAAAATACTAGAATAGTTATGAGCCAAAAAGATCTAAGCATGAATTTAGAGAAAGTTAAAAAAAAATTGAATTCTTTTATGCCAATAAAAGTTAATGAGATAAAGAGGTTTGATAATATTACATTTTAATAAAAAGTTAAGAAGTTATTGCCATTTGGATAAATCTTACTAACATGTTTAATATTTCCACAAAGTTCAAGCAATATAGTGATTGACTATAAAAGTCCTTATATTTACTAACTTATCACGAGATCTTGACTCTAAACACCTAAATAAATTTAACTATAAAGAAATACAAATCTAAAACAAAATTAGTTTTTATGAAGAATTTTTCTGTAATAATCACATTAAAATGAACATTGTCTATGCGTTTCGAACCAACCAGTGTGGTTCATCATAATGAGAAAATCTATGTGAAACTAGCACTAAAAACACTCATCATTAGCTACTATCCCTAAATATAAGTTGGCTCATCATCATTATTAAAAAAAAACCACTTTAACTTTTTTTCATTACATCTCTTAAAAAAATAAACACTTTACCAAAAAAAACTTTTAATGAAAAAAATAAAATAAATAAATAAATAAAAACGCTCGATATTCATACCTACCATCACAGTTCGTCTAGAAACACGTGGGGGCTCGAAAGTGTCGATGTAAAGGAGGAAGCACTAGTGAATTCTCAACAAAGGGAATAGCTTAACTCGAAAAAATGAGCATGAATTTAAAATAAAGTGCATTTTAAATTTCAGTTGGTTTCGCAACCTTTTTAAAATTTATAATACTTGAAGGCACAAAAAGTTATAAGGAAGGTTGGCATATGTCAGCA
The DNA here is from genome assembly GCA_034641835.2 of Pinus albicaulis. Classification (NCBI taxonomy): domain Eukaryota; kingdom Viridiplantae; phylum Streptophyta; class Pinopsida; order Pinales; family Pinaceae; genus Pinus; species Pinus albicaulis. Next base: position 1,341,377,711 of record CM076574.1, read on the forward strand.
TCACGTTCCTTTTTATAATGGTTTTGAAAGAGGATTTAAAAGTGGTTTTTTTATTTATAATATTACTTTTGAAAGAGGTTTGAAGAGTAGTATTTGCATGTGGTCAAGATGATAAGGTATTGATTATTCATTTATGTTTATTTTTAAAATTATTAAATTTATTTTAAATAAAATAATCTTTTAAAATATAAATTTTAGAATTTTTTCGGTTGGTGAGTTTTGAGATGATTTATCCAAAATATTTTTAAGTAATAATTTTGGTCTTAATATTATATTTTTGAAATTTTATATTTATTTAAAAAATATAATAAATAAAAAAATTATTTCAATAAAATAATATATTTAAAAATTAAAAATAAATTAATAATAATTATTTTTAAAAAATATAATGTAAATAATTATGAATTTAGTTTCTTATTAATTTATTATAAATAAATTTTTTTTTTTTTCAAAATAAAATAAAATAGAGCTATTACCTTTAAATCTATTAATGCGTAGCACATTATAAGAGCAAAGAAAATGACTCTCTATAAAATCCACTACCGTGAAAATGACTCAAAAAATCGCACTATATACTACTCGTTTTATAGTCTATTTTATATGGTCATTATACATTCCAACAGCGTGCTATCATGTCTGGCATTTCATATCCATCTGCTTGTAGAGTGGAATTTGATAACGATTGATTGTGTGTTTCTGTAAATCATAAATGTTAATTTCTTTCATTGCATAAAGTCACATTACTCACTCTCATAGACATTACTCTTATTATTATTTTTAAAGAGACAACATTTAAAAAACAGCGGGAAGACGGAGATGGCCACTAACAAGCATTCCTCATCTTACATTATATAACCAAGGTAAATAATAAATATACCTCATCATAAAATCTTACACCGATTTAAAACAAAATATATTTGAATTTATTTTAAAAATATATTTAATATTTTTTTTCCGTGGTGTGAGATGATAGTTATAAGTTTGAGAAATCTAGACTTAGGAACATTTAAATGGTCAAATTACGAGGATCATCCTACGATATGGGTCACACTCACTAGTTACTAGTCTTTAACATTATTGGCTAGGCTTTAACACGATTGGATTTTTGGCCATGGAGTTTCTAATCAATGGGCCACACTAGCCTTTAATACAATTAGATTTTTGCCCACAGAGTTTCTAACCAATGGGTCACACTAGCCTTTAACACAACTAGATTTTTGCCCACAGAAGTTCTAACTGATAAGCTCACATCAGGGAGTGACTTAACAGTACACCTTATCACACTTTATTCTAGGTCTGTGACTTAGCAGTACACCTTATCACACTCTATTCTAAGTCTCTGTAGACAAATATATTTAGTAACTTTATTGGATATATTTTGTAAAACAATTTTATAATTAATTATATATATGTGAAAATTAAATAAAAATAAAAATAGAATGTAATATATATATATATAATTTTTTTTTTTGAAATTTTGTCAATTTTGTCAATAGTTTTTTGGTTTGTTTGTTCTTTTTCTCCTTCTTTTTTGTTTAAATAAGTTTTTTCTATTTAATTTTGTTGGTTTGCTTGCTTGCTTTTTTTGTTTTTCTCTATTAAACAGATTAAGTAGTATTAAAATACAGTCTATAACATTGAAAACTAAAAAAATTTATATTTAAGTATTGAGGGGTTTTCATAGTGCATTATATTAGATATCATTTTTTGGGATTCAAGTGAGTTAAGTAAGTTATTCATCTATGACCATTTCCATGAGAAAGTCATTTAACTATGACCATTTCCATTAGTAACTCACTAATTTCTCATGATTTTGGAATAGTCCACTTAGCACTCATGGAATGGTCATAGATGAATGACTTACTTAACCCAATTGAATCCCCAAAAATGATATCTAATATAATGCAGTGCGAAAACCCCTCAATACTTAAATACAAAGAGAGAAGGGAGCTCTACTTGAATGGTTCATGAGTCACAATACTTGCTAAGGTTTAGAGCATCACTAGATGCAATGAGTGCTAAGTGGACTATTCAAAAATAATGAAAAATTAGTCAGTTACTAACTACCTCTCATGGAAATGGTCATAGACGAATGACTTACTTAACACAATTGAATCCCAAAAAATGACATCTAAAAAAATTATATTCTTTTGTCTCAAATATCTATATAATAACCAGATACATACAAAAAGGCATAGGTCTACTGAACAATATTTCATTATGCAAGACTTTATGCTACGGCACTGGTAAATTCCAAGTGAAATAAAAAAAACTTTAAATTAACTGAAATGTGAAGCAAAAAACCACAAGTTAACTAAAATCATCAAAAGATGTGGAAATATCAATAGTTCTTGGAATTGTTGGATTGACTAGAGATGCAAGAATTGGAGGTGCATAAGTTGGATTGTTGCAAAACTTCTCCTCAACACAAGTTGGTTCTTGATGTTCTTCCACCCACAATGAACTATGTTTTTTTAGTATGCTTTGTTCTTCAATTTATTTAATATATGGTTAAAAGAAAAACATAAACCTTGGAAAGCAAGAAAGCATAGTGATTAAATTTTGAAAAAAAAGAAAAATTATAATATAATTCAATATATCATTTATAAATAAATAGTTAAATAAAAGTTGTAAATAAACATTTTGAAAACCTGTCAATTTTTTTATTATTATTATCTAAAATATGTCAAATTATTTATTATTTTTTATCAAAAAAATAACATTGTGATCCAATTTTATTTTTTTTAATTGTATATATAATAATTTTGAGAATATTTAATTAAAAAATCACTATTTTAAACTATATATAAACATAACTCTCAATCAATTTTAGTTTTAAACTATATATAAACATAACTCCCAATCAATTTTAGTTTTGGTTTATTTTACAATAAAAATAAAAACTATAATATAAAAACAATTATAAAATATATTAAAATACAAATACTTATGAACTATTTATCAAATATTATAATAAATATGTATCAAGTATTATGAGAAATATGAATATATACATATGAGATAGATACATTTTTAAAGTTTAATAAAAAGACAAAGAGCGTTGTTTTAAATATTCATAGTAATATTGAAAAGATATATCCATTAGAATTAGAATTATTTATATTATATTATAATAAATTAAAAGCATAAAAAATTTAAATTTATGAATATAGTTTCCTATAAAATTATAATAAATTAAGCATGCAGAATTTGAATTTATTGTTGTTCAGAATGAAATCAAGGACCAATGGATATGCCTCCTTCAGAACATCACATTGTACATCAAATATAACTCCCTTTATTTGACTCTCCTTCTAATAATGAAGTTTCAGTGTAGTAATGAAATTTTAGTGCATAAAGGATTCCTTTAAAGTGAATAAAGTGAGCATTCATGGTTTCTTTAATATGAATTTAAAGTACAGTACTTGAGTTGGGATACCATTTATTTCATTTCATTTTACTTTTATAAAGAATCAACTTTGGCCAGCATTTACTTTTATAAAGAATCAACTTTGGCCAGAATTTGCTGCAAAAGTTCTCTGCATAAACTTGGAAGGTTATCATAACTCATTTGACATCATATTTTTTTTATGGATTTATACTAATCTTTATGGAACCAAAATAAACTTTACTAAACGACTATTGATGTATTTAAAACTTTACTAAACCATTGTTGATGGAAAAGATGTATTTAAAACTTTACTAAACCATTGTTGATGAAAAAGAAAAAGGAGGATTTATGAGTTTTCCCTTTTAATTTGATTCATCCGCTTTAATGTGAAATTATAGAAAAACGTTGAAATTAGATTATTCATTTATTTAAATAATAATCTATTTATGAAATATATATTAATTTTAATCTGTTTTTAAAATATGTTTTTTTAATGAATTTAAAATTTCAAAAATTATTTATATTAAGTAATTATAAATATTTTAAATTAATTTTTTTTTTTCAATCTAACTAGTTAATTGTAATTATGAAAATTGATTATGTGGGTAGGAAATTAGGTATGTATTGGTCCAATTTTGCCTTAATCAGTGTGAGACGATTGGTAGAGTGTATCAGGTTCTTGTGAGCATACATGCATTGTATTGTTTCATGATTCTTTGGTTGATTATACAATAAAGATTTCTAGAGTAATTAAAAAAAAATTATATCATAGATAGTCTCATTAGTCTCGAACTTGGGAAAAGAGATAAATAGTTGAGTTTCAAAATTATGATATTTCTAAAACTCTTTTTAACTTGAAAATGACTAGGATGAACAACTAACCTATAAATACAAAAGCTATGCCTAACCATGACACCACAAAAGTTTTGTAACTTGGACCATGCATCATTAAGCTCATAAGGAATCCACCTGAATTGGTGGTTGAGAGCCACTCTTCTCCTCTAAAGAAGAAAAAAAATTCGATCTACATTTTGGCAAGAATGTTGATTTTCAAATCCAACTTATCCATTTTTTGTTCAACTTTGCAAGATGGATCACGATCTCTTGTTGGGTATCTGATTGATCTACCAAGATGTGGCCCATAATGGTTTGATGTGCCAATAGAGTGACCATTTGAAAATAAGAAGTTTGTCTTACTTTAGTTTTGGGACCAATATCAAGGATCCATTGTCATGCATCTCTTTCAATGTGGTGATTCAAAATAAAATGACGACATTAATGCTTGACTTCTCCTTCAATTTCTTCAATGACTTGACGAATGATGTGGCCTAAGTGTACTTATTCATGACCTTTTGAGCCATTGCATTAGTTCTCAGTTGCGAAGCTAAGGGATGTCGAGTTTGATCCAAAAAGTTGGAGGGTTCACCTCCTCTATCTCATCCATGACATCCTAATGAAAGGTTACATCGAGCCATCAGGGAAAAAAGATATGTGTTCACTCAGAGTTGAAGAACCTGGAAAGAGAGAAACCACCCTACAAACCCAAGACTGTAAGGGGACAACACCTAGATTATAAGGCTTTAAGATGGCCAAAAGGGGAAAATGGAAAGCCTAAGGAGAAGGGATGCTAGGCATAGAAAGGAGAGGAAAAAGTGACGAAAAGAGTTAGTTAAAAAGGTGGATTGAGAAAGAAATGCATGGAATGTAAGAGAAGAAGGGGAAACACATACTGCAAAGAGAAGGTAATTTCCCTAAGAAAGACAAGAGACCATTGAACAATAGATAAGTGTGCAATGAAAAACAATACATGAATACCATTAGATTGCCTAGAAACAAGACTAATTGGAGGTCTCCTGACATGCTTTTAAACCCAAGAAAAATAAATTGAGCCATCTAGGAGGACTCAAACCCAAGGAATGAGGCAATTTCTATAATTTAACACTCCAAACTAACACCACAAATGGAATATAAAAAAATACAAGGACCAAAAACATGGCTTGAAGACATAAAAGAAGCCACCTTATCACAATTTCATAGTAACAAACAACCTGAGTATGGTTCTTCCATACCTGAATGTAGTTAAATATATAATTAATCTCCTCCTACACTATCACCTACAACATTATGTCGAGAACCACATGGTGAGTATTGAAGTTATGGGACCCGAATTCTCTTGGAAATATAATATCATTAGTCCTGTTATGATCCTCCATTGTCCACTTCATTATGCTATGATAGCTAGTGCAACCAACCATCCTTTTGGATATTACCCCCCTTTTGTTCATTAAAATATTTTTCATATCTTAGCATGTGGTGGTTGTCCATCATGGCACCCACATAGTGGGGTCATAATCCGTGTCTGTGATTTCTTGACATTATAATATAAGAGGAGTTGGATTGATTCTTACTAGTCAAAATCCATAATTTCTTCCCTAAATTGGAGTCCCTCAATAGCGAGTCGATCTACCAATTGATCGTCAGCTCAATGAACATGAGTGAGTAACAAAGCGACAATTTGGGATAAGATAACTTGAACTTTTTGAAGCTTACTTGATGCTTCCAGCTGTGATATTCCTTAGAGGGGATAGAACCATTTTGAACATTTTTAGCAGAAGATATAATGATTTTTTAGTCTCCTTTTCTGTTGATTCGATGAATATTTTTTCACGCGAAAATACTGAGACCATATTCCAAAAAAAAAAGCTTTGCCACATTGTTGTTATCCACCCTTAGATGCCCTGCACAAATATGAAGGATTCTCCCTTGAGTGTTGTGGAATCCCCCCCAAAAATTGTATAATCCATGTGGATATTGGTGGCCACCCACCTATTCTACTTGGACACCCAGCATTGTTTCTTTCAGTTTACTTAATTGTAGCACAATTTACTATTTTTGGCAATTTTTCAGGACCTAAACTTTTGGAGCCGTTTTGAGGCCCTAACAATGTTTTTTTGGAAAATGAGTAGACCCAATAGGATTAGTAAATATCTACAGTTCAAATTTTTAGTCCTCAGATATATATTTATAACAAGGTATTGTACATGTCAAATAAATATCATATGCCAAAGTTACGACCCGAGGAAGTTGATGTACCAACTAACCATAACAAGGCCCACATACTTTTGGCGCTTCATATCCTAGGGTTAGGTTTTTGGATGATTAGGGTTTTTCATTATTTCTCAATAATAAAAAGGCCTTTGATCCTCATTGTAACACAACTTAGAGGCATGTATCCGCCGCATCTCTTCTCATAGATATGATACTGTCACTTGAGCTAGTTTATTTCCATTCTGCATGTAAAAAAAATTCAGTACTTTGTTATTAATGAATTGAAGTTTTGTTTTCATTGTAACTCTGTGTTTGTACTTATATCTGTATTTAATTTCGTTTCTTCATAAATACAGATCAGTGGTATAAGAGTGATCTTCTCTTTATCTATTTTTTCTAGTGCATGTCCCCAATGAGGTTGGGGTATAAGGAGTTGGGACTTGAACTGATTGAGATTTTGCAAGACTATCCCTGCCGACACTGATGAACTCCCATGGTGGAAGAAAAGAAAGACTAGGGAGCAAGAGATCTTATCAAACTATTGCTCGAATAAGCCCTCGAGCAAAAAATGAATGAGATGATGGACAACTTTTCCCAGATATTTTGGTGGATGTTCACATGCGACACATATTCATCCAATAGCCACTTCAGAGGTGCTGCCTCCTTCAAGGTACAAGTTAACTTCGATATCCCTATATTCAAAGGTATAATAGATGAATATGTTGTAGATAAAAGGTTGAATCTATTGGAAGGTTATTTCTTGGTCCATAGTTTCTCCAATAGGAAAAAGATTACTTTTGCACTACTTAAGGCCGCCCCCCATATCAAGGACTGGTGGGAAACTTACTATGAGAAAAGGGTCGAGGAACCCTCTATGTTTATAGCCACACTCTCTTAGAACGCTTTTCCGAGATTCTGTCAAAGAACAATATTACCATGTGGGGAGATACGAGGACATGTACATACAATGGACCACACTACAACAACAAAGGGACCAAGATGTGCATGAGTTCATAAATGTTTTTGATACTCTACGCACAAAACTAGGTATCAAAAACTCTGAGTGACATCTGGTGCTCAAGTACCACGATTGTTTGCACAAATACATTCAAGAAGAAATGAAGTTCCTCGACATCTCTTCACTTGGTGCAACATATAGATATGCTGCAAAGATTGAACAAAAAATTATACAAAAGAAGCACGACTTTGGATTTATGAATGAGAAGTAGGGCAAGAACACCTCCAAACTACATAACAAAGGAAAAATCCAAGATGGAGTGGCCTAGGTCAACCCATCGAAGCTACAAGCAAATAATTACACCAAAAAGATGAAGAAGGAAACATGAAAGTGGTGTGAGTTCCACAAGAGCTCCACTCAAGACACAAATGAGTGTCACACCAAGCAGTCTTTGGTGGTCGAGCTAAAAGTTTCCATTAGAGAAAATTTGATTTTAAAAGTTTATCATTGAATTTCCATGTCATAATGTGTAAGCCAATCAAAATCATTTAAAATTCAAAAGTGATACAGGTGTGACTAGACACCAACAATGTTTTTAGCAATATAATTTACCTACCTTAAGCGTGAATGGTGCCCAAGTGACCCAAAACTACATTAAATATCAAAAATAAAAATAATATTTTTTTCTATAAAAGTTACAATCTCGAGAATATTTTTAAAGAAGGGTAAATCATGGGTCATTGAGTTGAGTGTGTTTGTAATGACGCGTAACTAATTTAAATTTTAAATTTACTTTTTTTAATTCAAATTTTATTAAACCTTGTGTAAATAAATTAATTTAAATATAAATTATATATTTGCAGTTAAGTTGATAAAAGTGCATTTATTAGGGTAATTTAAATTTTAAATTTACTTTTTAAATTTAAATCTCGTGTTAATATATATATATATATATATATATATATATATATATATGGTTATTTATTTCTAATGATGCGTAACTAATTTGAATTTTAAATTCACTTTTTTAATTTAAATTTGGGTAATTTAAATTTTAAAGTTACCCTTTTAGTTTAAGTTTTATTAAATCTTGTGCTACTAAATTAATTTAAATCTAATATATATATATATATATATATATATATATACAATTATTTTGATAAACGTGGCATTTATTTGGTAATTTTGATAAAAGTAAAATAATAAAGATGATATATTAAACAATTATCTACATGGCATTTTTTTTAATTACTTACTTTTTTCTTAGGTGGCTATTTTGAGTTGAAAATTCCTCTAATGAGAATTTGATGCATGTTCTGATTATGAGCTAGAACCGGACAAGGGGAACGACAAGGGGAAGCATATTATTGACAGAAAACCCAGTGCCAATGTTGCCACCACCAAGATCTAGAAGACTAAGCCCGAAGATCCAAAGGAGGGGGAGTGTCTCTTCCACTCAGAGATGTGGGTGAAGGGTTCTCTGCTGTAGTTCATTTTCGATAGCTGGAGCCAAAATAACCTCATTTCAGCAGAGGTCGTTAAGCGGTTGGGCCTACTTACCACACCACACCTGCAACCATACACCATTAGGTGGCTACACCAAGGATGATATCTCTGTATCAACTAGCAATGTCGCCTTCCCTACAACATCAAGCCCTTCACATATGAGGTACTGTGTAATGTTACTCCTATTGAAGTTTGTGATGTGTTATTAGGCCAACCATACTTGTGGAAGTGTCGTGTTATGTGTGAGTCCAGACCTCACACTATTATTATTACTTTAGGCAATAAGTTATATAAGATACAAAAGATAGCCCCACCTACCACCATATCTTGAATCTTTGCTAAGAAATGCAGCAAGATCATCTCCTAGATTAGGATTTTTTTTTTTTTTCTTTTTGATTCACTCTCAAGTAAGGGGAAGATAGTGGCCACATCCATGGCCCCCAGGAATGGTTCCCCCATGCAGCAGAAGCAAGTGGTTAAGGTCGTGGAATAATACAGGGGCATCTTATCCTCACCCATACGGGTACCTTTGCGCTGTCAACTCAAGCATTCGATTGACCTAACTCCAAGAGCCTCTCTACCCAATGGGTCAATACACTACCACTCCATTTTGGAAAATGAAGAAATCAAGCGGTAGCTCTAGGAGTCGCTACAAAAAGGGAACATTTGACAAAGTTTCTCTCCTTGTGGGAGCCCAATTGTACTTGCACAGAAGAAGGATGGAACCTGGAGGCACTGCATTAATTATCAGGCACTAAAAAAAATCAATGTCACAAACAGGTATCCAATCCCGCTAATTGATGTCCTTATTTACCAACTCAAGGGGGGTAAGTATTTCAGTAAGATCGATTTCAAGTTTGGCTATCACCATGTTCCAATAGAACCCACAAATGTATGTAAGACTACCTTCAAATCCAAGGAGTTCCTTTTCAAGTGGTTGGTCATGCCTTTTGGGTTGACAGATGCCCCTACAACTTTTATGAGGGTGATGGATGACATCTTGTGGCCCTTCACCAACTTGTTCATAGTTGTATGTTTGGACGGCATCCTCATCTTCAACAAGAGCTGGGAAAAACACCTGCAACACATTTGAAAGGTCCTTAAAATCCTGAGACAACACAAACTTTGTGAAACTTGGAGAAATGCACCTTTTCATGAGCCAGGTATAATATCTAGGCTACATCATTGATGAGCAACGTGTGTAGGTGGATTTGGCTAAGATCCGAGTCATTTGGGATTGGCCAGCCTCGACCACTCTAGTAAAGCGTTATATATTTTTTGGCCTTGACAATTTTTATTGGAGGTTTGTGTTAGGATTCTCTCATACCACTTGGCCTTTGAGTTAGGTTACCAAGGGTGGAGCAAAAGAAATTTTTTCTTGGTTCGAGTCCCAACGGAAGGTGTTTTTTGAGCTGAAGCAACACCTCTACTCTACACCTATACTCACATTTCCATTCCCACAAAAACCATTTGAAATTGAGACAAACACCTTTGATTATGATATTGGTGTAGTTCTCACCTAACAATGGCATCTGACGGCCTATCACAGTGAGGCACTTAATGATAAAATTAGGAAATACCCCACCAATGATAAAAAGATGTATTCTATCGTGCAAGCGTGCCAATAATGGAAACATTACATTATGGAGAAGGAGATGGTCATCAACAAAGATCACCGACCCCTTTATTTTATATAGACACAAGTGAAGTTGCAGAATGATTGACATCATAAGTGGTCTACATATATGTAAAAATTCCACTTGAACATTAAATACAAGAAGGGAAAAATGAATCATGTTGAAGAATGCCTTAGTCGGCCCTCAGTTGCATCACTAACTATTGTTCTCAAATATTGTGGCCACAAGGCCTTCATATGGTTGCATCTGTACAAAATAGATCCAGATTTCACCCGCCACATACCAGATGCTAGTGGATGGAAAGCAAGTTCCATATTTCCACGTCTAGGACACATTATTATGCTACACAGGCCACGTTTTTGCTTCTTCAAGTGAGCATGCAAAAATGATTTAAGAAGCACACTACAATCAGGTCACAAGACATTTTGGTGTGGAGAAAATTGTGGTCATACTACAAAAGTATTTTTATTGGCCAAAACTATTCTAGGATGTTGGAAGATATATTAGATCCTGTACTACCTGGGCCATTTCCAAGCCAACCATTAAGAAGTAAGGCTTGTACACTCCTCTTCCTATTCCTAGACAACACTGGGAATCCATACACATGGATTATATGTCAGGCCTCCCTTCTACCAAGCATGGTAATGACCGTGTATTTGTGGTTATGGACAAATTTTCTAAGATGGCTATATTGCTGGCTTGAAAGAAGAGTATCACAACAAAGGACACTACAAAAATATTCTTTGAATGAGTGTGGGTACATTTTGGGACCCCACAGACCATTATATCAGATCAGAATAGTAGGTTCTTGAGCACATTCTGGTTGAGCCTCTGGACATTATTGTACACCAAGCTCACCAAGTCGACTAAATTCCATCTCTAGATTGATGGCCATACAAAGGTCGTAAACATGATGGTAATGCAGATACTACACATGTACAACTCCAAGCATCCATGAACCTTGGATGAGAGCCTTCTGTATGTGTAGCATAGTTATAACATATCTCTCCATAGCTCGAGTAGTTGTGATACCTTTCAAGTGGGTTTAGGATTTCAACCATTATGTCCAAATGATGTTGCCAGGCCTCATGGGAGTACAAAAACTGAATATGCACATGTATAGTCCAAGGCGAATAAATAAAATAGTCTTATTTAATGCATCCAACACATCCTCCAACAAGTTGACAACACCTTGGATAAGTCCAATGCCAAGTGAAAGAGGAACATGATCATCATCAGGGGCCACATAAGTTTCTGGTGGGTGACAAAGAATTCCTTGTCAGATCTCATCGGAACCTTCGACCACTTCGATACTGGACTTACCCCATCAATAAGGTCATGGGAGAAAATTTTTTTGAGCTTAGAATTCCCCCATTCCTCAGCCTGCACCTAGTGATCAATGTGGACCGCCTTCAACCATACTTTCCACCATTGCTAGAAACATCAGACATTACAGAACAACTAACACCAATAGATCTCATCCCATACTACATGGAACATGCCACACTTTATTGGATCATGGACATAGATCAAGAACACCCGTGAAAAAAATATCTAGCTATATCAGGTTGTCAGAGTTAGCCAACTCTTGCAACAAGGCAAGTGTCTCACCAGGGACCAAGTTCAACAGAAGTTTCCCATCTCATGGAGGCACTTAACGCAATGGGGAAAATTTCTTCCTAAGGGGAAAGGAACAATCTATGTGGATATTGGTGGCCACCACCTATTCGAATTGGAACCCCACCATTGTTTCTTTCAGTTTCCTTAATTGTAGTAAAATTTACTATTTTTAGCAGATTTTTGGGTCCTAAACTTTTGGAGCCGTTTTAAGGCCCTAAATGATTTTTTTTTGCAAAATGGGGAGAATCACATCCAAAGGAAATGGTTTGTAGTTGAAATTTTTATTCCTAGGATAGATCTTTCTAACAAGGAATCTTACGCGTCAAACATAAATTGTATTCCAAAGTTACGACCCAAAGAAGTTGATGTACCAACTAACCCCAACAAGTTCCACAAACTTTTTCCACTTCATCTCCTAGGGTTAGGTTTTTGGATGGTTAGGGTTTTCCATTGTTTTTAAATAATAAAAAGGCCTTAGAGCCTCATTGTAACATAGTTCATAGGCATGTAGTCGCCACATCTTTTCTCAAAGATAAGCTACCATCGCCTGAGCTAGTTTATTTCCAATCTGTATGTAAAATGTTTTCTGTACTTTTTTATTAACGAATCGAAGTTCTATTTTTGTTGTAATTTTGTGTTTATTATTATATCTGTATTCAATTTTGTTCCTTCATAAATCTAGATCATTGTAGGGTCTGGATTTCCTTTTGAAGCCTAATCAAAATTTAGCTTGAAAAAACATTTCAGAATAAACCATCAGATCGGGATGGAAGCAATATGTCGAATATAAGGATTAATAGAACTGAATTTGGGCTGCTAAAGATGAAGAGAGGATAAATGTCTTGATCTTCGGGGTTGGTATTCCAGTCTTGTTGAATCCAAGGAGTGAGAAGAGTTGTTTCTCAAAGTTGTTCCATGATGACAAGATAGACTTGATTTGAGGTGAGCTCAACATTTATGAAGATTCTCCTATTTCTTTCTTCCTAGACATTCCATAAAATAAATCCAGGGATGAGCTGTCATGATCTATTGAAAATTGGGAGGATAAAGGTGATGTCCTTCATTCAATAAAAGTAGTGTTTATGTTGCCTTTATTCCTATTCTATTTCCTAAAAGCGATTGAAAGTTGATCCAAAATTATTGAAGAGAAAAGGTGGGAATTCAAAAGATGCTTCGTCGATTCTTCATTATTATGAAAAAGCGTACAAAGAAAGGGCCAATGGAAATTTTTTTTTTAAATCTTATCCCAATTTAGAGGTTTCCTTAAATGAAGTAACTAGAGAAAAAAATATTTTTTTAGCCAATGTTTAAGCAACCAGAGGTTCTTCTAGGATGTGATAGTGTTTTGGGATTCAATGGTTGAGCTAATGTTGTAGGATTATTTTAAAGAGAAGGTGCCTTTCAATTTATGAATCCTTTTGAGAATGTCCAGGTCTTCTTAAATCCCAATTTTCCTATTTTTTAGCTCCTCTTAAAATTTGGAAAGCTAAAGCTGGGAAATGTTGGGGAGCTCTTGAGGTTTTTTGATCCAAAGATGTCAATGAGAAGTACCTTGGGATGAGTGTCAGTAATGAGAAACATTTTTTTTACCTCTTGGGATTAAATTTTATTTGATTATTGTATCTTATGCTTCCTTCTCTAATGGTGACCATTGTTGCCAAGAATCTTCCCAAAAGAAAGTTGATTCTCCATTTTTTTTTTCTAAGTTAAGCTACTTCTACTATATCATATAGAACAAAAATTTACAGGTCTCTTCTTGTGGATTTGACAAGTCCAATCCATAGGGAAGTTTCAAGAGTTTTTAAGCAAGATTTGGATTGCCCCTGATGGGGAAACCAATCCTTAGAACCCAAATAATGACTGTTGCCCATAGTGGGAAACCAACAGTTTTATTTTTCAAAATAAAACATATATCTCATGGAAAATAATTCCTAAACATGAGCATGCTGATAGGAAAGAAAAAACCAAGCCTAAGGAGAATCTGCATCCTTGTTGCTGGAGGTTGGTACCTCTTCCGTGATTCTGCAAACATAACCTCCATCCTCCATCTCCTTTCTCAACACGTGGCCAGAGGGTTGAGGACGTGGCGAAGCTGGCATGTCTGGATGAGCCGCGAAGGCGTCAATATTGGGCTAGTCTGAATTTCCTTCAGCGTCCTGGCCCGAGCTGCAGCTATCGCTATTGCCGTCGGAATCAGTGGAGTCTTTTCTTCCGCTGGAGATGCTCTGCACGGGAAGGGATTTCATATTGTGGGGGATGAAAGCTGGCTCAGGAGGAATGGTGGATTTGTGGGGCCTTTTCTTGCTGCGGGAGAGGGAAGGAAGCGAATCAGGGGCAGGAAGCTGCAGAGAAATCTGGGAATTCATATTGACAGGGGGGTTTCTATCGAGCTTGCTCCAACTGATAGAAAGGTTCATGTCTCGGCCATGGTAGAGTGACAGTGGAGTTCGGGAAGGCTGGCCACGTCCCCCAGCTCTTCTGCACCTAATTCAGCGGTGTCGAGGCATAATTTTCCAGGGAGCCGAGTCGTTGGACCAAATGGGGGCCGAAGCAGGCTTCGAGGAAGAAAAGCTTCCAGAACGAGGATGGGGCTTGAGTGAATTGGGACTTTGCACCAGAGGCAGAGGGACGAAGATGGATAGACACACAGAGATCAGGTGCGAGGGCCGAAGTGAGGTTGAGAGGGCTGAGGTGATGGACTTAAAGGCCATGGCGAGCAGAGTAATTACAATGCAGAGCTGGTACGTCGAGGTGAGGGTGGCGAAGGTTGAGTTAATGGTGCCCTCATGCCAAAATTTATCACAGCTCTGCTTCCCAGGACTGGTCACGTGGAGCTGCCGTGTGTCTTCCCACATGGCTGCCCCGTGGCCTCCTTGCTTACTGTCGATCACTCGCATCTGGGGTGATTCTCCATTTTTGATTTCTCAAAAGTTTTTGAATTAGATATATGTTGGTCCATGCCACATTACAGAGATATGATCCTTTACTATTTCCTTCTATTATAATTAGTTTTTCTTTTGGTATTGAAGGGGAAAATTGTTGCCTCCAAATTCCACTTCATAAGGTAGCTAGATTTGTAATCCAACACCACCAAAGTTCAACCCAAAGAGTGTTAAAAGAGATTTCTAAATCTCAAAGGCTAAGTCCCCCTTGAAATTTGGGTTTACAATGGGCATCCCAAGATACCAAGTCCCATTTATTTCTCCAAATTTCTCCTCCCTATAAAAAGTTGCACTAGGGATCTTTTATTTTTTACAGAAATCCTCAAGGAGCAGCCACCACTGAGAGAAAGTATAAGGGGATAACTTGCAACAAATATTTTAGAAGAGTCAATCTCCTAGCCATATTTAGGTCATGAAAATTCTAGGAGAATAATTTATTTTCAAATTTTGAAAAAAGTTTTCCCAAGAAAATATTCAGAGAGGATTAGTGACTAAAGGAATTCCCAAATATCTAGACAAAAGGGAGTTCTTTTCAATGCCTAACAAATGAAAAATATGAGCTCCTATAGCCAAGGGTGTATTAAAAAATAAGATTTTAGATTTGGAAAAATTAATAGAGGTTCCATAATCTTTTTCAAATTCATTAAGAATATTTTTTAATATAATTGCTTCTTGAATAGTTTTCCATCCTAAGGACACGATGTCATTCACAAATTGTTGATGGGTTGTTGGGATTTTCAAAGGGGAGATAGAATATCCCTTTAGTGATCCATATTGGATCATATATATCAATGATTTTAGAGTGGAAAAGATATAGGAATCAACTCGTTGGACCGTTTTTATTAGTGAGATCCAGTTTGGAAAAACGAGGTTTGAAACCTTCCGGTAGCATTTTGAGGCATAAAATGAAGTTTTTTGGGGGTGACACTTTTCCGCTTTAGTGGAGCACCTTTTCGTGCTATTCTACACATAGATACCTTTCCAATGACGGAATAATCACGTCAATCGAAGTTCGTATGCAAAATTTATGCCACTTAGAAGTTGACCTTCATGTTTTCACCACCATAATTCAAGTGGATTCCATGCTAACCCACAATATTCATGGAAAAGGGGATATCCACATGATTATGATGTAAAATACTTTAGAAGAGCCTATATTGTAACTTTGGTTAATATTTTAGGTAATAAAACTTAACCATTAGTAGGTTATTGGGTCGTGATATAACGAGGCAACTAGGAGGAAAATAGATCCCATTTTTTAGAGTGAATTTGTTCCATATATGGGAAAAAATAGAAAAGAAGGATAGGGGGTAGAGCATACAAAGATGATTTGTGAACTGTAGCAGCCCACAGGCCACATGCCACACTTCTTTGTATTTGCAGCCATATTTCCATTGAGAGAAAGAGAGTAGAGCGACCTCATCTTCCAGCTGGGTTTTCTCCTGAAAGGGTTTTTGTTGGGCAGTGAAAAAGGTATGAAATTACTATGTATCTTCTCATTATTTTACTATAGACATACTCCTTTTTACCTTGGGAAGGTAATTTATTATAAGAATTATGATAGAATTGGAAAGGTTTATGTTTATTATAAAAATATGACTAAAGATTACTTTTTTGTTGATAAAACAGGAATTAGACGAAGTGAACAACTGTACCAAAGGTGAGGCTGAGATCAATGTAACTGCTGCTCCATCAGCGTTGAAACACATCCAGCTGAAGGTAAGGAGATCCAAACGAATTGCCAAGAAAAGGCAGGGGACAGCGTGGCCTCGGTCAAAGTAAACAAGATGATAACTAAACGAAGGGGAGCGAATCCCTCAGGATCCTTCGATCGTGAGGGATCGATGTTCAAACTCATCCTATTCCTTGTCTTGTCCGTCAGGATCTTATATATAAAGCAATGTCCTTTAGTGATGATAGAGTCAGTCAGTTGGTCGAAAATCCTTATATTCAAACGTTTCCTCTGTAATATTATGTTTATTGACTCTCAGCTTTGAGAGAACTGTCTCTGTAATACTTTATGTTCGATTAATATCCAACACGCGTTTCATTTCATCTCTTAAGTTCTGAAGTAGCCCAACAGTATTTCACTGGTGCTAAGGGCCCGGCTCTGGTGGAATTACCTTGCTGTTTGTATTCTTAATCTTTGCTTACTTTTGTGTGAAGTTGTGTTTAATGTTTATTTAAATTACAGAGTTGATTGACTGTTGTTAGACTAAATACAGATTCATTAACGAATTGCATTGCTATTTTATCCTTTGCAAGAAGTACATTCGCTGTTCATTTATCTTGCTATTGTTATAAAAGCTTTGCTGTTCTATATCTGATTCTAGTTGCTGTTCTATTAGTTTATGATTTGTTATAATTTATTGTTGCGTAGTATTAGCTGTCGACAGGATTGGAGTATTGAGATTAGTTGCTTGATTGCGTTAGAATTAGAATTGTTGTTTCATTTCTGTTTATTGTTTATTTCTGATTCATAGCTTCAGATTAGCAAATAGATGAGTTGCAATTGTTATGCATAGGAATTACAAGCAGTTGTTCCTTTCCATATTTTTTTCCTTTAAGTTATTTTCATCAGCAAGAATATTGATTTTTCTTTCATTTTAATTACTTTAAGTACAAGAACGCCAACTGTAGAGAACACTGGTTATTTCTTCCAAGTTCCCAGATTGGCTATCTTGTTTCAGTGTGATTTCGGTTGCATCGATTTATAAGGGAAGGAGTTATTGCTACTGTATCCCTAATCGATGGTTTGCAGATTAATGTAGTTAAGCTTTCAGAGCATTTCCATTTATGTTACTGTAATTAGATTTCTTTACAAGCATCTGTTTACTTTTGGATTTAACATTATGTACTACATCTTCATAGCATTACTCTTAGTTAATTGCAACCTCAGACAGAGTACACTCTTGAAATAAAAAGTCTCTCCCGGATTGATGATTAATGTAGGCTAATTAGGTGTTCAAAAGATACCTTTTTATGACCCAACATTTTGGCGCCATTGCCGGGGAGAGTGTATGCCATTTAAAAAGAGTGATGCACAACTGATTCTCTTCTGCTTGCGAAGAATTGGGTATTAAATACGGAAGGTAAGAACCTGTGCACTGGGCAAGAAACACACTTGCTCACAGCCCGCTTCATAGCAGAAGTAGGTAAGCTTCTTTCTTTAGGTAGGAATGAAGGTTTGTTTTCTTGAATTAATAGACCAACTAAGCAAAACGAAATTCCTCCTAAAATTGAAAAACCTAAGGGACCGGTGACCCTTGGGTGGACAAATTTTATTGACGAAATCCTTAAAAGAACTGAATCTCAGCCATCAGTAGGGTTTAGAAAAGCTATTTCTAGACAGCCTACTAGTTCCCTTCAAGATACAGAATCACCATCTGAAGCCTTTGCTGAGATACACAGTCAAACAGAGGGAATTGAGCAAGATTCCCAAGAAATTGAGAATCCCTGCATAATTTCCCCTCAAGAAGGGAACTCTAGCAATATCCGAGAAGGAGAAGGGGAAACAGGAGAAACCAGAGACCCAAAATCTCCTATTGAAATAGCCCAAACAATAAGCAGTCCAGATAAGGGAAGTGCTGTTAAATTATTCAAAACCAAGGTCCTGAATCACCTCAAACAGTAGGTCAACAAGGAATACTCATTATTCCAGACAAGGGGAGTGCTGTCAAAACCATTCATGTCCCTGCTAGTCAGCCTAGAAATTCCTTGGAGATCCCAGAAGGATAATGGCACATTTTCAATCAAATGGCCCAGAACCAAAATCAGAACCAATAGACACCCCAACAAACCTCTACGCTACAATATCCTATAGTAGATACCACAGTCAATGCGCCTATGAAGGCCATTCCCCTTCAACATATTCCCACATTTCCATGCTTAACATCATAAGATCCAGATGCATTTTTGTTTGAATTCGATGTGCTATGCAGGGGATATTATTATACCACTGATCCCCAAAAACTAAAACTATTCCCTTCAACATTAAAAGGGGCAGCCTTACGATGGTTTATGGGATTAGGTGGGGGTGTCATAATTGATTGGGATCAGATGAAAGCTGCATTTTTAAAGAAGTATCAAGATTATTGTAGGTCTCGGGAACTAAAAGATGAAATATTCCAAATGACAACAAAACCAATTGAAACCTTGGAAGAATATGTGGAACAGTTTTAATACAATCTTCAGAGATCCCCTTATGCATCTTTACCCTTACTCGATAATGTTTTGAAAACCACATTAATTAGGGGAATGAAAGATCAATGGGTTGAAACATTGAATATTATGGGAAAAGGTGACATATATCAGGAAAGTTATCCTAACATTATTGATTTGTGTATCAGGAGTTTGAGGGGAAACACAAGGCGAAAATTAGAAGAACGTGATATGATTACAAGAGAAAATAAGACCTCTAATGAAGGTGTGACTCGTGCAGAGATTGGAAATCTGCTAGAAGAATTTAAGACAGACGTACTTGGGACTCTAACAACGCAGTTCAATATTATGCAAGCCAAACAAAAGCAAGCAGAAGTAGAACAAAATTTGGCAATATTTTGCCCTAGATGCAGGAAGAAACACAACCACAAGGAGTTCCCGTTGGATGTGATCAAAGTCTGCACAATTTTCAAGAAATATCACCCTACAGAAGGATGTCCCTCGCTTCCTGGCCTAAAAGCAATCTATAAGGAGGCAGAAGAAGAATCAGAAGTGGTATGTCTGCTTAATCAACGCCGACAATGGAAGCCACAACAATCAGGTATGCCAAATGATCCATTTTCTTCTTTTCAGTCTCCTCAATACAATGCTCAGCAATATAGTGGAATGTGGAAAAATCAACCACCTTTCCCCAATTGGTCACAACAACCATTTCCTCCAACATCTTGGCCAAATCAAACAAACCAAAATAATTGGCCTAGATTTCTTTTCTGCCCACCGTTTTGGCAAAATAATAACTATCCTACACAATGGTCCCCCTCTACTTCCTAGAATCAGGCCTGGAAGTCAAACTAGCAAAGACCTACAAATCAGCCAGCTGGAACAATTCCTCTCTCTCAACCTACATTGCCAGCTCCATATACAAACCCCCAGACCAACTTAAGACCACAACTCCCAGCCCAACCCAACCCAAACCCAAACAATAGGCCAGTTCAGTCTGTCCAAATGATGGAACCCCCAGAATTAGAAACTGAACTGAGGGAGTGCAATGACCTTCAATTAAGTTCTGGGCGCATAGTAGAAACATAGAGAAACAATAATGTTCATATTGAAGATCCGTTACCTGTAGAACAAACATTACAAAAAGATAAGGAGGTTCAACAACAAAATCAACAACAAGTAACAACTTCCTCTCCACCATTCCCAGAACGATTAATCATACCACGCCCATTAGAACATCCTTTGAAAGACATTCCTGATCAAGTAATACCTACTAATTCTGTGTACAATATCAAGATTGTAGAAATTGAGCCGGGAAAAACTCTAAACATTAACAAAAATCTGACTGCTGAACAAGAAGAGAAGTTGGTCCAATTATTACGAAAATACAAAGTAGCCTTTGCATGGGATTACCCCGATATGAAAGGAATTGACCCTCAATTGTGCACACACCACATCTATATTGAAAAAGATGCAAGACCCATTCGCCAACCCCAAAGAAGACTAAATCCTCATCTCAAGGATATTGTGAAAGCTGAATTACAAAAACTATTGGATGTTAATTTCATCTACCCAATATTTGATAGCAAGTGGGTCTCTCCATTAGTAGTGGTACCAAAAAAGAACGGAAAGTGGGAATATGTGTAGATTATCGTGAACTTAACAAGGCAACACAAAAAGACCACTTTCCCCTTCCTTTCATTGACCAGGTATTAGACACATTGGCAGGAAATAAATTCTTTTCTTTCCTCGATGGCTTCAATGGGTACAATCAAATCCAGATTGCCCCTGAAGACCAGGACAAAACTACTTTTACCTGTCCATGGGGGACATTTTCCTACCGAGTCTTACCTTTTGGCCTATGCAATGCCCCTGCTACATTCCAAAGGGCCATTCTCAGCATCTTTGCAGACTTAATAAATGAAGGCCTCGAAGTATATATGAATGATTTCACACCTTATGGGGATGATTTTGAGCCTGCATTAGAAAATCTAGAAAAGGTATTGCAAAGATGTATTGACACTAGGCTTTGTTTAAGCCATGAAAAGTGTCTTATGATGATGACCGAAGGAGTTATCTTAGGGCATTATATTTCAGCAGCTGGAATTCAAGTGGACCCAGCTAAAATTAAAATAATCTTGTTAATACCCACACCCACCACACAAACATAGGTACGTAGCTTTCTTTGATTTTCTGGTTACTATAGAAGATTTATAGAACATTATTCTCGAATAGCTGCACCTTTATATGCACTAACTGGAAATGCTGATTTCATTTGGACAGATAAATGTGACAATGCCTTTAATGATCTGAAAAATCTTGTTTCAACAGCCCCAGTGCTAAGGGGCCCAAATTGGAATTTGCCATTCCAAATTTCATCCGATGCCTCAGACACAGCAATTGGAGCAATACTTAGGCAGGAGGAAGACAAGAAGCCATATGCAATCTATTATATTAGCAAAAATCTATCCCCTGCTGAATTAAATTACACTGTGACTGAGAAGGAATTTTTAGCTGTAGTTCATGCTTTAAATAAGTTTAGACATTATATAACTGGGTATCCTGTAGTACTATATACTGATCACTCTGCCATTAAATTTTTAGCAAATAAACCTGTTACAAACGGAAGAGTGACAAGATGGTTGATTTTACTACAGGAATTCGACATTACAATCAAAGATCGACCTGGGAAAGAGAACCCTGTAGCTGACTTTCTGTCAAGAATGCCAAAGCCAACAGATACAGAAGCAATTGAAGACCACTTCACAGATGAACATATGTTCGCTGTTACTGTTAGAACACCGTGGTATGCCGATATAGCAAATTATTTGGCAATAGGTAAATTACCTAAACACTTATCCCTTATTGAACGAAAACAAATAATACAGCGTAGTACCCGATTCTCTTGGATTGGGGGCTACCTATTTCACACAGGGGGAGATATGCAAATAAGAAGATGTGTCCGGGAGGATGAGGTATTTTATATTTTGAAAGCATGCCATGATGGGAAATGTGGCGGGCATTTTGCATATCGTAGAACTGGCCATAAGGTTTTACGAACAGGCTATTATTGGCCTACCATCTTTAAAGATGCCAAAAAATTTGTGCAAGCCTGTGATAGCTGCCAAAGGGCAGGTCGCCCTAGGCAGTCTGATGAAATGCCTTTGAACCCTCAACTAGTGATTGAACCATTTGAACACTGGGTGCTTGATTTTTTTGGCCCTATTAGCCATCCCTCAAACCAAAAAACATACATCCTAGTTGCAACCGAGTATGTCACTAAGTGGGTCGAAGCAGAGGCACTTTCCAAAGCTACAGAGGACTTCGTAATACAATTTCTTTTCCAAATCTTTGTGCGGTATGGCCTCCCAAGGGACATAATCACAGATGGAGGACCATAGTTTGTAGGTAATAAATTAGTTGAAACACTACAAAACTACCACATCTAGCACAATATTACCACCCCATACCACCCACAGGCCAATGGCCAAGTAGAAAGCACGAACAAAGTAATTGAATCTATATTGACAAAAACCATTGCCTCACACAGACAAGATTGGGCCTACATATTTCCAGAAGCATTGTGGGCATATCGAACAACGTGGAGATCTACTACAGGATATTCACCATATCAATTGGTATTTGGAAAAGAACCCGTCTTTCCAATAGAATTCGAAATTCAAACATTAAGAACAACTCAAAAGGTGGATCTAGATCTAAATGAAGCCCAGGATAAAAGACTGCAGCAAATTAATGAGTTATATGAAATTAGGCTCTCTTCTCTTTAGCACACAAAGTTAATCCAACAACAAAGAGCAAAATGGCATGACGCCCTTTTCAAAGAAAATATCTTCCACGAAGTACACTGGGCACTCCTATATGATTCTAGGTTTCAGGATTTTCTAGGAAAACTCCAGACACGATGGCTCAGACCCTATGAAATACAAAAAATGCATGATAATGGCACTATTACATTAGCTACCATTGATGGATCTAGGCATTCCTTTAAGGTAAACAGTCATTGAGTACAATTGTATCATAAACCGCTTACCCGAGAATCCTTCTACCAACAGTTACGGGAAGATTATACCATGGAAATTCTCGCTGAAGGGGATAAATCCTCCTCGACACCAGTTTATTAATTCATTTATTTTTTAAATTTTGTACATAAAGAATTGTTCATTTATTTGATTGTTGCTTTAGGGAATTCGTTTTTAAAATTTCTTTTTATTTTGTTTCTTTTCAGTTTTCGTTGTTTGTTTCATGGAATTCTGTTTTTTTTTCAAAAAATCTATTTATTTCGTTTGTTTTGAGTTTTGCTGTTCCTTTATAAAGGAACAACACTTCTGCTGTTCCTTTCGAAAGGAACAAAAATTCCATAGATTGTTTCTGCTGTTCTTTTTAAAGGAACAACACCTTTTCAGTGGATTGTTTTTTTTGTTTTAGATTAGCATTTTGAGAATTTCTGATGACTCTTCTAAAGGAAAACATATTATTCATATACAATCATACAATTCAAGCTTACTTTAATCAGCAAATCAAAATAAATCGTCATTTTTAAGAAAATTGTTTAGCAATGATAAGAAAAAGGGAAAAGGGGCATGATTAATAACATGATTTTATTGTTTTACTACCATTGAATTAATATGATCGATTATCTTTATCATGTTGGTTCTTCCCATATGTTATAACTTTCTTTGATTTTTATTTATGGAGTAGGAATAAGGGCATATTATTTTCTATTAAGATGTTCAGACTTCTTCCACTATCCCTACTATTAAGGAGTGTTGAGCCATCCTTTATGAATAACTAAGGAAAAGTGTTGTATAAAAAAGAAAAATATTTACATATTTCATTAATAATTTTATGATTTTGCAGATGGAGGATAGGGGGTCTCATCAAAAGCTAGCCTACCATGATCACAAGGAAGGTAGTGAAGTGGCATTCCCATCATGGCCACCAAACCAGGGATATGGTCCAATGGACAATTGAAAAATTAAGAAGTCTTTGGAACAAGAGGTCTCATCACGAGCCGGCCTGCCCACTTTTCACTTCTTCCCGGTGAATGGCATTGTGATTTATCTGGCCACCAAACTAGCACAATGGCCTCTGTTATGACATTGAACAAGCACTTCCTCAGTATGAGTAAAGGATAATGGTTCCAAGGGTAAGAAAGCAACTTTGTCAAGGTTATGGAAACCTGTGGGAAACAGAGCTCTGCTGATGGTATTGAAGTCACATTTATACACATCAATAGTCATATTAAATCCTTCTCCTATGTCTCTATTTAAATATCAAATGAAAGTATGAATCCTTTACCTTTGATTTCGAACCTATTATACATGAAAATCATTACAAATCGATCATATTAGTTTGAAGTCGTAAATAATGCATTTGTACTTATGTTTATCTTATGCTGTCCCTTCTCCTCATATTTGAATCATTAAAAAACGATTTTCTATCCATTACCGATTCATCACACGCATTGATTTCAGTAATTGCTATAATTTTATTGAATGTATCATAATTACGCCTGCTTTTTTCCTGATGTACTGCTGCTGTGCCACACTTGCCTCTCTTAATTGACGGTCGAGGATGACCTATCATCCATCAAGGGGGGCACGGATGTCTACATGCTGATCAAATCCCGATATTTCTTTACCTGTATGCAAACCAAATCCCTGCATTTTAGGGAATAACCAATTTTCAACGACTTACCGTGCTGTGCGGTTCCATTGCGATCACTGTGTGTTTGGAAAGAACTAACAAAGTGCAGAAACGATGGGAGGATGACCAATTCGCAGTGAGCCGCAGGTGCTGGTCGTTTCCGATGCTGCATGAGAAATTTTGGAAATATTGGGGTGGATTTACATATTTCATGAGGATGCAACAACCCCATGAAGCAGTGGCCATCGAATTTTTACAGAACTTGCAGGAAGGATTCTCCATGGTTAGAGGAAGACAGATAGTTGTATCCGACGAAATAATTGCAGAGGTGTCTGGCATACTAGTGCAAGGAAATATATGGACTCAGAAAAAGATTAGGATTCGAGAAGTGATGAAGATTTTTCAGGATGACGGATAGACACTGGTTGTCAAAGGGAAAGGAGCTCAGCCAACATCATTGGGAGAACCATGGACGGAGTTGGCCAAGATTGTGCAGGCTTATATAACGTGTGACGGAAGGAAAGATGTGGTAAGACCTCGCCACCTTAAGATACTGGCTATATTAAATAGAAATGCACTGTCAATTTGCCTGCATTTTAATATTCCTTGTTGCATGATATCGCTCGTAGTATAATAAAATATCAACATGCAGATATGGTGGTCAGCCACCATTGCCTAATTCGATTAATAGTAAGTTGTAGCCTCGCCGAGCAACAGAATAGCTGGGAAGAGTTGATATTCTCCATTGACGGAGGGTTAGCTTTACCTACCCCGAAACGGAAGAGAATGGCTGGCTCAATAGCTAAGCCATCAACTCACAGACAATCCCTCTGTTCAAAATGAAGTAGGAGGATGATGGAAGGACTTCCGGGTAGCAGTAGCTTGCCCTTGGAATTTCACAGCTCAGAGGATGAATAGCCTCCACAATTGGAGGGAGCAAGCCCTCCTACTGATGAAGAAGAGGAAATGGAAGGGGAAATTCACTACTTGGACGAAGAAGAAATAAGTCACCACACCAGTGGTGAAAAACAATCCAGTGCAGAGGAAGGAAATACTGACGAAGAAGAAATTGAAGGAGAAATTCCATATTCGGATGAGGAAGAAGGAAGATATCATACCTGTGAGGAGGACGAAGACAATCATAGCAACGACAAAGAAGGAATAGAGCCTCCCGAAAATGCTACTGTAAGCCCTTTACAGGAAGACCAATTGGCCCAAATTTTGGCCAATATGAGTGACTATGAACAACCTCATAGCCCTTTGGACCTTAACATTGATATTAATCAGTTGCAGGAGTACTCTGCAATCAAAAAAGATACAACTAAAGAAATGCTGGATGAAGCAGAAAATGCTGGATGATGCTAGGGTTGCTTCCCCTGAAAGGCATGAACAAGGAAACACCGAAGTAATATCCCAACTTGGAAGCCCTCAGGAGATTGCAGAGTCAACCAAGGGTATGATTCCCGAAAAATTTAACCAAGGGCATATGAATGTGGAAGAAGAACCCCAAGCAGAAGATGAAGAAGAGAACCTAACTGAAAGCATGACTCATATGGACCAAAATCCTACTGAGCAAACGGGTTCAGATAAGAGAACAACTGTTCCATTAAAGAAGAGGAGGAAAGTAATTGAGATTGAAAAGCTTTGTAGGGAACGAATGAAGCTTCATAAACTCGTAGAACAACTCAGGCAAACCATTAAGGTTCTGAGAATGAAACAAATGTCTAAGTGAGCCCCCAAGAGAAGGAGTATAGCTACCAAGAGAATTTCGAAAAAGAGAAAGGTGATCACTAATAGGAACCTCCAAGTTGCAGAAGAAGCCATGCCTGAGCCTAATTATGGAGATACAGAACAACAAACAGCCATTCCAACACAAGCTGTTCCAGATGGACCCGTTTCAAGCGAAAACTTGCAAGCTAGTAGTCAGCATAATTTTAGTGACCCGACACTAGCCAAACTCCAAGAGGAGTTGGCACAGGCCTGAATAGAAAGGTAGAGGTTGGAAGAAGACACTGTCCCAAGAAAGAGATATCAGGAGTTGCAGCAACAGATGAAAATTATCCATGAAGAAGAAGCTGAAGCTCACGAAAAGTGTCGAAAAGCAGAGGAAAAGGCTGACAAGGTAATGAACCAATTAAAATTAGCCTACAATCGAATGGACACTCTCTGCTCATTGTACACTGATGTCTTAGCCTGTAGATGGATCACCAAAAACTATGCTTTGTTTTTACTAAAAAGATATTTACAACTAAAGATTAAGGCAGTTAGGGCAGGGAAATCCATAGAGCTAAAAACCATAGATGACTTTGTATCATGCTGCAAACTTTATGGGATCAAAGTACAACGCCTTTTGTGTGAATTTTACTTGCATAATCTAATACTTGAAAATGATTGTGAGTCAAACCCTAGCCCTTTTGTGGGAGATGTTCAATATCATGCATTCATTTCCTTTGCTGTAAATCAATTAAAATGGATTAAAGCTTATAATTCTTTCAAAAGGCAGGAAAATGAATTAGATTTGTGGGTCAGGAGTGAACCTCAGAACCCACTTCAATTTTGGGCTAGGCAGAAAAGTTTGATGACCAAGGAAGGCGTTACCCAAGCCTTGGGGCCTGTCCACAAATCGATTATCTTAAACGGGGCAGATTATTTCTTATCCATTAGAAACCAAGCTTATATAGCAGCTAAGGTCCGGTGGAGAATCTCCAATCAGAATGTGCAAAATAGGGAACCATTTAATTATAGAAACTTTGGGCTAGCTGCAGATCGCTTGATTTCCTATAGTCATCTCATTTTAAAAGAAGGACCATTCTGGCTAGGATGTAGGTTTCGAAGCCCTATTGCATGGTATCCTGCTTCAGACTACAAAGCCATCTACGAACTCCTCAAAGGACAGACATATCATGTTTTTGAGGAATTAGCTGCACTATATGGTTTTAGGCTTTTTGATGACAAACCTTATCCAGCTTATTCTTTGACTGCTCTCCATGTGAACTATAGTTTTCATGAGGACATGAAAAAGATTAAGCAGGGGGGTATGTTGGGCAGTGAAAAAGGTATGAAATTGCTATGTATCTTCTCATTATTTTACTATATACATACTCCTTTTTACCCTGGGAAGGTAATTTATTATAAGAATTATGATAGAACTGGAAAGGTTTATGTTTATTATAAAAAGATGACTAAAGGTTGCTTTTTTGTTGATAAAACAGGAATTAGACGAAGTGAACAGCTGTACCAAAGGCGAGGCTGAGATCAATGTAACTGCTGCTCCATCAGCATTGAACCACATCCAGCCGAAGGCAAGGAGATCCGAACGAATTGCCAAGAAAAGGCAGGGGACAGCTCGGCCTCGGTCAAAGTAAACAAGATGATAACTAAACGAAGGGGAGCGAATCCCTCAGGATCCTTCAATCCTGAGGGATCGCTGTTCAAACTCATCTTATTCCTTGTCTTGTCTGTCAGGATCTGATATATAAAGCAATGTCCTTTAGTGATGATAGAGTCAGTCAGTTGGTCAAAAATCCTTATATTCAAACGTTTCCTCTGTAATATTATGTTTATTGACTCTCGGCTTTGAGAGAACAGTCTTTGTAATACTTTATGTTCGATTAATATCCAACACGCGTTTCGTTTCATCTCTTAAGTTCTGAAGTAGCCCAACAGTATTTCACTGGCGCTAAGGGCTCGGCTCTGGAGGAATTACCTTGCTGTTTGTATTCTTAATCTTTGCTTACTGTTGTGTGAAGTTGTGTTTAATGTTTATTTCAATTACAGAGTTGATTGACTGTTGTTAGACTGAATACAAATTCATTAACGAATTTCATTTCTATTTTATCCTTTGCAAGAAGTACATTCGCTATTCAGTTATCTTGCTATTGTTATAAAAGCTTTGCTGTTCTATATCTGATTCTAGTTGTTGTTCTATTAGTTTTTGATTTTTTATAATTGATTGTTGCGTAGTATAGGCTGTCGACAGGATTGGAGTATTAAGATTAGTTGCTTGATTGCGTTAGAATTAGAATTGCTGTTCATATTGCTCTTCCATTTCTATTTATTGTTTATTTCTGATTCATAGCTTCAGATTAGCAAATAGATGAGTTACAATTGTTATGCATAGGAATTACAAGCAGCTGTTCCTTTCCAAATTTTGTTCCTTTCAGTTATTTTCGTCAGCAAGAAGATTGAGTTTGATTTCATTTTAATTTCTTTAAGTACAAGACCGCCAACTATAGAGAAAACTGGTTATTGCTTCCAAGTTCCCAGATTGGCTATCTTGTTTCAGTGTGATTTCGGTTGCATCGATTTCTAAGGGAAGGAGTTATTGCTACTGTATCCCTAATCGATGGTTTGTAGATTAATATAGTTAAGCTTTCAGAGCATTCCCATTTATGTTACTGTAATTAGATTTCTTTACAAGCATCTATTTACTTTTGGATTTAACATTCTATACTACATCTTCATAGCATTAATCTTAGTTAATTGCAGCCTCAGACAGAGTACACTCTTGAAATAAAAAGTTGCTCCCGGATTGATGATTAATGTAGGCTAATTACGTGTTCAAAAGATACCTTTTTATGACCCAATAGTTTCCTATAGAAAATCTTGTGTCAAATGTGTGTGTGTGAGATATTTTATCTTGTCATGCTATATTTTCTGCATAATTTTAGTTCACATGTATGCATTATTAATAGTAAAACTATAGATCCAAAAATCTAGTAAAACTGTAATAATGTATTAAGTTTATCATATATGTTGTGAAGAATTGTCTAGTGGAATATCCACGACAATTTATGGATCATATTGGTATCATAGTAGGTTTGTTTGGGTGTATTGTGGATATTTGCAAGGGATCTAAATCAGTGGGGCCAAAAGTTGTAAAACCCTAATCATGGATGACGAATATGTGAATAACCCTCGTGATCCTGTAGAGGAGAGGTTTTCCTGGAGGGAACAATAAGTCAGAGATATACATCAAAATGTAAATTTTATCATGGCCAAAATGGGTGTTCAAATGCAGAGGAAAAAATAGAAGAGGGATTAGGAGATTAGGAAGAAACAAAGAACCAACCGAAGAAAAAACCTATAAAAGATCAACCTAGTTCATGTGTCATGAATTAATCACAACCCCTATTTAAAATGGAAGCACATGCCAATATCAAGTTTTACCTTGGTGATATCAATGCTCTGAAGTTGAATGAATAGTTGTAGCAACTGGAAGTGTATTTCAAAATCCATCAAACTGAGGAAGAACAAAATATCTTATTTTCGCGGTTGAAATTAGAGGGACGTGCCTTGAATTGGTGGGAGAGACACATGGAGACCTTGAGGTTGGAGGGATAGCCTCTAATGACGAAGTGGGGGGAATTCAAAACCATAACTAAGGAACAATTTTACCCCTATTAGATATGAAAAATACCAGTATATCTGGTGGCACTACTTTAGGCAAAAGTCGGGGCAAAGTGTGCAGGAGTATACCAAAAAGTTAAGAAGTATGGCCATAATGTTTTGTATCTCCCCAAAGAACCTAGATATACTCCTCAAGAATTTTGGGGGTATACACCACCATCTATTGGAGTGAGTGATGTTGTTCAAGCCCAAATTAGTGGATTAAGCCTATGTACAGGCACAATACTTGGAGACATAGGTCTGAAGAGGGCACAATCAAGTGGATCAAAGCAGAAGGAGCAACAAGACGATTCTAAGGAGGGGAAGAAGAAGCAAAAATGGGAAAAAGATAAAAATATGGTAGCCACTGCATACCAATGCAAAGATCCTAGCAACCACTACAACATTGATGGCCATATAGAGGAGCAATGTTGGAATTTGCATCTAGAGCTAGATCCGAACAAAAAAAAACAATATAATAAGAAGAATAATCTCATGGCCACCAATTCGAGCAACCAAGTTGAAATTGTTATGCAACCATCTCACAAAAAAAAAAAATATAGATCAATGACTTAGAAATCAGCCTCTTCGAGGGGGAAACCTCCTTTACATTACATAAATGAACAATTCTTGGATGATGAAAATGAAAAAACCTACTTTTTATATATAGGAGTATAAGGGGCACAATATAATCAGAGCCTACATAAAAATAATAATGTAAGGGCACAACAATAACAATAGTGGTATTTTATGGGGCACAATAATAACAATATGGGGACTACATAGGGAACAACAATAACAATAAGGGGGCTACACTAAAAATAACAATAAGGGGCTACACTAGTATTATAGGGACCTAACATGCCCCTCTCCTTCAAAAAAGTGTTTTCCTCAACGCTTGAGTAGTTCTGGACGATTCTATATAAAATTCTCATGCTCCCATGTGGAATCTTCAGTGGGTAAGTTATTCCACTTGATGAGATACTCTAAAATTTATCGATTTTGTAGTTGTCAAGTTCTTATTTCCATGACTGCTTCAGGTTCCAATATGATTTTTCCTTCCTCTTCAAGTTCTGGAAATATTATTTGAACTGGGAGTTTGCCACCTATAACCTTCTTTAAGCATGAAACATGGAAAACACAGTGCACTCAGGAAGATGCATGAAGCTCCAATTTGTATTCCACAATACCAGTCTTTTGGAACACCTTATAAGGACCATAGTACTTTGGCGATAATTTATTATCCTTCTTAGCTTGCTTGAGGGACTTTTTTTTGTATGGTTGTAGCCGTAAAAATACCAGGTCACCTACATCAAAAGTTCTTTCACTGCAATGTTGATCTGGATGTTGTTTCATTCAATTCTGCACCAAAGTTAGGTTATCCTTAAGAGTTCGAGAACTTGCTGTTGATACTCGATGTGATCTTCCACAGCTTGAACCTTAGATTTTTCTCTTAAAGATGATTTCGATGATTGAAACTTTAGTAAGCCTATTTGTTCAATTGCACCTCGTTGTTCTTTATTTAGAAGCTTTGTCATGCCATTAGAGTTGATTATCTTTCCTAGCTTCCCCACGATACCCCTTAATTCAAAGTCATTTCCTTCCCAAAAACATTTCAAGAAAATTGCTTGAAAATTAAAAGTTATCGTACCAAAATATCGTAGCCATTGAAATCCTAGTACAACATCAGCACCACCCATTGGAATGGAAAGCATTGGGATATTCAATAAATATTCCCCCATGGTTAGCTTGATATTATGGTACTTTCCAGAGGAATTTATAGTTCCTCCATTTGCAAGAATCACTTGACACTCTGGTGCTAGATATAGGAAACAATTCAATTCCTTGGCTATCTTACAATGAATAAAATTATGGGTACTACTTGAATCAATCAACACTACTAAATTTTTTCTTCTTGATATGTCCATCTATATTGAGAGTTTGAGGAGTGGTAGTTCCTGCCAATGAATTATAAGATATGGCTGGATTCATTTATTCTCTCTAAGTTTAGTTATTGGTGTATATCCTCTTATTTTGAAGTTTCTTTTTCCTTTTCTTCCTCCTCTTAACAATCCATGTAAACTAATTTCTTCTCAGCACACTTATGACCTTTAGTGTATTTGTTATCACAACTGTAACAAAGCCCTTTTGCTCTTTTTCATTCCAATTTTGTGGTGTCAACCTTGTAGGTTATGGAAGGCTAGGAGCAGTAACACTTCCATATCTATAGTTGTGAGTGGTAGGCTTCCTTGTTGCCATAATTTTTCTTTCAATTTTTCTGGCCAACCTGAATGCCTTCTCCAATAAATCAGGTTCCAAAAGGTGAACCTCAAGTTGGATATTATCATTTATAGTACCTATGAAGACATCAATCCTATGCTTTTATGGAATATAATTTACCCTTATATTCAATTTTTGGAAGTCGTCAATGTGCTCCGCAATTGATCCATTTTGTTTGAGATTTATCAATTGGCTAAAGAAGGTGTTTCTCTTTATATCCTCATAATGCGCTATCATTTCCTTCGTAAAAATTTACCACATCACAAGTGTTTTATGAGAACAAATCCATCAATACCATACAAACTGATTGGTTTCTAAATATAAAGTTTCAATGCGTACATTTTGTGTGTGTTTCACATTATGGAGATCAAAATATTACTCCATCTGTAGTATCCATGTTACCAGATCCTTGCCATCAAAATTCCTAATACCGATCTTTGGAATATGGTGGGTCTTCAATCCAATTTTAGAGTCTATGAAGTGATGATTAACATTTATTTTATTCTCATCATGAGTCTCATCTAATACCTTTTCTCCATTAGGAATAATTTCTTGTAGCAACTTTGTCAAACCTTCCTTCAAACCTTCCATGTCTGCTTTTAAACCATTCTTCAAATATTCCATGTTTCATTTAATTTTTTCTTCTATAACATCCATATTAGCCTTCAAACCTTCCATGTATGATTTTTAATTATTCATGTCTCCTTTTAAACCATCCATGCCCATTTTTAGATCATCTTTGGTTGCTTTTTGTGAGAGCGAAATTTGTTGCACTTGGTCCTGCAATTTTGAGATATCATGCTGCAATTCTTCCTCTTCATTCGTCATAGTAGATATTTCTGAGGGCTCAATGGGTGTATAATTATTTTTGGGAGGAATTTTATAACCCAATACTGATATCTATGCTCCAAAATGCCTTTGGAATCAGTTCAAACTTATTTTTCAAAAAAAAATTATGCAATTAAAAAAAAAATACACACCTTTTTCTTTCTTTTGGGAGATCAATATTGAAACTGTTGTATCTCTGGGATTTCAAATATTCAAGGTATGAAATTTGATCCTTTAGTATCCCTCTGAGTCTTCTTTCCAATGTTGCATGTTAGACCTAATTTAGATTATTTAAGATAAAGTTATTTCTGATATCCCACAATGACCTAATTATGGACTGGTTCAATAGAGCGAACTTGTACCGTGTGCCATGTGTTATTGTTTCGACCTTCGATTCTGAAATTGATACACAATAAGATAAATTCCATGCAATTTTGGCTACTTTTAAATAATTCAAATCCAATGCCTGAAACAAAAGTTATGACAATTTTCCCTCGGTCACATGTTTGAGATGAAATTATGGAGCCTTCAAACACCCTAATTTCCTTATATCATATCTCCAAAAATATAGCGAACCAAGATCTGAAATTAGTATATGATGTTCATCAGTATTTCGAATCCATGTGGTTTCAATTTAAGCTTCCTAATATTCATAGAAAAAAAATTATAGTGAAAATTCCAAGATGTCTTGTTTGAAGAAGTGAAATCCTAGAATCCAAAGCTCTGATACAAAATGTTATGCAACCAAATCACAAAATAGAAGAAAATATAGATCAAGGACTTAGAAATCAACCTCTTCGAGGGGTAAACCTCCTTTACATTA
The DNA here is from genome assembly GCA_034641835.2 of Pinus albicaulis. Classification (NCBI taxonomy): domain Eukaryota; kingdom Viridiplantae; phylum Streptophyta; class Pinopsida; order Pinales; family Pinaceae; genus Pinus; species Pinus albicaulis. Next base: position 1,341,411,960 of record CM076574.1, read on the forward strand.
CATAAATGAAAAATTCTTGGATGATACAAATGAAAAAACCTACTTTCTATATATAGGAGTCTAAGGGGTAACAATATAATTAGATCCTGCATAACAATAATAATGTAAGGGCACAAAAATAACAATAGTGGGATTCTATGGGGCATAATAATAACAATATGGGGACTACATGGGCACAACAATAACAATAAGGGTGCTACACTAACAATAACAATAAGGGGATACACTAGTATTATAAGGACCTAACAGAAGTAACTCAGATTTGGATGAGAAGATAGTCTGTATTTCAATGTAGAAGGAGGTGAATATGAGTAGCCTTCAAAACAGGAAGATAAATAAATCACCAAATCCTTCAATATAAATATATAGGTCAAGAAAACAAAGATTGATTCTTTATTTGACTCAGGATTGCATGCAAATCTCATTACAACAAAGTTGATCAAGAAGTTGGGCATGGAAGTTTGTGATCATCCAAGCCCATATCCATTAGGATTGGTAAATAAGGATGCAGTGTTGAAGGTGAAAAAACAATGAAAAATTATATTTTCCATTAGTGTTGATTTTATTGATGAAGTAGAACTAGGTGTGGTTCCCCTTGATGTATGTGGAGTCGTTGTTGGAAATATATTCACTATTGAGAGGAGAGGGGGGTGAATCAATAATGATAACCATTGTACCAATTACATATCTTTTTCCCAAAATCAATTATCCATGCACATGCAAAACATTAGATCATCAAAACATGTAAGCAAGAATAAATTGAAACCATAGTAACCACTAGAAATATCAACACAAGCATGCACACATAATGATATAAGTATTTATGATGGAAACCCTTTCATGAGAAAACCACCCTTCTATTGTTGTGCTGCTCAATTATTTTATTAATTTGTTGAAAAAATTGTACATGGATTAGATTACACCCATAAGTCGGAAGACTTGAATTCCTCTACAATATACTGACAGTATAAATTTAGAAATTTGTTTTTCTTGCGGATCTATGGACTACCACCCGCTGAAAGCTCCTATGACCAATGATCCTCACCTAACCACCATTGTAATGTACAAATCTTATTGGATCGATAAAAATCTTCTTACTATTTAATTCACCAATTCATTTTCTATACTGAAGGCTCCACGCCTTCACTTCCTCCATGCGAACCACATTTCATAAATGTTTCATACTGGGCTCTCAATTCTCTCAACACAAGCAACCAAAAAACACCATCACTTTGCACACAAAATATGAATCAAACTCTGACCATGAAGGGGGAATTTCTTCACTTCTACTTACACCAAAATACTATCCCAAACATACAACAAGTTTCCAATTTTCTGCCACAAACTACAAAAAAATATGAATCATCTACTCAACTTTATCTCTGATTTATGCTCACAAATATCTGATATATCTCTACACAAACTATGTTAGAAGCCGCTGCATACTCTACTCACTCACAATTCTCTCACAATGGCATACTCACTCACTCTCCAAGCAACCAACCAAATATACTCATTTCCTTCCTCTATTTATCAATTTTTTGTGTGTTGAGTAACTTAGTAAATGCTAAAGGTTATGGATCACACAATTTTTTTTTTCACACGCTTTAGATTTGGTTGAGATAGGCTTATTTACGAAATCAAGCCACTTTCTCCACTATCCCTTTTATATCTTCAACCTTGGTCAACTTCTAGAGATCCCACAAAATTTTCCAACCACATTCCGAAAAGTTCCAATTAGAAACATCGCCACAACACCAAAATTAGCTGAATAACACCAGGAATGCAGAGAAAAACTCTGTGAAAACACCGTAGTCACTTCCACACCAAAATATCCATGTGACTAGAAGCTTCATTTGCTCCCATAGGCATGCATCCTAGAAAATATGACTTTTTCAGTCGCTCCCACGGGCTTGGCTCCATGTGATTGTGACTAAATATGGTTAAAACTTAGTCAACTAAGCTAAGAAAATGATCTACCTTCTTCCAAAGCTTGAAAAGCCTCTATAAGATCTCTGGAAGTAACTAGCACCTCTGCAACACTTCCTCAAGGAACTATGACATCACTGCCATCATCATCAGTCAAAATAGGTTAACTGTGATGCCAACCAACAACCATACCAACCATCTGATCCATCACACTTCTATACAACATCTCTACCATTAGTATGCAACTCTGATACCTGTCAGATATAATCCAAAACTTACACAACCATATCAAGCATCCAAAAACACATGTAGATCCTCTCCAAGCCTAAAGTATAACATCATCAACATGAGAGACATAATCCAAGACATGGAGACCAATCAACTAGGCTTCTCAACTCTAACTTCCGTAGCAACCAATAACATATGTATACAAGAACATGATCAAGAATATTATTATCATCTCCAAGCTAGTCCAAGCTAGTAGACATGCCAAGGACCATCTACACCTCAACCATACACAAGCCACCTGCAACCACCTATACAAATACATATCCAACACACATGCAACCCAAGCAACCAAGTTGAAATCAATGAAAACCAACCCCACATATGCAACACTACAACACACATAAATTCCAATAATCATGTTTGGGATTCCCTACATGCACATGTGAGATGCAATATCCATATTGAGAGCTAACTGGTATTGGCTCTTCAAGGATGGAATTTCATTCATCATCAAAGAAAACAAAGGCAAGTCAAAAATTTCATTGGTATGTGCCAACCAAGCCAAAAAATTGAATAGTTCCAACAAGAAGTATGCTTATTTTTATTTTTAGGGGAAAATAAATTTATAGAAGAGTTAGTAAGATGCAAGGAATCCTTGGAGGGGTGTAATAAGAAACATAAAAAAAAAATGTAAGAGTTTCTAAAGGAATAAACAATTTTTTTTTTTAGAGCCTAAAGGACTACCACCTAAGAGGGAAGTGGAGCATGAGATAGAGATTTTTCTAGACTCCCAATTTCCAAAAAATAGGTTTTACATGCAATATATTGTAGAAGCAAGTGAGGTGAATAAACAATTGCAACAACTACTGGAACAAGGTGTCATTTGGATGAGTATATCACCATGTGGTTCACCGATCATTATTGTTCTGAAGAAGGATGGGACTTGGTGGATGTGTATAGATTACATGGTGATGAAAAAAATAACGCTTAAGAACAAATACCCCCTCCCTAGGATAGATGATTTGTTTTATCAGTTGCAACAAGAAAATTACTTCACCAAGCTAGACTTAAAGTATAGATATCATTGGGTTCGATTCAAAGAAGAAGATACCTAGAAGAATCCCTTCAAAACCAAACAATGTTTGTATGAGTGGTTAGTCGTGCCATTTTTCTTATGCAATGCACCTTCTATGTTTATGAAATTAATGAATGATGTACTACACCCTTTTATAGATTCAATTATTATTATTATTATTTTTTTTTTAACAAGATCGATTATGGTATATTCATTCAAAAAAGAGGGGGAGATAAACTCCGAAATACAAAATATTTAAACAAATTAGAAAGGAAGATAGAACACAATTCCTTGATATGTTCTTTCCTGTTTTCACTTGAAGTTCGTAATTTCCTAGCTTTCCTACTACATTTAGCTTGTATAGTATAACATATTGTTGAAGAAGGAAAATACATTTACTATTCATGATTTTCTAAAGAGGGATTAAAAAAGAAGAAGTGGGAATTGAATTCTAGTTGTGGGAGAGGAATATTATGATAAGTTCTGAAATTGTCTCTTTCTTTCACTCTTTGTTGATAGTTTTTTCCTCATTTTTCTGGAATCCGCTGCCACGATCCATTGAATTTGAATTTTCCCCATACTTCCTTCCCACCATTTCTTGTAGAGTTTGAAGAGCGTGTTCGATGTGAGCGCAATGCTCATTAAGCTTATCAATGGTTTTTCTATGCTTGTTGCATTGAAAGTTGAGGTCACCAATTTCTGATTTGCATTGCTTTTTTCAATGATTATGCAGAAACCTGATATGCTCCAACACCACTTTGATTGATTTTCAATGTGCACAACACTAATTTGGGTCCATAAGATAGGGATCAGGGGATCATAAAAATCAGAAGAGATAAGAGAAGAAATAGAAGGATGGACGATGCAGGATAACAAAGGGAGGAGAGGGGAGGGCTCAATGCGGGGTGATGAGAATATGAAAGAACCACTGCAAGGAGAGCCATAACAGGGAAAATAATTGCAACAAGGAAAGGGAGTGGATGATGAATCACAGAGAGAAGAGACAGAGAGTAGCTCAAATCCAATAAGAGAGTACAAAAAATTTAAAGGGAGAAGAGATCCAAAAAGGATCTCGTGAGCTCATCGATTCACGGAACCTTGGAAATAAATTACCATATGAGACACGGGAGGACAATTCGAGGAGGGTCTCATATCCATTTTGAATATGGAGCTTTCAATAAGGGGTATATAAAAAATATTTTGATAGTGAAAAGCCTTGGGAAGAGGGAGGCTGAGTTTGTATTTTTCTGATGTCCGATTGTACATGTGATGGGAAGGAGAATCATGGAATGGATTTTGAAAAGATTTCTTGATTTATTTTGGCCTCTCCTTGTGTCCTGATGCAATATTTACTTGCAATATCATCAAATATATATATTTTTTCTCTTAGAACATGGAAAAATGTGACCTTGCCAAGAATTTTCAAATAATGTTGATTTATGGAGACTATTTGGGCTAGATCAACATTATTGGGTTTCAAATTCTTGAGCATAAGCTGGATAAGAATTGCAGAATCACTACAAAATATTGGATTCATGTACTTTATATTAATAAGGATCTTATATCCCATCAAGAAACCATAGGCCTCCACCTTATTATTTTATTCGATGCCCAATCCCCACTCAAAAGTAATTGTATTTGATCCCAAATGATCCATTATGATACCTCCAACTCATGCATAACCCAAATTTGATTTGGAGGCTCCTTCAAAGAAAAGACAGGGCCTATTGTGATTTTTTAGCCAAGATGAGAAATATCATTATTTAATTCATACCTTCCAATTATCATATCTGAACGAAGTTATTATGGAGAAACAAACAAAATTTGGTGGTTGATCCATAGGAAAATTGAACCAAACTTTTTCTTCCGGTTGAAGTAGATTGTAATCCATTTTTGATATAAGTGGATATTGGTGGCCACCCACCTATTCCACTTCGACCCTCCACCTATTACACTTGGACCCCCACCATTATTTCTTTCAGTTTTTCAGTTTCCTTAATTGTAGCACAATTTACTATATTTGGAATTTTTTTTTTGTTTTTTTTGTTTTTGTTTTTTTGTTTTTCGGGTCTTGAACTTCCAGAGATGTTTTGAGGCCCTTAATGATGTTTTTTGGGAAAAGCGAGACCAAAATAGGTCTTTTAATAATATTGGTCACTCAAAATTTGTATTCCTTGGATAGATATTTCTAACAAGGTATTGTGCACGTTAAACGGAGATCGTATGCTAAAGTTACGTCCTCGGGAAGTTGATGTACCAATTTACCCAAACGGGGCACATAGTTTTGGTGCTTCATGCCCTAGGGTTAGGATTTTGGATTTTTAGGGTTTTCCATTATTTCTAAATAATAAATACACCTTTGAGCCTTATTGTAACACAGTTCAGAGGCATGTAGCCACCACATATCTTCTAAGAGATAAGCTACCATTGCCCGAGCTAGTTTATTTTCCATTCTATTTGTAATAAATTTTTAGTATTTCATATTAATGAAATGAAGTGTTATTCCTGCTAAATATCTGCGTTGATGTTTATTTCTATATTTTTTTGTGTTCTTGCCTAATTTTGGATCAGTGATATCAGAGCGTTATGCTCTTTCTCGATCTTTATTTCCATGTCCCTAACAAGGTTTGGGTATAAGGAATTAGGGCTTGATCTGGTTGAACCTTTGTAAGATTAGCCTTATAAAACCCGATGACCTCCCATGGAGAAAGAAAATAATGCCAAAGGAGTAGAATATTCTATCAAAATATTGCTCGAGTAGGCCCTCGAGAAACAAAGGAACGCGATGATGGATACATTTTCCCAAATCCTTCAATGAAAACCCAGTAATGGCGCACCTTCATCCAACAACCACTCTGGAGGTGCCACTCCTTTTAAGGTACAAGTAAACTTTGACACTCCTATATTTGAGGGCTAAATAGATGCAGACTTTGTAGATAGATAGGTGAATCTATTAGAAGGATATTTATCGGTTCATAAATTTTCCAGTTGAGAAAAGGTTACTTTTTCACTCAAATTTGCCCCCCATGTGAAGGAATGGTGGGAAACCTACTATGAGAAAAATTAAGAGAGGGAAACCTTCTTGTTTTCGGCTGCGCCCACTTGGAATTATTTCAGAGACGCCATCAAGGAACAATATTATCTCATGGGGAGCTATGAGGACAAGTACATATAATGGACTACGTTGTGGCAATAAAGGGATCAAGATGTGCATTAGCTAACGAATCTGTTCCATACCCTGCGCATAAAGTTAGGTATCAAAAATTCAGAGAAACATTTGACGTTGAAGTACCGCAGTTGTCTGCACAGATACATTTAGGAGGAAATGGATTTCTTAGAAATCTCCTCGCTTGGTGAAACATATCAGTATGCATACAAGATTGAGTAGAAATTCAAAAAAAATAAGCGAGACTTTGGATATGCGAATCAGAAGCAAGGGAAAGGTGCCCCCAAATTGAAAAACAAAGGAAAAATCCAAGGTGGGGCGACCTAGGACAACACGCTGAAGCTGCAAGAAAAAAACAACACCACAAAGCCAAAGAAGGACATGGGAAAGTGGTGTGAGTTTCATAAGAGCTCCACTCACAATAAAAGTGTGTGTCGAGCCAAGCTGTCACTGGTGGCCGGGGTGAAGGCTTCCGAATCAGATGCATGTTCCGACTCTGAGTCAAAAAATAACAAGGGTAATGAAAAAGGGAAGCATATTATCGATGTAGATCCCAATGCCATTGTTTTCACCATGATACAGAGGAGGGGGAGCACCTCTTCCATTACAAGCTGTGGGTGAAGGGTTCCTCGCTGCAATTCATCGTCGACAGCGAGAGCCAAAATAACCTCATTTTAGCAGAGGCCGTGAAGCAGATGGGCTTGTCGAACACAACACATCCACAGTCATACACCATCAGATGGCTTCACCAAGGAAGGGATCTCCACGTCAGCCAACAGTGTCACCTTCCCTATAGAGTCAAGCCCTTAATGTATGAGGTATTATGTGATATTTCTCCTCTTGATGTTTGTGATGTATTATTAGGCCAACCATACTTGTGGAAGCGACATGCTGTGTATGAGTATAGGCCTCATGTTGTTATTGTTACTTTGGGAAATAATTTGTACAAGATACTGTTAGGTCCCTATATTGCTAGTTTAGCCCCTTATTTTTATTAGTGTAGCCCCCTTATTGTTATTATTGTAGCCGCTTCTAACCCCAATATTGTTATTATTGTGCCCTTACATTTTTATTGTTAGGTCGGCTAGGATTACATTGTGGCCCCATGGACTCCTATATATAGAAAGGAGGTTTTGTCATTTGTATCATCCAAGAATTGTTCATTCATGTAATGTATTGGAGGTTTCCCCCTCAAAGCGGCTTATTTATAAGGCTTTGATATCTCTTTTATTCTATTTTTGGAGCTGCTTTCACAACATTTGGTATCAGAGCTTTGGATTCTAGGGTTTTGCTGCGCCAAATAGGTCATCGTGGAATTTTCGATATAAATTTTTTTATACGAAGGTTCAAAAGCTGAAATTTTTAGAGTACGAAGCAAGAATCCTGAGGAACATCATCGCAAAATTTCAGAGCTTGATTTGAAATATTTTCGGAGATATGATCTGTGGAAGTTAGGTCTTTTTTCAGGCTCCTCAATTTAACCTAAATAGGTCATCGCAGAATTTTCGCTATACATTTTTGTCTACGAAGGCTTAGAATTTGAAATTTTTAGAGCGCAAAGCCGAACTCCTGAGAAACATTGTTGCAAAATTTCCAATCTTGGTTCGGAATATTTTTGGAGATATGGTCTGTGGAAGTTAGGACTTATTCAGGCTCCCAAATTTTTTCTCAAAGAGGTGATCGTGGGAAAATCTTCATAAGTCTCTCTCTGAGCATCGGATTGGAATTTTGTAGAAATTAGACGCAAGCACACAGAATGCAGTTTCCTATCTATAAATTTCAGAGTTGAAGGAGGAAGCAGTGACACTTGTCAAGTCATACAAGTTCGCTCTACTGAACCAACCCATAATTAGGTCATCGTAGGAGATTGGGCACAACTTTGTCTTCAAGAATCCAAATAAGGTCAAACTTGTGGCATTCGAAAGAGGATTTAGAGGGATACCTCAGTACCATATTTCAGATATTGAAGGTCTGAAATCATAGAGATAATTCAGTTTCAATATCGCACTCCTCAAAAGCAAGAAAAAGGTGTGTATTTTTTTTTCGAATTACATAGGTCTCATTTGAAAAAAATTATTTGGAATTTATTCCAAGGGCATATTGAAGAATAGATATCATTATTGGGTTCTAAAATGGCCCCTAAAAATAATTCAACACCCATTAAGCCTTCAGAAGGCTCTACTATGACTCATGAAGATGAAGAAACACAACATGAGATATCAAAATTACAAGAGAAAGTGCACCAAATTTCTCTATCGCAAAGAGCAACAAAAAATGAAATGGAAGTTTTGAAGAAAGGCGTGGAAACTAAGATGGATGGTTTGAAGAAAGGCATGGAAGCTAAGATGAATGGTTTGGAAGCTAAGATGGAAGGCATGGAAGTGGGAATGGAAGCTAATATGGATGGCATGGAAGCTAAGATCGATGAAAAAATGGAAAACATAAAAGTAGACATTGAAGGTTTGGCAAAGTTGATACAAGAAATGTTTCCTAATGGCGAAAAGATAGTAGAGGAAACTCATGATGAGAACAAAATAAATTTTAATCATGATTTCATAAACTCTAATGTTGGACGGAAGAACCACCATATTCCAAAGATGGATATGAGGAAGTTTGATGGCAAGGATCCCGTAACATGGATACTACAGATGGAGCAACATTTTGATCTCAATAATGTGCAAAACACACAAAAGGTACGCATTGAAACTTTACATTTAGAACAAAATACATTTGTATGGTATCGATGGCTTTGCTCCCATAAAAAAATTGTCACTTGGTCAGTTTTTACGGAGGAAATGATAGCACATTATGAGGATACAAAGAGCAACACCTTCTTTAGCCAATTGATAAATCTCAAACAAAAGGGTTTAGTGGGGGAGCACATTGAGGACTTACAAAAATTGAATATAAGGGTAACTGATATTCCAGAGGAACACATGATTGATCTCTTCATAGGTACTTTAAAGGATAACATCCAACATGAAGTTCACATTTTGGAACCTGATTCATTGGAGAAGGAATTCAGGTTGGCAAGAAAAATTGAATGTAAAATTATGGCGACAAGGAAGCCTACCACTCACTTCTATAAAGAGGGAAGTGTTGCTACTCCTAGATTTCCACAACCTACAAGGTTGACACCACAACAATTGGAAGAAAAAAGAGCAAAAGGGCTTTGCTACGGTTGTGATAGCAAATACACTAAAGGTCATAAGTGTGCTGAGAAGAAATTATTTTACATAGATTGTGAAGAGGAAGAAGAAAATGAACAAGAAGAGGATATACACCAGGAACCAGCCCTAGAAGAGGAAGAAATGAATCCGACCATATCGTGTAATGCATTGGCAGGAATTACCACTCCTCAAACTCTCAAGATAGAATGACATATCAAGAAGAAAAAGGTAATAGTGTTGATTGATTCAGGTAGTACCCATAATTTTATTCATTGTAAGGTAGCCAAGGAATTGAATTGTTTCCTATACCCAGCACTAGAATGTCAAGTGATGGTTGCAAATGGAGGAACTATAAATTGCTCTGGAAAATTCCATAATATCAAGATAACCATAGGGGAATATGTATTTAATAGTACAATGCTTTCCATTCCTATGGGAGGTGATGATGTTGTACTAGGAGTACAATGGTTACAATCTTTGAGGACGGTAGCTTTTAATTTTCAAGAACTTCTCTTGAAATTTTTTTCAGAAGGAAAGGAAGTCGAATTACGGGGTATTGCAGGAAAGACAGGAAAGATAATAAGCTCTAATTTCATGAAAAATCTTCTGAAGAAAGAACAACGAGGCGTATTTGCACAATTATGCTCACTAGAAGTTCCAACATCAAAATCATCTATTTCTGCAAATCTCCAAAAATTCTTGGACAATCATTCCAGGTGTTTGAAAATCCCAAAGGACTCCCACCTATTCGTGATCATGATCTTGCTATTCATTTTATTCCAGGAAGTGTTCCTCCAAACATCAGGCCTTATAGATATCCTTATGTACAAAAGAGATAAATTGAACGCGTATGATTGCAGAAATGTTAGAAGCTGGTATAATTCAACCTAGTCAAATTTCCTTCTCTGCTCCAGTAGTATTGGTGCACAAGAAGGATGGATCATGGCGCATGTGTCTAGATTATAGGGAGCTCAATAAGCTCACAATTAAAGATAAATTTCCCATTCCTGTGATTGATGAATTATTGGATGAATTACATGGAGCAATTTATTTTACCAAGTTGGATCTTCGTTCAGGATATCATCAAATTAGAATGAAGACTGAAGATATTACGAAAACAACATTTCAAACTCATGAGGGTCATTATGAATTTTTGGTCATGCCTTTTGGCCTTACCAATGCACCTTCTACATTTCAAGGGTTGATGAATTCCATTTTCAAACCCTTCCTTTCAAAATTTGTGCTGGTATTTCTTGACGATATACTAATCTACAACACGCCTTGGAAGTATCATGTTCAACATGTTGACAGGGTGCTCAAACTATTGGAGGAGAAACAATTATATGCAAAAACATCCAAATGTTTCTTTGGAGTACAAGAGGTGGAATATCTAGGTCATATTGTATCTCACGAGGGTGTTAAGGTAGACCCTAACAAAATTAAGGCCATTAAGGAATGGAAAGTCCCCACAACCATAAAGCAGTTGCGAGGATTTCTCGGGTTAACAGGGTATTATCGCAAGTTTGTTAAGAATTATGGGAGAATAGCAGCACCTCTAACAGCATTATTGAAGAAAGATGCATTTTCATGGACTCCTGAAGCAACTAAGGCCTTTGAACATCTTAAAGAGGCAATGTGCCTAGCACCGGTCTTAGCTACACCAGACTTCACAAAAACCTTTATTGTGGAATGTGATGCCTCAGGAAATGGAATTGGTGCAGTTTTAATGCAGGAAGAAGACCCATTGCTTTTGAAAGTCGTCCAATCAAAGGAAAGTATTTACAGAAACCTATTTATGAGAAGGAAATGTTAGCAATACTGCATGCACTAAAGAAATGGTGAACTTACCTAATGGGAAGACACTTCAAGGTAAAACTGATCATGATAGTCTTAAACACTTTTTGGAACAAAGACTATCTTCAGAAGAGCAGCAAAAATGGGTCACAAAGATGTTGGGTTATGACTTTGAAATAATCTACAAAAAAGGAAAGCTTAATGTTGTTGCGGATGCACTCTCAAGAAAGAATGAAGAGGTGGAAGCATTTCTTTGTGCCATTTCTATTATCCAACCAGATTGGATAACTGAAGCAAGAGATGAATGGAAGAGGGACAAAGATGTATGGACACTCATTCAAAAGTTGCAGCAAGATCCTAGTACATCTGATACATTTAGTTGGAAAAATGATTCCTTATGGTACAAAGATCGCTTATATCTTTGTAAGAATTCCCAACTAAAACAAAACATTCTTTTGGAATTGCACACTTCTCCTTTAGGAGGACACTCAGGATTTTTAAAAACTTACCACAGGGTGAAGAAAGAATTTTTTTGGGATGGCCTTAAATCTGATATTCAAAAGTTTGTGGCAGAATGTTTGGTTTTCCAGTAGAATAATGTTGAGACAATTAAGACCCTGGATCTTCTACAACCTTTATCCATTCCAAGTCAACTTTGGGAGGAGATTTCAATGGATTTTATCACAGGTTTACCTAAGTCCGAAGGAAAGAGTGTCATCATGGTGGTAGTTGATAGACTTACCAAGTATGCACACTTTTGTGCATTATCTCATCCATTTAAAGCAAGTACAATTACTACTACATTTATGGATAGAATTCAAAAGCTACATGGAAGCCCAAGGGTTATTGTGAGCGACAGAGATCCCATTTTTACTGGAAATTTTTGGACGGAGTTATTTTCTTGTTTGGGTACTCAATTAGCTCATAGCTCATCTTATCATCCTCAATCTGATGGTCAAACTGAGATAGTAAATAAATGGTTGGAAGGATATCTTCGTTGTTTTGTATCTGATAAACAAACACAATGGGTCAAGTGGTTACCTCTTGCTGAATGGTGGTATAACACTTCCTTCCATACTGCAGCAAAAATGACCCCATTTATGGCACTTTATGGATATCATCCACCATCCATCACATCATATTTAAGAGAAAATTCTAAGGTTCAAGCATTGGAAGATCACATCGAGCATCAGCAAGAAGTTCTCCAACTCTTAAAGGATAACCTGAATTTGGCACAAAATCGAATGAAACAACAGGCAGATCAACATCGCAGCGAGAGAAGTTTTGATGTAGGAGATTGGGTATTTTACGGCTACAACCATACAAACAAATGTCCCTCAAGCAAGCTAAGAAGGATAATAAATTATCGCCAAAGTACTATGGTCCTTACAAGGTGTTGCAAAATATTGGTACTATGGCATACAAATTGGAGCTTTCTGCTTCTTCATGAGTGCATCCAATTTTCCATGTTTCATGCTTAAAGAAGGTTATAGGTGAAAATCTTCCAGTTCAAACAATATTGCCAGAACTTGATGAGGAAGGAAAAATCATATTGGAACCTGAAGTAGTCACGGAAACAAGAACTCGACAGCGACGAAATCAATCAATTTTAGAGTATCTCATCAAGTGGAATAACTTATCCACTGAAGATTCTACATGGGAGGATGATAATTTTATACAGAAGCACCCAGAGTTACTCAAGCTTTGAGGACAACACTTTTTTGAAGGAGAGGGGCATGTTAGGTCCCTATATTACTAGTTTAGCCCCTTATTGTTATTAGTGTAGCCCCCTTATTGTTATTATTGTAGCCCCCTCTAACCCCAATATTGTTATTATTGTGCCCTTACATTGTTATTGTTAGGCCGGCTAGGATTACATTGTGGCCCCATGGACTCCTATATATAGAAAGGAGGTTTTGTTATTTGTATCATCCAAGAATTGTTCATTCATGTAATGTATTAGAGGTTTCCCCCTCGAAGTGGCTTATTTATAAGGTGTTGATATGTCTTTTCTTCTATTTTTAGAGCTGGTTTCACAACAGATACCAGAGGTAGCACCACCTACTACCATCTCTTTGATCATTGTAAAAAAATGCAGTAAGCTCATTTCCAAAACTGGGAAATTTGTTTTCCTAATGATCCGCCCTCACAGAAAGAAGAAGGCTGTAGCCACGACCTCCAGACAGGGCTCCTCTACACAGAAACAACATATGAAAAAGGTCATGGAGGAGTACGGGGACATCTTCACCTCACCCGCAGGGGTACCTCTGCATTGTCAAGTCAAGCACTCCATCAATATGACCCCAGGCGTGCCACTACCCAATGGAACGATTTATCAATTCTCTTCTATGGAGAATGACGTAATCAAGAGGCAGATTGAGGAGTTGTTGCATAATGGTCACATCTGGCCGAGTTCATCGCCTTGTGGGAGCTCGATCGTGTTGGTGGAGAAGAAGGATGGGACTTGGAGACTTTGTATTGACTATCAAGCACTAAACAAGATCATTGTCCGGAATATGTATCCCATCCCACAGATTGATGACCTTTTGGACCAACTCAAGGGGGCCAAATATTTCAACAAGATCGACTTGAAGTCCTCGTATCACTAGGTACCAATCGAACCCTGCAATGTGTGGAAGACTACTTTCAAAGCCAATGAGGGCCTTTTTGAATGGCTCGTCATGCCTTTCGGGCTGACGAATGCTCTCGTAACCTTCATGTGGCTGATGGACGATATATTGCGACCATTCACCAAGTCATTCGTGGTGGTGTATTTGGATGACATCCTAAAATTAAGCCAGAATTGGGAAGAGCACCTCCACCACATTCGACAGGTCCTCGAAACACTGCAGCAACACAAGTCAATGTGCCAATTTGGAGAAATTCACTTTTGGCATGAGCCAGGTTCAAAATATAGGATAAATTATTGATGAGCGGGGTGTTCATGTGGAACCAGCCAAGATCCAGGTCATTCGGGATTGGCCAACCCCAACCATTATAATAGAGCTCCACAGCTTTCTGAGTCTTGCTAATTTCTACCGCATGTTCATGTTGGGGTTCTCTCCATCACTTGGCCTTTGAGTCAAGTCACAAAGGGAGGAGCAAAAGAAAATTTATTTTGGTTCATATCTCAACTGAAGGCGTTCGCAGAGTTAAAGCATCACCTCTCTTCTGCACCAGTGCTCACATTACCAGACTTGCAACAAACATTTAAGATTGAGATTGATGCCTCTGATTATGATATTGGGGAAGTACTTACTCAATAGGGGCATCCAATGGCATATCACAGTGAGACACTTTCAGACACAGTCCGAAAGTATCCCACATATGAAAAAGAAATGTATTCCATTGTGCAGGACTGCCGGAAATTGAAACATTACATTTTGGGGAATAAAACGATCATCCACACAGATCACTGACCCTTGTAGTTCATATAGACACAAGGGAAGTTACATAATGATTTCCATTAGAAATGGTCCACATAGCTGCAACAGTTCCAATTTTAACATCAAGTACATGAAGGGTAGCACCAATAAAATTGTAGATTTCCTCAACCGACTGCCGATCGTGGCACTAACCATTGTGCTCGACTCTTGTGGGCACAAGACTTCAGGTTGGTCGCATCTCTACCAAAGTGATCTAGAATTCGGTCTCATATACTAGACACTCCTAGAGGGTACTCAAGTTCCAAATTTTCACCTCCGGGATGCATTGTTATGCCACTTGGGAAACCTTTTTGTTCCTTAAAGCGAGCATGCTAAGATTATTTGGGAAGCGCACTATAGTCAAGTCGCTGGAAATTTTGGGGCTGAGAAAATAGTGGCAATATTGCAAAAGTATTTATATTGGCCAAACCTTCGACATGATGTTGGGAAGTACATAAGATCTTGCACTGCCTATGCCATTTCCAAACTGACCATTAAGAAGAAAGGCCTATATACTCCACTGCCTACCACCAGTCGACCTTGGGAATCCATCTCCATGGATTACATGTCGGGATTTCTTTCTACCAAGCATAGAAACAACTGCATTTTTTTGGTCATCGACAAATTCTCTAAAATGGTGATTATGGCAGCCTATAAGAAGAATGTCACTATAGAAACCATTGCTAAAATATTCTTTGAATGAGTGTTGGTACACTTTGGGATCTTACAATCTATTATCTTATATCAGGATAGTAGGTTCCTTAAGAAATTTTGGTTAAGTCTCTGGTCGATGCTGGACACCAAGTTCACTAAGTCCACAAATTTCCACCCCCAAATTGATGGCCAAACAAAGGTCGTCAATAGGATGACCATACACATTATGCGCATGTACAACTCAAAGAATCCACACACATGGGATGAAAGCCTCCCCTATGTACAACATAAATATAACCAGGCTCTCCATAACTTAATTGGTCACAACCCCTTCCAGGTGGGATTGGGATTCCAACCACTATGTCCCATTGATGTGGCCATACCATTTGCATCTACTTAGGAAGATTCAAATAATGTCCAGTCCAAAGCTAAAAAGGTGAAAAAATTCATTGAGAACATTCATCACATCTGCGAGTAGGTTCACGACATCCTGGAGAAGTCCAATTCCAAGTACAAGCAACGACATCATCAACATCGGGTGCCACATAATTTTTAGCTGAGCGACAAAGTTTGGTTGCATTTGCAGAAAGAACACCTAAATGGAGTTCATGAGAAGCTCAGACCACTCCGATATGGGCCTTATACCATTATCAAGGTTGTGGGAGATAATTCTTTTGATCTCAGCATTCCCCCATTCCTTGGTCTGCACCCAGTGTTGACTGTGGACCGCCTTCGGCCATACTTTCCACCATTACTGGACACATCAGACATTGCAGAACAACTCACACCAACAGAGCTAAATCTTGAATACATGGAACAATCCACAACTGATCGTATCATGGACACACAAATCGAAAACACTAGCTAGCAGAATATCTAGTTTTATCAGGTTGTCAAACTTGGCCAACTCTTGCACCAAGGTAAGTGGCTCACGAGGGACCAAGTTTAGCAGAAGTTTCCTCATCTCATGGAGGAACTCAACGCAATGGGGAAAATTGCTTCCTAAGGGGGGAGGAATGATCCAGGTGGATATTGGTGGCCACCTGCCTATTCCACTTGGACCCCTACCATTTTTACTTTAAGTTTTTCAATTTCCTTAATTGTAGCACAATTTACTATTTTCGGCAGTTTTCCGGGTTGTGAACTTCCGGAGCCGTTTTGAGGCCCTAAACGACGCTTTTTGGGAAAATAGAGATAGACATGGGTATTCAATCTATGCTAGTCACTCTAAATTTTTATTAATCATATAGATATTTCTAATGAGGTATTGTGCGCACGTTAAACGAAGATCGTATGCCAAAGTTATATCCCTGGGAAGTTGATGTACCAATTTACCCAAATGGGGCCCATAGTTTTGGTGCTTCATCTCTAGGGTTAGGTTTTTGGATGTTTAGGGTTTTAAATTATTTCTCAATAATAAATAGGCCTTCGAGCCTCATTTTAACACAATTCAGAGGCATGTATCCGCCACATCTCTTCTCAGAGATAGGCTACCATAGCCCGGGCTAGTTTATTTTCCATTCTATCTGTAAGCATTTTTCAATATTTGATATTGATGAAATGAAGTGTTATTCCTGCTAAATCTCTACCTTGATGTTTATTTCTGTGTTTTATTACGTTCCTTCATAAGTCTGGATCAAATTTTTTTGTTCCTTTTGATAGGATGAATTCCGTTGATAGGCTACAAGTTTTCGCCAAGATTTTTCGAGCTTTTAACCTTATGCCTTGAAAAATGAACTTGTTTCTTGCTAGCCAAATCTGCCAGCAAAATAAGGAAGGAAGGTAGGTCCATAATCTTTTCAACATGTTATTTTTTTTAAGTAGTAGGGATAACTCGACTTCCACTTAGCAAAGAAGTCAGATTAAATGAGACTGAAGTTGATATGGACATCAATGGGGCTGGCCAATATTTTCCAACATTCAACATAGAATTTACTATTGTCTATTTGTTATTATCTATTTATATGATATATTGGTATACAATGCTACATGGGAAGAGTACATCTCACATTTTATGCAGGTGTTAGAGATATTAAAGAAGCATCAAATGCTAGCAAATTTCAAGAAGTGTGAGTTTGCATAACGGTCTTTGGTGTATCTGGGGTATGTGATAGGTAGAGGAGAGCTAAAGATAGATCCTGCCAAGATGGAGGCCATCATGAAATGGTAGGTGCCTACTAATTTTTCTGATGTCAGGATTTTCATTGGGGCAACATAATACCTGAGGAAATTCATAACCTCATTTTAAACGATAGCAACACCACTAAGTGGAAAGAATTTCAAGTGGGGAAAGGGCCAGCACTGGGATTTTGAGGAGCTAAAGAAGAATATAGTCAAGCACCAGTTCTAGAATTTACAAATTCTTGCAACAATCCTTTGAAGTGGAGACATATGTGAGTGGGTATGCTATGGGGGCATTCTTGATGCAAGTAGGAAGACTGTGTTGCTACCATTTTGAAGCATTTCATGGGGCAGTTCTTAACTATCATACCTATGCCAAGGAGCTCTATGCCCTGGTGCAAGTTGTGAAGAAGTGGAAGCTCTATATTATGGGAAAGGAGACAGTGATATATGAGTACTTTTAGGCCCTGAATAAGCTACAACAAACCAAGCATTACAAGTGGATGAGGTTTCTACAAAACATTCATTTGGTGATAAAGTACAAGAAATGCAACACAAACAGGTTGGACGACATGCTTTCAAGGCAACCCACACCAAAGATCACAAAATTGGGAACTATTATGCACATGGATCCATTCACCCATGATGCATATAGAGATGCATATTCAGAGGATGAGTACTTCAAGGAGGTTTTTCAAGAGTTGTAGAGACAAAGTCATGTTCACGACGAGAAAAACACCGTTTACTACCATATCCATGATGAGTTACTCTATAGGTTGGATAATCTATGTGTTCTTAAAGGTGAGAAATTGCAGTTGATTAGAGAGGCTCATACCTCCAAGGTTGCAGGGAACTTTGGTGTAGGGTATACTGTGGCCAACTTGAAGAGGTATCTGTCTTGGCCCAAGATGAAAGAGAAGGTATCTAGGTTCATAAGAGAATGCATGCTTTGTTATATCAACAAACATAAAAACATGAAACAAGGTCTATATTAGCCATTACATGTACCCACTCGTCCTTGGGAAATAATTTCCATGGACTTCGTGGGAGATTTAGCAATGAGAAGGAAGGGGCATGAATACCTGTTTGTGGTAGTTGAATGGTTCAACGAGATGTGTATTCTGATGCCCTGTAAAAAGACCATCAATGGGAAAGAAGCAGCAAAATTGTTCTTTGGACAGGTCTGGGTGCACCTTGGGATACTAAGGAACATTGTTTTAGACATGGATACAATATTTCTCTTTGCATTCTAGAATACATTGTGGGAGAAGATGTACATAAAGTTGAAGATATCTACAACATTCCATCCATGAAAAGATGGAAAGACAAAAGTAGTCAACATGAATTTGGCACAACTTCTGAGGGGATGCAATTAAAAGCATCCAAAGACCTGGGATAAAAATCTGGTATATATACAACATTCTTACAATAGAACAATCCACACTGTAATGCGCCTCCTCCCACATTTACCTACTTTCACCAGTTTTCTTGGGGTAAACATGAGTTGAGGGTCATTATGATAAGAATCAACCTCCTATATGGCCTTAGGGAAATGGAGTCGACAAATTAAGACCTTACTGAATTCCCTAAGGTATTACAGGACCTCCATCAGCAACCCAACCCCTCCAATTGTCCAACCCCTAATATAACTCTCTTTTTCATTGAATTTGAGCTTCATACACTCCCTTGCCAAGGCATGAAAGCAACTATAAGCCTCCAATCACTCCCATAGGCCTGATTTCCAACGACTGTGGACTTTCCCAATCAGTTCTATGTCAGGTAACACAAATTATGAGCCACTTTTTCAGGCTAGGACTCATGCCTCTGCCCAAAAATAATTGAAAGTTTTAAAAATGACGAGTGAAATAGAAACAAATCTTATAAACCAAAACTTGAAGTAGGACTTGACCTGACCCTTCCCAACCGGGGCTGACATTTCGTCAAACACCTGGTAAGCATGAAACCTACAGGTCATGAATGCATATCTGAACATAAGGATATGAAAACTTATCTGATGCTTAACAAGATGAATCAATGCCTTCTCACAATAGCTTTCATAAAACCAGTTAAGTCATACATTCATGAACTATTTATTCATTACTAAAATTGTGATAAGATCCATACTTAGATCTATCATATAACCATGCTTATAACCAACATATAACCAAATAAATTACAATGATATAAGAACCATTAAATCCACAAAACCACAATTACATTTACTCATCAAAATCAAGAGAAATACACTTCGCCATCGTATTTTTGAGTTTTGTCCGCTCCAAAGTCATTTCTCACGATATCATAAATTTTTATAAGGGTTTAAGCCCCTCTTTCCACTTCCAAACCTCGTTTCATGTGTTAAATCCCCCATTAGCCTCTTTTTACCCTTTTCTTCCCTCCAATCTGCAAATTAACTCTTTTTAATGGATAGCCTAGTTGCATGGATAGAAGCATGGTAGATAGATCATAGGATAAGTAGAGTGCATTTATCCGTTTGGCCAAGTTAAGTGTGGTTTAGGATTAATTTCCTTTATGCTATTTGTTTTCCGCAAATTAAATTAGTTTCCTTCCTGTCATTTCTTTTCAACAATTTAATTTAGTTTCTTACAATCATTTCCTTCCTGCACATTAAATTAGTTCCATTTCTGTCATTTCCTTTCTTCAATTTAGTTTAGTTTCATTTAAGTGTGATAGACTTCACTGAGAACCCCTAGAAGTAACACCCTTTCATAAAGTAGAAGAGGATGACATGAAAAAATGCATCTGCTGTGTATATAGCACTGTCACCTCAAATTTTGTACGAACCCAGGTTGATAAAGTAAAGTAGGGTATCCCTTGGGAGTTGCAACACTCTTGGTGCAATACCAGGGCTCACCACTTTTTGGCACCGTTGCCGGGGAGGTGTCTAGTAGATGCTTTGATTATGTTTTAGCATTCTTTTCTGCTTTCCTTTTCATGTTGTTTCCAAAATATTGAAAAATACAAAAAATTCTGATTTTCATGCCTCATAGGAGTAGGGATACTCATAATCTTAAAAAAAAAATTCTCCAATACGAACTCGCCCCCACTTGACCACGTGGTGCAGTAAGAACCTCATCACCATACACTTTTGAAGGAAGAAGAGATGGATGGCTATGATGACAATGAATAATATATTATTGGGTTTCCCATTCAAGATATGGACATCAGTGTACCTATGAAGAACACCCCTCCATTTTACCTTCCCAAATTCCATGGTATGAGGACAGATGATCGGGAAACATTTCTCTTTGAATGTGAGATAATTTGTAGGTCTTATGGCTACTTATCACACACTAAAAAACTGAGATTGTTTCCTGCAACATTGAAGGATAGAGCTCTTAAATGGTTCATGAGTCTAGGTACTAATTCAATAAGATCATGGAATGATATGCAAAATATATTTCTAGAAAAATATAAAGATCGTAATCTTAGAGAAGAAATTTTTAGAATGAACCAAGAAGAAGATGAGAGCCTTGAGGATCTAATAGAGAGGTTCATGTATAATGTTAAGAGGGAAAAATTGCATCATCTAGGATTTGACACACTAAAAACTCTCTTAGCACAATTAGGGATGAGTGGATTGATCTCCTTAATCTCATGAGTAGAGGAGATGTATACCAATTGTCATTTGAGAAATTTGTGAAACATGCAAGCGCATATCAAGAGAAAGGGATAGGGTAAGTAAATCAACATCAACATTGGTAAGGCAAAATTAACTTGGAAATTTTCTTCATAAATTTAAAATAGAAATTCTTAGCAATCTAAGTGAACAAGTAGAAATGCTAAGAATGAAAAATGAGCAAAACGAAGATGCTAATATTTTTTTTATCCATGCAGAATCATATGCTACTAAATGTTGTTCATCGTTCCCCAGGTTTAAAGAAGTTTACCAAGAAGGCAATGGAGCAAGGAAATCACCAAAGAAGCTATGTTATGTAGCTCCAAGGATACCTTGACAACCTAGTCAACTTGATATGATGCAAGGATCCACTTCAAAATTTCAAGCTTATTGACATCCATCTAAAACTAATTGGGATAGACTCCCTCCTTGGAAACCTTGGCCAACTCATCACCAAAACCAATCTTGGCAACATGGTTGGCAAGGTCCTTATTGGGAAAATCCACAATATCCTCAATATTTCCCTCCATATCCTCCATACCCAACTCCATGCTATCCCTACCATCCACCTCCATCTCAACCACAACCTCAACAACATCCATCTCATATATCCACCCCCACTCAACTACCTGTACCACCATTTCCAAACCTACACCATGAAGTATCTCAGCCCACTTACAATGCTGAGGTACAACACTACCAAACATATCCTCTTGATCTAAATGATCTGCATCTTAGCTCAAGAAAGGTATTGCAAAGAAGATATTTTCTTAATGTCATTGAAGGACAACATAAATAAGAAGAAGATATGAATGAGGATATCAAAGAATCAAGGGTTGTACTTGATGAAGAGCATATATTAGAATTAGATGTTGAGAAATTTCCCTCATGTTTACCAGAATTTCCTCCATGTGTTCAAGCAACTTCAGTAGCAGATCGCCACAAGCAACTTCAGTAGCAGTTTCGATATCACATGCAAAAACAAATCGATGGAAAGACTCAAGTATGCAATCATCTAACCCTTTCTTCGAATCTATTTTAGCTTAATAAAACATTAAAAAGTGTGAGAAGGAAATTTTTTTTATATAGCCAAAATCAGTAGTAGAGCAACCTCAGCCTTATCTAGAAACTAGCCTCACTTTTTCCACCAAGAAAAGGAATAAGACAAAAGTAAAAAGGACTTGAGAAAGTGGGCAGTAAGTAGCTCGTTGTAATAGCGGACAAGGAGTGCCAAGGGGTAACCAAGGGTGAACTCAATTCAAAGAAAAAAAAGAACTGTGGGTTTACTTTGCATGCAATAAAAAGAAAAAACAAGAAAAGAGAGAAAAGAAATCAAATAAAAGGTGGATCCACCACCTCTTAGCATGCAAAACAGATTTAATTAAGGCATTTGAGGACCTCCATGAAGCACCCATAAGAAGAATTTCAGCAAGAAGAATAGCAAGAAGATTAGTAGAAGAACAGTGCATGGCCCAAGAAACATAAAATGAAATAAGCTAGCATGGAGGAAGAACCATAAGGCAGGGAGGATGAATAGGTTTCTCATAGGATGAGCAACAATTTTAGTAGGGGGGTGATGATGGGCCTCTAAATTAGACATAAAATAATGCCCATCTAACCTTTCTTAGGCCCATCTACCTTCCTTATGAACATAAAAGGATATATTAAATCTCTCCTTCTGCACTTAATAATGTTTTCTTATGCTTTAATATGTTCTTAGGAAGGATTAAAGGTAGTTACATATTTTTGCCTAACATTGGTTACTTTTGTAGAATATTGTGAGAATATTTGGCAGATTATACATATTTTGAGAAGGAGATGATTTAGGGACTTGCTCCCTGCCACTGGAAGATCAGGATTGGAGAATAAATGAACACAATATTAGGAAATTAGGGAGAAATCTTATAAAGATTCAAGGGGATTGTCCACCGTCCTTAACTCTCAGAGGCAGCCACAGGATCCTCATGAGACCCCCCTCCAGCAATTTGAATTCCAGAGGCAGCCAAGCAACTCAAAATCAAGTGCACTCAAGCCATACTTCACTTGGAGTCTCTAGCAAATCGAATTGCAAGAGGCAGCCAAGTAACTGAAGACGAAGGGCACTCAATCTATGTTTACTTGGAGTCAAAGTGGATTCAATCACCATTTTCAAGGGAGATATTGGTAGCTTCCCTGTAAAATAAATAGAGTAGAGCTAGAGCTAGGAAGGAGTTAGTTACTTAGCCAGTGGGTTGATTCTAGTCGATTCCATTCAAAACTTTTGCTGCAAGCTATTAGGATTTTGTTGTTAAGACCCTCAGGATGTAATAAGACTGTATTCTTAATGCAATGAGTATTCAGGTGACTTTCTATTGATATAATTCCAGAGAGCTAAGCTCGTGTGTTAGGGCCCAATCCACGTGTCTCAGCTTCTCTGTTGTTCCTATCATTTCCTTTCTGTCATTTAGCTAGTTTTTCTTCTGCCATTTAAGTTAGATCTATTTCTGATAAGTTTCATTGCTGTTTAGTTTTTGTGTTGCTGTAGTTTTTAATTGCTTGTGCGTAGTAAATAGGGGAAAAACTCCAAAAAATATGGTCAAGTCTCCCCCTCTCATCTCTGTCAATAGAGTTTGAGAAGGGCAGACCTTCCCATAGGCCAAAATAGATTTCTGTTTGAGTTTTGGGAAGAATTTGTATTACCGAGTCCAAGCCTTTCTTTCACTGTTTTATCACGCATTTCTGTCTGTTTCCCATGCATGAATCCGCAGTTGTGTTTCACTTCTGAGCATTGCCCTTATGCCACCATTCCCCTCCTTTTCCTCTCATTTTAACGCTGTACTTACCTAACACACTTAAGCCCTTCAAGCCTTATTTCTTTGCTTTTCTCCGTTCACGGTTGCCTTACCCTTTTTATGAAAAACATGTGAAAAACCATTCAAACCCATTAAAATGTGAACTCCGCCTTTGCTCCTCGAATCTCCCGCCACTGTACATCGCAATTTCATTTCGTAACTCTTTCCCTTTCTCCCTTAACACTTACCGCTGTTCTTTGTGATTGCGATATTGAGAAATCGCAAATCGCACTTTGCATCGTTTACCTTTTACCTTTAACACTTACTGCTCGTTCTTTGCGATTGCGATATTGCAAAATTGCAAATCGCACTTCACACCGTTTACCATTTACCTTTAACACTTACCGTCGATTCTTGCGATTGCAATATTGCAAAATCGCAAATCGCACTTCGCACTGTTTACCTTTTCTCACTTAACACTTACTGCCGGTTCTTGCGATTGCGATATTGCAAAATCATGCCCCACCGTCGGTACCACTGCCACATCGCCATCGCAAATCGAACTTCACATCCTTTAGCTTTTACCCTTAACACTTACCGCTCGTTCTTGCGATTGCTATATTGCGAAATCACAAATCGCACAGTTTAAATTTTTGCATAACTTTTATTGCCCATTCTGCCGATGCGATAACTCTGCCACGCCACTCATCACACTTTACACTTCGCAGAACTTACCACATCGCAGATCACAACCTGCAATTTTTACCGCGTCGCCAATCACACTTCGCACATTTTAGTTCATTCTTGTTAATCCTTACCGCTATTCCTTTAAACTTGCGATATTGCGATTCACGACCTGCCACGTCACTCGTCGCACTTTTCACTTCGCACAAATTAGTTAATTCTTGTTAACCCTTACTGCTATCCCTCTATATTTGTGAAGTTGTGATTGCAACATCGCACATCACAACTTTTGTCCTCCATTGCACTCGGCCATCACACTTTTGAATTTTGTCCACTGCAAAGTCATTTCTCATGCTATCATAAAGTTTTATAAGGGTTTAAACCCCTCTTTTCGCTTCCAAACCTTGTTTCATGTGTTAAACCACCCATTAGCATCTTTTAGCCCTTTTCTTCCCTCCAAGTTGCAAATTAACTATTTTTAATGGATAGCGTAGTTGCATGGATAGAAGCATGGTAGATATATAATAGGATAAGTAGAGTGCATTTAGCCATTTGGCCAAGTTAAGTGTGGTTTAGGATTAGTTTCCTTGATGCTACTTGTTTTCTGCAAATTAAATTAGCTTCATTCCTGTCATTTATTTTCAGCAGTTTAATTTAGTTTCTTACAGTCATTTCCTTCCTGCACATTAAATTAGTTCCATTTCTATTATTTCCTTTCTACAATCTAGTTTAGTTTCATTGAAGTGTGACAGACTTCACTGAGAACCCCTAAAATTAACACCCTCTCGTAAAGTAGAAGAGGATGACATGAACAAAATGCATCTGCTGTGTATATAGCACTGTCACCTCAAAGTTTGTATGAACCCCGGGTTGATAAAGTAAAGTAGGGCAGCCCCTGAGAGTTACAACACTCTTGGTGCAATACCAAGGCTCACCAGTGGTCAGGTCGACATACATGGGTAGCTCATGTCGGTTTGCATAGAAATTATATTTTTCCAAACTTGTAAATTCGTTTTCTCTCAAACCAAGAGGATTTAAAGGGTGTGTAATAGCTATTTGGAAAGCTCTTGACCTCCTCTACAATCTTATGCCAGTTACACCATTAGATAAGGTCATTTTATCATCAATAAAATAATATTTTGTGAACTATCATAATTATTTTATTCATGGAAACCTTTAGGATTTTATGTTTAGGGCACCTTAATCATAGACATAGGCCATCAGATTTTTAAGATTAGGGCATCTAAGGCTTCTTCATGAGACTTTAAACAATAATCTATGCCATTATTATCTTCATGAAGGATAGGGGCTAGGTTTCTTCACATGTGTTCTTAATTAATAAGGATTAGGGCTTCATTCATGTACGTGAAGGTTTTATTTATAGGCTTAGGGCTCGATACACTTAGGACTTGCATCAATATGTTAGGGTTAAGGCATCTATAATCAAGAATTATCCATTTTTTAGATGGAGCTAGGGTTTCATGGACATTTTAGCTAGGCTAGGGTATCATGAGCATATTCTAGAGCTTAGGGCATAGATTTACTTAGGGGTTTGCTCCAATATATTTATTGACATATGACCCAAGGGTTGCATGGGGTTAGGGAAATGTCACGAAAGGGTTACTGCAAGAATAGTTTCCATCTCCACAAATGCCATATTGATCATCTGTTTAAAAAGACACAAGTGATAGACTTTTTATTTAAGGTCTCCTTCTATTTAGGCTCAAGTCTTAGTGTTTTAAGCTAGAAAAGCTATCAAGAGGTGGAATTTTTCTCTCTCACACCAATCTCTTCCATCTTCAATTATTAGCAGCAGTTAGTTTTTGTAATCATGGAGAGCTCTGGGAAGGGTTTCCACGTGGGTTTTTATTCCAACTAACTCTCTTTGTAGGAGTTGTCTCTCCTCCTATACTCTCCTCTGGTTCCTATCTATTCAAGTGCCAACACAACTCTCGGTGGCTCATTCTCTCGTCCACCTCTTGCATTTGGCGGGATGTATTCCTCTACACATTGCTACGAGCTTCCCCCATTGGGCGGGGTCCCTCATAGGGCCACTATTGGTCAAAAGTATCTATTCTCCTCTAACTTATATCCTATCCCTAGAGGAACTATCATCATTCCTAGGAAAGGTTCCACTCTTCGAGCTAAAGACATGCCTCATCAACATACTCGTGTTTGATGGGGGGTTTCCTCTTATCAAGAACATGGAGAATGTAGGCACATTAGTGTGTAGGTTTGGGAAGAGAGTTCAATCATATGGTTTTGGGAGATCTCTCGCCAACCAATCTAGGTAGACATTTCTCAAGAAGAATGGGGGATTGCTAATCAGCGACACATTCTCTCGGAAACAGAGGTTCTTGCAAATGTTGCTGATTTGGTTCCTGATGTTGGGCATACACGTGGTCAGTACAACCAATATGTACACAATGGACATCCAATGACACATGGCGTTTCTATTTGGAAAAGTATTGTTAACAAAAATGACAGTTGTGAGGATATTCTCCTCTCCTGTGATCACATGTAGTATCAAATGACAACACTGGATCGTTGACTGGAGTGCATTGAAAAGCATATAGGCATTTCTTCAGACTCTAGTTGCTCTCTATGTAGCAACAAGGAACCTATACCTGTAGAAGCCACTGATTCATATTCTTCCTCTTAGCTGGTCTTTTTTATGTTATTGTTTAAGTTTTTAGGTTTCAATTTTATGCTCAATCTCTTCGAGGCATTGAAGACTTAGTTTTCAGTTTATGCATTTTGAATTTTACATCTCTTGACAATCCTTAACCCTCTACTTTTTAAAAATACCGAATTTCTAGATTTAATTAGATTTTCCAAATAATCGACCACTCCAAACTCTAGTTAAACATATACTATGAAAACAATACAAAACATTTACTAAAAAAATTATATATATATATATATATAATTTCTAACTCCTATTTCAATTATAATTATACATTCTTTTATTATATATCAACTAATTATCACAATCTCTCTCCTTCCTTATCGCACATATTATAGTAATTTAAAAATATAAATATAAATTTTTTGGATTCATCATTCCATTATATCCCTAATGGTGGGGATAGGGGAAATATTAAAAAAACATGTAAGATTACGATTGGAACAGAAGAAATATTAAAAATAAAATATTGTTACATTTTCTTAATATTCTTCTCATCTCATATTTATTAGAGTGGTGGAAAGTAATAGAAAAAACATAAATATTGTGTCGTCTTTAATATTCCCCAACCAATTTAAATTCCTCATTAAAAAGACCAAATGAATATGGATACTTAATTAAACCAAAATGGATATAAATCTTTAACGTGAAGACCAAATTATAGGTTATCATTAATTTTGTCATTATTCTATTAGTTTGAAATTGGCGTTAGGAAAATGACAGAATCCATTCAATTTAATTTTCATAATAAATCAAATTTGCTACACATACAAATCAAACACTTCAATTACATGATGGAACCCTTCCGATAATGAAGTTATCTTTTAATGTACCCAGGGCTCTGATTTTAAAATAAAGTAAGGCAGGTATTTATTGGCGCTTTAAAATGATTTTAAAACAAAGCAAATTTCTTTTACCTTTTATAAAGCATCATACACTGGGCCTTGCGTAGGTCATAGTTAGGCACAAAAAGTCACAAGAAGGTTATCATGAGTCAGTTGACATGATTCCGTGGGGTCCCATCAGAACTTTCATCCAAAGGAACTTTATTAAATCATCATGTCCAACAAAAGTAAAATGTGATTCAATTCAATTGCGTAACATTAATTTAAACACTTGGCCATCTTTTTGAAGTATGTTATACTTTTTATTTATGTATAGAAAATTCTTTAAAAATTAAACTTATTAATTGAAAAATATTTAAAATTTAAACTTATTTATTAATTAAAGTTAATTTTCCTTTGTCATAGTGTTAAGACAAGTGGTAATGGAGGTTGGGGCGTGTACCGCCTTGCCACTTCCCACAACATCTAATAGGGTGGTGGTGTGGCCTCCCGGTCACATGTGACATATCTAAACTTAACTCTTTATTTTATATGATGGACAATCTTTTTCTGTTAGTTTGTTTTGTGCAATGTAATTTTGATAGTTGAAATTTATTTTAGGTATAGATACCATCTTTGTTGTTGGTGGGATTATTGTTTCAACAACTTGTTTGTACCAAGCCAACATTTGGAGGAAGGTTGGCTGAGCAATGGCATAACTTTTGGTTTTTTTCCAAGTTTGGGTCGCCTACCTTTGGCTTTGGAGCATCAACAACCTGGATATGTATGCAATTCATTTGGTCCTCTGAGTACCGAAGGAGTAACAGGTTGGGTGAGAAGGTAGTTGCAGGTTAATCGCTAGAACAGGGTTAAGCAAATCTTTGACATTCGAAAAAATTGTGGGTGGTCCTGGGATTGAAGATAATCACTGTTGACAGTGCCACCTTATCTATAATGTCTGAGATTGGGCTGATTACGGTGAATTAGGACCACAGTACCAAGTTTAAGTCCCTTCATTCTATTCTTGTTGATTATTTTTCTAGTTCTAAGTCCTCTTGGTTTAATTCTAAATATTTATGTTTAATTCTTGATGGGGTTCACTCATACTAGCTCTCTAGTTTCCTTTGATACAAGGGAGTCTTTGTCTAGAGGCATTTGTTTGTGCACCCAATGTATGGGGCTCTCTTTTCCTCTATACCTGGGTCATCTCAAATCCTTTGTTTCTCTCGAATGGTCTTTGGTCCCGGTCAGTTTAAACTCCTTCTACTTCGCCCAGGCATGGTGCGGGTAAATTTTCAAGCTTGATTCTTTTTCTATTGGGACAAAATGCCTCGACAACACATGCATAGTTGTAGGGGTGCTAGGGGAATAGGCCAACAATGCCGGCCACACGCCTAGGCATAGGCCCAAGAAGCAACTGCCATTTTCCAGTTTACTACTCTGAATATCCCTGAAGAAATACGCCATCTCGAAGGCCACACCATTAATGACTTCCAAGGTTACTTTGACTCTGAAATCATGGAGGAAGTGACCAATTGGCTTCCTAACCTTAGCCACACTAGGGGGAGAAAAAACCAATATTTGAGTTCCACTACCCTCTATTGTCAGATGAAATCTCTTTAGGGCAAAGTCCTAAAAGAGAAACACGAAGATCAAAATGACATCATTTATTCAAAGAGAGCGGGGCATCATCAATGCTCTTGTGGATAGCTTGGATGCTCGATTGTCTCATTTGTGTAGGAATTTACAGGGTAAGTTCCTTAGATAAAAAACCAAAGTTCATCGCTCACAAATAGATCACAGATCAATACACTAGTATTTGACGTGGTTAAAACCCTCAAAGAGGGAAATAGTCCATGGCCTGAGCCAATGCGACCACTTCAGGCAATTTATTAATATAAAGAAAGAAAATTTACATAAGCTTCTCTCATAAATGGTTACTAGGAAAATGACCCTCCATGCTCTTTAAACAGAGATCATGGACCAATCGGGTGTTAAGTCACGAATCAAGTGTCGGTAATATCGAGGAGAGAGTGAACCATCGGATCACTATATATCGTGACCGTCGGATTATAAGTTACAAATGTACATAGTAAAGAAACAAACTTTACCTAACTCTACGCTAGACCAAGTTATACTTAACTATTTCCTATGTGTCGGAATATCCTAACATCCCCCCTTAAGAACAAATTGGGATAGGATTGAAGGATTTGCAAAGGTGACACAAAAGGAGACTAATGCCTATGTGTCGAAATATCCTGACATCCCCCCTTAAGAACAACTTGGGATGGGATTGAATGATTTAAAAAGGTGACACAGTAGGAGAAGGAAGGAGGCATTAGAGCCTATCCCCCCTTAATGATAACTTTCCTGAACTCCAAGCATAGATCAAAGTTTGGTAAACTTTGCTTCTGTGAGAGCCTTTGTAAAGATATCGACAACTGGATCATTTGTTGAACAATACTGCACTTCAAGAACACGATCCTGAATGAGCTTTCTGATGAAGGGTATGTGGAGCTTAATGTGTTTCATACACTGATGCTAAACTAGATCTTTACATAGCTGAATGGCACTCTAATTATCACACCAAAGTGTATTTGTATGCTGCTGATGAAGACCAAATTCAAACAGGATCTGACGAAGCCACATGGCTTCCTTGCTAGCTTCAACTGCACCACGATACTCTGCGTCTGCTGAAGAAAGAGAGATAAAATTTTGTTTCTTACAAGACCATGTAATAGGTCCTGAACCAAGAGTGAATACATATCGTGCAGTAGACTTTCGATCATCAGGGTCACCAGCCCAATCAGAATCAATGATACCAATCAACAATGGAGATGCTCCTGCACTGTAATGAATCTTGAATTGAATTGTACCTCGAATATATCAAAGTATTCTTTTAGCTGCTTTCCAGCGACTTTCACGAGGTTGGTGCATAAACTGAGCAACAAAACCTACAACAAAGGAAAGGCCAGGACGGGTATGGGTTAGATACAAAAGTTTACTAACAAGTTGATGGTATAAGGTAGCATCAACTTCAGGGGTAGTACAAGTGACTGAAAGATTGAATCCAGACTGAAAGGGAGAAGGGGCTGGCTTATAATCTTCCATGTGAAAGTAACGTAGAAGATCACAGGCATAATTGGACTGAGAAAGGGTAATACCTTCTTTGGATTGCAAGGCTTGAAGACCAAGGAAATAATGCAAGTGTCCTAAGTCTGTCATTTCAAACTTATTTTTGAGGCTGGACTTCACATGGTTTATATGGTTGGGATCACTACTAGTAAGGATAAGATCATCAACATAAAGATCAAGGATGATGAAGGACTTACCCACTTTCTTGGTGTAGATAGTGTTGTCAGAATGACACTTAGAAAAGCCATTATCTAAGAGAAAGATATCCATTTTGGCATACCAAGCCCGAGGAGCTTGTTTGAGACCATAGAGAGACTTCCTAAGGTGAAAAATAAGGCTAGAGTCATTTTGGATAAAGCCAGGGGGTTGTTCCATGTAGATTTCTTCATGTAAATCCCCATGTAAGAAGGCGGATTTAACATCCATCTGATGGACTTCCAATTTTTGGGAGGCAGCAAGGGAAAGAACAAGGTGGATAGAATTCATTTTTGTAATAGGGGAGAATGTTTCAATATAGTCAATGCCTTCAACTTGTGAAAATCCTTTAGTAACAAGACGAGCTTTATGTTTATCCAATTTTCCATCTGGTTCATACTTTGTTCTGTAAACCCATTTGCATCTGACAAGTTTTCTTCCGTTTGGAAGAGGAACAATATCCCAGGTATCGTTGGCCAATAAGGAACGATATTATTCATTCATAGCGTCATCCCAATCTGGATGACCTGAAGCTTCTTTAAAGGTGTCTGGATCCGTATTTTCTAGAACTTGAACCAATAAGGAAGAGGCTCTTTTGAATTAAGAATGGGTACGTCGTTGATCTGCAGGGCCAACTACAAGAGAACCTACTGCATCTCGAGTAGAGAAGACCCATCTTGGAAGTTGTGGAGCTGAAGGAACATCTTCAAGAGGTGGAGGAGGATTTTCATCCACGCTGTCATCATACGAACTAGAAGGAATGCTATAAGAAATAACATACATAGATAGAGGTGGCACATATGCCAAATCAGGCTCGCAGGCCAAAGGTGGCACACTCGCCAAACTAGGGTCACAAGCCGATATATTTTCATCAAATTTTACATCTCTTACAATGATTACATTTTTGGATTTTGGTTGAAGAAGTGTATATCCTTTGACATCTTCAGAATATCCAACAAAAATGCATTTTTCACTCTTAGGTTCTAAGGCTTTATGTTTCACATCTGGAATATGGGCCCAAGCATCACTTCCAAAAACACGAAAGTGACTTACATCTGGTTTAATTGAGCTCCAGGTTTCTTCTGGAGTTATATTCCTTAAAACCTTAGTAGGAGTGTGATTTACTATGTAATTTGCACAGTTAATTGCTTCTACCCAAAAATTGAGATCAAGTCCTTTAGATTGAAGCATACAATTAACCATTTCTTTTAAGGTGCGATTCTTCCTTTCACCTACACCATTTTGTTGCGGAGTAAATGGAACAGTATGTTGCAATTGAATGCCATGCTCAGTGCAAAAGTTGATAAAATTTTCGTTACATATTCTCCTCCATTATCTAATCTTAACTTAAGAATTAGATGTCCAGATTGTTTCTCAACAAAGGCCTTAAAGGCCAAGAACATGTTAAAAACTTCACTCTTGAGTTTTAAGAAGTATACCCAAGTGTGTCTAGAAAAATCATCAATGAAATTTAAGAATTACTTCCAACCAGAGAAAGAAACAACAGGAAGTGGACAACATAAATCACTAGGCACAAGCTGCAAAGGGGCCAAAGCGTGCCAAGAGTCATGTTTGTCAAAACTATCTCGTTGATGTTTTCTGAGTACACATCTGGAACAAACACCATCTCGGCAAGATACCATAGGAAGAGTTGTCATCATATTGTCCTTACATAGAGTTTGAAGAGAGTGATAGTTTAGGTGACCAAATCGCTCATGCGAAAGTTTTCTCACTTCATCATTATGAGCAACAAAAATGGAGGGAAGACATGATGACCGAAAGTTGTCAAACTTATACAACCTTGTGGAATCATCAACAATGCCAGTAACTAAAATATGTCTAGGATCTTTGAGATCCTTAATTACAACATCATGAGGTGATAATTCTACTATTTTGCCTTCACCTGAATGAGTTATCTGATAAACAGATAGAAGGTTGCAGGACAAGGTAGGACATATAATACATCATTAAATTGACCATTATCTAGATGAATGGTTCTAGAACCTACAACACTAAGAGATCTATCGTCACCAACATAAATATTTTTGGTGTTACAGTCATTTAAAGGAAGAAAACATGGCTTTATTTGTTTCCATGTATTAAGAGGCTTCAGAATCAATGAGCCACTCATGAGAATAAGAAGAAGAAGATACATTTAATGCATAACCAGATATTGATGCTTGACAACCACAAGAAGAAAGTGCCATTCCTGAAGGTGAAGGTTAAGAGTTCTCCAAATTGATGTTGTGCTTCTTCATTGCTGCTTCTAAGGCTTCCATATTCTTCAAACATTTGGACTCTATATGGCCATCACGATTACAAAATTTGCAATGTCTATCTGTCTTCTTCCCTTTATTTTTATTTTATTTTAAATTTTGTTGAGTTTCTCTTTGATTTTGCGGCTGAAATGGATTAATACCCTTGTTTGGTTTAGGACCATTCTTTTTAGGATGCTGCTTCTTAGGATTCTTTTGATATGGTAGCTGCTGGGCAGCTAAGGCTTTCTTAGAAAAGTTTCCCATATTAATAAGTCCAAGGTGTAAGAGTTTTTATTGTTCTCTCATCAAAGAATCACAAAAGGCATCAAAAGAGGGGTTCTTGTAGGTTGTTCCTAGAGAAATGATGGCTTATCTAGTGGAATGGAAGGTGGAAACAAATACAGAGTACGAAGGGCCAAGCTTAGAAAGAATGGAATAGATGAGGATACCATATTCCTTTTTGACCTTATAACCTTCTAAAAGAAGCCTAAGGGTCTTGAATTTGGACAAAAAATCTTCAATAGAGGAGAAATTATTGGGGTCCAAAGTAAGCAACTCATTTTCAAGTTGGTGGGTCCTGATTTCATTTTGAATGCCAAAATAGTATTTAGTTTTTTTAGGGCTGCATCAGGGGTGTCAATTTCTAGGATATGAAATCGAAGATCTTGGGCAATGGACATTCCTATCAACCCTCGTACTTGATCTCGTTTGTTTTCCCATTTAGCGGTTTTTTCTCCATTGGTAGTTTTAGTTTCTTTTCCTGTGGCTATTCTATAAAGGCCTTTACTTCTAATTAAATCTATCATGTGGGGTAGCCATTGGAAATAATTGGTGTTGTTAAGAATAACTTGTCATGCACTTTTCAAATTTTTTTTTTTTTTTAAACTGAAGCTGAAAAGGTTGAAACTAACTGCTCCAATGGAAATATCTCGAAAAATTAGGCTGATTAAAAAAAATGGCTTGAAAAATTGCTTCAGGATTAAGGTGTTATTCCTTTTTGAAAAAAAATGTGTTGTAGATGCTGAACAATTACGGGAACGGTTGAAATTTGATGAAGAAGTTCGACTTAAAAAAAAAATCCCCCCCCCCCCCCTCCTTAACAAAATTTTTTTTAGAAAAGGAAACTTGAGAAAAAGACTTGAACCCAAGACCTCTATTTTCATTAACTACTTTTACACCAAGTGAGCTAGTAAAAGGGTTCTGTAATTGTTTCAAAGGAAGAAGGAGTTATTATTATTATTATTATTATTATTTCTCTTTGATGTGTGTTCTTTTTCCTGCAACAAAAAAACACACAAAATCCGTGCAAAAAAAAAAAAAAAAAACTTACGAAAAAGTGTTATATTTTTGGTTAGTCTTACCGACAACTATCAAAATTTTCACTATTTCTGATTTCCCGGGATCACACAAAAATGCAGGGAAAGAGCATACGTAGAAAAAAAAAAATCTTGTCTTCCTGTTTCTAATTTGCTGAGATCGCACACAACACAGAGAAAAGAGTATACATAGAGAAGAGGGTATAGATCTGGCCATTAGGAAAATATAAACCGAAATAAACATAGGGAACTGAAATAAACAAAATTATTAATAAATATAACTGCAAAATAGATACTTTATACCTCTAGATCTAAAATGTCATAACTTGGGCAACCAGAAACCTTTTCGCATGAAACGAAAGGGGTTCCTCACTATAACAAATGCTCCGGACACAAAAAAAAAGTTCTCTAGGCCCAATTTTTCTTAGAAATAGTAAATATGGAAAACGACAATCACATGCAGTCAAACTGGCTTCAAATTTGGATCAACAATGGATGCGACCCTCAAAACTCCTCTGATACCATGTAGGAATTTATAGGGTAAGTTCCCTAGATCAAAAATCAAAGGTCAATGCTCACAAATAGATCATAGATCAGTACACCAGTGTTTGATGTGGTTAAAACCCTCAAAGAGGGAAACAGTCCACAACCTGAGCCAACGAGATCACTTTAGCCAATTTATTAATATAAAGAAAGAAAATTTACATAAGCTTCTCTCATAAATGGTTACCAGACAAATGAACCTCCATGCTCTTTAAATAGAGATCATGGACCAATTGGGTGTTAAGCCACGGATCAAGTGTCAGTAATACCGAGGAGAGAGTGAATCGTCAAATCACTACATATTGTGACCGTCGGATTATAAGTTACCAATGTACATAGTAAAGAAACACACTTTACCTAACTCTACGCTAGACCAAGTTATTCTTAACTATTTCCTATGTGTCGAAATATCCTAACAATTTGGAAATCCATCTTCAATGTGGACTCAAGCCTTCTCGTCATCGATACTAGTGCATAAGATCTTGTTCTAGTGATTTCATCAGATTCTTGATCACTTGTCATGACTTTCTTTAGTTTTTTGTTCTTTCATGGCACTCAATATCTATTGGCTCTAGCTAATTACTGCCATAGAAACTATGTTTTGGGTCATATTATTACATTATCGATCAATATTTAGTCTACCTCATGACAAATTGAGATTGATTCTATATATATATATATATATATATATATATATATATATATAATATTTTAAAATAATATAAAATAACTTAAACAATAATAAAAGTTAATTTAAATTAATTTATTCAGTTGATTGATTGATTGTGATATGTGGGTGAAGATCTCCTCCATTACAAAAATCTCCTAAAACACTTATTTTATATAATTTTATTTATTAAATTAAAATCTTTATAAAATTTATAAATAAGAATTTTAAAGTTGCAAATATGAAATATATAATCTTTATTTTTAAACAATTTTATATTCAATTATTAAACAATTTTATATTCAAATTATGTTAATAAATTTGTATAACATATTACTTTGTGAGTTTAGATAAGTTAATTTTCTTTATGATTAAATTAAACATTACTTATATATATATATATATATATATATATATATATATATATATATTTTCTTTTTTCAATTTTAAACCTCTCTAATTTAACAATATTTTATATTGATTTTTTTTTTTTTAAATTAAAATTATTAGTCTACTAACTTATGTCAATGTAATCGAAGGTAGTAAAACTATTGAAATATCATGGATTTATTTTAAGGGCAAGTGTTAATGTCAAGTTTTAGTAGTGATACATTTCATATGTTCATGTTAATTTTACCTATTAAATCATGATATGTAGCTTAGTTATAAAGTCATACAAGACACAAAATTTGAAGAGAAGAATATAAGATTAAGAAGGGAAAAATGCACTTTTTTTATAAAGTATTAATTATGCTCATTAATTAACAAATCTAGCCAAAAAGTGAAGGTAGAAGAAATGCAAATACAATGCCTACTAGTGAAATATTTAGGAAATAAGGTCATGCAATGTCATGCCATAAACCTTGCTAGAAAGGAAGAAAAATAAAAACATTTAAGTGAAGTTTAACTATTGCATGCGCTTAAGCGCTAAAGCTAGACTGAAGTAAACTAAATTAAACTAAAGTAAACAACTAGGTATACCTGAATAACAAATGCATTGTATGCTAAAAATATAGTTGCACTATGCTCACCACCCTCCCCACCCAACCCCTCCACCCAAGCCATATTAGGTACTCAAGCATAAAAGAAACCCCACAAAAATGAAGAAAGGAAAAACATAATTAGAAACCACGCACCCACCACTAAAAGGATAGAGGAGAGCAGACTAGGTGGCCTACTTAAGAGAATAAGTCTCTTGCTTCCCTGGCAAAGCCCGTAAATGAATGATATTTCCCTCCATAAACAATTTAGTGAAAATAATGACACTCTACTCCATAGTTAAACAATATTTGAGATCAATGTCCTACCCATGAATAAACCCTTGCATGAATTGCATGAATCTCAACATGTTTTTTACATTTTTGGTGAATTGGATATCATGAGATCTCTATGGTACTCTGATTGTCAAAAAAATGATAAAAGGTTAATCATACCAAATACCAAACTCAATGAAAATGTACTACAACCCAATAGCCTCGGTTGTTGCATTTACAACTACTTAATGCTTTGCGACTATGTTGATAGAACAATGGCATGCTACTTTTTTCTTGACCAAAAATAAGAGATAAGAGGTAACTTGATGATCCAAATTAAATCATTATATTATTTTGTTAGAAAATAAAATATTACAGAGCAACGCAACACATAAAATATGTGGAAAATACAAGCACACAAAACACATAAAACTAGAGAGACACAGATATACGTGGTTCACCCAGTTTGGGCTACGTCCACCCCGAACAACCAGTCCTTCCTTTTTATTATCCAGCACAAATGAAGAGACAAAACCTACAGCAGATCCGCTGTAATATCCTTTATTCTCTCTCACAGTCTCCCTCTCTGTTTCTCGCTCCGAGAATACACACATATAATGCAAAGCCGCAATACAATGCCCTCATAAAAGCGAGGGGTTGCCTTTTATGGCAAAAATCCCTAACCTAAACATAACTTCTACCGTTAGATCATTTTCCTAATGAACGACCCAGATTGACTAGAAATTAATATACTTTTACAAGGCAATTTTACATCTGTTTTTAGCTTCGGGGGAGCTGCCCCCGAAAGCCCCCACCAGGGGGGGGCTCCGAAGACCCCCCACGGCAGTGATTAATTACGGGCGGCGTTGCCGCCCCTTTTAAGGTACATGGGTCCAATGCTGTGATACAAAGTAAACAAGATAATCAGGCTCCACACCCAACATATTTGCCATCGAACTTGATGCTTTTAGAGTGGAAAAATGGGAGGAATTAACATATAAGACCATGATGAAGAAGAATCTAGAAGAGCTAAGTTTTAAGTCATATTGAAGGTTGAATGAGTCATATTGAGAAAAATATGCAAGAGTGGATAGAGAGATGGAAGATGATTAGGTGATCAATTTTTAACTCAAAAATGATAGTTCCCAGAAATTCTTGAAACTAGCGTGAATTCAAAGTTTTTGTCGTTCTGAATCCAATGACTTTTGTTTCACCTATATCCAACATTGTATGCTCAAGTTATCGTGTGCTGACCATTTGGCCAAACAACCTAATATTTGAGTTGGGTAGTTGAATAGGATTCCGTACTGCTGAGTCAGTTGGGTGACTGTGCAGGGTACAACCCAATGATAGGTTGACACTTGACAGGTTCTGGTTCATTGGTTTTTGGATGCATCTAATTGGTTGATGGTTGTTGAATGTGTTTTTGCGTGGACCAATGATTGGGTAACATGTGGCCCAGTAACGAGCTGCCATGTGGCACCCTGGTGGCACGTCATTTTTTTTTATGGGCCAAACAAACCTCCCAAGGTTCGAACACATGACCTCATGCACACAAGTATAACGCCTTGCCACTAGGCTGCATTATCATTCTTAATAACTATATGTTGAGAATTACTATTTAAAGCTTTTCATACGGCACGTTTAGGGGTTAATGGAGAAATCTACGGAATGCACTAGTGGGAAGAGAAATTTTCACTCAGTTAGTGGATTTCGGGGTTGAATTGTAGGACCATTGGATAGATGGTCCGATTTGTAGGATGATTAACTGTAAAATTCATGGGAGAGCTTGGGAGCTCATATCTTTCTCATTTTTGGGCCAAGTTGAGCTCATAAAGAGTCCACTTAGGGGTTTTTGGATGTTTTGAATCCAATGGTAACCTTCAATTTCTGATTTGAGCACATCTAAGTAGTATTTTTGCAGGTTGAAGACCAAGAGTGTATCGATCAATCATGATTTTGAGCATATGTTTTTGATTTTTTCACCAAATTAAGCTCAGAAAGAGTCCACTTAGGGTTTTTGGATGTTCTAGATCTAATGGTGACCTATAGTTTCTGATCTAAGCACATATAATGAGTATTTTTTCAGGTTTAACACCAAGGGTGTATGGATCAATCAGGGTTTGGAAACAGTTCCGGAAGGTATTTGGGCATGGAGAAGACCTTGTAGGGGTATTCTCATCTTCATAAGTCTGCAGCAGTAGCTGTAACTTGTAGGTTCAAATTAGGTTCACTTTTCTCATTATTTTATGTTGAGGGAAGTTTTTTTTATGTGCTTGTTGACCGGGTGAAAATAACTACGGTAAACAAGGAGAGAAAAGCCCAACAAAGGTTCCCAATTAGCCTCTCAGCTGTTTGGAAAAGCTAATCTCGACGGAATTATAGCTCTGTTGCTATTAAGGTGGATGCCTCTCCTTAAAGAGGGCTTGGGTGGTGTTGGATCAAAAATATATATATTTTTTTGTTTACTTTAAGATCTGTGTGCAGCAAAGATTGAAACTAACTAAACTAGCAAACATCCTATCTATCCTTATAAAGGAGCGTCTTGATGCCGAGATGGAGAGAAAAACAAAATAAATTTATGATCAACATGTTGTGATACAAACACCACTAATTAAGTTGAAAAAGTTCCTCGTTAATTGCAACACATATCAACAACAATAAAAAGATGCTTTCAAAAAGAGTTCTAATCGCACATATTTACCTTAGTTTAAAGCAATAAACACAGATTGATAGAATGGATCTGCAGAAACATTGGTTTACAATATAGCATGCAAATAGAAGTAAGAAGAACTAAGAGCATGGAAAAAATACACTTGTATTAACGCAACAATGCATGATCAATGAATAGTCATAAACCAGCAAGCCATTCATACACTTGTCAAATCCACAATGAAGAGACGATCATTCGTTCCCCAAGCTTACATGTGTCACTCACACTCTTTCTTTCCAAGTGATTTCCCCTTTTTCTCTGCTAGAAAATCCGGACCCTTTTTAAGTTTGTGGTTCATTCTTTTATAGTCTTTTCATGAACCTTTAGATCAGATATTTTTGTAGACAAAATATTCCATAGAGATATGTCTGCTCCCAGTCTTAATTGAAAACCAAAATTGATGATGAGGCAAAACAACCTCTCATCTCAAACAGTATGGCCTGACACAGGCCATAACTAAAACATAACATAAAATAAAAAGAGTGCAGAGGGTGAAATCAAAATTTCACCTATTTTTACATTACATAGAAAATGAATTTAAAACATGTTGCGTGGGCCAAATCATGAGTTTCATTGGTTGGTGTTTCACCGAGGAGTGCCTAATGGTGGCGGATGTGACCGAGCTGAGGATAAAGATGATACCAGTGTACGAGCTAGAGGAGGTGGCAAATTTCATCTTCGGTGGGCCCTTTAAAACTTCGGTGGGGTGCATAGTTTCCTTTAGACTCATTTTCTTACCCCATGGGATGATTGTGGTTGGCTCACTGAAAGGTGACATCACCTTCTCTAGGGGCCCGAATTTTAACCTCAATGTTCTCCTTTTGGGCCAACAGAAAGTCCTCTCGATGCGCCTAGTGGCTCACAGTTCTAACGCGGAGCCCTGAATGCTATTTTTCGCTGTGTTGTGGCCCCGATCAGCCTTAGATACCACGCCTATCCCCCTTAGGGACCTTCCTTCTTGGACTTGCACCATTTACTCATCCCGCCACCCTTCTCAAAACTTTTCAACTTTGCCACTTCTTTTGCTCGATTGATGGGGTGGCTAAAAAACATTGGCTCCGCCTGGGGACGCACGCTCGTTCTCGAGGGTGTCGAGAACTTCGCAGACCCTCTACTTGTGCATCAGTTAGTATATTTAGAGCCTTTTCAAAAATTCAAGCGTTTCTAGGTTGAATTAAACAAAAACAGACACAGAAACAGAAAACATAATATATATATATATACACACACACAATATGGAGGATATGTACAAAAAATAGTTCGGTAAAACGAAACAAGGAGTTCAGCGAAAGAAATCTAAGGCACCCGAAATTCGCCGAATCTCTAAAGAGATTTTTTTTGGGTTTTAATATGTTTTGTTTTATCTTATTAAAACAGGGGTTGTTGCTACAACAAATGGCGACTTACTGGGCGAAGCAGTTATCTTTGAATATATATAGCTTATGGGGAACAGTTCGTTATGCAGACGACTTTCGAGACACTTAGAACTTAGGAGTATGCGAGATAAACATGTGTCCCACCTTGAGTATTCTGGGTAGGGAAAGAATTTTCCTCATACCTTGAGGAAATTTTAACAACTATTATTAGTCAGCCAAAGGATATGAGGTTAATTTTAACTTCTTCTACTTGTCGGTATGTTTTTCAGATTTTCCCTGAGACCATGACTTCTCCATTGCAAGTCGATTCAGTTGTGTCCCGCATCTCGGTTTCTCTTGAGGGAGAAATTTATTTGGTAAACCACAAGTTTCCTCATTCACTGATTACTTTCTAGGGCATAGCCATGGTATTGCCATATTTTTAAACCGCTCAAGAAGGGTT
Organism: Pinus albicaulis; assembly: GCA_034641835.2. Classification (NCBI taxonomy): domain Eukaryota; kingdom Viridiplantae; phylum Streptophyta; class Pinopsida; order Pinales; family Pinaceae; genus Pinus; species Pinus albicaulis. The sequence continues at coordinate 1,341,454,025 of CM076574.1, forward strand.
GGGGTTTGCTGTTTCAACCTGACCCCTAGGCACAAAAAAAGTCCTTACCCCAACAATATTGCTGTCTCAACCTGACTCCTGAGCCCAACAACAGTCCTTACTTTCAATTTTTCCCACAAGCAAAACGATCCTTCCAGATTGGCCCAAGGAATTTTTTTTTATAGAGATAATGATAGATTTTCCCACAACACCCAGTGAAGTTACCTTGGTGCCCAGGGATCCTCTTACTTGACATCCCAAATGAACAAAAGATCTTTTATAGTGTCTTGGTGAGCGGATATGACAGATAATAGTTGAAAAATTCACTCACATGCGAGAAATTTCAAGTTTTAATCACAGGGCTTGTGGCAAGATGTTCCTCCATGCAACAAACACATACTTCCAAATTTCAACGTCATCTTATATGCCCTCTCTAAAATATTTTCACATGACATCAGTTGAGAGTACTATTTTCAACCACGAAGTGCGCCAAATATGTAACAATATTCACCCTGAGGAAAAATAAAGATGAAAATAAAATTGCACAGGTTCGAACAAACGAAAGAAAAACAAAAAAAAACTATGTACAAAGTCCTAACCCGGACTTCCCCTAATAAAAGAAACCTTTCAAAACATTCCCCTTTACAAGAAAAGGGTCCACTTTCCCTTCCAAGGATTGCAATTTGAAAGTGTTCGACCCTAACCGTTCTTTGACCTGGTATGGTCCTACCCATAACTTCTGGAATTTAGTATGTTTCCCTTTGAATTCATTTGGCTTATCCCACTTTAGGACTAGGTCCCTAACTTGAAACTCTTTCCTGCCCACAAAATTCCTATTGAAATAGGATTTGACAATTTTTGGTGGTTCGAAAACCTATTTTGGGCGGCATGACGCTCTCCTTCTAATTTCAACAAGAAATTTATGTGTTGCTGCATGGATGGAAATTCAGTGTCCTTGACTAACTGGGAGAGTTGAAGAGACGATAAAAAGATGTGCATGGGAATAATTAAGTCCTGTCCGTAGACCAGGAAGAAAGGAGAATTCTTTATTGTAGCTTTGGGAGTCACCCTATCTTCCAAGAGAGCTTATGGAAACTTGATATGCAAACTGCGTTGGTGCTGTGCTACAATTTTCTTGATGATATTGATCAAATTGTGTTGGTTGACTCAACCAATCCATTTCCCTGAGGGTAATAATTGGCCGAGTATTTGAATTTTATTCCAAAATTTAATACAAACTCCATTATTTTTGCTGATGAAAAATATTTAGGTTTATCACAAACTATGGAGTTAGGGACACCAAACCTGGAAATGACATGGGTTGTGAGGAATGAGATTATCTTATCGTCATTGATGGCCCGCAGAGGGATGGCTTCTGACAAAAGTGTGAAATAATCAGTAACAATGATGATATACCTGTGTTGTGCAGACGAATGCGGGTTAATTTCACCAACCACGTCTAAACCCCACTGTTGAAAAGGAGCTTTGATAATCACTGGCTGGAGGAGCATGACAACTCTCCGATATCGTCCTGAAAATTTCTGGCATTCATTGCATTTTCGCACAAATGCGTATGCATCCTTAAACATTGTAGGCCAGTAATATCTAGCTCTCAAGATTTTATGGACCATAGTTTTTGGTCCAAAATGACCACCTGTTGGACCATCATTTAACTCGTACATAACCTTTTGAGGTTCCTTCTTCTCTAAGCATCTCAAAAAAATTCCATCAAAGATCTTTCTGAATAAAACACCCGCTAACAACTGGAAACGAGCTGACTTCAATCTTAAGGCTCTTATTTTAATCAAATCCAGACCTTCAGGGGGGCTTCTTGTAGTTAGATAAACTTCATGTTAGCATACCAAGAGTCTGGAGGGGTGATTGCATCCACAAAGCTGGATTCGCACATGCAGGTTTCATTTTCCCATCCTTCTTCCTCGACAACTTCGTTTCCTGCCGACTCTACCACCAACCTGCATAATCCCTGACCCCGAACAATATTAGTAGACTTGATCTCTACGTCATATTCTTGGAGAGTTGTCATCCAATGCGCTCAGGTTTCTCCAAGCTCCTTTTGAACAAACAAGTTCCTCACCGCAAGGTAAGGCACAATTACCTAAGTATGATATTTTAAAACATATGGGCGGAAATGCTTAATTGGCTTGAATACCACAAAAACATGCTTATCTACCTCAGGATACTTGAGCTGGACCTCGTCCTTCCCTGCACTCATGAAATAAATTGGAACTTCATCTCCTTCAACATTCTTTTGAGTCAAAACAGCTGCATAAGAGTCGTTGGATGTAAAATTATACAGGAGAAAACCTTTTGAGAAATCAGGACTCAACAGATACGGCGCATCCATAATCGCTCTTTTTATGTTAGTGAAGGCTTCTTTCTGTCTAATCTCCCATTTATACTCTGCTTTCTGCTTAACCATCTCTTGCAAAGGTTTGACTGTTTGGGCGAAACTTGGAAAAAATCTCCTTACGAAGTTGATTTTTCCCATGAAATATTTCATAGATTTATTACTATGAGGAGGAGGGATTTTAGAAATTTCTACTGACCTCTAAGGATCTATCCTCATCCCTTCCTTAGACACCACAAATCCCAAGAACTTTCCTTTGGTTACACAAAAAATGGATTTCTTAGGATTGAGGGAAATCCCATATTTTCGACAATGCTCTAGAATTTCCCTCTGATCATCAATATGGTTTGCTCTGACTTTTGAGTGTACTATTACATCATCTAGATACACCACCACAACCTTGTTGATGAGTCCTTGAAAAGTGACATCCATAGCATGCTGAAAATTTGCTCCCATGTTGATTAATCCGAAGGGAATTTTCTGATAAGCATAGGTGCCCCATTTGGTTCGGAAGGTAATCTTTAATCTATCATCGATGCCACCAAGAATTGGTTATAACCTGAGAATTATTCTAATAAGGAAAACATCATCGAACCTGAGACTTGCTGTAAAATTTTTTCCAACTGCGGGACTAGATAACTATCCTTGTCTGATGCTTGATTCAGATTGCAAAAACCTACACATAGTCATATATTGCCATTATTTTTTCGAACAGGTACTAATTTGGCCACCCACTGTGTGTGTCTTACATGGAAGATGATATTTGCAGCCAGAAGTTTTTTTAACTCTGCCTTGACCATAGGTTCAAGACTGGGATGCATCTTTCATAATTTCTGTTGCACCAACTGGGGATTTTCTTTGATGGGAATGACATGCTGCATTGCCTTTGAATCAAATGTCTTCAAATCGTCATATGTCTACGCAAACAAATCCTTGAATTTTAGAAATAGCTTGATAAAGGCAGCTTTCTCATCCAGTGAACATTGAACCACCAGGTTAACGTTTTGAGGATTCACCTCCGTACCCAGATTGATAAATTCGTACTACATAGATGAACTCTGAGTCTTGCAATTCATCGCCCTTCTGAATTTATTTTGAAGACCGTAGAGCTTTTCTAATTTTTCCATTGATCGTGGGATGGCGTTCTCACGAACATGCATTTCTTGGTTAAGCTCTTTCTTCAGATCACAGTCATGCTGTTCTTCATCAATTACCACATCTTTGAAAGTATCTTCTGACCTTAGGAAATGGATAATTTGTTCGTCATCATTGAACACCCTCCAATTTGTGATATTATCTGAAACCTCAGGCCTGAAAATGAGTTCAACTGAAAAAGCATCAGGTTTGCAATTTTCAGATGGAATAAGACAAGAAGAAACATTAGCTAGAAAATATGCATCTACATTTTGATACCTTGGAATCTTCAAAATGTTAAATTCTTCAAAACAAGACAAAAGATCCCATACCTCTTGTTGATAGAGAACCAATTGGTTTGATATGCAGTGTATGGAGTTTCTCACCTTCTTAACTATGATCTCAGAATCGCCAAAAACCTTAAGATGCTTGACGCCCAGATCGATAGCCTTCTTAAGACCCTGTAAGAGTGCTTCATATTTTGCGACATTATTTGTGCATTCATATTCTAACCAACAAGCAATCAGGGTTTTGTCCCTCTTTGGATCTTGGAGCACACACCCTATACTTGCACCATCTTTGGTTTTAGAATCGTCAAAGTGCAAGGTCCAAAATTATGACTCCATGGCTTTACCTCCTATCTTCTCATCACCTCAAGGAGCTGGTTGATGAGTGCAAAAGAGCATCTCTGAGACGACAGACTCTGGGACTATTGACGAATCAGCCGGGAGATCACCGAATCATGTGTCTATGCAATAGTTCCCCAAAAAGGAATTAATAAACATCACAGGCTCGTTTGGGGTTTCTAAATTAGTGACAACATGTTTCATGTAATGCTCCCTATTCACCCTGAGCTGATTTTGTTTTCCCTTGTAAGGCAACCAGAGGTGAGACCAATCAGTGGTGAAGTACCCGATTAACTGGCTGGACCAGTCTCTCCTCAGCAAGAGACCATATGCTTCAGGAATGTCTACTACTATAATGTCAATGATTTGGTAAACCCTAGAGTCTAAGGAAAATCTTATACGAATGTTTTTTAATTGTCCCCAGACTTTTACTTTTGATCGATCCAATTGCACTATTTGCGTCCCACTCTTACTAGGTTCAAGGCCTAGTTTCTTGCAAACTAAGTACGACATGACATTGGATGAAGCCCCTAACTCTACCATATAGTTGTGGACATTATGATTGTAAATCTCAAAGGTTAATAGGAAGGGAGGGGTCTGCGATTTTGACTTCTTCCCAATCATGGAACCTTCGATTTGAGGCTCCAGGATATTCAGATTTGAAACGAGATGTTGGGGAAGATTAGGGGCTTTTCCAGGAAGCACATTTATAATTTCATCTCTAAATTATGCAATTTTGGTAATTTCGAAGAGAGAGATACCAACCCTCGTCCTTTTTAACTCATCAATTATTATGAACTCTAGATTCCCAGGGTGAGTCTTATCTACAGGTTTAGTGGTTTTATTTACAACTGGTTCTACAATTTCTAGCTTACTTGGGGCAATTTTCTTGGGAGGGTCTAGTTTACCAACTGCTGGGATTGATGGGGAGAGACCACCTTATGGGGCTGGTGGTCCTCTGCTTCGCTTTAGGTAGGAATGTTGGGTGGTATTCACATCTCCTAATCCTTCTTCATCTTCTTCCTCAAAAAGACCGGACAGATCCCATAAGTGATTAATTATAGATTCTTCAGGAGGGGGTTCCTGGGCTTATGTAGCCTGAACATCAGCTGTCCCAGAGGAGGATTATTTCCCAGTTATAAATAATTCAAAAATGTTGATAAATTTTGGGCAATATTTTTCGGAGTGGTTTTCTTTATGAGCTATACATAAATGTTCCATCATGGATTCCTGAACATTAATTCCTTCTGGGGGAGATGGATGTCTTGGAGGAAAATTATGCCTATGTGGGAATTTAAAATAACCTCTCCCTAAGGTTCCTTCCCCTGAATGTTTTTTCAATTCTATGATTTCGTTGGAAAACTATTTCATTACCCTCTGCAAACCTTCTACATCAAAACATCATAATCTCTTTGTCTCCCGAAAACTTTGAGGGATTTATGCAACTACTTCCATTTTATTTCCCCTACTGTCCTGGGTTTACCTTCAAGCTGGCCATGTATTTTTCTACTTTAATTTATTCAGTGAAGTTTTCTTGTAAGGTGTTAGTTTCCTTTTGTTTACCAAACATGGCCATGGTCTGGGGTAAGGAAAAAGTGTAGAATTCTATAAAAACTCCTTCAGTGGGTCTGGAGTCTTGAGGGATATTGTTTCTGAGAGAGAGGAATCTTTGCCTGGAGTCTTTGACCTTTTCTTTAGTGCCCATCCTCATCCGTGATAGCTCTAATACTAACACTGCGGGCGTTTTATCTTCTCCAAAGTTTCCAAGGAATGTTGTCTGAAATTCATTCCAGCTTGTTATTGATCCCTGTGGGAGAGAGAAATACCAAGTCGAGGCCCTTCCTTCAAAGGTATAAGGGAAGAGACGGCACACCACATCTTCAGTGTGGACATTCATTAATCGGTTTACTAGCATGAATCTTTGGATGTGGTCTTCTGCTGGTTCCTTAGAATCCAGGTTAAATTTGGGAAGTAGTTCTCAGGGTGTTTAGGGAGCTGATTCTGCCTCCCAGGTACTGCGACTGCATCCATAAGAAGCCAAGGTCTTTCAATTTTGGCATTATCATCTTCATTGATGTTGTTATTTAGTCCTTCCATATCACCTTATTCTGAGGAGTCTATTTCAGGATGTTTGGAATTCGAACCGTCTTCGGATGGGTGGGGTGACTGAGGCTGAAAACTCTCCAAGTATTGATCGTCTTCCCCTATCATTTATTTAGGGTGAGATGGGAAGATGCAACATACCGATCCTAGTATCTCGTGTGGGGCTAGGTCAACTAGGTCTTCGAAAGTTTGAACTATGAGCTTATTTTCTGATTAAGTGACTGGTAAAGTTTGCACCCTTCTCTTAGGTAGTAACGGGGTGGTAGGTAATAAACCAACCTGGTGAGTGTAATTGTAGGTGATTCACCTGAAAATATCGACTTGAAGGAGTGGGACTGTAAAAGCGTGCTCTTCTCTATCTTTTGGATGTGAAGAAACTTCTGTGTCAGAATCTCCCACGCAGAGTCAATTATTTCCGTGATGAGTAGTTCAACGAAACAGAGTATAAGGTGGTGAGATTTACCAAAAAATAGTTACCAAACTACTGAGGGTACATTAGGTTTCTGTGGGTCGGTTTTAGTCATGAATATCTCAGTGATAACTTGGTTTAGGCTGACCCTCCTTCTAGCGCCAATTTTTTTGACTAGGCGAAAATCACTGTGGTAAAAAAGGAAAGAAAAGCCCAATGGAGGTTCCCAATTAGCCCCTTTGCTGTTTGGAATAGCTAATCTCTACAAAAATATAGCTCCATTGCTATTGAGGTGGATGCCTCTCCTTAAATAGGGCTTGGGTGGTGTTGGATCAAAACTATATCTCTTTTTTTTTTTTTGGTTTTACTTTAAGATCTATGTGCAACAAATATTGAAACTAACTAAACTAGCAAACATCCTATCTATCCTTATAAAGGAGCGCCTTGATACTGAGCCAGAGAGAAAAACAAACTGCATTTATGTTCAACATGCTATGATACAGACACCACTAATTAAGCTGAAAAAGTTCCTCGTTAATTGCAGTGCATACCAACAACAATAAAAAGATGCTTTCAGAAATAGTTCTAATCGCACAGATTTTCCTTAGTTTAAAGAAATAAACACATATTGATAGAACGAATCTACAGAAACAATGGTTTACAGTCTAGCATGCAAATAGAAGTAAGCAAAACTAAGAGCATGGAAACAATACAACTGTATTAACGCAAAAATGCATGATTAATGAAAAGTCATAAACCAGCAAGCCATTCATACACTTTTCAAATCCACAGTGAAGAGACGATCATTTTATTACGATTTCAGGGTCTGAAGAAGTTCATTCCCCAAAATTTCATACATCAGGGTCAAAAATAGTTCGTTCCCCAAGCTTACATGTGTCGCTCACACTCTTTCTTTCCAAGTGATTTCCCCTTTTTCTCTGCTAGAAAATCCGGAACCTTTTTAAGTCTGTGGTTCGTTCTTTTATAGTCTTTTAATGAACCTTCAGAACAGATATTTTTGTAGACAAAATATTCCCTGGAGATATGTTTTTTCCCAGTCTTAATTGAAAACCAAAATTGATGATGAGGCAAAATTACCTCTCATCTCAAACAGTATGGCCTGACACAGGCTATAACTAAAACATAACATAAAATGAAAATAGTGTAGAGGGTGAACTAAAGATTTCACCCATTTTTAGATTACATAGAAAATGAAATTAAAATAGGCCGCATGGGGCAAATCATGAGTTTCATTGGTTGGTGTTTCGCCGAGGAGTTCCTGACGGTGGTAGATGTGACCAAGCTAAGGACGAAGATGATACCAATGGACGAGCCGGAGGAGGTGGAAACTGTCATCTTCAGTGGGCCCTTTTAAACTTCAGCAGGGTGCATAGTTTCCTTCAGACAATTTTCTTACCCCACAGAATGATTGTGTTTGGCTCACCGAAAGGTGACGTGACCTTCTCTGGGGGCTTGACTTTTAACCTCAACGTTCTCCTTTTGGGCCAACGGAAAGTCCTCCCAATGCGCCTAGTGGCTCACGGTTCCAACGCAGAGCCCTGAATGCTATTTTCCACTATGTTGTAGCCCCGATCAGCCTTAGATACTGCACCTATCCCCCTTAGGGACCTTCCTTCCTTGACTTGCACCATTTACTTATCCCGCCACCCTTCATGGAACTTTTTCACTTGGCTGCTTCTTTTGCTCGATTGATGGGGTGGCTAAACAACATTGGCTCCACTTGGGAATGACACGCTCATTCTCGAGGGTGTTAAGAACTTCAAAGACCCTCTACTTGTGCATTAGTTAGTATATTTAGAGCCTCTTCAAAACTTCAAGCGTTTCTATGTTGAATTGAATAAAAATAGATGCGAAAATAGAAAATGGAATATATATATATATATATATATATATAGATACAATATGGAGGGTATTTCTAGCCATCCATAAATTTTTTCACACTCTGTAATGGCTAAAATAGGTCTATTAGTCTTCAAGAAACAAATTTGGAGAAAATATGTGACTTCTTGAAGCCTTGCTATGACCATTTGTCCAAGGGACCCATCTTCACAAAGCCCTACTGTTTTCCTTAAGAAAACTGCTCTGAAACCCTCTTTCATTCCCATCTTCCTCAAAAAAATCCCTTTTAGACCTTATAAACCCCCTTCGTTTGGTTCAAAATCACCTTTTTAACTTTATCAGAACCTTTAAAAAACCTTCAAAAACCCCTTTTTCGGCCTAAAAAATCACTTTTTTTCATCAAGTCAGACTTAAGCCCCTGCGGGCTTAAGTCCTCAGCCTTTCCTCCATGTAACTGCGACCATTGGCTCAGTCTTTAACCCCTTTCGCGCTATCAGACTTCACTTTCACCCCTTTCCCTTTATTTTTTCATTATTTCCTCCACGCGATGGTTTCCCCACCGATGGGATCTGAGCCGTCGATCTCATAGATCAGACGGTCCGCACTTAATCGCCCATTTCAAATTTCCCTTTCCCAATTCTTCTTCCCTTTACCATTTCCTTCCGATCACCAATCCCTTGAGAAGATCTAGACCATCCATTTCCCCGAGATCCGACGGCCATCGCACCCCTCCATCGCATCGGCTATCGCATTTTCTTCCTTCCCAAAAAATTTTACCCCCGCCAATGCACTTTCCTTATTTAATCCTAGCCGTTGATCTCATTTTCAATCTGACGGTTCTCATCGCATCGCTCTGATTCATCGGCATTGCACTTCGGCGATTCCAATTTCCTCCCTTTCGGAACTCTTTCCGTTGATAAGATCCCAACCGTCGATCTCGTTCTTGATCTGACGGTCCTCCATCCATCGCTCTTGTTTCTCCCATCGGCCATCGTAACTTCCCAACTCTCGCCTCCCAGAACTCTTCCCCGTCGATTGCTGATCTGCCAAGTAAATCTTCACCGTCCATCTCCTAGATCCGATGGCTCGCACCGATTCACCTCCATTTTCACTCGCGGGCACTTTCAACACAAATGGTCAACAATATGAGTGCCCCCGCAGTTGACTCGTTTGACCATAGAAGATCTTGATCCAACGGTTGAGATTCACTGCAGAGGCACCCGACCCGCAAACTTGTCCATACCTCAAGAGCTCCTGTAATACACATTTTTATTTCAATTTCATTTATAACCTCCATGGTCCCACCTGACCCTGATGGGGCATTTCATTATGTTTCCGTGTGATCTCCACCATTTATCTATATCCCCCCCTAGATCTAACGACCCAGATGCATTTCACACCCGTTCCTCCATAACGCTATAAAACCTGTTTTCAACTCAAAAAGGTAGTTTTTTCTCCTGGAGCACGCATTAGCTCGACCCCACCACCTCCTCTCGCTGTGCTACTCTTCCCCCACGCATTCATTCTCAGCTGTAGATCTACACCCCCCAGATCCCATTTCATATCCATTCCTCTCCCCCTCCCCTCCGTGCACTTTGAATGCGAAATGAGCGATTTTTAGGAGCATACATGTCAGCCATTGGCGTGTATCGCGTTCATTCGGCCCAATACCATTTACTTCCTTTATCCCGTGTGAATTCTTCGCGCCTAACTCGATTTTGACCTTGGTTTTCGTGGTTCTCTGCCATGAAACCTTCCCCGCTGCATGCACCTTGCCTCCTCACTGCTCCATAACCCTTGCCGAACCCTTTGAAGCAGTTTTATCCCCCATCACAGGTTTTATATAATGTGTTTAATGTTTGTTGCAGGTTTAATGGTGGTCTTAAGATAAAGAGCCATCCCATAGCGACTTAGTTGCAGGGGCCAAGGAGGATTCTCCTCTGTGGCCAAAATTCAGTGCAGAAAAGGGACATAAGGGTCGAATTTCCAAGTTTTAAATCAATGCGTCATGAGCATTGGTTACAAAACAAACCCTCCGGCGCAACCACCTATACACTAAGGAAAACAAAGAAGATTAGTGAAAGTTAAAGGTTAAAGCACATATCCGAAGATCAAAGGCTTAACCAACAAGTTAAGGATAAAGACAAAAGCACAATTTAAAGCTAAATATCAGTGTTTAAAGAGATAAAGTCAAAGAAAAATTAGCGAGAAATGACTTTAGAATGCCAGATCATCGAAGTATTTATTTCTCCAAAAGGACCAAAAGGACACCTATAGTCTACTTTCCCTCTCAAAGACACCGTGACAGCCATCCTGATGGCAGAAACTCTTTAAAACCATCAGAATAGTTATTGCACAGTCATGGGGCTACAAAACCCAAAAAAAGACAGTTTACTTGTCATAGAGGCCAAATAGGGTACTTCAGACCAAGATATCTTCAAAGAACACACTTCGGAGTTATTACCAGCCTACCAGATATGCATCAAAATAGGAAAAAAAATACCAAAATGGTACAATCAGTTAATGCAACGACCATTCAGCAGAATGGGCATTCAGAAACTTCTCCCCCTCTGTCTTAACTGATATTTATGATTTTCCCTACAACACTATTCTTCATTTCACCTATAAGTATTCACAGAAAATTCATTGTAATGGTTGGGAAATTGTTAATAGTTTGAACTTTTATTGAGTAAGATCTGTTGAGTAGTTGTAATATAGTAGGCTGGGAAGAGAAGTATCAAACTGTAAAAGCTATTGGACTCAAAGTTTGTAATTGGTTTTTCACATCAATAGACAAGCAGATTCACTGGATCCTGATCTAAATCATTGGATGTTTTTGTCACTGTTATTGTTATCCTCCTTACGTTTCCACTTTGTTCATATTCTCTGATAAAAAACAGCAAATATAGAGTAGGATTTACTGCAAAGTACCCTAACTCTCACTGATTATCTTTATCTTTATGTTTTCTTCTAAATGTGTGTTTGGGAATGATTTCAATAGAGTATAACCAGTCAAGGAATGTTGGTGAGCCCATGGCTTGCTGAGTAGAACTTGAGATGTTGTTCTTGAATGATATTTTCACTGCATGCTAAGTAGAGTCCTAATCAAGGAAGTTTATGGTTAGCACTGTCCCTTTTTTAGTCTTAAACAACTACTTTGAATATTTCCCTTAAGAGTTTTCCAAAGTAGGCTAGGTTAAAAGTACTTACCTGATCTTAGGTTACTTTTTATGTTTATCTTAAAGTTTTTCCCTTGAGAGTATGCCAAAGCAGGGTAGGTTAAAAGTCCTTACCTGATCTTAGGCTGCCCTTTGTTTCTTACATGTTTTCTCCTTTCACCACACTTCTTAATGTTCCATGCCACAAACTCAACTTAAAATATCTTTTGATATAGATGACTTGCCCTTTGAAAACCCTTTAATAGTTGTTGTGCAAGTAAATCCTTTTATGACTCCATAGCCCAATAGTTTAGCACTGTTTTTTGGCCTATCCTCCCATGCTGAAACATCCTTCCACTTATTTCGTCCTTCACTTCACATTACCTTCTTATTTAATGATCCCCAACCAACAAACAAACAAACCCCTTGTGCTTTATAACTAGCCTAATATCATATCATAAGCCTTAAAGACATATCCTTTGAAAACACATATAGAGAGATCCCTCTATGAATCCACGAGGGCTAGATCCTAGGACTCCAAAGTAGTTCTGATGTTGCCTTGTCATTTAGTATGCCAATCTGCTAAATCAAAGGACCCCAACAGGTATTTACAAAAAATAGTTCAACAAAATGAAACAAGGAGTTCAACGAAAGAAATCTAAGGCACCCAGAATTTGTCGAATCTCTAAAGAGAAATTTTTTTTTGTTTGTTTTTTTTTTGGGGTTTTAATATGTTTTGTTTTATCTTATTAAAATAGGGGTTGTTGCTACAACAGTGCTTCAATGTGGAATTAAAGTGCTCACATTCTCATTTTCACTCATTTCAGTTGGAGTATGACATCTTTGTAGGAGATGCTTTATGTTGTTGTTGTTTGTGAGAGTTATTTATAGGATAAAATTACCTTGTAGGGGTAATAGCCACATGTTTCCATTAGCAAAAATTTATGTAATTCATTTAGTACTAAATATATGAGTGGTCTAGCTATTTTGGTAGACCCAGAGATGTAGCCCAAGAGGGGTGAATGCCGTCAGCAAATATTTTGTTTTGCTCTTCAATATTCCTACATGAGTTATGTTCGTTTATGTTTCTTATGTAAAGTTTACATGTGAAGACTAATTCTTGACTTGAAGAGACATTGAAAAACCTGTTTGTATCAAGACCCATTTTTACCTTGCAAAGCATTAGAATAATCCTTATTTGTTTATGTGATTCTGAGGAAGAGGAAAGAGAAAACCTCCTCCATTTTCAGATCAAAAGAATAAACTGGTTTTGAGTTCTGTAGCGGCCTATGAGCTATGGGTGTCACTCCTTTGTATTTTCACACTTTTCCATTAAGAGAAAGAGAGAGAAAATTAACCTCACCTTCTAGTTGGGTTTTCTCCCAAAAGAGTTTCCTAGGTCATAATGTTGCACATCATTTTGTCACATCTAGGAAAATGATACCAAATATGGATCTTTCACCATCTAAAGAAATATTTTCATCAATCCCAGAGAAAGGTGAAAAAAATACCTCTACGTGAAGTATAAGAACCCTAGATTACATACATTTAAAACCCTAATTTTGGATGTTGTCGCAGGTTCCAATATTTCAATAGGCAAAGTTGCACCTTGCATAATAAACGTGTTGCGATGTCATCATTACTTGACTTCGTTAAAAGTGTGATGGTCTTCTTACATGGGTAAAAAATTAAAAAGGTTACGAAGCTTCCATTTTAAAATCCTCATGAAGGTATATTACAAAGCGATGAAGATAATGAAGATAAAAAAGTGCGACAATCTTCTTACATGGGTAAAAATAAAAAAGGTTACAAATCTTCCATTTTAGAAGCCTCATGAAGGTATATTTCCAAGAAGTGAAGATAATGAGCTCAAAATCCTACTATGATGGATTTCATCCCTAATATAGTGGATCCATCCCATTCATTGCGGATCTAGCTCCTACATTAATGGATCTCGAATTTCCATGTTTGACCTATAAAAGAAATACATTCAAAGGGAAAGGGGTTGGATTTTGAGTATTGAAACTATACTTCCACTTTGTTGAAGTATCCTTTAAAGGCTTTTGAATGCAAGGTTGGGATTAAGGACTATTAGGAGGAAGATTTGAACATCAAGGTTTGGTTGTAACTCTCTACTTTTCTTGATCTTAATACAAATGCATATTTACTTCCCACATTCATTGTTATGATGCTTTTTATGAGATTCCATGATCACTTGTATATATTCTGTTAATTAATTTATGTATCACATGCTTTGATAATTTGTATGTTTGTGTCTTTGCAGATCTTTTCTTGGAGCATTGAGAACAAGATAAAAATATACATAAAAAAATGAGGACTACCATTTCAAAAAAGGTATGAACCATTCATCGAATCTTACATATATGATTTGATGGTAATTTAGGGAAAGTTTCTATGTGTTTAATTGTTTTGTTCTAGTTTTTGGTTTCCACACCTAGGGAGATCACTCTTGTGTGCAAGATAAATTTTTTCGCCAAACAAAATTGGTGACTCCACTGGGGAACGAGTTTTTCCTTGGTAGTATTCCTTGTTTTTCTTAAGTTTAATATTTATTGAGTATCTGGAGAACCCTGCTTGATTCTGCCATATATGTTAGATATTTTTAATTTTTTAAATTTTTGTTTAGTTTTTGCACTCGCCGTGTTAGTATCCTATAGTCATAGTAGTCAGAAAACAAGCTTTGTCTTTCAAGTTTATTTGACAATTGTATAAAGGTTTGGCTATGATATTGTAGAAGATCAAGATATGGGTCTTATTTTAGAATAATGTTTTCATTATTTAATGTAATTATGTGAGTGTGTGTGAAAGGTCATGCAAATGGTCATTTATATTCTAAGAGGTTGAGTTAAGTGAGTCTAAGGTTATTATCCATTCAAGTCATGAGTGGGGTGTGATGGTCCCTGTCTTGCATCATTGGGACGAGCTAGTGGCATCTTGTCAAGAATTTTTGTGATTAAATCAAGCCTATACTATGACATCAACCTCTAGTACAACAGTCTGAAAGGTTTGTTGTGAAAAGTATGCAAGGGGTGTTGCACTTTTATGAAGGCAACCAATTTTGATGAAGAGATCAAAGTTTTGGAATTTCGTAAATGAATGAAGATATAAATAGGTTATTGTGAATGTTAAGATCATCTTGAAGTCATTTTTCTCAATCAGAAGGTCATTTTTTTGGTTAATTCATGAGGATGGGGGTGCGTTGTGCAACTTTGTTGCACTTTTGCTACGAGGAGAGATTTTGAAGTTTGAAGGTTTGCGTTTGGCCCAGGAGCATTATCACAAGTTTAAAACATTGAATGGTCATTCCACATCAACCTAGTACCCTCAGCATGTTATATTATGAAAGGAGGTAGTGTAATATTGGATAATTTCACTTTCACATAGTCGCTTCATTTTCAACTATTTTCCATGATATTTTTACAGTAGATGCATGGGGGTGATATAAATAAACGATCCACCATCATTTACAACCTTTTTTGTATTTTATCGAGATCCATGCGTCATATTTGGATCATTTTTTTTTTGGAGAATATTTATAATGATATTAAATTTATGAAAAAAAATAGCTCAATCCTACTCAATTTTTACAAGATATTCAAAAAATAAAATCATTGTGCTTCTCTTTTGAATTTCTGTGCTTATGATGAACTAGGAGTTTGCACAGTGCGTCGCTGTGCTTCCACATAATAGACCTTTTGATTGAGATTTTCATGTCAAAACTTCATGTAATTTTTTTATATTCTCATGGTAAATGTCATGAGGCATATAAGGACTTATAAGCTCGATTTAGACTTAGTATTTAGTGTAAATATTCTTAAGAAAAATTTGGTCAAACAATTCCCAATTTTCAGAAAATAATTCTATATTCTCTGCATTAGCTAGAAACAAAAATCCTATTTGTTGGGAAAAATACTAAGAGGGTGAGGGGCAGGGGTGAATCAATATTTAAAAAATCACACAAACTTTTCTTTTTCTTTACTGAATATTGTACGCAAATTTAATGAAGCCAACTAGCGTACGTACGTGACTATTATTAAGGAAACTAGCGTATGCCCAGTAAACTTATAATTCAGATATATCTTCAATTACTTGACTTAAACCAATGAATCATTGATTCATAAAACATTACCAAGTAGTAAAAATTTGCAATAAGAATAGATTAAACCATCACACATAAGCAACACACATGAACACTAGGATTTAAGGTGGAAACCCAA
The DNA here is from genome assembly GCA_034641835.2 of Pinus albicaulis. Classification (NCBI taxonomy): domain Eukaryota; kingdom Viridiplantae; phylum Streptophyta; class Pinopsida; order Pinales; family Pinaceae; genus Pinus; species Pinus albicaulis. Next base: position 1,341,469,900 of record CM076574.1, read on the forward strand.
TGTGGGAGAAAACCACTGTTGTTTTCTTCTTTGTCTTCAATATTTATTATATAGAAAATTTCTTACAATATTGTACTGGAAAAAACTCATACCAGTACGCAGGAACCCACCTGCAGAAGGCTACAAACTTCATTCGTTCTCCAACACCCACTAGAAGGGATCTCCAACCCCATGATCTTGTTTACCAACACCCACTGGAAGGGAGCGATGATCCACTGATCTCGTTTACCAACACCCACTGGAAGGGAGATACAACCCCCTAACTTAAGGCTCCAACCCTTAGTACCATTGCGGACCAAGTTTCATAAGTTTTCACACTGGATCCAATGGCTTCAATACGTCACACCTTGTAGGCCTATTTTCATCAGATTTTCAGACTCAACCCACTACACTCATTTAAGCCAAACACCATACATCAAACTGAAACATATAAATGTACCAAATCAATCACAGAATCACCAATCAACCAATTAGTGAATCAAAATCAACTATCAACATTAACAATAATCAAACAACCCAGATCTATATGAAGACTTCATTGAGAAACAACAGAAACACAACAACACTGGTCAAACATATTCTTCAACAAAACCCTGACTTGCATACACGTCTTCCATAAGGATTTTACACGTACATACATGCTTATCCATAACGCAATCCATGTATAGATCTCAACATACTTCAGAATACATATGTGAGATTGCAGAATAAAACTGGTTTGTATATGAGCCTTCCATGTGTCAAAATCACGTACAAATCTGCAACTAATTTATGACTACGCAAGTTGCAACACTTCGGAACTTCAAACATACTTAGATAATAAAATTCACTGCAAAAAACATGCACCAGACCAAAATTCTAAAAAAATCATAAACAAATCATGCAAATACACAACCATTTCATGTCTAATGATCCTGATCCATCATTTTATTCACGAGTGAATCATTATCTCAATCAACTATAGCCCATACCATGAAAATATACTTCAGATTAAAGTATTCATTCGTTACCCTCACTCATGCACACTTAGCACTTTGATGTTCACCTCCTTATATAGTTTGAGCCTTAGCTAATACCATGAGCCAAAACCATACTAGTGTTGGTGGTAATATTTGATGCGATCAAACTGGATCAAATGGTCATTACTATGCTAAATATTGTGGGATAATAACATGGTAAAGACCCTTGGTATTAATAAATTAGTGCACAAAAAATTACGCGACTTTGCTTCACCATAACCGCGTGTGTACGTGACTTGGCCTCATCTAAAACACGTATATTTATTCAAATATTCACCTTCATAAATTTTTTTCTTTGAATTTCAAACCTCTGTCTCATCATTATGTTATTCTGTTCCATCACTCTGTCACCTTTGAATTGATCTGTGCATTCTGTTACAAGTGGGTTGCCATCAAGGACAACACCTTCTCCATAATGCCAACACTATTAAGGAATTTGGTTCCTAGAGGTGGTAACTGATTTTTTTCATCTATTTATGTTACAATTGTAATGAAGAAAAGGGTTGGTTAGGTATGAGAAGAAAGAACACTATGTGCATTTTATTTTCTTGATTTTTCAGTGAATGAAAAGACAGAGGCATGATTTAAAAGGATTTTTGTGTCAACTCTTGATGGTGATGTGACTTTCTCATGTTGTAATTTTTCCTTGTGTTATTTAATTTCCTTGAATGTATGTATTCATGTTTGGTTGAACCAGAACTTATCTCAAAATTCATTTAAAAAGTGCTATGATTTAGTTTGCCAAGCAAGGCATGTTTTCTTCTTGAAACAACATTTAGAATTCATCCCATAATATTATGCTCTATATGTTGTTTTCATCATCCTTATACTCACCCTCCTACCTTGAATTAATTTGATTACATCAACAATACTTCCTACCTTGCCCCTGTATAATACCCCTCATCTCTTCATCTTATCACTAAAAAAATAATCAACATGGCATGAATCCATGCCAAATTAAAAATTATACTCCACTGAGAAACATGGCATGAATCCTTCCATCAAGCCTTTAAAAATTATACTCCACTGAGAAACATACCTAGCCTAACATCTAAATGATTGAACGTTTCAGAAAGAGAGATCCCCCTCTAAAGTTGGAAGGGATAGATTCCAACTTCCAAGTGGTTTTTGGTTACCTCTGAGTTTCTCTGGTCATCCTACACAAAGTACATAGTGCTAAGATAGTGGTGCCATTGTCAGGGAATGAAAGGTTCCATATTCCCCGGAAAAGAATCATAAAAGTTTCAGATTTGACTATTGATGGTGGAAAACAGTCAGACAAAAGAGGAATGTACCATTCACCCGATGACTCCAAAATATTCAAATCAGATTTAGAAACCAACGGGAGGACAAGCCTTGTCAGCAGAAAGATGGAAGGATAGTACATGAAAGTCAGGTACTTAATATTGAATTTTATTTAGAATATAATATTATTTTTTATCATTTTCCCCCTGTCCTTTCTTGAAAATTTCAAAAGTATTTTACTTTATCTACTATATTTGAACGAAGACTAAATATATGCACATGATTCCCATTTTAAAATTGTATATCGTTCTTTTGAAGTTGCAAATGCATCTCCTTTTTGTATTGGTTATCCTAAACAAGATCCAAATGATAATCATAGCCAAGCCAGTACAAATCCATCTTACAAGCCAATATTCATGGTTGCTCGATATGCTTCATTGAATTTACAAGCTTGATTACATGATTTTCCACAAAACTATGGTCAGTGGTTGCCCCAATTTGATGGAACATGATATATTACAACCCAAAACACCTTGACAAGTTGAATGATTTCATATACTTGGAGGAAATTAACCATGAAGATGTTAAACTGAGGTTTTTAGCTCAAAGTTTCTCAGTAGAAGTTAGGAAATTGTATAGAAGTTTGTTGGCTAGAAACATCGTTAATTTCCAATAGTTTGAACACACTTTTCTTTCCAGGTGGGAGGTAAAAAATAATCCTTTCTAGATTATGGTTGAGTATAAGAATCTAAAGAGGCATTTGAGTGAGAACATTCAGGAGTTTACAACCATGTTTAATAAGGTATATAATGCAATACCCACTGATATAAAATCCCTCCCCAAGGCTGGCTATGCTTCATTATCTTGATGGATTTGATGTTGATCTTGCTTATCAACTCCGGGAGAGGATCCATCCACTTTGGAGGATATGAATAAAAATGTTGTTAGTGTGGAGGAAAATAAGTTGGCCAAGAAGTCCAAGATGAAGGCTGAAAGAATGGGAGGTGTAAAGGAGGAGCCATCATCATCATCATTAGATATCAAGTTGGATGTTATGATGAAGACAATGGAGAAGCTGATGGAAATAAAGACTTTGGAAAACAAACCTTTTGTTAGAGAGCAACAAATAAGACCTCCTTTCTAAGATTTTTTTGCAGAAGAAGAAGAAGTTGATGGTTTGAATTTTGATTTATCTCAAGATGATCAAAGAGCTCATTGTTATATGTATTCACTTTAAGAAAATCATAGAAGTGAATTTGTAGATCATCCTGCAGATTTTAGTTGTGACAGCAATGAAGAATATAAGGAAGATACTGAATCAGGTGAAGGAAATTTACCCTTATGTTTTTCTTCATTTGACCTGTTGAAAGAAAATTATAAGATTACTAACAAAGCAAGGAAACAAGCTATCAACAACATAAATTGGCAGCAAAATTCTCATGTATTTTATGACCTTGTTACTTGTTATATGGAAGACTTTTTCAGTTCAAAATCACAACCATTGAGTAGCCATGAGATTGAAGATGTAGAGGATTGAAACGTGAAGAGCATTGTGAATTAATTCAAGTAAGTTTTGTGCCATTTAGTTTTGCTTCTTTTAATTTCCTCAAGAAATTTTTTAAAACTATCACTAAACGAAAGGATGTAGAGCTAATGAAAGATCATATAGTCTCATTGAAACTAATAAAAAATAAATTTCAACACTTCTCAGGTTCTCCGTGGTCCAATAGCTAATTATTTGGATGGTTTATGCAGTCAAACTTCTCCTCCTTTAACTAGCTATGAGCCTGAAAACAGGGACGATGAAGAATTGGTTTGGCAGCCAATATCATTCTATTTGTATGAAAGCAAGGATGCAGATAAAATTTTGTATTCATGGAACGTAGACCACCTAGAGTTGAATTGCAATTTGTCGGATGAGCTGAACTTCAGTGTTAATTCACTTGAGGATCCTTTTGCAACGTTATTAGAGTCAACAAGTGGGACTAAGTTCCTAAATTATGTCAAAGTTGAATTTGTTTGCAAGTTTTTACTGAAGTTTTCATTCAATAGGTTCTATATTTTTCTCGTGAACAAGCACATGTAGAGAACTCAACCAGTGGATAAAGTACTTGCATGGTTACATTGGTTGTTTGAATTCACTTGATCAAACATCTTGTGGATTAATTAAAGTGAGTAGGTGTGTGAATAAGATTAACACTCTAAGCATTTTTTCATCAAAGTGCTAGTTTCCAACAATTTGTTTTAGTAGGTTTGTATTATTTTTTATTTTTTAGGTGTGGGGAGATGCCACCCAAATTTGAAGCTCGAGGAGAAGGCTCTAATATTTTGATGAGCTTCTACCATATTTAATGTAAAAAGGTCATAGTCAGTCGCAGTTAATATTCTTCAGTTAAAAAATCAAATAATCCCAATGGTAAGGCACATGGTCTAAAATGTTCTTGGCACCTCACAGGGAGGATGCCATCCCCATTGGAGCCAATGTTAGTATCTTATAGTCATAATAGTTATAAAACATGTTTTGTATTTCAAGTTTATTTGAAAAATGTATAAATGTTCGGCTATGATATTGTATAAGATCAAGCTATGGGTCTTATTTTAGAATAAAATTTTCATTATTGAATGTAATTATGTCAGTGTGTGTGAAAGGTCATGCAAAGGGTCATTTATATTCTAAGAGGCAGAGTTAAGTGAGTCTAGGGTTATGAGCCATTAAATTCATGAGTGGGGGTATGATGGTCCCAGTATTACATAATTGGGACAAGCTAGTGGCATCTTGTCAAGTAGTTTTGTGATCAAATTATGCCTGTACTATGACATCATCCTCTAGTACAATAGTATGAAAGGTTCACTACACAAAGTTTGATGGGGGTGTTGTGCTTTTATCAAGGAAACCGATTTTGATGAGAAAATTAGGGTTTTGGAATTTTGTAACTGAATGAAGATATAAAGAGGTTATTGTGAATATTAAGATAATATCCAAGTCATTTTTCTCAATCATAAGGTCAGTGTTTTTTCAAGCCATGATTATGGGGGTGCACTATGCAACTGTGTTGCGCTTTTGATGCGAGTAGAGATTTTGAAGTTTGAAGGTTTGTGTTTTCAAACCACAAAAATGAAAAGTTTTCTTATGCCAGTGGGCCATGACCCTCGCTGGACCCCATGACACAGAACCCGCACACAATACAAATATGGTGGGGTGGTCGATGACCAACCCTGCCACCCCAACCACCACTTTATGTACATACAAATGTAACGACGAAGGTTTTAGGGAAGGGCGCCTGATGCGGGCTCGACCCACCACATTTAAAAACATTTCGTTTGATATTAAAACTATATGCCAAGTAAGGTAGGGTCAGTGGGGTTGGAACCCCCGACCTTCGCCCAATTAACTCCACCCACAAACGTTAGGCCAATGATCTATTTTGAATACTACACCCATCAACTTTAATATAAACCCTAATTTCTTAGATGCACCCAGGCCAGGGCCAACGAAGGAGGAGCACAAATTTCGAGACAGGTGAAAGCATGAACCATCCTAGAAAACAGGGAGCAGAACAATGATCCTTTTTTATTTCAAGGAGGTAAAATTTATCTGTGTCAGAATATATTGAAATTTATATGCATTTTAACCAGAATTTCACAGTGAGCGTGATGGTGTGCCTAGATTTTCCATTTGGGCAACAGTTTTGTAGATTCCTTGTAGAGGATAATCTTTAGGAAACTTGAGGGAATATTTCAGATTCCTTGGAGGCCGAAATTCACCGGTGTTAGAATGAGGTCAACCTTATACTCATTCTTCTCAAAATTTTGCAACGATCTCAATGGTGAGATCAGATTCTTGTTTTGAGTTGCAGATTTCAAGATTCCCTATGGCGCAACATCTTTGAAGAATCTATGGGGAATCTAAAATATTCCTTAAGGCCAAAATTTCGATAGTGACAGAATCTAGCAAATTGACAGATGATCCTACACTTCTCGGCGACACGAGTTCAACAGTGTAGTCAGATTTTCCATCTGAGCCTTATGTTTTTCAGCCACTTTTCAAAGTGAAGTTGTAGGTGTCAACATTCAATGTGTGAGCAGTCGTTTTCAGGATATTTGACGCCACGATATTGATGGTACAACCAAATCCAACAGTTTATCATTCTTTTCTTCAGATTGCTCCATTATGTGAGGTATATGCAGTGTGATCATGTACTTCTTTTTCTCTTTGCTATGAGATGCATTGTGCTTTAAAGATCCCTACTTGATTTTTGATGCAGGATTTTATTTTTGTTCTTCATGTGAGATGTAATTTCTATCATGGATTGTGTAATGTTGTTTGATATCCCTTTGTTTCCATGTCTGACGGGATACTCTTAGTCACCATTGAGTGAGATTTTCATACTGATAGGAGTGATTTTTTAGAGTGAGAGTTCCTATAGCGGAATATCTCATGGAGAGATCCAACCACTCCTGCATGAGGGAATTTTCCTTGTATGACAGAGAAAACACCATCCATGTACATTATCACTATTTACAGCACTTAATGCAGTGACCTAAACCATATTGACACTGAGGCTCGAAGTCATAGTCCCTCCTGGACAAACTTAGTTATCAATATCTTATGTTGCTAATGCTTGTTATGTTCCTCTTCTTTACAACATGCAGCTGTTCATTTATGTTCATTAACGCTTTGATTAAATGAAATTCTAACACATCAGCCAAAGTAAAAGGTCTTGGTTAAAGGGGAAACAAATATTTACCCGGATCAAGTGGTATCAGAGTGGTCTTCTTGCTGATTTGGATTGCAGGCGTGAACCATTGAACGTTTACTGAGCTGAGCAATGGAGGATGTCAAAGACATGCATGAGACCATGCTTAGGGTGTTTGAAAAGGTGGACATGTTGTACGACGCTTATGAGAAACAAGAAACAGACAACGTTGAGTTGAAAATACTTCTACAAGAGGAGAAGGAGGACAAACATCGATTGTAGGTTCAATCGCAAGCGACGACAGAGGCATTGGAGGAATTGAAGCACAACAACGAAAGTCTTAAAACAGACCATGATGCATTAAGGACACTCCTATAGGAAGAGAAGGAGGAGAAGTAGCGATTGCAGCTTCAGCTACAAGCCGCGACAGAGGCCTTGAAGTAAGTGAAGCACAATGAAGGCTTAGAGAAGCCCTCTTCACATGTTTCCAAATCGACATATGAGGTAAAAAATTATGATCATTCTTTAGCTTCATCTTCACATGCTATTATTTCTATTTTAAATGTGGAGATACCCATTACAGGAACTGACATGAGACTCAATACTAAGATGGGTTACAAAGGAGGAGGACTTGGCATTCATGGCCAAGGCATAACTCAACCATTGGAGGTTGTGCAAAGACCTCGCTACACATGTTTGGGATACACTAAAGGAGAATTCTCAAAGGTGTTTGAGGCTTCTAGGACATTGGTGAAACTGTCGAGGAGACAGAATGATGGGAACAATTCACTATCATCGTATGACAATGCATATTGCATAAAGAGAGATGAGGCAAGCTCTCATCACCATAAGGACATCAAAGGCAAACAAACATTGTTGAACTCGCCAGGGGAAAATAATGATGGGAATACTTCACCATCATCCCATGGAAGTGCATGTCATAATAGAAGAGCTGAGATAAGCTCTCATCATGATGATCGCACTAGAGACCACCAGGAAAGGTATAATAAGTCTCGATATTCGCAAGTTCATTTTGACTATAAGCATGTTTCTAATCATGAACGTAAATCATGGCATAAGAAAAATTGTCATTTTTTGGTTTCCGTAAACATGTCATTTATGAGTGTTGGAAAATAATGGCAGCACAAAGGAGGATGAGGCGTGAAAAGCCTTCTCCACAGCAGGGAAAGAAATTAGTTAAGCATGTATGGAGGAAGAAGACTCATTGCAGTTATTGCAACCGAAGTGGCCATCAAAGAGCCACGTGTTAGAGACTCCATCTAGAGCAATGCCTCAAATACAAATCATTCATGTAGAAATTGTTCGAAAGAGCTGATCGACAAGTGAATTCCCCATAGGGTGATGGCCCATTCACTTTGCTAAAGAGGGGTTTTTCTAGACTAATTTTTCTAGATGTGTTAGCTTTTCATGGCCTTATTTTTCTAAATCATGTGTTGCATTTCTTTATGTAAAAGAGATGATGTGTTTTCCATCTCTTGTTAAGAAACCATGATATTTTGGCTTTGTTTGGTAATTCATGTGATGCATTTCTTTTATGTAAAAGTGATGATGTGTTTGTGATCACTTTGAAATGTGATAATGATGTTTTTTGCCTTGTAATGATATCTGGGGTGTGATTTCCATTTGATGTAAACTTGACCATTCAGTATTTAAAATCGTGGCAAGTAAGAAAATGTTTGGGTCATACTTGGTCATATTTGAGCATGTAATTTGCAAGAGAATGTACTACAGGTTTGCAAAGGATTCAGGTGTCGGTTCATCGCTTATGGATGCGAAGTAAAAAGGTGAAGGAGAAGGAAGGGTGATCTTTCAGGACACTTGTGGTGCATACAGGGTACACAACAGTTGGAGATTATAATTGATGCTTTTGGAGGAAAAAAATCTCCTCAGTGGGTAGGAATAATCCAAGTGGTTCTAGAGACACACACAAGACAAGGAGGGCTTATGAAATCTCAAAAATCAAAGTGTTCGGATTACTCTCAAACTAGGTTCAAGTTGAATATCTCGTCGTCCTCATCACAAAAGTGTGAACGGTTCATCAAACCAAGCTCATATGCAAAATTTAGAAGCAGTCAAAATTCTGGGTTGACTTGATGAGGTCGTAGGATTAAGGAGGACAAAATTTCACAGAAATCTGGTCACCGGATTCCAGCCAGATTCTAGGAAAAATTGTGGCCTCGTTAATTTGACTTCTATCGTCAAAATCATAATATTTGAAAATGTGCAATTTGTTAATATGAAACAAAAAAATTATTAAAAGAAAGGGATGGCAGGCCATGACCCCCACCACCCCATCGTATCACAATATATATGTTAACAAATTATTAAAAGGGTCAGCGGGCCATGACCCCTGCCAGACCCCACGGCATGAAACCCGCACACAATAAAAATTTGGTGGGATGGTCGGCAGCCAACACCACCACCCCAACCACCACTTTATATACCTACAAATGTAACGACGGAGGTTTGGTGGCAGGACGCTTGATGCGGGCCCGACCCGCCACATTTAAAAACATTTATATATATTAAAACTATATGTTAAGTAAGGTGGGGTTGGTGGGGTTGGAAACCCCGACCTCCGCCCAATTAAATCTGCTCACAACTGTTAGGCCAATGACCTATTTTGAATACTCTGCCCATCAAATTTAATATAAACCCCCATTTCTCAGATGCGCCCAAGCTAGGGGCAGCGGAGAAGGAGTAGGAATTTTGAGACAGGCGGAACCATGAACCAGCCCATAAAACAAGGGGCGAAACCATGATCCTTTTTTATTTTAAGGAGGTAAAATTTCTCTGTGTCAGAATGTATTTAAATTTATATGCATTTTAACCAGAATTTCGTAGGGAGCGCAATGGTGCACCCAGATTTTCCATTTGAGCAGCGGTTTTGTAGATTACCTGTGGAGGAGAATATTTAGGAATCTTGAGGGAATCTTTCAGATTCCTTGGAGGCCAAAATTCGCTGGTGTCAGAATGAGGTGAACCTTATACTCATTCTTCTCATAATTTTGCAAGGATATCAATGGTGAGATTAGATTCTTGTTTTGAGTTGCAGATTTCCATATTCCCTGTGGAGCAACATCTTTGAGGAATATAGGGGGAATATAAAAGATTTCTTAAGGCCCAGATTTTGACTGTGTCATAATCCACCAAATTGACAGTCGATCCTACACCTATCGGTGACACGAGTTCAACAGTGTAGTTAAATTTTCCATCTGAGCCTTATGTTTTTTCGTCCACTTTTCATTGTGAAGTTGCAGGTGTCAACATTCAATGTGCGAGAAGTCATTTTTAGGATATTCAACGCCATGAGATTGATGGTATAGCCAGATCTAATAGTTTATTATCCTTTTCTTCAGATATCTCCAGGATGTGATGTATATGCAGTTTGATCATGTACTTCTTTGTCTCTTTGCTATGAGATGCATTGTGCTGTAACGATCCCTGCTTGATGTTTGATGCAGGATCTTGTTTTTGTTCTTGATGCGAGATGTAATTTCTATCATGGATTGTGTTATGTTGTTTGAGATCCCTTTGTTTCCATGTCCGGTGGGATACTCTTAGTCACCATTGAGGGAGATTGCCATACTGATAGGAGTCCTTTTTTAGAGTGAGAGTTCCTGTAGCGGAACATCTCATGGAGAGATCCAACCACTCCTGTGTAAAGCATTTTCCTTGTATGACAGAGAAAACACCATCCATGTACATAATCACTATTTACAACACTTAATGCAATGAAATACACCATCTTGACACCAAGGCCTAGAGACGTAGTCCCTCCTGGACGAATGCCATTATCAATATATTATGTTGATAATGATTGTTATGTTCCTCTTCTTTACAACATGCAGATGTTCATTTATGTTCATTAATGCTTTGATTAAATTCAATTCTAACACATCAGGTGAAGTAAAAGGTCTTGGTTAAAGGAGTAGCAGAGATTTATCAGGATAAACAACCATTTTTGAATTTTCTCAAGGTCCATGAGTCATGTTTGGCTTAATATTTTTATGGAGAATATTTATAATGATATTAACTTTCTAACAAAAATTTAGCTCAATCCAACACACTTTTTAGGATATATTCAAAAAATACATTCGTTGCACTTATATGTTGCGTTTTTGTGTTTATGTTGAAATAGGAGGTTGTGCAACACCTACGCTGTGCTTCCACATAATCAGTCTTTTGACCGAGATTTTCATGTCAAAAACTTCATTTAATTTAATTTAATTTAATTTCTTTTTTTTTTAATGCTCATGGTAAGTTTTATGAGGCATCTAAAGTCTTATAAGCTCGATTTAGACTTAGTATTTAGTGTAAATATTTTTAAAAAGGTTATGGTCAAACCGTTCCTAATTTTAAGAAAACAATTCTATATTCTCCACATTAGCTAGAAGCATAAATCCTATTAAGGAATTCAGTTCCTAGAGGTGGGAACTGATTTTTTTTCATTTATTTATGTTACAATTGTAATGAAGCAAAGGGTTGGTCAGGTATGCGAAGAAATAACACTATGTGCATTGTATTTTCTTGATTTTCCAGTGAATCAAAAGAGAAAGGCATGATTTATAGGGATTCCTATGTCAGCTCTCAATGTTGATGTGATTTTATCATGTTTTAAGATTGCCTTATGTTATTTCAATACCTTGAATGTATGTCTTCACGTTTGGTTGAACCAGAACTTATCTCATAATTCATTTAAAAAATGCTCTGATTTAGTTTTCCAAGCAATTTATGTTTTCTTCTTAAAACAACATTTAGAATTCATCCTGTTATCACTCAGGTTTTCCTAGAAGTTGTGTAAGAGGAAAGTATACCCGAGGTAACCACAAACCAACCTTTTAGATGCAGAATCTAGCCAATCTGCATCCAGAGAGGGCTCTCTCTTTTCCCACAATATTGATGCTCTATATGTTGTTTTCATCATCCTTATACTCACCCCCATACAGTGAATTAATTTGATTACACCAACAAGACTGCCTACCTTGCCTCTGTAAAAGACCCCTCATCTCTTTATCCTATCACTTGAAAAATAATTAAATTGGCATGATTCCATGTCCAATGGAACTGTTTTCCTCCCTTCGATCAAAATTTTAAAACTTATGCCCCACTCAACACGATACCTAGCCTAATATCAGAGTGATTGAACATTTCAGACAGAGAGCCCTCTCTGAAGTTGGAAGGGTTAGCTTCCAAATTCCTAGTGTTTTGTGGTTACCTCTGAGTTTCTCTCCTCATCCTCGAGAAATTACAAATTTCTAACACATCACACCTTGTTGTGAGAGATAGTGTGACGCCATCACAATTTTCTATTTAACAACCGTGACTATCCTTGTTCATTGTGTTGATATATACTTGATACCTGAGTAGATCGTAGAAAAATTACAATTTTTCTGAGTTTTTCTCTATGTGAGCTTGGATCTGTAGATTAATTTGGCTTTTGGGTTTGTTACTAGTCTTCTGTAGGTCAAAATTTTTGGTTTGGTTTTGTTTGGCTATCTTGTTATAGATTTTTTTTTTTTTTTTTTGTGAAAAGTTTCCATTTTCATTTCTTTGACATAATTAGTTTTTGTTTGCTAATTGAAGTATTTAAAATCTTCTTCTATATTAGAATTACTTTGTCAAAGATATGTTTATCGGAGTGTTTTATGAAAATGGGAATTATTCCTTTCCATAAAATAAATTTTGTTTTCAAAAAACAAAATCTTGTATTGTAGTTCATGGGTGAAGTATGTTTTAGCAAAGTAAGTTTTATTTTTCAAAATTTTCCATGTATATGGTCAGGGGGGGGGGTGAGAATCTTATATCCTACAATTTTTTTTTATTTGCATTCAAAAATTAGTTCAGGTTTCTTGCTTTAAAATGTTACACTTGTTTCTTTTGTTGAAACCTCTCACTCCTTACTAGTTAGTATTCTTAGAATTGCAAAAAGATTACATTTTCATATTCACTTCATTATATTTGTATTCAAGTCATTATATCATTGGTTTCATCTCCATGGACCCTCTTTAGTAAACAATAAATTATGAATCAACACTTAATAAAATTAATTAGACATTTTATATTTCTATGGTAGCTACACCTACATTAGATTAGTTGTAGGGATTTGTAATAAGTGTTGAAAGTAAATGCTCCAAAGTCTTAAACAAACATAAAATCTTGTGATAGGGAGTTAAAAACATTTACTACATCTTGTATATAGGAAGCTCCTCTTACACAAGAGTTAAGTACGTGGTCACAATAGACCCAACTAAGTGATCTAATCTTCTTCATTGGTTATTGTGGCATTGATATACATGCATTTAAACAATATCAAAAGGAAATTAGGGGTCACTTGAATGGACTACCTTATTTTGAGGGATATTTCAAGGGGATTTTAGGATTTTATACCCTTCCCTTGTGTGTATTTTTTATTATCGGCTATCTCCCAAGGCAAGTTTGTTGTAGGCGGTAGCCTTAGTGACCGTAATCCTAAGGCTATTACAGAAGGTGATGACAAGGGGGAAGTCCTTGTTTTACCTGAGACAAAAGTTGACTAGAGTCACTCGGGAATTCTTGGAGGGTAATTCATTATGTGTGAAGTTACTTGCACTAGGGCATGATCGTTAATCAGGTTGTCAACGTAACTAGTTCCACCTGCTCTATCTCTAGCCACTTTTCATATTAATCTCTACGATGTTGGATTCCATCACCAACTAGTGATTTCACTATGAAAATTTTTAATTTATTTTTATAGTGTGTGATGTTTGTTTTACCATTTAGCACACCTTAGGTTGAATTTGATGACAACAGTTTTAATTTTTTCCAATCAAGGAACCCTTTTTAACGAGGATCCTAGTCCTTTTCCTTGCTTTGGAAATATTGGTCCTCCTTACATGGCTATGTTGTCCCTTCCAGGATTCACGATAGGTTCTGATATTTTTGTTTTAAACTTAATTGGTCCCAAATAACTATGCTTCTCCACCTCAAAAACACCAACCTCATGTTGACCGTTTAGCTTCTTTGCTCATCATGTTTTCTTCCCTTTATTCTTCTTCACCCGGTGAAAGTATTAATGTTAATACCCAATAGGATTATAAGAGGTAGAAAAATAAGAAGAAGAAGAAGAAAAATAAGAAAGGGTTAAACCAACCAAACATTGTTGTAAGTGTTGATGATGTTGAGGAACCCTCCAAAATACATTGTAAACTCAAATTCCCTTGCAATATTTGTAATTCTAACCACCACCCTCTTATTAATTGTCATGGTATTCATAAAGTCTTAGAAGTGTGATCTAAGGATTTTCATAAACTTACTGTTAGTCCATCAACCAATGATTATAAGGTTCTAGGGAAAAAGGGTAAAGTTAGGTTTCCTTGTAGGAAATGCGAAGGAAGTCATCAAAATCACCTTCACCCTCATGTGGTAGAAGCCTTGAAATTATTGGAAAACCTTAATGTTTCTGAGATACAACTTCCAACTGGTTACCTTAATATTTCTCCCAACCTATTATCGGTTAATGAAGTGGTTGATCAAATTCACTCATTGGACGATCCCACTCTCCCTTTAGAGAGTGAATTTAATATTTCTTAGGTTCTTCTTTTTTATTCATATATTTCCCTACAAGGGGGAATTTCTCCCGTTCCCACGAAACCCCCTTCAAATAATGAGGTCATTTCCTTCGATTGGAATAGACTGAAAATGAATCATCTCTCTTACTGCATCCCTTTCAAGATCATTGTGAAGACTTGTGATAAGAACATTCATCACATTATTATAGATGGTGCTTTTTCTAGCATTGTATCCTCATCTTCTTTTAAAAGAAGAGCCAACGAAAATTTAGGGATCCTTCCTCAGCGACCCATTACCTTGGAAGGAAAATTTTTCTGCATTGATGTTACGGTAGTCTAAGGCCCCTTGGATTTATATTTTCTCATTGGGAGAGATTTTGTCTATGCCATGAAAGTTTTTTTTCCATACTCTTTTGTGAAAATTATACTGCAGTATCATGGTTTACTTCTCCTACTTGATTTAAATTATACAAGTTATCTTCATAAATTAGATTCGGAAAATACCGAAGTAAACATAACTATAGCCTAAACATGCAGATCATTTACTGAATATTACGCTCATTCATACAAAGTGACACATGGATTTTTGGACATAAGTCCCCGAAAAAACCAAAAGCGGGAAAAATGGTGCAACATATATGAGGGTTTATTTTATCAAGTAGTTTCTGAGTACAGTAAATCTAGGTTCCAAATCTGGAAACACTGAGAGAGAATAAAATAAAAATGCAGCTAACCTAATGTTCTAGAACCAAATATTTGACCGATCCACACCCTTAAATGGGATTTACAAGACTTAGCCCAGATCTAGCCCTAGAAACCCCAACGCTTCCCCTGAAGCCCCAACGTCAGCCCTACTAGGCTCTAGGTCCCACTACACTGCCCAAAGAGGGAGTGTGTAACTCCAGAGAGGGTGACGCAGGCCTTACGTTGGCCTTGGAGACCCTCTGCGTAATTTTGAAACCCTCTGGAGCTGCAACGCTGTCCTCCGTAGCTGCTCTTGCTGCTCTTTGGTCCTCTGTGCTGTCCTTTTTTACTACTCCTTTGCCTCTTACTAACTCTTGGCTCTGGGATCAAATCATACCCTCAGTGTAATATTCCTAAATTAGCATGCTGCTAATTGGAATATTAATTTTGCTCTTATCATTTAGTTAGATAAATACATGGGTAGGGAGGCCCATAAATCTCTTTTGTAGGCACAAAATCCCTCTTAATATGAAAAGGGATCATCTTTATAGCTGGAAAAAGAACCCTCATGTGTGAACAGGGGCAAATACATGTGGACAAGGTCAAGTTTGACCAAGTCAACAACACTAGTATGGATGGAGTGGATCATCAATAGAGACAATACAATGTTAGTGGGAGGAAGATTCCATGATGGTGGAAACCCTAATGAGTGGGACCCAAGGTAAGAAGGCTCACATTTGTTTATAAGGAGGGAGAGGCAGCCATAGTGAGGCATGTTATTGATTATTGATTTTATGGTCTACATGACTATTGTGCATTCTTCAACTGTTTAGTTGAGTTTTCTGTGTTGTTTAGCACTGGGTGTTCCCGAGCGGGAATCCCATCTACTTTCTTGAGAGGCCTCTTGGGGGAGCATTGCACTTCATCTTCCACATTTAGGCTTAATTCCAAGCTTCAATCTTTGGCTACAATACATTTTCTGCAGAGTATTGTGTTGTGTTGTAGGGTGTTGCAGTGGAGGGTTGAGAAACCCACTTCCGGAGCTAGTTTTTCAGAGGAGGAAGCATTATTCTCTTTGAGAGATCATCAAGGGAGGTTATTGAGCTTTCTTTCGCATCTTGGCACCAGCCTAACATATTCCCATCATCTACAATGTAGTATCCCTTCTTGAATGTGTTATTTCAGTGAGCATTTGCAGTGGGGGTTTCAGTGCTTGATTTGGAGGGTGAGATCTTCAGTGTTAGGATAATCCTTTCACTTGAAAGATCTATTGGAGGAGATATATCCATTCAGACATCATCTTCAACCATATCCATCCAGTTATTGAGTTGCAGCTACTATTCAGCCCTAGGGCTGCATTCCAGCATTTTGGCATTTTTGTAGATTCGAGGAAATCCTCTCCGGGTTGTCTTGAAAATGTGTTTGGGAGCTTAGATCTTTACTCTGGAACTTTATGAGCCATAAATTAGTAGATATATATTATTATACATTTCCAGTAGCAGTGTACCATCTAAAACTACGTTGTACTTGTTCTTGGGCATTCTTCTATGTAGCAACATTTCATATTTGGCATATGTATTCATGGGAGGCTTAATTGCCTTGATTATTTGTGTTGTGCCCACTTCTATTGTACTTATTTGCTGCTGATTTACATAATAAAATGGCTCCATGGTTATTATACATTTTGGTGTAATGTTATTCACTGCTATTTCCAGTTTTATGTTCATGTATTACTACTTCCCCATTTTGGGATATTACACTCAGTTAATACTACCCCTCACTGTAGAAAAAATCTTCTGGAAATTCTTAGCAAACCTTGCCCTAGAATTCTAGATAAGGAAGGTCCATGCACTTCCTATCAACAGAAGAAATAACCAGTGTTGCATAGAGCTCCAAAGAAATACACTATGCCCTTTTCTTTTGAAGGAGAAGACAAAATGCATTGAGATGGAGGAAACTTGGATCATGAGATTCTAAGTAAATACCTTGCAGAATATAAATCTCAACCTATAGCTTTCAAGGAGACTCTAACTCTCCCACAGTTCATTCATCTTGAGGAAGAAAGGAGACCTTTTAGCAATAGGAGAATTAAGGGCAATATATTTTTATTGTCTACTTTTGATGGGTCATCCACATGTACATCAAGGGCTTGGGAAAGGAAGCTGGATGCATTTTTCCTACTACATCCAGTGGTAGAAAGAGAGGATGTAGAGATTGCAGCGCTGCACCTGGAGGGCGAATCAAGCAATTGGTGGTTTAGCCGTTTGATTCATGCAAGAGTGACTAATTTTGTAGAATTTACTCAAAGGGCGGTCAAAAAATTTGGCAAGGAGAAATCAGAGGAGGTTCGCCCTCACCATCACTTGAGGAGTCTTATACTAGCGCTGATACAACTACAGAAGATCAGCCATCAACACCAGCAGTTGGGGGAACCATCACATTGGAGGAAGGAACCCTTGTAGCAATACAAGATGTTCCCAAGAAAAACCAAGGTATGCAAACATTTCCACTTTATATTATTTCAACACATCTTATGGAGGAGTGTGGGAAGATGCCATTTCATGATCTAGGGTCAAGATATACTGTTGATTTGGAGCAAAACACTATCACTGCATTGAGGGGCCTTGATAGAATCAAGGAAGAGATATACATTCATCCTTGTTATTCATTGTTGAGCTGCACACAACTATTGAGGTTGGAGTGCAAGTTGTTGGAGAAAAGGATGAGGTTTGTCCAAAAAAATGCAATGCAAAACTGTATGTTCAACATTTAGCATGAGCATGAGACATCAGATGCACCATCATGGAGATCAACAGTGCTGTCAATGAGTAGCAGTGATGAGTTGGGGGCCCAACTAATATTAAGATATTATTATGACCAACACACTTGTGTAGCAGTGGATAGACAGATGGATGATGGAGGGAGTCTTATAATGTATGACATCCGCCATGAATACTTCTTGATGAGCCCTTCACATATTAATGAGAAGTTATTTCCTAAAATTTATGTGGATCCTTATGGATTCAACTTGGTCATTGATGAGTAGTCTTCATTTGGAGATCTCCAGGATATTGCACTTCAACATCCCATGAAATGAAAAGATAGAAATCTGATTTGGGAAGATGGTATTCTTCATTGGAAGGATACTAATGTGGGGCATGATGATAGACACTCACCATTGGTTGGATGGGTGATGTTGATGAGAAAGAGGCTGGAAAGCCACTTGCAGATCTATGACACAGGGCAGCAAGAGGCATGGCTGCGTTGGATACTCTTAAAAGAGTTTGGCCATCATGTGACATATCCTTTTTCAAAGGGTATGTTATGGGTTGAGGCATTGCATGGTCCCCATTTATTATGGCAGAAGAAGATTTGGTTGTATGGGGCATTCTACAAGTCAAATATCATGATATTACTCCATGACTTGTATGAAGGAAAGAAGAGGGAGCAATAAGAGATGTTGTTACCATGGTTATTCTTGAGAGAGTATGGGTTGATTCTCTCCCATGCTTTGCATGATGTTGCAGGAGTAGGTGATGGCACTAACATGGAGCAAAAGGGATACTCCTTAGGCTTGGAAGATCATGAGGTACTTCCACTTTGGAAGGAATCTACCATATAAAACAACATTATAGTAGATGACTTTGACATTGGACATGTCAAAGAATGGAGATTTGAGATGACAAGAGCCTTATTACAAAGGCCAACAAAACTGTCACTTGGTAGCTTGGGTTTATTGATGGATTTCTCCCAAGATCACTTCACATATGATGCACTTGATGGTAAAGGAGGAGGTGAGAGTGATGGAGTAGTGGATGGAGACATCTATTACCGTGATATGATCTTCTTGACTTGGATTTCCAAGCATAAGAATAAATATCTTTATGCAACACATGGTTCATTCCTCTTCATGGGAGTATGTCATACCACTATGGAGGGCTTATTCGTGGATATTATTATCATCTTACTCTCAGTACATGGTAAGAATTATGTTTTTTCAATTATTGATTATCTAACACAATATTTTCATTCTCTTACCATTTCTATATAGTGCATTGCTCCATAAGAGGGCAAGCCTCTCTTTGGGCCTCATGGTCAATTTTGGGCCAACATCTATGATGGGGATAACCATATCTTGTATGGTTTTGGGCAAGTGTTTTATTATTTTTTTTATGCTCAGTTGATATACAAAGCCATTTACTATTCACTAGTAGATGTGATGACATACACAACTAGCAGTTTGTTAAGAAACATCTTGCCTTGTTACTCTCTGAAACAACAATTAGAAAAAATGCGCTGTAACTACTTGGGAGATTATTGGTACTTTCCAACACTATGAAAAATCTTCAGTACCTCTATCATTTGGATCCCATATGATGATAAAGCCATATTCACTTTATATGGGGTGGTATGGGCAAGAACCAAAGAGTGGATCTTTGAAGATCCAACTGCCTTTTTGCTTCATAAAGGAAACATCATTGCAACCCAAATTCAACAGCAGATCTACACTTATCATAAGTGGAGAGAGATACTACATGGGATGGACAATTTGATCCATCATGTTCAGCTATGCAGCCCACCAATTTTCAAGAGCTTAAGGTGGAGGGAATTTTTCATGAGTTGCCATGTTGGAAGGTGACTCATTTTATATGGATGATAGCTTGGGGATGGAGGTTTCACATGGGAATGCTAGTTCCCAATGTATTTCAGATTCCATGCCTCAAGAGGACCTCTAGAAAGCACATTGTTGCATCCATGGGTATTTTACTTCTTCATGATGATAGCTATTTGGGATGGTCACCAAAACCTAACTTGCATACTTGGGAGGGGAAATTTGGAGATTTATTGATGAGACGACATCTTATTACTTGGATGAGTTTATTATATGAGGATTATACAGGAGGAGGAGAGGAGGCTATTCAATTATATCCTTGTAGTTGCTTGAGGACAAGCAACATTTGGGAGGGGAGGATTGTAATATTCCTAAATTAGCATGCTGCTAATTGGAATATTAATTTTTCTCTTATCATTTAGTTAGATAAATAAATGGGTAGGGAGGCCCATAAATCTCTTTAGTAGGCTTAAAATCCATCTTAATATGAAAAGGGCTCATCTTTATAGCTGGAAAAAGCACCCTCATGTGTGAACAAGGGAAAATACATGTGGACAAGGTCAAGTTTGACCAAGTCAACAACACTGGTATGGATGGAGTGGATCATCAATAGATACAACACAGTGTTAGTGGGAGGAAGATTACATGATGGTGGAAACCCTAATGAGTGGGACCCAAGGTAAGAAGTCTCACAGTTGTTTATAATGAGGGCAAGGAAGCTATAGTGAGGCATGTTATTGATTATTTATTTTATGGTCTGCATGACTATTGTGCATTCTTCAACTGTTTAGTTGAGTTTTTTGTGATGTTTAGCACCAGGTGTTCCCGAGAGGGAATCCCATATCCTTTCTTGAGAGGCCTCTTGGGGGAGAATTGCACTTCATTTTCCACATTCAAACTTAAGGCCAAGCTTCAGTCTTCAGCGACAATGCAGTTTCTGCAGAGTATTGTGTTGTGTTGCGGGGTGTTGCAGTGGAGGGTTGAGAAACCGAATTCTGGAGCTAGTTTTTCAGAGGAGGAAGAATTATTCTCTTTGGGAGATCAGAAAGGGAGGTTATTGAGCTTTCTTTCACATCTTGGGACTGGGCCAACATATTCCCATCATCTACAACGTAGTATCCCTCCTTGACTGCGTTGTTTCAGTGAGAATTTGCAGTGGGGGTTTCAGTGCTTGATTTGGAGGGTGAGATATTTAGTGTTAGGATCAACCTTTCACTTGAAAGATCTATTGGAGGAGATCTATCCATTCAGAAATCATATTCAGCCATATCCATCTAGTTATTGAGTTGCAGCTGCTGTTCAGCCCTGGGGCTGCATTCCAGAATTTTGGAATTTTTGTAGATTCGAGGAAATCCTCTCTGAGTTGTCTTAAAAATGTGTTTGGGAGCTTATATATTTACTCCTAGCACTTTATGAGCCATACATTAGCAGATCTATATTATTGTACATTTCCAGTAGCAGTGTACCATCTAAAAATGTGCTGTAATATTTCTTGGGCATTCTTCTATGTAGCAACATTTCATATTTGGCATATGTATTCATGGGAGGCTTGCTTGCCTTGATTATTTGTGTTGTGCCTGCTTCTATTGTACTTATTTGTTGCTGATTTGCATAATAAAATGGCTCCATGGTTATTATACATTTTGGTGTAATGTTATTCATTGCTATTTCCAGTTTTATGTTCATGTATTGCTGCTTCCCTATTTTGGGATATTACACTTAGTCAATACTACCCATCGCTGCAGAAAAAATATTCTGGAAATTCTTAGCAAACCCTGCCCTTATAGAATTCCAGAGATATTTTCTCAGCTCTGCCTCTGTGTGTGTGTCACCAACTGACCCTCAAGCCTTTCTCTTATACTTTTTCGTTGAACCCTTCAATGACCGAGATTAAAACATTCAACAACGACTGAGATTAAAAGACTACTTGATCCGTGTCTTTTAGAAAATTTCAGCACATGTGCTAATTAATTCACTTTAATTATTTAATTTTCATAAGTTTAGACTTAGGAAATCCATTAAAGTAATTAATTATTTGAATAACTTGAACACAAACTTATATTTCTCAAAACACTTTCTAGGTTTTGGAGTACAAGTGTGTCTTAGCCCCCCCAAAATTTTTCAGGTCTAGATCACACCCAATGCTACACCAACTATACAAAATCTCAACACTCCCTCTTAGCACCGAGTGTGCTCTAGAAATGCATCCACACTATGAACTACAAGATCTTCAAGTTGGATTATATGTTGCTGATGCTTGGCCTACTACCCTTGATCCACTGCACTGCGACTTTCTGTATTTCTACCCATGCCACTGCCACTAACACTGCCACATCTGTACTATAGCTCCCTCTCAAATTTCTGCATCATGCTGCCTATAGCACTGCCATTGCTAACTTCTTCATTGCAACTCAGTTTCCAAGGAGTAAGAAACTAAAGGACTCTCTCCCCAATCATTGACAGATAAATTAGATTTCCTCCCATCACTGAAGCTCCCTTGGCTACTAATTTACACTGTCCTCCTGAAGCCACGACGCTGCTGCAACACTTCACTTCGTGAGCTCAACCTCTCTACCCTGCTAAAGTACCATCAACCTCTGCGCTGCTACCTCCACGTTGCTGTTTCTGTTGCATTACGATGCTCCCTCTCCAACTCTCCATCATTGCCCTTTGCTTCACTATGAACTTCTGCAACCATATCCTGACTTATCCTGCTACTGTCTTAAGGCTGCCGTAGCTCGTATGTGATCCAAGAGTAGGGCTGAATCAAGGATCCCACCACTTTGTTTGTAGATTCTCTACAGATCTATGTCACCCCACCTCTTCTATCAAGGTACATGAGCACTCATGGCTGCATCATCATCAAAACCATCATCCTTTGCTGTTGCAGCCTTAGAATCCGAAGATCCTTTGTCCTTCTTCTTAGGACAAGTCCTGGCGAAGTATCCAAGATCGCCACAGTTGAAGCACCAGACCTTGGAAAGGTTCCTCTTATTCTTCCCTTGTTTCTTCCTTTCCTTTGATGCAAGGGCTGCATCATCCTCCTCTTATTTCTTCACTCTAGTTGATCCACTTCCACCACTGATATTCTGCTTCTTGGTGATCCTTCTAATCTCCTCTTGGCGGAGGATAGCCCACATGTCTACCCATGATGGTAACAATGCCCTTCCTAGAATTATTTGGACAAATGTTTCCCAATCTTCCGACACTACATTTAGGGTCATCCTCACTAGGAGCCCTTCATCTAGATTTTCAGCCATGGCAATCAGCTAATCCCGGATAGCATGAAGTTTGAAGAGGAATGGATCTATCTCCTCACCCTTCATCATCTAGAACAACCTCATCTAATTTTTTAGAAGCATCCTATGTTGGACAGAGCCTCCTTGATACATTGTGTCCAAGGCTACCCACATCTCATTTTCCGTATTCTTTCCTGCAATATGAGGTATGAAACGGTATTTAACTTCGTCCATGATCAAACACTTAGTTCGTGCTTGATTTTATTCATAATTATTTAGAGGATCTGCATTGGTTGTTACAACTAGAACTTTTTTTGCATGATCTTTGAGACCATACTCATCTAGAACTGATAGGATTTTGGCCCTCCAGATAACAAAGTTGGACATGCCATCCAACCTATCCTGATCTCTCAGTCCATTTCTCGACATCTTGATCAAATCTATCAAAAAAAATACTTCTATCCATATTTATGTTGCAACACTCAATAGAAAATGTTGGATATGGTTTTATTGGTGATTTAGAAACCCTCTATAGTAGCTTCTCTGCCTGACCACTCATTTCCCTCCTGGAAATATTTCACCCAAACACAATAAAAAATTACTCTCTGATCACCCTCCTGATCAAATCTCAGATATGTTTGGCTCGGATATGCTGAGTAACTGTCTTCATCCCGCCTTTGATGACTTAGCTAGGCAAAATTATGCACCGACAAAATCTCCACCACACCAGAACTGCTGAAGATCTAAAACAATGCTTTCGGATCTTGGCAAGGCTTTATGCAATAGAAGGAATACTGGACTGTGTCTCATTGGCTGGCCTAATGCAACCTCATTGCTGCTCAGAAGTGGACTGCGTAACCCCAAACTGGGTGAAGCAGTCCTTACGCTGGCCTCAGAAGGCTTTGCATAAGCTTGAAGGCCTTTTGAATCTACAGAGTTGTCCCTTCCTGGATCTACGTCCTCCTACTGTCAAGATACCCCTTCCAGATCTTTGCTGCTTTTGTTTTTATCCTGCTAAAAAAATATACTTTCGCTGATTGTTGGAGATTTAGCTTGATCTGCTATTACTCTGATACCAAGTGAAAATTCTACTACAATATCATGGTTTACTTCTCCTACTTGATTTAAATTATACAAGTGATCTTCAAGAATTAGATTCAGAAAATACCGAAGTAAACACAACTACAATATACACATGCAGATCATTTAATGAATATTACACTCATTCATACAAAGTGACACATGGATTTTGGGACATAAGTCCCCATCAAAACCCAAAGCGAGAAAACCAGTGTAACAAATATGAGGGTGTATTTTATTAATTAGTTTCTGCATACAATAAATCTGGGTTCCAGATCTGGAAAACTCGATAGAGAATAACATAAATCTGCAGGTAACCCGATGTTCCAGAACCATATATCTGACTGATCAACACCCTCAAACGGGATTTACAAGTCTCGGCCCAGATCTTGCCCTAGAAACCCTAATGCTGCCCCTGAAGCCCCAGCGTCAGCCCTGCTAGGCTCTGAGTGCCACTGCACTGCCTAGAGAGGGAATGCATAAGCCCACAGAGGGTGACATAGGCCTTACGCTGGCCTTGGAGACCCTTAGTATAATTTTTAAACCCTCTGGAGCTACATCATTGTCCTGCGTAGCATCTACGTATCGGCTGCGCAGCTGCTGTGTAGCTGCTCCTGCTGCTCTCTGCTCCTCTGTGATGTCCTTGTTTGATGATTCTCTGCCTCTTACTGACTCTTGGCTCCAGGATCAGATCATCCCCTTAGCCAATACTACCCCTCGCTGCAGAAAAACTCTTCTAGAAATTCTTAGCAAACCATTCCCTAGAATTTCAGATTTGTTCTCTCAGCTCTGCCTCTGTGTGTGTGTCACCAACTGACCCTCAAGCCTTTCTCTTATACTTTTTCATTGAATCCTTCAACGACCAAGATTAAAAAAATCATTAATGACTGAGATTAAAAGACTAACTGATACATGTCTTTTAGAACATTTCAGCACATGTGTTAATTAATTCACTTTAATTATTTAATTTTCCTAAGTTTAGACTTAGGAAATCCATTAAATTAATTAATTATTTGAATAACTTGAACACAAACTGAAATTTCTCAAAACAATTTCTGGGTTTTGGAGTACAAGTGTGTCTTAACCCCTCCACGAAGTTTCAGCGCTAGAGAACACCCGATGCTACACCAACTATACAAAATCTCAACATCTTTCACGTGATGCATTTCCCTCATAATGGAAAATTGTGATTGTTGATGAAACATCATTTTTTGGTCCTGATATGAATATCATCCATCCAACCTCCCTAAATGTTCCCTATACACAAGTGGTATCCCCCCACCATAAGTTAATTATGTGGAAACGTGTCCCATGCCTTCACTTACCAATGAAAAAGAGCCTATCATTGTATTATCAACTTTTTTTGACTTACATCTATCATTGTAGTTATCATTTATCCTTTTTTTTCAGACTTGTTAAAATTAAATGAAAAATACCATTACGAAGTTTCCTTTTTATTTATTTTTCGAACTACTTAAATGTGAAAAATAAGTGTAGTTATCCCTTCATTCTACTTATAAAACATAGACAATGTAGGAATCATTGATTATGATGAGACCAAACCATTCCTTACTAGGATTTGTTAAAAATAATTCGAAGGAATCATCTGAAGGATGAGCTTATACTTCAAGAATATGCTTTCATCCTCAAGCTTGTGTAAAACTAAAGAGGTAATTTCCAGAAATGGTGGGGAAATTGGGGAAGAAATATATAAGTTATGTATTTGAAAAGGTAGCAAGTCACTCTTGAACATGACACTCCACTCTTAATGTCCAGGTTGGGGAATCCACTTGTCTCTCAATCATGCCTTATTGAAAGTCTTCATATTGGTCTGTGGTTTTTCTTTGAGTCAAGTGCAAACCAAGTCATTATAGTATCAAAAATATGTTCAAGAGAACTTCAACCTCAGTTAAAATAATTTGCAGTATTTAAAGCCTTCTATCGTGTCGACCATCCCTGAGTTAGTCCTGAATCACTCATGTTATATTATTCAAATATTGAGACCTATTTTTTTCATAGGCCCTCCCACAATGAATCACTTCCTATCGAATTCCAAACGTTATATAAGAATTTTATTTAGAAACCATTTCAGTACCTTGAAACTTGCATGCATCAATGACAGGTCTCCTCGCTTTTGAAGATAATTTTATGACATTAACCTTTGATTAAATGATTCTATGAGTGTTCAAATTCGTATCAATTATTCACACCCCATATACTGTATGCAAGTGTCTTTAGGGCCATTGTCATTATTTGTGGTTCCTCACGTATCTGTTAATGATTCTCATCATTGAATAGTAATTATATGGTTTCTCCCACGGTTGGCTTCAACATGGTTAGAATCATACCCATTTAGAGTACCTTAAAGGTACAAGGATCTTGGAACCATACATTTTCTTAACCTCTTTTTAAATTAAAGGCATCAACACTGGGTTGATCCTTCTAAGTTTTTTATTAAAAGTTTATGTTCTTCTTTAATAGGAATCTTGTGTTGTATTCATAACTCCATGCACATACATCTATAAATTCTTTGAAAATACTGATATATTTATTCTTTTCAACAACGGGTAATGATTTAGACAGCTTCACCATCTTTGCGTCTTGGCTATTTCCTATGTTGTAGTCTTCCACTTCAGCTCCAGTGGGCTCAATTGGGATTTTTTGGCTACATCGTTAAAGTCAAAAAATAATTCTAAGGGAACTAACCCTCTAGGAAAAACATCGTCTTTCAATTGTAGTATTTCTAATTCCTCTGTTTCTACCTTATTTACATTTTTATTCACATGGTTTCCTAACTAGTTTTCTAATTCAAAATCTACATCTACATTTTTTTCTAACTCAATATCTACATCTATGTTTGCACATTCAAATTCATCTTTGGATTGTAAAAAATTTGCAATTTGTTTATCGTTTCCAAAAAATTTCCAATATCTAATGTTTTTTGGGATCACTAGCCTATTTTTTACCTCCACTATGTATTGATGAATTGGTTTGTAAGGCATTTTGCAAGCACTGGTAGAAGTGACCAGACCATCAGCCAAGATGTTTTGACCTCTATAGATCACTGACAAGTCATATTCCACAAAAAATAAAAAAAAATCAAGGAAAACATTCCTTTAGGCTCTTAATCTAGGGTGTTTACTGGAATATTCTCCTTTGATCTGTTTTATTATCAACTCAGAATAACCATGAATGGAAATTATTTTGGCACCAAGCCTCTTTAACAATTGTAACCCTAGAAGTAAAGCTTCATATTCAACTATGTTGTTTGTACATTGAAAGTTTAGCTTATATGAATGTCCCTCTGAGTGGTGGGTTCGAAAATTTGAAACCCATACTCATTCGCCCGATCCTTCTTTACTGACAGCTCCATCAAAGTCCATATTCCAAAGATGTTCATCTTGTGTATTAAGTTCTACTATTGTTGTTGTCTCCTTCGATTTCACAAATATTAGTTTCTAAGTTGGCAATCTATTTTTCCATGTCCCCATCATTGTACAGAATGAATGAGTCAAGGCCTGAGTGGATAGAGTATAAGGGATAATTATGGGGTTTCTCTTGGTTTCTCTTGAACGCTAACCATGAAGTTCATTATTGTCTCCCTATATAATCTCCTTTTCTTACCAAACACTGGGATGGTAGCAAAGGTCATGTCTATCTGAAGGGTTCCTTGCAACTTAGATCCTAATGAGTGGGACAGTAACATGTCATACTTAGGGGGTATGTCTGCAACAACTATGTTCATCACCAATCTCTTGGTTGGAATTTGCGCTAAAGTGACACACAAGTCCTTAATGAGACCTAAGAACTTTACCTTACTTGAATCAAAAGAATACATATCTTTGTACGGTCTAGTGATGTCAAGTCCTAGTTTTTCCATGACATCCTTAGGCATAAGGTTGTGTGAGGCTCATGAGTCTAGCATGGAATTGTGAAAAGTTTTGTCATGAATGTTTAGACTAATATAGAATGGAGGTACACCTCCTTCTTGAGGTTTTCCATCTACTTCAGGCCCAAAAAAAATTTCAGGTTGATTATTAGCCACATTGACTGTATCTGCACCTTCCCCTATACTCAGAGCTTTCATTACTTTGGACCTATATACATTCTTATTCATAATCTCTAATGATGGATTGGGTATATTAAGCTTTGTTGATTCATGTTCGATGCTGAATTTTGATTGAATTTCATTTGGGTTTAGGACATCTTGCTTTTCAACAACATCCCTTTAGGTAGTGTCTTTCTGTTGGCTGGTGGATGGAACATATTTTTGAGTTGTTTTTGAAGCAGTATAAAACATATTTTTAGTTGGATTTTCTGTAGTATTTTTAGAAGGAGTCTCAGAAATTTTCTTTGCAGGGGTATCTGATGTCTTTTTACTTTGAGTTTCAACATCTTTTTTGGCAGGATTATTAGTGGTTTTCTTACTTTTAAGGTTATACTGCCTACGAAATTCCATGATGGCATTTTCAAAACCTTTTTTATAGTCATTTGATTCCTCAGAATCAACTTTAGTTTGTGAAAGAAGAAAAAAATCTTGTTCTTCTTGAGTAAGAAAAACAAAATCATCAACATTTATCCCCATTAAGTTAATTTGAGTGTCATCTAGGTCTTCAAATATTTCACCCTCTTCATCAACATATTTCTCTTGAAATGGAGGCTTGGCCTACTGGTCTGGTCCCTTTTGTTCCCTTTGTCTAATTTGTGGGGGGTTCCTCCTAAAATTGGGATTTCTGACTTGAGGACCTAGTTGGTTTTCTCTAGGAGGAGCCCTATAAGTAATATTCATTCTCTCCATCATTATTTCCATATTTCTAACTAGGGAATCTATCTTGTCATCAGCAAAGGAGGTAGATGGTTCCTATTTTATGGTTACTCTTCTCCTAGTCCTAATCCTAGCTCTCTTGGCTAAAAAATTGGCCTCCACATTGACAACATATCTCTACGTATCTTCCAAGGTTGTAGGGTTTATTTCTCTTAATTGGTAAGACATGTAAGCATTGAAACCATATAGGAACTTAATCAGGGCTAAACCTTGAGGGGGCTTAATTTTTACTGGAATTTCTTTGTAAGCATTGTTAAATATGGTGCAATAATCTTGCACACTCTCTCCAGGGGCCCTTATAATGTTCTCATATTCTGATAGGATCTGAAGGGGGTTTTTCTTAATCCCCCATATATTGAGGAATGATTGGTGAAAAGTAATGAGATCATTTATACTAGCTATTGGTAAAGCTTTGAACCATTTTCTAACTTCCCCGGTTAGATTTTGAGAAAAAAATATCATTTTTACATGTTCCTCATCATTTTCTTGAAGATCAGAATAATTATTCATTATGTCAACATGTTGCTTAGCAGTGATAGGTCTAGTACCATCAAACTGATGGATTCTAGTTTGATATTCTTGGGGCATATTATGCAAAGGAGAAACCAAAACCACGGGAGCGTACCTTGCTGCCATGATTGGGATTTGGGGATGAACAATAAATGAGGCTTGAGGGGTGTAGGTGTAGGAGTTCCTACTATAGGTTGAAACACTGTCTAAGATGCTTTTTTCACAAAGGAAAAATTTGTAACTTTTCATTGATAGATAAGTTACATGTTACATTTTCTTGTAGTGTTCTACAAAATCAGGTTTTCAGAAAACCATAAACTACCATACAGGCATCCAGATGATCCATGTCATAAAAATAATAAACAGAGTAGCTGATGCATAATAATATGCCCGTAACATCACATGTAAGTTCGGTGCATAACTTAGAGGAAACAGAAACAGAAAATAAATACAAATATGTAAATGCCGATAGTAATTCAATGGGAAGATAGAGTAACATAGAACAAAATATCTCCCCAATGAGGCTGTTCATCAAATAGCCCTCTGATCCGGTGCCTCATCAATAAAAGGCCAATGGAAAAATCTGTAAAACTGGTCACAAATATGCTCAGAAATGTGCCATGTCCCCCATGTCAACTCCGTGGCTTCTTTGGACAATTGATTAGCCACATAGTTCTGAGACCTGTAAATATGATCCACGAAGATGATGTCAAATAGAGTCCTGAGATGATGAACCTCCCGCAAAAGAGCAGACAATGTGTTCGAGTGACAAACAGTATGTGCATTGAACCAATTGACCACAAGAAGAGAGTATCCAAAATCTGGATAGTGTTGCAGAGCTTTTCCCGAGCAAAGACCATAAGAAGTCTAAGGCACTGAAGTTCTGCGTAATTTTTAGTGCTTGGTCCCAATCCCATGTGAAGTTGATAATGGTGGTTGTCATTTAAGTGAAGGATTGCACCCCCCCCACATCCCTGAGAAGTGGCCACACCATCAAAGTAGGCCCAAGGTCTACTGTGATCAATCCATTCAGGGACAGCTACCATGGGAGGGTTGTGGATTTTCACTTCAGGTATGAGATTGTAGGTGGCTAAAGTCGCGGCCCATATGCGATCGACATGTATTGGTTGAACATTGAAAATGAATTTGTTGTGACCAATCCATATCTCCCACGTAAAAATCAAAGGGAGATTTCGCAGCCTCGGACTGTTAGTGTTCAACTGCCACCAGATTTTCCAAGCATCCAGGAGAGTAAGACTCTGTTAGGGGAGAATGCAACCCAAGGAAGTAGAAATCCATGTCCACATACCCAATACAAAATTGCATTTAAGGAATAAATGTGGGGTGTCCTCACCATTCGACAGGCAATAACAGCAACGAGACGGCCCATGGATAGCACGACGATGGAGAAACTCCATAGTGGGAACACAATGGTTTAAAATACACCAGAAGAAAGTTTTGTGCTTATGCGGGGCTCTGTCTAAGATGCTATTCGAGAAGTAGTGGACATTATAGAGGAAGTGGGACTAGTTTATGTAGGATGAATAGATTGAAAGGAAGAAGAAGATGTTGCTATGGTTAATGCAGAGAGTTCAACAAATTGTTGAATGTAAGGTTCATGCACAACTTGATCAAGGTCTGATACTAGATCCTGTAATTTGTCAAAGTTTTGGAGGATTTGTAGATAAGATTATGGTTTAATAGGTTTAATTTTAGATGTAAAGGGTTGTGTAACTGATTTATCAAACACTATTTCTTTCCCAAAAATCTTAGAATTAGTCCTAAATATATTGTGTTCAAACGGTATGTCAAACTCAATATCTTATAAAGTGAAAAAAATATTAGGGAGAGAGTTTTCTCTTAGTGGGGGACTACTGATTCCTTGACTGTTGTCAAGATAAATCCCCTCTGCCAACAGAGGTGATCTCTCTAGCCCTAGAGTGGGTCTAGCAACACAAGGTTATTTCTAACACAAAGCTTTCTTAACTAATGTTTACATTGCAATGAGAAAAGAGACATAAATACCTTTTTCCAACTGCTACGCTTGAATCTATTGATGGTGACCTCGATCCACGATCCTTGTAGGCCTGCTTCCTACTACTGATGGCATGCGAATACTTGCGGATGATTAAGAGACAACATAAAATATGATACAATAGATAATAAACATAAACACTAGCTATCTAGCAGATCAAGGAGTACCTTAATATTTGCATAAACATGTAGAGAAATATAGAAAACAAAAATTACAAGTAATTATTGATAAATTATAAAAGGAGAGATTACAACCCAGACCTCAATGTTGGAGGCATCATTAATTGAAAATATAAGTCCTTCAAAGAAGCTCAAAAATCATTCCTTCTCTCGAGCACTTAGGCTTTATCACAATGCTAGCATGCAAAGGGATGAGAGTTCAGATGAGTTTGACAATGATCAACCAAGCTCTAAACTTGGGGGAATGAGGGATGTGAATTTATAAGAAGGGAGAAGAGGTTGGGAGCCCATGAAAGGAGGAGGAAGGCCCAATTTATAAGGGATGATCCCCCATGGATGAGATCAAGGCTATAAAATGAGAGAGCTCGACCTTATCATCACTGTTCAACAACTAAATCGTCGCCCTTGAGATTCTAGAGGTCAAAGCTTCTCCTCCATTTGAGGAAACATTGCCAGAAAGGGGATCAACGTGGTTTTCCAAGAAATTAGGGCACTGACAGCGCTAGGCCAGAACTGTGAAAAGGACATCAACGCGGTCATGGCACCAAGAAGGGCATTGACCCAGGAAACTAGGAATTTGACCAAGTTTCTTCAGTAACCTTTCAAGGAAGTATTATTTAGATCTTCAAGGGGATATGTTAACATATTTCTTGATGGTGGACACATTGCATAGGATCTGTCATAGGGCATTTCAAGATCAGGGATGGGAAAATGATCATGGTGATAATTTATTGTGTAACAGATGCCCCTTAAATCATGAAGGTAGAACCAAGGCAAAGAATGCAGACCACCTTCGGAAAAACTACCAAATCAAACATTTTACAATATATGACATCTCTGGTATAGATATGCCTAACCACATAATGCTTCACTAGGATTCAAATAACACATGAGGCCACGGTATGGTCGCAACCATCCATCAAAATAGATCATATAAATGGATTCGCAGTATGGACACAACCATCTGTATAGATAAGATCATGTATACAATAATGAATACTCAATAACTCCATGCATCTTGGATCAAAATCAGAGGTGACCAAGGTCTTCACTGCTATCTCAATCAACCTAATGTACAAATCTATCCATGCGAATATATGTGTTGGCGTCAAACATGGTAGAAACTACCTGATTACCAGTCAAGGATGAAAACCATTAATGGGCACGCGAGAGACCACCAATAATGAAAATGTAACTCAAGTTACAACAAAAAAATATGCAAGTGTGAATGAATGTGTTGAAGTCGAAAACTTGTAGAATCATTCGATCGAATGTCAATGATGTGAACTTGTCGTCGAACACGAAGAAGGGATAATGAGTTGAAGTCTACAGGAAGTGATTCATCGAAGGAGGGCCATAATGATTCCCACATCGAAACAACAAATATCTTAATATGATAGGAGTGATTTGGGATTGTAACAGAGAAGGTCAGATAAGCAGAGGCTGTTTGAAAAAAAAGAATTCTTCTGAACATATTGGCGACACAACTCCAGAGTGTGGTAGCATTTGACTCAAATAGGATCAGAGGTCACGTTGAAAATTTTTGGTAATCAAATAAGAGGCAAACGGATTTCCAAAAACCATGGAGGTAAAGTGACAAATGTAGGATACCCCCAACCTGACACAAACTGTAGATGAGTGTCATGTTCAAGAGCAACAAGCTGCCCAAAATACACATAGGATGTTTACTTTCAATTTTCCCCCGTTATTTTTAACGAGTACCTCATTATTTTTTTATAGCCAACATGAAGAGGATATCATAAGCTGAGCGTGTAAGTTAATTCTTCGAATGAATCTATCCTAGTAATTTTAATGAGCCCTAGGAAGGATAAACTCATACTCGTAATGGTGACAAGTCTTTCATCGTTTAATATTTAACGAGCCCAACTAAAGGGTAACTCGGTGACTTTTCATGTTTAAGGAGTTTGAGAAGAAATAAAAATGAAACTCCATCATGTCTCTTTTCATAAATCGTCTCTCGAATCCGAAAAGGTAGAAAAAAATATTCAAGAGAACCTCTTGACCATGTTCGATCAAGGTATTCCTTTTTCATAAATAGTGAATCTCAACCCGAAAAATGGGTAAAAAATCACTGAGACCACATCAATTCATTCACTTTAACTAGTTATTAATAAAAAGTACCTGACAATCTTTTCATGTTTTGAGATTTAGAAAAGAGCTTAAAGTTGACTCGTCTTGGAGGAATGAATGGTATAAAGGGTAGCAACTGGTTCTGGTGATGGTGGAACTGCTCAAAACATGTAAAGGTCAATAGGCTGGCTAACAATACCACTTCGTCGCAATGGTTCCCTAGGAAAGGGTAAAACAATTAAGTGAGAGCGTATGATCGGCCAAGCAGATGGCGACGATGGAACAAGAAAACCAAGGCTCATATGGCAGAAGAGGCATGTAAAAGGGAAATCACGAGAGATGTAATGAGAAATGGTTTCATTTTTTCATAAACTTAAAATATAGGAAACTATGCTTGAAATTGGTTTCATTTTTACAAAAGATTGAAACATGTGGAAAAACTATGCTTGGATTTGGTTTCATTTTTTCACAAGCTTGAAAAAGAGAAAAAATATGCTTGGAATAAGTTTGCATGCCCCCAACATGTTGACTTAATTCAAGGTACATTCCCCCCAGCTTCAGCTCACTCACCTAAGTAGACTACTAGTTACTAACAGGTTGATGAAATGAAGGTTCAATTATGAGATCAAGTGAAAGACTCGACCAGGAATTTACGAGATCTAAGCAAAGACTCGAATTGAAAGGGGATTTGTTTCATTTTTTAATGAGATTGACATAGTAAAAGAACTATTCTCATAGGGACATATTTCATTTTTTAACGAGGTTGACATAGAGAACTATCCCCATGACACCTTGTTTCATTTTTTAAGGAGCTTGACACAAGAAAAGGAACTCTGCTTCGAAGAGATTTATTCATTTTTCAAGGAGATTTACACAAGAAAATGAACTCTGCTTCGAAGATATTTCTCATGGCCCATAAAAGGTCATGGTTTCCAAGAGGTGCTTATCGGATGGGAGAACAATGCTCCAGAAATTAGAATCCAATGGCCCCAGTACATAACGCACTGTATCAATGACTATATCATCAAAATATACGAGCATGGAACATGTGGCCACATAATTAACTTGTGGCGGGGAATATACCACTTGCATTTAAGAGCCATTAAGGAATGTTGGTTTATTTGGAGCCAGATTAGGACTAATAAACGACAACTGATCAATGGTCACAATGTTAGGTCCCTATATTACTAGTTTAGTCCCTTATTATTATTAGTGTAGCCCCCTTATTGTTGTTGTTGTACCCCTGTAACCCCAATATTGTTATTATTGTGCCCTTACATTGTTATTGTTAAGTCGGCTAGGATTATATTGTGGGCCCATGGAATCCTATATATAGAAGGAGGTTTTGGTAATTTGTATCATCCAAGAATTGTTCAGTTATGTAATGTATTGGAGGTTGCCCCCTCGAAATGGTTGATTTATAAGGCGTTTATCTCTCTTTTCTTCTATTTTTGGAGCTGGTTTCATAACATTTGGTATCAAAGCTTTGGATTCTAGGGTTTCGCTGCTCCAAACAGATCATCATGGAATTTTCGCAATAAATTTGTTTCTACAAAGGTTTAGAAGCTAAAATTTGTACAGAGTGACGCTGAAATCCTGAGGAACCTCCTGTAAAAATTTCAGATCTTGGCTCGTAATATTTTCGGAGATATGATTTGGGGAAGTTATGGTTTTTTCAGGCTCCCAAATTTCAACTAAAACAGGTCATCGTGGAATTTTCGCTATAAAATTTCTTAAAAAAAGTCTCAGAAACTAAAAGTTTTATATTTCGACGCTGAAATCCTGACAAATTGCCTCTAAAAATTTCAGATCTTGGTTCGCAAAATTTTTGGAGATATGATATGTGGAAGATAGGCTTGTTTCAAGCTCCCGAATTTCATCTCAAAGAGGTGACCGTGGGAAAAAAGTCATAACTCTCTCTTTGAGCGTCAGACTGGGATTCTGTAAAAAGTGGCCTCAAGTACACAAAATGTAGTTTTCGGTATATCAATTTCAGAGCCGATGGAGGAAACATTGACACGTGGAAAGTTTTACAAGTTCGCTCTACTAAACCTGTCCATAATTATGTCATTGTGGGAGATTGGGCATAAATTTGCCTTGAATAATCCAAATCAGGTCAGACCTGTGGCATTCGAAAGAAGATTAAGAGGGCTACTTTAGGGCCAAGGTTTAGATATTGAATATCCGAAATAAAAGAGATAATTCAGTTTCAATATTGAGCTCCTCAAAAGAAAGAATAAGGTGTGTATTTTTTTCGAATTTCATAAGTCTCGTTTGAAAAAAAAAATTAGTTTGAATTTATTCCAAGGGCATATTGAAGAACAGATATCAGTATTGGGTTCTAAAATGCCTCCTAAAAATAATTCAACACCCATTAAGCCTTCATAAGGCTCTACTTTGACTCATGAAGATGAAGAAACACAACATGAGATATCAAAATTACAAGAGAAAGTGCACCAAATTTTGCTATTGCAAAGAGCAACAAAAAATGAAATGGAAGTTTTGAAGAAAGGCATGGAAACTAAGATCGATGGTTTGAAGAAAGGCATGAAAGCTAAGATGAATGTGTTACACCATTTTTTGGTCATATAACCTATTATCATTAGATGGACCCAAGTACATCATGTAAGACCAATTTTACTCCAAGTAAAATTGCTTTCACTATAAAAATAACTTAGTAAATCACCTTTATTAAGTTGTTTATGGTCTAAACAGGAAACCCCATAAGGAAATATTAATTAATAGACATTTGTTTAATTTTCCTCAAGGAATAATTAGTTAAACAGTAGTTTAATTAATATTTCTGGTTATATTTAACCCAAAACAAGGAAATTAATTAGATAAATCATTATTTATCTTATTATTTTCTAAAGAATAATTATTTAAACATTACTTAAATAATATTCTTTGTTAAATATGACTAAATCTCCCTTAAATAATTAAATAAATCATTATTTATTTGATTATTACTCAACCATATCCTTAAAATGATAAATAAATCATTTATTTATTTATTATTTCTTAATCACATCCATAAAATGATAAATAAATCATTTATTTATTTATTATTTACAAATAAGGGGATTTGACTGAAGTCAAATTCCTTTTCCCTCCAACAAATATAACAAAATATCCCATAAAATTTGGATCTAGATTTGGTTAATAATATTTTAATTATGCAACAATCTCTAGACTAACGCAATATTTTGTTATAAATAGAAGGGTTTTCCCATTCATTTGTCACATTTTGTTGCCTAAAGATCACTTTGGATCTCAACTCTTGGTCTGGCTATTGATGCATTATCATAGCCATATTTTTCCATTTTTTTCTGGGTTTTCTACACCATCAAGAGAGAGGAATTCTAAATCTGAAGTGCTGAGGACTTACAAGAACCCATCCCATTGAGGAGAATATGGAACACCCTCTTGTGTTTTCCTCTCAGGTGCCCTTTAATATAAAATTTCATTGGATATATTCTTGTCTTGTCTATTGGATCTATGGAGTAAATCTTATTTTTCTACTGTTTAATGTCTTCTAATGCATAGATCTAGATTTTTGCAGCATTTGTCTTGATCATCTAACTGCAGATCTGAAGATATTAGTAGTCATTTTTGTTGTTAGGGCTATTTGTTATGTGCAGCTAAAGTGGTCTTTTTTCATACACCTCGAATCAAGATTCATACTAACAACTGGCGACTCTACACGGGTTTACCATTACGACCGTTGTCATTTTTCTGATCCTTGCATATCTAGCTGCTTCAAACCCTAGTATTTCTCTTCAGCCCCTTGTTTTTCTTATTCTTGATGTTGTTTTTAACCCACAAAACCCTAAAACGATAAAAATTCTAACTTCCACATGTTTTCGGACCCATTGCGCAGGTGACATACATCAGCCACAGTTGAGACAAATTTTTTTTTTCTGAAACCTACCGCCAAGAGTGCCGGAAGTGCTGGTCGCACTTTTTTGCCCAAAACCTATGACCTGGACCTTCAGGGTGCACTTTATAGCCCAAAAAGTGCAACCTCTGTTGAAAACAGGCCAAAAAATGCGACCTGGACTTTCTGCAGGGATTTTTCTGAAAGTTTTATGGGTTTTGCTGAGCCTCTGTTCACGGTTGTCTGACCTCTGTCTCCGCCCGTTTTGGACCTGTACTTGTTTTGTTTCACTCAAATAAGTAGGAACCTAGCCCCCTAGGGCTTCAATACCCTTCACTTTTTGTGGAAGAGTGTTTGCTTTTGCAGGTTGTCTGAAATTTCAGAGTCTTCAGCCATTTTTCAAATTTGATACCTCATCTTCAGATCCACTTCAGCTCGGCTTGTTATCCATCCAAATCACCTCATCTAGCTTTGTTTGGGTTTTCCTTTAGGGTGCACTCCACTTCCCTCCTGGAGATAACCTTTCACCACCTCTTTTTATAGCAATTCTTCCTCTGATTTGTTGCTGTTTCTGCATCACTTTCCAACATGTTTTGTCCTTTAGATCCCTATCAATTCCAACCTTAGATCTATTGGCTGTTTTAGAGTGTTTTGATAGCTTTTTCACTCACCTATAGAATAGTTGTTGAGAGGCCCACTGCCTTGGGTTTAAATTATTGCATTATTAGCTGTTTATTTTCTGTTTTTGCAGGCTTATATACTGTCATTGGCAGGTTTATTTACAACTATACAACAAATTTTTTTATTTTCTCTACAAATCTATGGGTTTAAAAATTAAAATTTACACACTTTTACACACACACCCTAAGCGAAAAAGGGATTGGTTAACACTGCTAAGCAAAGAATCTAAAACATTGAAATCGATTGATCCTGCACCTTTCTGCCCTTGTTTCGACATTGTAATCGGTTGATACTACACCTCCTTGCCCTTATCGATCTCTTTTTCCTTTGTGTCGTGTTTGTGTCGTCACTGTTGTGCCACCAAGGCATTCATCCCAGAGACTTCTTGGCCTTCATCCTCAGTTTCTGGTAGGGAGACTTACTCCTCCGCAGAGGATTCGAGTTAGTCCTCAACCGAGTCCGCACTCTGACTCTTCTTCTGGTCCTTTGGATTCTCCTTCCCGTTTCGCCTTCGGTTCTCCCCCTGTCACCTTCACCATGTCTGGTGCAGGACTTAACACTAGTGGTAACCCCGACCCTCCTGCCAGGAATACCACTAGTGGGACCGCAACAGACACTACCCCGGTTGCGCCCTTGCTTCCTTTCATGGCAGGCCTCAACCTCCCCGATTTCGACCAGTTGATAAACGACCCTATACACCATGAAGCTAAGTGGCATGCTATGCCAAAAAAGCTCCCTTCAGACATCCCAAAGTTTGAAGGTCTTGCTGGAGAGGATCCTTCAAATCATATTCGATCTTTCCACATGTGATGTTCGTCTAATTCCATTACCAATGACTCTGTTCGTCTTCGGTTGTTCCAACGAAGGCTTACAGGTGAAGCTTCTAAGTGGTATGTTGATTAGGCCCCTTCCTCTCATACCACCTTTGCGACTCTGGCCTGGGATTTTTTGTCTTATTTCCAGCTTCCCCTTTGTTATGACATTGGTACTGAGATCTTGACCTCTTTCCGTCAATCATCTGTGACCTGCCTATCCGAACATGTTCAGGAATGGTGAAGAAGAAGGAGCCTATGTCGAGCCCTTACTTTCGAAGACCGTGTCTACATGGACTGGTTCCTTAGGACTCTTTTGCTGCCTATCGAGAAAGACGTCACATCGCAATTTCCTCAAATCGAAGAAGCCGCTCTCCAAATTACGTTAAAATATGACCTCATCTACGCTTAGCCAAGTTATGTTTATACCGTTATACCTGATCTTCCTAGGCATGGTGGTGCCAACACATCGAGGGCATCTCACACCGCCGACGGTATCGTTGGAGCTCTCTTTAATCCATATGCTCAACCTCCCATGGGCTATGGTTTCTCTTAGGGAGGGGACAACTCCTCCGACACTTTTCCCCCTCCCGGTAGCACGTATCCAGGATACAGCATGCCTCCTCCTTTTTCCCAACCTCCTGTTTACCACACTTCTACCCAAACTCCTTATTATCCTTATCCATAACTTGGTGCTCTAGCTCCTACAGCATCAACACCTCCTCCTCCCTTGCCTTCTCAACCCCCGCAATAGCAACCACCACCCCCTTGGGGCAGGTGTATGCATAGCAGGGCACGACTAATCCTCCTACCTCAAAAAGGAAGAGGAAAGGAAATAAAAATCAAGCTACCTCTGGTAATCCTGGACCTAATCAAGGTAATGCTCCTAACACTACTAAGCTCAAGCAGGATAGGCCTATTCTTACGAACAAGCCCTATTATTGTTGTGGTGTTTTTGGTCATTATACGCATGATTGTCCTTTTTTGCCACAAATGTAACAGCTATGGGAATCTCAAGCGACATTGAGAGGACAACAAGCCATTCCTTCTGTTCCTCCCAGTCCTGCACCTAGTCAGCCGGATGTGCTTACTGATCCTTTCCCTCAACAGGGATTTGTGGCTACCCAAACACCTGAAGGACAGGCGGCCACTTAATCTCTTCCATTTGGTTCCCCCAATTACCAGATTTTCATGATGTTGAAGATTGCAACAAGAAACAGTGAAGGAGGCATCCTGAAACATCATCCTTGATCCTAGTTGGAAAATAATCACCTAAACTAGGTGGGGCCCACACAGGCTATTTTTAGGTGTATGTCTATTTTTAGACATGGTGAGCATATTCTATAAGTTGCAGGAGGTTATTTGTAGATGGTTGGTCAAATGTGAAAAATAGATGAAATTGTATTTTTAGAATATTGGGTGAAGTCTATTTATATATCATCAATCTAAAAATAGATGCATCTCGATTATTATTAGCTCTTAATAATAATCAGACTCTAAACATCAACTTATTCTTTTAGAGCACTTCAGTTCAGTGCACAGATGTGGTACAACAACTGACAGAAGGAATTACGCTAATCCTAAGGTTTTACTGGAGCTATTGCATGGATGACTTAGCTAGAACTCAAGTGGCAGAGTTATGACATAGTTGGAAGAAGTAGTTATGGAGTTGTATTCAGTTTAACTCAGTTAGACTCAGTTGAGCTAGTTGTATCTAGTTTAACTGGTTGATACACTAGTGAGAGTGGAGTGAATTAATTAGTTAATTAATTCACAAATAATAACTCATTAATCAACTGAACAATACAACAATTAACTACAGTGCATGTTAGTTTCAGTGGAGACCAGTGGAGAGATAGGTGAAAGGGCAAGAAAGACTATCTATTGTGACTACTAGTGATGCATGAATTGCATCTATATATACATTCGAGTTTCCAATGATAAAAACACAGTCAATGAGAGTGGGATTACATTGAATTGGTCTTTGTAATCAGCTTGGATTGCACAGTGGAGGCAGGCTAGCAGGAGGGAAAAGATCGGTGCATGGATTTGCAAGATTGTTCCTGATTAGTGTATGACAATTGCACTGTACTGAGAGCTTGTGATAAGCTTTGTATGTTTTTATGATATTGTCATATGATCTCCATGTTACATAATATATGATAGTTTTGGTTTTTAGCTTCAGGATTTCCCGTTAAACAACTGTGTTATGTGTGTTTTTATTGCTTCATGTGTTTTGTAATTGTTGATTAAATTTCTGCAAGAATTATAGTGGAAGGATTTTGTATTTAGAAGGAAGATAGATATTGTTAGATCAGGAGAGTCCGGATATATACATGCATATTGTATATAATTTCTACATGGTATCAGAGCTGTGTTATAGATTTTCTACATGGAATGAGAGTAAAAAATTTTGGGTGCGCGAGTTTGCAGAGAATATATAATATTTTTGGTGAAATATTTTTAGAAAAAATAACATATTTGGATTCCTTGCGAAAAAATACCCAAATTGAAAAAAAATATCGGTCTAATCGG
The DNA here is from genome assembly GCA_034641835.2 of Pinus albicaulis. Taxonomy (NCBI): domain Eukaryota; kingdom Viridiplantae; phylum Streptophyta; class Pinopsida; order Pinales; family Pinaceae; genus Pinus; species Pinus albicaulis. The sequence continues at coordinate 1,341,511,592 of CM076574.1, forward strand.
AGCTCGGATGAGGGAGATATCGTCGATTTAAAATAAGCTCTTTTGTTAGAAAATTTCGTGACGACGGGACAATTACAATGTGCACGAGCCAAGAATCTACATGCACTAAGGTACAAGATGCATGAAAAGATTTGAGGAGAAAAGCAGAGGTTAGTGACTTGGTGGTTGAGAGGGAGTCTCTCAACATGCAGCCTGAGAATTAGTCTCAGAAGGTTGTGGAGCAACCAAAACTAGAGATGCAGAAGAATCTTTATAGATTTGATGTAGATGGGATTTCTATGGAGCTTCCTACTGTTGGGAAGTGCAAGAAAGACATGCAATTGAAGCTTAAGAGGGAGCAGGATTTTCATGCAGGTAAAAGTGAACCTCGGGATGTGGAGCATCCACAAGATGAGGATCATGGAGTGGTAGCAACCACTCATGCAGATAAATTTCGTGCCAGATGGGCAGAGGGAGTGCATGCAGCTATACCACTAGGTAAGAGGTGGGGTGAAATGCATGGATAATTCAAGAAGAAATTTCTGGGAAGGATTCATTGAGATCAAGTGGATCTCATGAATTGAACCTGGCTATGAGGTGCCTACAAAGCAGCAGTAGCATGATCAGTTGGATTGATGCAGTGAGATCAAAGTGATAGTGTCGGATACTGGAGCGAGGTTCAGAGTTGATAGCAAGTGCAGAGTGCATGGGTGTAGAGTTCAAAAACACAGTCGTTCCTGAAGACATGTGCAGTTGGTACCAATAGAAGTTGAAGACTTTGATGATAGATGCATCAGACTGATTGAGTTTTTTGGAGCCTTTCAGTTTCAGAAGTGTTGCAGCAAAGGTTGTAGGGTGAATGCATGGAGTTGCATGTCGCATGCAAAGACAATCCTTTCTTTTTGAGAGGGAGTGTTGAATATTGCAACAAGAAACAGTGAAGGAGGCATCCTGAAACATCATCCTTGATCCTAGTTGGAAAATAATCACCTAAACTAGGTGGGGCCCACACAGGCTATTTTTAGGTGTCGGTATATTTTTAGACATGGTGAGCATATTCTATATGTAGCAAGAGGATATTTGTAGATGGTTGGTCAAATGTGAAAAATAAATGAAATTATATTTTTAGAATATTGGGCAAAGTCTATTTATAGATCGTTAATCTAAAAATAGATGCATGTCGATTATTATTAGCTCTTAATAATAAACAGACTCTAAACAACAACTTATTCTCTTAGAGCACTTCAGTTCAGTGCACAGATGTGGCACAACAGCTGACAGAAGGAATTACGCTATTCCTAAGGGTTTACTGGAGCTATTGCATGAAGGACTCAGTTAGAACTCAAGTGGCAGAGTTATGACATAGTTGGAAGAAGTAGTTATGGAGTTGTATTCAGTTTAACTCAGTTAGACTCAATTGAGCTAGCTGTATCTAGTCTAACTGATTGATACACTAGTGAGAGTGAAGTGAATTAATTAGTTAATTAATTCACAAATAATAACTCATTAATCAACTGAACAATACAATAGTTAACTACAGTGCATGGCAGTTTCAGTGGAGACCAATGGAGAGATAGGTGAAAGGGCAAGATAGACTATCTATTGTGACTAATAGTGATGCATGAATTGCATCTATATATACATTGGAGTTGCCAATGATAAAAAAGCAGTCAATGAGAGTGGGATTACATTGAATTGGTCTTTGTAATCAACTTGGATTGCACAGTGGAGGCAGGCTAGCAGGAGGGCAAATATTGGTGCATGGATTTGCAAGATTGTTCATGATTAGTGTATGACGATTGTACTGTACTGAGAGCTTGTGATAAGCTTTGTATGTTTGTATGAGATTGTCATATGATCTCCATGTTACATAATATATGATAGTTGGGGTTTTTAGATTCAGGCTTTCCCGTTAAACAACTATGTTATGTGTGTTTTTATTGCTTCATGTGTTTTGTAATTGTTGATTAAATTTCCACAAGAATTATAGTGGAAGGATTCTGTATTTAGCAAGAAGATAAATATTGTTAGATCAGGAGAGTCCAGATATATACATGCATATTGTATATAATTTCTACACATGATGTCCTCTGATCAACCTTCTGAGCCTTCTTATCCTGGCCCTTCAACTTCAGTTGGTACTCATGACCCCCTTTACCCTCCTGGGACGGTTCCTCCCGGCCTCAACCATCTTGGCATCGTCCTGCCTTGTCATTACCCCTCTGGTCAGATACCGTTCCTAGTTCCCCCACCAAGAGTGTACACAGTAACTGTTATGGCCACTCTCTCTCTTCCTAACCTAACCCTTGGGATTCCCATCTGGTACCTCAATCCTCCAGCCGCTACCTTGCTTGGTCAACCTAAACCTTATCTCGCTTTGACCCCGGTTCAACCAGTCCCTATTAATTATCCCGCTACAAAAGTGCCTCATTCACCTCAACAGGAACCACCTCCCATTGCAATCGCTTCGAGTAAGAAGGGCAAAGCTCGCAAGGGGGCATCAAAGGATAAAGCTACCCCAAAAAACCCTGCCCCATCTCGGCCTCCAAAGCATACCATCCAGTGTGCTTTGTGTGACGTTGTCAGCCACGCCACCCATACTTTCCCATAATTTCCTCACCTAAATTCCATGGTCAATGAGTCGTTTCAGGAATTTGATTTTCCAGAGGTATATGTCACTACATCCGATTCAATCCCGAAACTCAAACCATTGCGCACAAACCACCCTTGTGCTTTATGTGATTTCCATGGCCATTACTCTCACCTGTGTCCTCGCCTCGAAGAGTATCATTCCTCTTTATAATCCTTGTGCCAATTCGAGGCCGAGCACCATGAGTCACCCGCTCCCTTTTTTCGCATCTTGCTTCGGCAACACTCGAGGAAACATATGCTCCCATTAACTTTTCCCATTATGATGTTGAGATAACGGGGCCTTAGTCATAAGTCCACGATGAGACCTCCCCTGATGTTTCACCTAACCTCCCTTCAGCCCCCTCCCTAGTCTCAACATCAGTGGATCCTCTATTTACTCACTCTCTCGCTACCCCTTGTGATGATGTGCATACGAACCTCTCCTCTCATGATGAGGAGTAAGGTTGTTTTTCTGTGTTAGGTGGTCTTTCTTCCATCAGTCACCCCATCTTCTATTACGATGACAACATTATGGAAGCAACGACCACTCCTGACTTTATCTATCCCCCTTACATCGAACTCATACATTGGAACCACATGCACCGTGTGGCCATTACATTGACACCCAATGTTTGGGTAAGGGGGGCACCCATATTGGAGAGACCAGGAGAAGCAGTTCTTCACCACTGTCCTAGTGAATCTAGTCGTGATGACTCTAGTCCCATTATTCTTCCACATTTAGAATAACTTCTAGATTCCCATATCACTTCAAGATCACTCTAAGAATGATACCCCTCATCATTTCTTCATTTTTCATCAGCAACCCAGTCTCATAGACATTGTGGTTGACCAACCTACAGGTTTTTTGGGAGAATATCAGTTCATTATCCCAAATACTATCTTTGGGATATTAGCACCATGTATGCCAACCTAGAAACTTAAAGTCCATTTTATTCATATATGCAGTACCAGAAGAGATTGGTAATCGTCTATTTCCTTTCTCAAACTGCGTAACCATACCAAAAAAAAATGGTGCACCACATCATTAAAATGTGTTTAGATTTCCATTTTTCTAAATACATTTTGGCATGTCCACAACATGCTTGGGGGCACCTATGCCCCTCAACCATAAAAATCCCATATCTCAGCCAAAAATAACACTAAAAACCCCTTTTTCTGACAGGTCGCACTGTTCAGGTCATTTCCTGGGACATGTCACATTTTTCTGCCCAGAATCTGCTACTCAGGTCACAAAACAGACCCCAAAAAGTGTGACCTGGCCTGTTCATGAGCTCTGGGTACCTAAACTGAACTTTCAATCGATTGAAATGAAAGAGTAGGATTAGGCCTCTTACCTACAATTGATATATCTCAAATTCCAACGGTCGGTTTATTCACTACAATTGCCACAAAATTTAAATCCTCCTCTCCTCACAACATTCACCACAGCTCCATCGAAAAATAAGTGAATCTGGAAGGAAAATTCATTATTAAAAGAAAACCCCTGATTTTTCTTTCGCTTACTGCGACCAAACTGTAGCTCAGTTTGAAGAACCAGATATACCATTGGAAAGATCTCACCAAGCCCTCAAATGGGTATCTATTAGATTTTTTGATTTGATACTTCACCAGGACACATTTTGTCCAAAAAGAACCACTTCACCCCTCCTCAAAATCAAATTTCTTCACTTGCAACACTCGTACTGGGGGCACCATGTTGCCTCCATACTTGTCCATGCTCGTGTCGACTTTCGTCGTGAGTTACCATCTTGTACTCATGCTTTTATGGTCCCCATTGGACCCTTTACATATGTGGCAACACCATCGAGTCACCCTTGTTTAGAGCATCATCATGGAGTCATCATTGCATTCATGGATTCTATCTCGAGTTCCTTTGTATCCCGCTATAGTCCTCCATCATTCCTTGCTTGGTCCCTCTCTTGTGTCACACATTATGGCCTTTAATCCCACTATCCCCTATCTCTCATGATATCGTGTCAGTCGTTGCCAGGTCATTCATGCCATTTATGCTCCAACAAGGGAAGTCGTCCGTTCGCTACTTAGTCCCCCCCCCATTTCATCATCATCATTGGTGTCAGTCTGTCATTCACTCTACTATTTTCTCTCATGCCTTAGTTGAAGATCCCTTATTGCCTCAACTATGGCGGACCTCCTTCTGTCGACATCAGCTCATTCATTCTAGAAGATAGGTCTAGAGGGCGGTGTATCTTGGTTCCATCTTCCACTCTTGTTCGGTGCCTTGGATCAGGAAAAGGGACTCCTTATTTCCCTTTGACTTGATTTTTTCTCAGCTCCAGCTCCTTTCAGCATGATCGAGATCCGTATACTTGATGGTTCAGTGATGCAGCAGCTAACATCGGTGATTCCCGGGTGTGTGTGAGATGTCTCAGCCCTCATGAGGGGGTGGCCCTACAGGTATCCCCCCACACACTCGAATGACCTCTTCATTACAGCCTTCAATGCAGCTCCATACATCTAATGATGTGGGCCTTAGCCGCTTGCAGCGCCTTTTTTGCATGTATAAGTCAGATTTTCAGAGCCCTTTCCTGTTTTCAGGGACATCTGGGTTGCATTTATATCTCATGTACTCAAATATCATTGTACAAGTCCTGTCTGTTATCCCAGGCACAATATGTATGTGGTATTCATTATCGTGTTGTTTATCTGGCTCATGTTTACGCCAGCCTTATGTCGTCTTGTGGTTTTCTCGACACCTTATTATTTCTAATATTGCCTCGGTGGGCATAGGTATGCCTCCCCCACTTCCTATAGCAGGTACTCACTAAAGAGACTTGTTGCACCTGCAAGTCGCCTCCTCAGGGTCTAGGTCTTTCAACACTTTGGTTTACCTTATACTTCTCTCTCTTTGATTTCCCCTTTGATGTCTAGTGATTGAGTTCTTACAACGTACTTCGGTCATATGATTAGCTCCTAATGCTCGCACAGTGGGGGGCAATCTGTTACACCATTTTTTTGTCATCTAACCTGTTATCATTAGACGGACTCAAGTACATCATGTAAGACCAATTTTACTCCAAGTAAAATTGCTTTCACTATAAAAATAATTGAGTAAATCACCTTTATTAAGTTGTTTATAATCTAAACAGGAAACCCCATAAGGAAATATTAAATAAATATACATTTGTTTAATTTTCCTCAAGGAATAATTAGTTAAACAATAGTTTAATTAATATTTCTGGTTATATTTAACCCAAAACAAGGAATTTAATTAGATAGCTCATTATTTATCTTATTATTTTCTAAAAAATAATTATTTAAACAATACTTAAATAATATTCTTTGTTAAATATGACTAAATATTCCTTAAATAATTAAATAAATAATTATTTATTTGATTATTACTCAACCATATCCTTAAAATGATAAATAAATCATTTATTTATTTATTATTTCTTAATCACATCCTTAAAATGATAAATAAATCATTTATTTATTTATTATTACTTAATCACATCCTTAAAATGATAAATAAATCATTTATTTATTTATTATTTACAAATAAGGGGATTTGACTCAAGTCAAATTCCTTTTCCCTCCAACAAATATAATAAAATATTCCATAAAAGTTAGATCTAGATTTTCTTAATAATATTTTAATTATGCACCAATCTCTAGACTAACTCAATATTTTGTTATAAATAGAAGGGTTTTCCCATTAATTTGTCACCTTTTGTTGCCTAAAGATCACTCAGGATCTCAACTCTTGGTCTGGCTATTGATCCATTATCATAGCCATATTTTTCCATTTTTTTCTGGGTTTTCTACACCATCAAGAGAGAGGAATTCTAAATCTGAAGTGTTAAGGACTTACAAGAACCCATCCCATTGAGGAGAACAGGGAACATCCTCTTGTGTTTTCCTCCCAAGTTCCCTTTAATATAAAATTTCATTGGATATATTCTTGTTTTGTCTATTGTATCTATGGGGTAAATCTTATTTTTCTACTGTTTAATGTCTTATAATGCATAGATCTAGATCTTTGTAGTATTTGTCTTGATCATCTAACTGTAGATATGAAGATATTAGCAGTCATTTCTGCTGTTAGGTCTATTTTTTATGCGCAGCTAAAGTGGTATTTTTTCGTACACCTCGAATCAAAATTCATACTAACAGAATGGTTTGGAACCTATGATGGATGGCATGGAAGTGGGCATGGGAGCTAAGATGGATGGCATGGAATGGAAGCTAAGATGGATGACATGGAAGCTAAGATCGATGAAAAAATGAAAGACAACATGGAAAACATGAAGAATGCTCTAAAAGTAGACATCAAAGGTTTGGCAAAGTTGATACAAGAAATGTTTCCTAATGGAGAAAAGATAGTAGAGTAAACTCATGATGAGAACAAAATAAATGTTAATCGTGATTTCAAAAAATCTAATGTTGGATGGAAGAACCACCATATTCCAAAGATGGATATGAGGAAGTTTGATGGCAAGGATCCCGTAACATGGATACTACAGATGGAGAAATATTTTGATCTCAATAATGTGCAAAACACACAAAAGGTACGCATTGCAACTTTACATTTAGAACAAAATACATTTGTATGGTATCGATGGCTTTGCTCCTGTAAAAAAATTGTCATTTGGGTCAATTTTTACGGAGGAAATGATAGCACATTATGAGGATAAAAAAAGAAACACCTTCTTTAGCCAATTGATAAATCTCAAACAAAAGGGTTCAGTGGTGGAGCACATTGAGGACTTCCAAAAACTGAATATAAGGGTAAATGATATTCCAGAGGAATAAAGGATTGATGTCTTCATAGGGACTTTAAAGGATAACATCCAACATGAAGTTCACGTTTGGGAACCTGATTCATTGGAAAAGGAATTCAGGTTGGCAAGAAAAATTGAATGTAAAATTATGGAAACAAGGAAGCGTACCACTCACATATATAAAAATGGAAGTGTTGCTGCTCCTAGACTTCCACAACCTACAAGGTTGACACCACAACAATTGCAAGAAAAAAGAGAAAAATAGATTTTATACAGTTGTGATAGCAAATACACTAAAGGTCATAAGTGTGCTGAGAAGAAATTATTTTACATAGATCGTGAAGAGGAAGAAGAAAATGAACAAGAATCTTCAAAATAAGAGGATATACACTAGGAACCAAACATAGAAGAGGAAGAAATGAGTCTGACCATATGGTGTAATGAATTGGCAGGAATTACCACTCCTCAAACTCTCAAGATAGAATGACATATCAAGAAGAAAAAGGTAATAGTGTTTGATTGATTTGGGTAGTACCCATAATTTTATTCATTGTAAGGTAGCCAAGGAATTGAATTGTTTCCTATACCCAGCACCAGAATGTCAAGTGATGGTTGCAAATGGAGGAACTATAAATTGCTCTAGAAAATGCCATAATATCAAGCTAACCATGAGGGAATATGTATTGAATAGTCCAATGCTTTCCATTCCTATGGGAGATGTTGATGTTGTACTGGGAGTATAATGGCTACAATCTTTGGGGACAATAACTTTTAATTTTCAAGAACTTTTCTTGAAATTTTTTTCAGAAGGAAAGGAAGTCGAATTACGGGGTATCACAGGGAAGCTGGGAAAGCTAATAAGCTCTAATGTCATGAAAAAGCTTATGAAGAAAGAACAACGAGGCGTAATTGCACAATTATGCTCACTAGAAGTTCCAACACCAAAATTATCTATTTCTGCAGATCTCCAAAAAGTATTGGACAATCATTCCAAGCTTCTTGAAACTCCCAAAAGACTCCCACCTATTCGTGATCATGATCATGCTATTCATTTGATTCCATGAATTTTTCCTCCAAAGATATCCTTATGTCCAAAAGAGCAAAATTGAATGTATGATTGCAAAAATGTTAGAGGCTGGTATAATTCAACCTAGTCAAAGTTATTTCTATGCTCCAGTAGTATTGGTGCACAAGAAGGATGGATCGTGGTGCATGTGTCTGGATTATAGGGAGGTCAATAAGATCACCATTAAAGATAAATATCCCATTCCTATGTGTTAGTGTCACTCTAGTCATATTGCCATCAGTGATCAAAATTTCTCTTTTGCATTTGCATATTAGGAGTCCCATAATAATCAATTTCTCCATTCCATTAGGTCATGGATTCATTGATGGTAGTAATTTGTTACCAGTTTTCCCTCATGAGGTACTTGCTGATTTTCCTTCCTATGATCTTCAGTCATTTTTCACTTTCATTTTCAAAATCATATTAGTAGGTCATAGGATGGGTCTCATTAGTCTCTAAGGTCTTGCCATGGTCAAATTAATGAGTCAAGTGTCAAATAAAGATCAGCGAAGTCATGAGGAAGTCAATAAATACAAAGTCATAGCACCAGGAAAATCAAAGATATCATTTGTTTGGTTTGATGCAAGCTTCACCTCAAAACCATGTTTTGAGGTGAAGACATGATACTTTTCCTTTCAGCAACAATTCAGAAGCTGTTATCTCCACAAAGTGATGTATCTGCCTTCAGAGAATTTTTCCGCAGTATGCTCAGTGCCAAATCATCTTCAAAGTAGATCCATCAGAAAGAGCCCGGAAAGAGCTTTCCAACGGTATACTACACTCTCAAAACTGGCTTCTGGATTGAATTCTGTGCTTAAGTGAAGTAAAAGCCCTCTATTCCCTAAGCCCCACCTATTTCCCATGTTTCCCCTTTAACTTTATGTTCAAATCCCTTTAAAAACCCCATCCTTCCCCCTTCCTATTATAATATCGCATTGTAAATCATTTAATAAAATATGCGATTTTATTACCCAGCCACTTCCCCTCCATGCCTTTGGACTTTATATTAAAAAAATTCATATTACAAAGTCCCTCCCCTTAAACACTTCTCCGACCAATACCCCACAAACTTTATAACAAAGTTATATCATATATATAAACCCCACCACTTTAGTGCAAAATCACAAGATCGCAAGTTTAGAGATTCAAGTGTCTTGTTGATGTGGGATGTGCGATGTGCGATGTGCGATCATCGCAAAAATTCCCGTTGCAAAATCTCCGTCGCAAAATTCCCATCGCAAATTCCCATCACAAAATTCCCATCGCAAAATTCCCGTTGCAAAATCCCCATCGCAAAATTCCCATCGCAAATTCCCATCGCAAAATTCCCATCGCAAAATTCCCATTGCAAATTCCCATCACAAATTCCAATATTGCGATTGTGATTTTATCCCCGGGCCCACCATACAGCACTTACTCCCCATTATAATATAAAGGCCCTTTCCCCCTTATAAATCCCAAAATTGCATTTTATTACATTTATTAAAGGACTTCCCATGGTTTAATCCAACCGCATCGAAAGTTTTATTTTGTATATATTTTCCCGCTCCCCAATCTCGATTGCGATTAAGATGCTGGTCCCGCCTCCTCTCCCTTCCTTCTTATTCACTATTTCCCTTCACGTAAGGCATTATTTCAGTTTATTCCAATTTACTGCAACAAAATCTAACTAAAAGCCAGTTATTCAAAAGGAATAATGGAAAGCAAAGTGACAGCCAGAGGCCGAGACCCAAATTGTAACAGTCACATCTTCAGTTACGTTGTAGAGAAATCTACGTTACAATTTTTTGCCTTCTCACTGGCCAGATGTAATGCAGCTCTTCCTTTACGAAGAGACTGTTGGCTTTTGGCCTTCTATCTTTAGTTGTGATTTCCCCCCTTCCATCGATTTGTATTCCGGCAAAATTCGTCTATTTATTGTAAATTCTAATTATTTGCAAGGCGCAGAAAGTCTGAGGTCGAAAAACTCAGAAGTAGGGGAATAGTGTGGCAGTGAGCTCTGCGCTCCGTTGTACAGTTTGGCAGGGAATTAAATAAAGTGATGCAGCTCTGATTTATGGGATTCATGTGGTATGAGTTTTAGCATATGTTTCTCCTTTATGTTGCATATGTACATTGTTATGTTACACCATTCATTCATTAACATCTCCAGTTGAATGTTTTCAAGTTAGAAAGGTAGAATCCATTTTGTATGCTCTGCCTTGGGAAATCATTCATACCATATGTATTTTCTTCTGTTTGAAAAGGATTCATTTATTATGCCCTTTTCAACTTCTCAACAGTCTTTCCATTTCATCTTATTTAGACTTGATTGCTAAACCTCCTGCCTATCTTGCCCTATGAAATATTCTGTATCCCGATTTAATTCCTCAGTTCATACTGTCCTCTTGTCCCATACATCCCTGAAATTTCAGTAATTCATCAAAAATCTTTTTCCCATTTATATACCTAGCCTAAAATCAGTTCATTACCATTTTATTGAATATCTATTCTACGGAGAGAGCCCTCTCCTGTCCTTGTAGGGCTAGCTACAAGGCTGAGCGTGGTTTAGTTGTTACCCTGATTTGCCTTTTTCAGCCTAAGGTTCAGATTGGGTGCGAACATCTCTTGCGACTCCACTGGGGAAGTAATTACAAAATTTTGCGTAGAAGATTTATCACCCCAGTAATATTTTTCTTGAAAAGTCTCGATGATGATATTTCAGAATTTTCTAGGCTGATATAAATATTGTATAGTAGTAAGTTGACCACACTGGCTTCAAGAAGATATACAAGGGCTAATCCTGATCCAAATCCTCCCCCTGTGTTCGAGAATCCGAATCTTATCCCAAGAATAGTCAGAAGACAAGAGGGATCGCCAAGTCCTACACCTATTTTCAGGGCCCATACTTGGCCCAGTGAATGTTTTTTTGTAGAGGAGATTTCTTTTGATGAGAATTTTGAGCTTTCTTTGTTTAGAAGTAAGTCTGAAACTGCACTTGAAGACACGGTTTTAGATCCGGAGTTTCTTGTAGATGTTGAAGTTCAGAGAGAAAATTCTTCCATTGATGACTACATTTTGAATTCGCCTCAGTCCATCACTGCAACTTATATTCCCAAGCCTTCAGAATCATCAGGCGCAACATTCCATCCTCCTGATTCATCATCATTCCCATCAATCAATTCCCAGTTTTCATCTCGTCCATCAACACCGACCTCAAAATCCAGCATTACAAACGCTGTGGTAAATCCTCCCAGAAATATGGCTGCCCGGTATGCACCCTTGGTTTTACCTCAGGTTCTCAATGATATGCCTGCTGATTATCAGAGTAAAATTGCTATCTTTGATGCCACTCAGGGCATTACAGCCCAGCAGTATGTTGACAAGATGAATGACTTTTTTGACTTGCATGAAGTGGAAGAAGAGAATGTAGCAACCAGGTTGTTTGTTCAAAGCTTCGGAGGTGAAGTGAGAAAGTGGTTCAGAGCTTTACCAGCAGGCTCTATTCACACTTTGCAAGAGTTACACACATAGTTCCTAGACCGGTGGGGGGGGAAAAGGAACCCTCACCAAATTCTGTCTGAATATGAGAATATGAAAAGAAATGTGGGTGAAACTGTGCAAGACTATTGTTTAAGATTCAATGCTGCATACAATGCTATTCCGGCCAACCTCAAACCACCGGTGGATTCAGCTATGCTAAAGTTTCCAGACGGTTTTGATGCCGATATGGCATATCAGCTGCATGAAAGAGATCCACCGTCTCTTGAAGAAATGCAAAAAACAGCAGTAAGTGTTGAAGCTAATCTGCTGACCTGAAGAGCTCGAGCTAGAACCGAAAAGAAAGTCATGGTGAAAGAGGAAGCCTCCACTTCGGACAGCAGAATGGACACTCTAATTTGTACAATGGAAAAGATGGTTGAGCGTTTGACGATTTCCGACAGACCCGAAACTCAAATAAGAAATCCAAATTTTAGAGGACAGCAGCAAACACAATTCAGAATTAGACAGAGAGAACAAAGGGCGCAGGACCAAGCGGCACCACAACAGCCAATTAAAACATCGTTACAGCAGAACTACGTGCAAGGGACTGACTCAGACGACGATGGTCCTCTGTTTGAAACCAATCATTTTTTCACAGCTGATGGTGCACCCATTTTCCTCACAGAAGACGAAGAATACATAGTGGTGACTCCAGACATTCAAGGGGATGAAAATTTCATTTTGGCCAATGACGTGGTGTTAGAAAAGGAATCTGATGACTACCAGAGAGGTTATATGAACGCGCTGTCAGCCCAGCAAGGGCAGTATTCTATAAGGAACAGAAACGTCACCATCAGCCCCATTCAAAGGAGAAAAGAACTACAAATGAAGGACGAGGCACAGAAGAAAGGAAAAGAGCCGGCCAATCCTTCATCTAGCAAAGCACCCACAGCTGAGAATGCCGCAAAAGAAAAAGGGCAGCAGAACGTAGCAAGAGAACAAATGGAGAAGAAAGACCCTCCTATTAAAGAGGTAGAAAAAGCTCCCTCCTTTAATTTAGAAAATGAAATTTCCAAGTTGAAAGTGTCTGTGCCCTTGACCGAGTTGGTAAAGAATAGTGTATATAAAAATTAGGTGTCTAAAGTCTTGCAAATTGACCCTCTTTCTGATATGGTTAATGTGGAGGATGACTACCCCGAACTTATTTTTGGTCCAACCACACAAGAGTCTGAAGAAAATGAAGTTCCCCCCTTTTACCTCAGTCTTAGGTTACATGAGTTTATCTGGCATAATGCCATGTTAGACTCTGGGGCCTCCCATAATTTAATGTCCAAAGCTGTCATGGAGAAGTTAGGCCTTGATGTTACTAGAAAATACCATGATTTGTACTCTTTTGATTCAATTAGGGTCCACTGTATTGGTCTCATCAAATATTTAGTAGTGTCTTTAGATCAAATCCCAGCCAAAAATGTCTTGATGGATGTAGTTGTTGCTGATGTCCCACCAAGGTTTGGAATGCTCCTATCTAGGTCTTGGGGTGCCAAACTTAAGAGGACCATACAGCTTGATTTCTCCTATGCCACAATCCCTATGTTTGGCCAGTTGAGAAAGTTATATAGGGAAAAGAAAATGAAATACATGATAACTAGCAAAGACAAGCTAGTAAATCATCCCATCAATGCAGTACACACAGATTTAGAGTCTTTTGTCTTATATTCAGATGGTGGTTTAAATGATGAGGATGTTCAGTTGGTACAAGTGGAGGAGATACCTGAGATTTCAGAAAATTTCAGAGAAATCTTCAAATAGGAAAAAGACAAAGCAGCAAGTACTTCTAAGCCTTCTGCCTGCCAGCAGCAAATGGATAATGAACAACCAGAAATTAGCCAAGGCAAAGAAGAGAAAGAAACAAATTTCAGCATCTACAAGAAGAAGAAGAAGGTCTGTGGAGTATGGATTTTGATGGAGCTGTTGGTAAGGATGGAGCTGGCATTGGAATATGGATTAGGAGTCCTATTTTTCAACCTGATAATGTCCCTAGTAATGTTAGAGTATGTGCTTACAAGTTGGCTTTTGAATGCTCTAACAATGAAGCAGAGTATGAAGCTCTGATTGCAGGCCTCAAAATCTTGAAGAAGTTGAAGGCAAAAAGGATTTCTGTGTATGGTGACTCTGAGTTAATAATCAAGCAGGTGAAAGGAGAGTACCAAGCTAAACATCCAAGACTGAGGGCATATAGAAATGCAGTTCCGGACATTTTGAAGACATTCCCAGAGTACACTTTGACAGCAGTGCCCAGGATGCAGAATCTTATTGCTGATTCTCTTGCAACTACTGCAAGTAACCTGAAAATTCCGATGAACTCCAGCAACAAATTCGAAATCCATGTCAAACATAGGCCTGATGTTCCGGATAATTTGAGGTATTGGCAATTATTTTGGGATGATAATGAGATAAATGCATTTTTGCAGGGTGATGGAAAATTCAAGGACACTCTCATAGAAGGTGAGTATGTGGTGGATGATCAAGAAATGGAAACAAACCAGATGGACATATTGCAGCTGAAAGATAACGTAATTCCTAGAGGTCTCATACCTCTAGAGGAGCTGTTTGATCAAGACGATGTTGCAAAGAAGCCAAGCTTGGTGCCCATAGAGAAAGGAGTTGAAGATGTGAATATTGGAACACCTGATCAACCCAAGTTCGTGAAATTGTCAAAGACATTGTTCCCTGAAGCGAAGGATAAGTATGTGAAGTTGCTTTCCGAATTTTCTGATGTATTTGCATGGGATTATTCATATTTGAAAGTATATGATAGGAACATAATCCAGCATACTATTCCTATCAAGCCAGATCAAAATCCATTCAGACAAAAGCTGAGAAGAATCAATCCAAAGCTGCTGCCATCCATTGAAAAATAGGTAAACAGATTATACAAAGCTGGTATCATAGTCCCCATTAGATTTTCTGACTGGATTTCAAATTTAGTCCCGGTACGTAAGAAGACTGGAGAAATAAGGTTGTGCATAGATTTTCGGAACTTGAATAAGGCTTCCTTAAAGGATAATTATCCACTTCCGAAAATGGACCATATTCTGCAGAGAGTAGTTGGAGCATCCAGGATGTCATTACTTGATGGCTACTCAGGCTACAACCAAATCTTGGTGCATGAGAAGGACCAAGATAAAACTGCCTTCACAACACCCTGGGGAACCTTCCAGTATGCCAAAATGCCTTTCGGACTGAAGAATGCAGGAGCTACTTTCCAACGTGCAATGGAAATTTCCTTTGCAAATGAAAAAGAGGTTTTTCTGGTTGTCTATTTGGATGATTTGACAGTGTTTTCAGGATCAGATGATGAGCATTTGTACCATTTGAGAGTTGTTTTTCAGCGATGCAGAAAGTTCAGAATTTCTCTCAATCCCAAGAAGTGCCTCTTCGCCATGGATGAAGGCAAGCTGTTGGGACATATCATTTCCAAATATGGTATTCACATCGATCCAGCTAGAGTGGAGGCAATCCAGCTCATAGACCTACCACGAAACAAGAAGGAGATCCAAGCATTCAATGGTAAGATGAACTTCTTAAGTCGATTTATACCCAATCTGGGTGAGCATTTAAGGGACATGAATAATATGTTAAAGAAAGATAGCACTGTTAAATGGAGTGAGGAGGCTATCAAATCATTCAATCTGGTAAAGTTTGCTTTGTCCAATGCCCCAGTTTTGATCATTCCTGACTACACTCTAGACTTTATCATATTTTTGTTTGCATCTGAGCATACTTTAGTGGCTGTTTTAATGCAAAAGAGAGACGAGATCGAAAATCCAATTGCCTTTTTCAGTAGAACTATTAGAGACGCTTCTTTGAGGTATAATATCATTGAAAAACAGGCATTGGCCCTTATCAAAGCATTGAAGGATTTCAGGGTCTATATTCTACATTCACATACTATAGCATATGTCCCAAATGCAGCAGTGAAGGAGGTGTTGATGCAAACTGATCCAGAAGGTCGAAGAGGTAAGTGGATAGCAGCCATGTTGGAGTATGATCTGGAGATCAAGCCCACGAAATTGATCTGTTGTACATATCTACCTCTATCTGTGAATTTTTGCCCTGCTGCTCCATTCAAATTCATTTTTAACCTCTGCCATGGCCTAAAATCTCATGACCCCGCTTGATACTACTATCTCCGCCCGAAAATCTGCTTCAAAATAGTTAAAAAACCCAAATTTAATAATCGGGCCGAGTCCCCAAAGAGCTTGACGCCCTCCCGCTTCGGCTTCCATATGACCCGAGTCTGAAAACCATAATTCAAAGCAAGAAGGGGCCTATTGTCTTAACGATCGGACGCAATGCTGGCCGTCCGATCTGGCTCAAATCAACGGCGCGGTAATAAGCTTATATGAAGGGCCCGTGCGCATCAGATCGTCGGTATTTCATGGCCCACCATTTTATTGTCCCCCGATGCAAGCGCAGCCGTTGATCTTGTTCCGAGATCGAACGGTCCTAGGTCAATCACAGTCCTGCCCTCAATCGCGATCAGAACTTCTAAAATGTACCACCCCGGTCTCCCCGCTCCATCTTCCGATTGCGATCTCCGATTCGGGTCCCACTCCCTGCGGTCGTGTCATCATAATGCATCAGTGTACACCGTGTTTCTCCTCCATCATCCACATGTTCCGGTGACGTGTCATATTTTATGAACCTTTGACCTGTCCATTCATTGTCGCTCCATTGTGTTTTGCATTGTCACCCTCTATTCCTCCATTATATTCGTGCATTTCCTGTCACCCTGCATCTTCTCAATATCTCTCCTAGTCTGTATTACCGATTCCATGGCCGCTGTCGTATCCACATTCCCTGTCCCCGAGTCATTTTTCTCTAATGTTTTGCGGGTTTTGCAGGTTTTAAAACGACTTAGCTGGCGCTTTAACTCGCCGCCTCCGTTGCAAAGATCTGGAACATACTAAAGGACATATCCTACTGGCGAAGTTAAGGAAAGAAGCCGAGGGTAGGTGGGAGAGGTGACCGCCATTAAAGAAAACATAGATGTGGATTCTCAGAACTCTCCAGATGCGTCCTCCCCGCATTAAAGATCCAGGACTCAAATCCAAAGCCAAGGGCCGAGAGTACAGTACTGAAATACAGATTGTTCCAAATCTCTTACGGCAGCAGATCTTCCCTCAGCCGCGGGCAGCATATTGCATATATTTTATTATTCCTGTCTTTTATATAAAGAGATTTTTATCTCCCAACATTTATTTCCTTAGGCGGACTGTTAGTTGTATTCATTTATAGTCAGTCATTCATAAGAGAAGGCGCGAATGTTTTCCGCCAGGTTGGTTCAAACTGAGTCATTAATTGTGCCTCGTCTCCCTCCTCCTCCAGAAGTTTCTGTCTTCTCTATAAATACTCAAAAATAATATTTTTGAAGGGTTCCATATTTCTATCAGCAAACTGTGCAGCGAGAAGACTACTGTATACATCTTGTAACATTTCTGTATGAGGTTTCAGAGCCCGTAGGGTCTCAGTGAGGAGGGGTTATAACTGTATTGAGGTTCTGATATATGGTATCTCACAGTATGTAATTTCTCTTATGTGTTAATACATTATCTCATTTTATGCTATTTGTCTTCTTGTATCATGTTCTAGAATGCGAGTGGCTCACTAGTTTATAGTAAGGATTCATCTTAAGTGGTGCCCTTTCTGGAATTAGTCAAGCGCTTTAAATAGGCCTAGTCATGATATACTGTTCCATGTTCACTCTTTCCATATTTTCTACTATATTAGTTGCTTGAGGAGGGTGCTTTTAAAACGCCATTGTCATATAAGGATTCATAATTTGGTGCGCCCTTATATGATTCTGTTGTGTATCTGGGTATCTGTCTCATGTCAGCTAATATCTTCTTATGTTTCCTCACTGCACTCACTTACTGATATATGATTTCTGTGATGTATTATTTGAATCGGCCCTCTTTACAGTAAGCGGTCTCTTAACTGTCTGATGCTTTCATGCTGAAGTTTTACATCATGTTCCTACATTGTTCTTATCCTTGTGTCAGCTTCTGAGAGATATTGGTCCCATTCAAAACTAATTTCCTTGTTTAGAACAAGATATAGTAAGCGAGTTCTTGGACTGACAACCCAAACTAAAGGAGCTCCTTGCTATATTAAGATGTCCTAGGCACTGGTCTATGGCAACTCTAGACTGTCTCTAGGGGGGGTGACAAAATCATCCACAACATGATCAAAGGCCAAGGCTTGGCGAAATTGATGGCCCAATCAAATCTGCACGCCTTAGATATAAACCTTATAACAGCAGTGGCAGAAGAGGAAGATGAAGGTTTTCTGGTTCCAATTGCAGACATTTTTCTATAGTCCCCATGGTATTCAGATATCGTCTATATCCTTCAGCATTTGTCTCCTTCTACGGGCATGTCCAAGAGCAAAGGTAGATCTCTAAAGCTAAAATCTGCAAAATACTGCATTTTAGACAACACTCTGTATTGGAAAGATCCAGGAGGCGTTCTGCTTAATTGTTTGGTTGAAGAAGAAGCGCAGAAGGTAATGCACGAGTTTCATAAAGGCGACTGCGGCGGTCACTTGTTTTGGAAGACTACAGCTAACAATATATTGAGAGCAGGATATTATTGGCCCACATTATTTTTTGATTTATATAAGACAGTGATGAAATGTCACGAATGCCAAATCTTCCAAGGGAAGAAGAAATTGCTTCCACTTCCTTTGTAACTAGTTTCAGTGAACACACCCTTTCAGCAGTGGGGGCTCGATTTTATAGGGGAGATTCATCCCGCGTCCTCAGCACAGCACCGATGGATCTTGACAGGGACATATTACTTTACTAAATGGATCGAGGCCATCCCAGCCAGGCAAGCAATAGACGCGGTAATCATTCAATTCTTGGAATCGAATATTCTATCTCGTTTTGGCTGCCCTTGTAAAATCGTAACAGACAATGCAACAGCGTTCAGATCCAAGAAAATGATCGACTTTTGTGACAAATACAACATCACGCTGGACCATTCGACAACTTATTATCCACAAGGAAACGGCCTGGCTGAGTCATCTAACAAATCATTGGTGAATATAATTAAAAAAATGCTGGAGGCAAACAAAAGAAATTGGCACCGAAAGCTCATCAATGCGCCGTGGGCAGACAGAGTTAGCAGTAAAAGATCAAAAGGTATGTCACCATTTGAGCTGGTTTATGGTACTGACGCTGTCGTTCCTACATCCCTTACAGTCCTAGTTATGAAATTATTGCAAGAAGTTGGCAGCGAGGACAATGAAAATCAGCGAAGAATCAATCAAATGATCCACCTTCAGAAAACAAGAGAGGAAGTGTCACAGAACGTTATTCAGTTGCAGGAGAAAATTAAAAAGATCTATGACAGGAAGAAAAAGGCAGAAAATTTTCAGCTGGATGATATAGTGTTGAAATGGGATGCCAGAAATGAAGACCAAGGGAAGCATGGTAAGTTCGACAATCTGTGGAAAGGGCCATACAGGATCTCAGCTTACAGAGGACAGAATGCCTTCTTGCTTTCATAAATGGATGGCCAAAATTGTCTTGGAGGAGCAGTAAATGGTAAGCTTTTGAAGCACTACCATTGTTGAAAACAAAGGATCAGGATATATGTCATCATCATTGTATATACCATGTTATGTTTATCAGAGTTCAGAATACACAGTCATTGAAGTTTGGGGCCCGAAGTGAAGGCTATAAAACTTGAATGATATGTGTATGGTTTGGTTTATTTCAGTTTTTCAGTCTTAGTCTTGAGTCAATGTCAGTATGCATTGTGTCAGTTTTTCAGTATTTTTGACTCTATGCCCAATGGATAAGGCTACTTGGTCTACGGTGTTCTTGGCATCTCCAAGGAGCTACCATCCCCATTGGAGCCAATGTTAGTGTCACTCTAGTCATACTGCCATCAGTGATCAAAATTGCTCTTTTGCATTTGCATATTAGGAGTCCCATAATAATCAATTTCTCCATTCCGTTAGGTCATGGATTCATTGATGGTAGTAATTTGTTACCAGTTTTCCCTCATGAGGTACTTGCTGATTTTCCTTCCTATGATCTTCAGTCATTTGTCACTTTCATTTTCAAAATCATATTAGTAGGTCATAGGATGGGTCTCATTAGTCTCTAAGGTCTCGCCATGGTCAAATTAATGAGTCAAGTGTCAAATAAAGATTAGCAAAGTCATGAGGAAGTCAATAAATACAAATTCATAGCACCAGGAAAATCAAAGATATCATTTGTTTGGTTTGATGCAAGCTTCACCTCAAAACCATGTTTTGAGGTGAAGACATGATACTTTTCCTTTCAGCCACAATTCATAAGCTGTTATCTCCACAAAATGATGTCTCTGCCTTCAGAGAAGTTTTCCATAGTATGCTCAGCGCCAAATCATCTTCAAAGCAGATCCATCAGAAAGAGCCCGGAAAGAGCTTTCCAACAGTATACTACACTCTCAAAATTGGCTTCTAGATTGAATTTTGTGCTTAAGTGAAGTAAAAGCCCTCTATTCCCTAAGCCCCACCTATTTCCCATGTTTCCCCTTTAACTTTATGTTCAAATCCCTTTAAAAACCCCATCCTTCCCCCTTCTGATTATAATATCGCATTGTAAATCATTTAATAATATATGCGATTTTATTACCCAGCCACTTCCCCTCCATGCCTTTGGACTTTATATTAAAAAACTTCATATTACAAAGTCCCTCCCCTTAAACACTTCTCTGACCAATACCCCACAAACTTTATAAAAAAGTTATATCATATATATAAACCCCACCACTTTAGCGCAAAATCGCAAGATCGCAAGTTTAGAGATTCAAGTGTCTTGTTGATGTGGGATGTGCGATGTGCGATGTGCAATCATCGCAAAAATTCCCGTCTCAAAATCCTCGTCGCAAAATTCCCATCGCAAATTCCCATCGCAAAATTCCCGTCGCAAAATCCCCATTGCAAAATTCCCATCGCAAATTCCCATCGCAAATTCCCATCGCAAAATTCCCATCGCAAATTCCCATCGCAAATTCCAATATTGCGATTACGATTTTATCCCCGGGCCCACCATACAGCACTTACTCCCCATTATAATATAAAGGCCCTTTCCCCTTTGTAAGTCCAAAAATCGCATTTTATTACATTTATTAAAGGACTTCCCATGGTTTAATCCAACCGCATCGAAAGTTTTATTTTGTATATATTTTCCCGCTCCCCGATCCTGATTGCGATTAAGATGCTGGTCCCGCCTCCTCTCCCTTCCTTATTATTCACTATTTCCCTTCACGTAAGGCATTATTTCAGTTTATTCCAGTTTACTGCAACAAAATCTTATTAAAAGCCAGTTATTCAAAAGGAATAATGGAAAGCAAAGCGACAGCCAGAGGCTGAGACCCAAATTGTAACAGTCACATCTTCAGTTACGTTGTAGAGAAATCTACGTTACAATTTTTTGCCTTCTCACTGGCCAGATGTAATGCAACTCTTCCTTTACGAAGAGACTGTTGGATTTTGGCCTTATATCTTCAGTTGTGAATTCTCCCCTTCCATCGATTTGTATTCCGGAAAAAATCGTCTATTTATTGTAAATTCTAATTATTTGCAAGGCGCAGAAAGTCTAAGGTCGAAAAACTCAGAAGTAGGGGAATAGTGTGGCAGTGAGCTCTGCGCTCCATTGTACAGTTTGGCAGGGAATTAAATAAAGTGATGCAGCTCTGATTTATGGGATTCATGTGGTATGAGTTTTAGCATATGTTTCTCCTTTATGTTTCATATGTACATTGTTATGTTACACCATTCATTCATTAACATCTCCAGTTGAATGTTTTCAAGTTAGAAAGGTAGAATCCATTTTATATGCTCTGCCTTGGGAAATCATTCATACCCTGTGTATTTTCTTTTGTTTGAAAAGGATTTGTTTATTATGCCCTTTTCAACTTCTCAACAGTCTTTCCATTTTATCTTATTTAGACTTGATTGCTAAACCTCTTTCCTATCTTGCCCTATGAAATATTCTGTATCCCAATTTAATTCCTCAGTTCATACTGTCTTCTTGTCCCATACATCCGTGAAATTTCAGTAATTCATCAAAACTCTTTTTCCCATTTATATACCTAGCCTAAAATCAGTTCATTACCATTTTATTGAATATCTATTCTACGGAGAGAGCCCTCTCCTGTCCTTGTAGGGCTAGCTACAAGGCTGAGCGTGGTTTAGTTGTTACCCTGATTTGTCTTTTTCAGCCTGAGGTTCAAATTGGGTGCTAATACTATGATTGATGAATTATTGGATGAATTACATGGAACAATTTATTTTACAAATTTGGATCTTCATTCAGGATATCATCAAATTAGAATGAAGACTGAAGATATTCCGAAAACAACATTTCGAACTCATGAGGGTCATTATGAATTTTTAGTCATGCCTTGTGGCCTTACCAATGCACCTTCTACATTTCAACAGTTGATGAATTCCATTTTCAAACCCTTGCTTATAAAATTTGTACTAGTATTTTTTGATGATATACTAATCTACAATAGGTCTTGGAAGGATCATGTTCAACATGTTGATAGGGTGCTCAAACTATTGCAGGAGAAAAAATTGTATGCAAAAACATCCAAATGTTTCTTTGGAGTACAAGATGTGGAATATCTGGGTCATATTGTATCTCACAGGGGTGTTAAAGTAGACCCTAACAAAATTAAAGCCATTAAGGAATGGAAAGTCCCCACAACCATAAATAAGTTGTGAGGATTTCTCAGGTTAACAGGGTATTATCACAAGTTTGTTAAGAATTATGGGAGAATAGCAGCACCTTTAACAACATTATTGAAGAAAGTTGCATTTTCATGGACTTTTGAAGCAACTAAGGCCTTTTAACATCTTAAAGAGGAAATTTTCCTAGCACCAGTCTTAACTACGTCAAACTTCACAAAAGCCTTTATTGTGGAATGTGATGCCTCAGGAAATGGAATTGTGTTGTTTTAATGCAAGAAGGAAGACCCATTGCTTTTGAAAGTTGTCCAATCAAATGAAAGTATTTAGAGAAATATATTTATGAGAAGGAAATGTTAGCAATACTATATGCACTAAAGAAATGGTGACCTTACCTAATGGGAAGACACTTCAAGGTAAAAAATGACCATGATAGTCTTAAACACTTTTTGGAACAAAGACTATCTTCAGAAGAGCAACAAAAATGGGTCACAAATATTTTGGGTTATGACTTTGAAATAATCTACAAAAAAGGGAAGCTAAATGTTGTTGTAGATGCACTCTCAAGAAAGAATGAAGAGGTGGAAGCATTTTTTTGTGCCATTTCTATCATCCAACCAGATTGGATAATCGAAGCAAGGGATGAATGGAAGAAGGACGAAGAAGTGTGGACACTCATTCAAAATTTGCAGCAAGATCCTAGTACATCTAATACATTTAGTTGGAAAAATGATTCTTTATGGTACACAGATCGCTTATATCTTTGTAATAATTCCCAATTAAAACAAAATATTGTTTTGGAATTTGACACTTCTCCTTTAGGAGGACACTCTTGATTTTTAAAAACTTCCCATAGGGTGAAGAAAGAATTTTTTTGGGATGGCTTTAAATCTAATATTCAAAATTTTGTGGCGGAATGTTTGGTTTTCCAGCAAAATAAAGTTGAGACAATTAAGACCCCAGGTCTTCTACAACCTTTATCAATTCCAAAGTCAATGTTGGGGGGAGATTTCAATGGATTTTATCACAAGTTTACCTAAGTCCGAAGGAAAGAGTGTCATCATGGTGGTAGTTGATAGACTCACCAATTATGCACAATTTTTTGCATTGTCTCATCCATTTAAAGAAAGTACAATTTCTACAACATTTATGGACACAATTCAAAAGCTACATGGAAACTGAAAGGTTATTGTGAGTGACAGAGATCCCATTTTTACCGGAAATTTTTGGATGGAGTTGTTTTCTTGTTTGGGTACTCAATTAGCTCATAGCTCATCTTATCATCCTCAATCTGATGGTCAAACTGAGAGAGTGAATAAAAGTTTGGAAGGATATCTTCGTTGGTTTGTATCTGATAAACAAACATAATGGGTCAAGTGGTTACCTCTCGCTGAATGGTGGTATAACACTTCCTTCCATACTGCAGAAAAAATGACCCCATTTATGGCACTTTATGGATATCATCCACCGTCCATCACATCATCTTTAAGAGAAAATTCTAAGGGTCAAGCAATGGGAGATCACATCAAGCATCAACAATAATTTCTTCAACTCTAAAAGGATAACATAAATTTAGCACAAAATCGAATGAAACAACAGGCAGATCACCATCGCATTGAAAGAAGTTTTGATGTAGGAGATTGGGTATTTTTATGGCTACAACCATACAAAAAAATGTACCTCAAGCAAGCTAAGAAGGATAATAAATTATCACCAAAGTACTATGGTCCTTAGAAGGTGTTGCAAAATATTGGTACTATGGCATACAAATTGGAGCTTCCTGCTTCTTCTCAAGTGCATCCAGTTTTCCATGTTTCATGCTTAAAGAAGGTTATAGGTGAAAAATATTTGAGTTCAACAATACTATGTTAACTCAAGGAGGAAGGACAATCATATTGAACCAAGTGTCACGGAAAAAAAGAACTTGACAGTTACGAAATCGATCAATTTCAGAGTATCTCATCAAGTGGAAGAACTTACCCACTGAAGATTCTACATGGGAGGATGATAATTTTATACAGAAGCACCCAAAGCTACTAAAGCGTTGAAGACAACACTTTTTTGAAGGAGAGGGGCATGTTAGGTCCCTATATTGCTAGTTTAGTCCCTTATTGTTATTGTTGTACCCCTGTAACCCCAATATTGTTGTTTTTGTGCCCATACATTGTTATTGTTAGGTCAGCTAGGATTATATTGTGGGCCTATGGACTCCTATATATAGAAGGAGGTTTTGGTCGTCTCTATCATCCAAGAATTGTTCATTTATGTAATGTATTGGAGGTTTCGCCCTCGAAGTGGTTGATTTATAAGGCAGTGATCTCTCTTTTCTTCTATTTTTTGAGTTGGTTTCATAACACACAATTATTCCTTCATGTGGGAAACATATCACATGAAAGGGAGAAGATACAAGAGCTCCCATGACATAAGTATAGTCACAGCCAAGGATTAAGTTAAAATCCAAAATTCCTTGGACAACCATCATGTCTATATAGATTGTCTTTCCTCCCAAAGTAATAGGAAACTTCGAAAGGATCCCTAACGGTTGACTTGTTCCTCTATTAAGAGCTAACAGATTCTAGGTAACAAGCATAAGTTGTGCAGAACCAAAAGCTTGCCAAGTAGTTGAGGAAAAAATACTAACATATGCGCCTTCATCTATTATGGTGCTAGGTATGACCACATTATAATCCTATACCATGATCTCAAAGGGCATGTAAGAGGGAAGAGGATATCCTGTTAGTTGACTCCAATCAAAGGAGGCACCTAGACTACTTCAAGGGGGTACCGTGGGAATGAGAGAACTGCTCCCTTGTGTTACGAGAATGGGAGGATCACCCTGCTATACCATGGGAATGAGAGTATTTCCCTCCAATTCATGGGAATTTGAAGAAACAAGAAGAACATGAGCAGTATGTGGTTCACTCTATACGCGAAAAGCACGATCCACTAAAGGTGGAATCAGGTCAACCTTTTCTAAACCAATGGTTGGTTGGGAACAAACACATGAGATTCACTTTCAGAGAGAGTGGGGTTGACCAAAGATGACATCTGATTAATCACTTGATCAACTAGCATAGGATCAGGGAAGAGCTTCTGGTAACCAACAGGAAGACAAGGCTGAGAAGCAGTAAGGTTATCCAACAATTTCAAGGCTTCATCCATATAAGGAAAAAGGTGAATGGGATGATTCCCTTCACATAACCTATAGGAAAATTTTACTTTACCATTTTTCCCATGGGAATTATTATTACTAGCTAAATATTGTCACCAACATGGTCTCTAGAGGCTGATGACAAGGGTCGATTCGAGTCGGTAGACCACATTTATAACACCTTGGGAATACTAGGACAATCTCTAAGAAGGTAGTCACCCTTACATAACTTGCAAGGGAATTTGAATTTACGGGACATAGTGGAAGGTTTTTCAACATTAGTTGCATCAGTAGCAATGGTCACTTACTTTCCCCCTAGCTTATTTTGCTTCTTCTTCTTCGTCCTCTTCTTAGCTTCCTGGTTACTAGAATATAGACTTTAACCAGGCGAAGAGGAAGAACGAGGTGAAGAAACAGGCGAAGAAGGCGAGGGGTCAACTTTAAGATCAACATGAGGTTGACACTGTTTAGGTGAAGGCGAACTTGGTTGAGAGGGAGCCTCGAAATTTGGAACCATGGTGGTTGAAAATTACCAAATTGGTAAACCAATGGTTAATCCTGGGAGGGACAACATTTCCATATAGGGAGTACAAACATTTAAAAAAGAAGGAAAAGGACCAAGATTCCCATCTGAAGGGATTCCTTGATTGGTAAACTCGGGAACTATTTCCATTAGTATCAACCTAAGGTTTGCTAAGGAGTTGTGCATGGGTAAGACGTTATTTTGTGGGCAGTAAATTTTAGAAATTAAACACAAAATAAATCAAAAGGGGGTAACCTAGGAAACAAATATTACCAGGTATCTGTGAACTACATAATACCTCCCGACGACCCAAGAAGTATAGGAAGGAAATCTCCTTGAATGCTATGTTTGGTGTATCATGTTTATAAGGTGGTCTACTCGGTTACCTATGGCAAGCTTGCAACCTAATGGTGTCTCCCCAAATATACGTGACAGTACATGGGAGTCCAGTCCATAGTAGCCATTCGATGAGAGCACCCAAAATATACTTATCATACATCAATATAATTCCATATGTGGGACAGGATATCACCCCTGGGTTGTAATGCAGACCATTAGCGACAACTTCTACGATTAACAGTGTTGGAACATGTCTATAGCTTAGATCTCTAAATGTTCACGTTAATTCCAAATGATCCTTAGGTTAATTGATTTTCATTTTAATTTGATCTTGATTAAAATTTCAATTTCAAGGCTCACAATGATTTCACCTGAATACCTATAATTCAACTAACATGAGAAAATGATTATTTCAATTCAATGAATGCTACCTAGTTTAGGGAAGAGTTTCAAATAGTGATTCAACAAAAAATAATGCAACAAACGAAGATTTTCCTAACCAGATCATTTTCACTATCCCAATTCAAGTCAAAGCATTCAAAGAAGCAAATTATGCAATGTAATCTATGTAAAATTTTTTTTTCTTTTTCTGAAAACTATGCAAATGTAATCTATGCGCAATTTCCTTTTTCCCGAAAACTATGCAAATGTAATCTATGCACAATTTCCTTTATATTTTTGATGAATAAGAATGCACTAAATGCACTTTTCGATGGAATGAGAATCTACTTAATGCACCTTCCAATGAGAATGCATTCAATGGACCTCTTAGCTTTCAATCATTAAACAATGTAATCCAAGTTCAACGATAGATCTCAAAAACGGCTTTTCAATGCAATATGATCTAATGCACTTTAATGAAAAGTAAACTTTGAGATGAAAACCAAATGAATAAAAAAAAAATTTCTTTTATGGTCTCAAAGGAACTAATAGTACTCAATAAAAAACAAATCAGTATTCCTTCCAAACACAAAACCAACAAATGATCATTTTAATTGAATCAAAGAATCAAAGAATCAACAAAAATTCACTTTTACCACTTCAAGTATAGGATGGATTTTGCACACCACAAAGAAACTAACACCAAAAAGAAAAAAATTGATGCAAAAATAGAATGAGGATGACTTTAGAGGTAATTACACACTAGGCTTTTTCACAAAACCCCCACATATTCTCAAATTTAAGGATCGATGCTACTTTACATAACAAAAACCATGATGACAGGGTCTTCAGCGCTACTTTAGATCTCCAAACTTGCGCTGGCAGCGCTACTCTTCATAGAAAAACGATGCTGATATACGAAATTGTACCAACGCAAGGAGAAAGTAGAAAACATGGTTTTCAGCGCGATTGTACTTATAAATATCTGCGTTGGCAGCGCGGCTATGTCTGGAAAAATACGCACTGGTCGAGGAATGCTTTGGAAAATCAATCCAAACCGAAGAAGGAAACTATACTTGATACTCTAAATAAAAAATCAAACCCTATGCAAACTCATAGAGACCCATGCAAGCTTATATTTAAGTAATCGGTCAAACTGATCCAAGATCAGTCCAGGAAAGGAAGACTAAGGGGCTAAGTTCCCCAGCGGAGTCACCAGTTTCGTTGTTAAGATAAATCCCATATGCAGACATAGGCAATCTCTCTAGCCCTAGAGTGGGTCTAGCAACACGAGATTCTTTCTAACAAAAATATTCCTTAACTAATGTTTACAATGCAATGAGGAAAGAGACATAAATACATTTTTTCAACTGCTACGCTTGAATAGGTTGATAGTGTACTTGATCCACGATCCTTGTAGGCTCGCTTCCTGCTACTCATGGCACGTGAATACCTAATAATGATCAAGAGATAGCAAAAAAACATGATACAATACAAAATAAATGTAAACATTAGATATCTAGCAGATCAAGGAGTACTAGAATATTTGAATAAACATGTAGACAAATATAGAAAGAAAACATCAGATGTTATTAATGATAAATTACAAAAGGAGAGATTACAACCTATACCTTGATGTTGGAGGCATCCTTAGATGAAAATCTAAGTCCTTCACCGAAGCTTAAAAAGAATTCCTTCTCCCGACCACTTAGGATTTATCACAATGCTAGCATGCAAAGGGATGAGAGTTCAGATGAGTCTAACAATGATGAACCAAGCTCTAAACTTGGGGGAATGAGGGATGGTAATTTATAGGAAGGGATAAGAGGTTGGGAGCCCATGAAAGGAGGAGGAACTAATACCACTTTCTAAGGTATGACCCCCCATGGATGAGATCAAGGCTCTAAAATGAGAGAGATCGACCTTATCATCACTGTTCAAAAGCCAAATCACCTTCCTTGAACTTCTAAAGGTTGAAGATTCTCCTCAATTTGAGGAAGCACTACTAGAAATGGTATCATTAGAGTTTCCCAAGAAATTAGGGTTCTAACAGCGCTAGGTCAGAACTGTGAAAAAGACATTAGTGCGGTAATGGCAGTGGGAAGGGCAGAGACCCAGGAAAATAGGAATTTGACCAAGTTTCTTCAATAATATTTCATGGAAGTCTTCTTTAGGTATTCAAGGGGATATGTTAACATATTTATTGATCGTGGAAACATTGCACAGGATCTATCATGGGGCATTTCAAGATTAGGGACGGGAAAATGATCATGGTGACAAATTACTGTGTAACACTGACTTTCAGCTAAACTTATTTTTATAATCAATTTTTCAGTGTTGTCTACAATATTAGCAGGTTCAGGATCAGGAAGAGATCTAGCGTAAATTACTTTTGGAGCCATGACTAAAATTTTAAACCCACATAATTATTTACAAAATTTCGCAACCTTTGAACATTTATTTTTGAAAGTTAAAACATTAATTTTCCTGAAATAAATTTCTTTAACTAGGGAAATGAGTTCGCAAAAAGGTCAAAGTGTGCTCATTCCCTAGTATGGTCGCCACTATGTTATCAATCTATAATTTCCAAGGTTTTAAAATAAACTAGAGAGGTAACCAGAAAATGACATTGGATTTTAGGATCTAGCCCTCCTAAACTCAGAGAGGGATCTCTTTGTTTGATTTAGCTCAGTTCTTATGAGATATTAGTCTATCTATTAAGTTCAGTGTTTGTTTTACTGATTTATATTGTTTGTCTGATTAAATACCTAAATTTCCATTGGGCTATGGATTCAATGAATTAAACAGATCCGTTTCAGTTTTTATAAGGAGTTTCATAGGGAAAGGTAGCTAAACTAACTAGATACTGTAAATTTAAATGAAGTGTAAGAGAAGAGGTGAGAGAATTTCAATTAAGAAAATAGAAATTAATAATTATTTTACTTAATACCAGATGAAAAAATTAAAGTCATTCATAGCCAGAAACAGAGTGTATTTCGAAACAAATTATGTTATTCAACTTTCTGTAGAATAATTCAGATTATGAAAACATAAGCATGGAAACAGAGAAATAGACACATAGACAGTGATAGATGCACTTCACCACAAATTCAACAAAATAATCTTGTGAAAAATTCATTTTTGTTACTGATCATCCCATCAATTTTGAAAAAGTAAAATTGCCTTATGGAATGCAAAAATCAACCCTCAATACCTCGAAATATGAAGTGTTTATAAAATTATTTACAAAAAATCCTTTCATGATAGATCAAGATGTATTTTAGGCATATATAAAACAAATTACATATTTTATTACAAAATAATAGGACAAGTTGGAAATGTTCGAATGCTGGCCCTATATTGGAAGAGGTTGTTGTTGATCTGTCCCTCTGACTCTGGATGCGTTGTTGATCTTGTTGCTGAAGATAGAGTTACTTATTCACTCAAGTAACTCACATAACTTTTCCCACCTTTCTTCACTTTGAATAGATAACTTAAGTAACCTTCTGTAAATATCATCTACTTCTGTGCACTTGGAAAATGTGGGTTTGATAACAAAAATGTGATTGACCTCATGTTAGATACTTAAATAATTTTCTAGTGCCTCGAGAAAATATTTTCATGTAATGTTGCCCAGTATGCTTGCAAATTTAGAAAAATATTTAAATATATACATAAAATTCTTGTTATAATCACCCAACGTGATTGATTTATCATTTATTTCAAATAAACTTGGAAGTCCTTTCTTGTTCAACACTTCAAGCTTGTTGAAGAATCTATTGACAACAATTTCCAACCCCTCAAATTTTTCTTCCAACTGCAACATGAGGTTCCTTTGAGTTAATACTTTCTTGATTTCCGATATGGTATCAGTCCTGTCTTCAATCGATAATTATTCCAGCTTATAATTGTTCATAGAATTCATAAATCTGATGAGGTATGTAGCTTCTGGTGGCTTGTAACCTAGCATATCTATGATCTGCATAATTGCTTCCATAGAATTCTGAATTAATTCATTCTGATAAAAAATAATTTGAATGGAAGGACAAATTTAGTTCATGGATTCATGGATATCTATCCATATGTTTTCCTTAGCTTGGGTTAAGGTTTGATCCATGCAGCCTCTTTCCATAATTTTTGTAGTCTTTGTGTGAGTCTCTGATACTTCTGTGCTTCGGCCATATGTGAAGTTTCTATCCTTGTTTTATCCTCTCATAGGGCCTTAACCTATCCTTGTAATATTTTTATTTCTTCTCCTTGTATGGAAATGTCCTCTATAGCCTTTGTCAATCTACCAAAACATCTAAGTCATTGGCTGGCGCTGTTGCTGATGTAGAAGCCCCTGTTGTAGTTGAGGAAACCATTCTTGTTGGGGTATTACTTTAATACGTATAGCCTCCAGTGGGACTAAGGCTAGCTGTGCATTATGTTCCTTTTATTTTACTAATTTCTCCAATTCCACTTCCATGTGCCTGATTTTTGCATTTTTATCCATGATGAGTTTGAGCATGTCTTCCTTTTGGCTCTTTGTCTCTCCCATTTCCTGTTCAGTGGATCCTCAGTGGTTGATAGTTTTAACTATTTCCTGAGTGCTACAATGTCAACATTCTTAATTTTGATAATTTATTCTGTTGCTTTGACATTGGCTGGGTCATATCCTATTTTGATAACTAGGTCTTCTAAGTATTTAATTTTATTGTCCTTGGCTAGAGAAGAGAGTTTTTCAATCTTTAACTATGTTTGGACATTGATGGGTGACAACTACAACTTAGAATCATTCATCACAATGTTTTTCAAGGTGGAACATATCATTTCCACTATTTATTTATGTATCTCCATCTGATCAATGGAATGGATGTCCTTGGCATCAAGTTAAAAAGAGGTATGCTTATAATCTGCTTTTTTTGAGGATGAGAGACCTGTCTTGTAATAATTCCATCTGAATTATTCCCTTATCTGTGTCAAAACATGATAGAAGTATATGTTGAGCAGTGACTGTCTACTTCCAAAATTGAGTAGAAGTATTGGTTTTAAGGATTTCATTCTTAAGTTTTATTTCTTTGTACTTCTCAAGATGCTCTTTTCCTTCTATCCTTGGATCAGCTTAGAGGTTTGAGTTGTATTGGATTTCCCTATGAAATTGATGATGTTGGAGAGCGTGTAAACACACTTCCTGATTGTGCTTAATAATGTGGACCCTTCAACACTATAGTAGGTGGTTGTTCTACCTCCTTTGGAAAATTTGTCTTGGGAGTGGTTTTGATATTATTCCTGTAAATTTTGAATTATTTTGCTCAAAGTTCAATGACTGAAGGGGATCCCTATTCTCTTGGTATTTTTTCTATATTTTCCTATGGTGTGGGAGTCTGAGAAGTAGAGGTGGAAAAAAGCTTCTCTTAATCTTCTTGAAGAGTGTTATCCACCCACTCAATTTGGTTCATGTACTTCGCAATCTCAAGCCTCTGAGTATGAACATAAGGAGTGGTCTTCTACTCCACTCTTAGCTTGGAAATTAGGCCAAATGGGTCATATGACCATGTGAAGCTCAAGGGGAACTTCATCTTCTTTATGAGGTTGTCTGCCTCCTCATCCATTGTCCTGTTGTTACAAATAAGGGGTCGATCTGGTTTTTTATTCTGAACTGGTATTTCTTTTTAGCTAAAACAAAATGAATCTCATGTGAATTGATCATTTTCCTGATGTATTATAAGGAAAATACTCTCATTGGGAGGTATTTGGGAAACCTGTAGGGTGTTTTCTCACACCCATACACTCTTATTTCAGTGTAATTTTGGTAAAGTTACCAGTCTAATGTCTTGGCCTACTTTGTGTGGTGTAAAATTTTCTGAATTTCATCACTAATCCTGGGTTCTGCATTGTTGGTGAGTAAACACATGGCTGGATGAATACAATTATCTATGTAGTCTTTGAAAGTGTACTCTTCTAAATTCTTTCTTACTCAGGAAGTACAGAAACTAACTGATTGTGGTTTTCCTTCTTCATCCAACTTATGCTTGGTTATATATGAACATATAAAATAAAATTGAGGAATAATTGAACATTCCTTCAGTTTGTAAATTAAGGAATTGTTCATGAATGTTGTCAACAAGAAATTGACTGGAATTAAAATCAATAGAGGGTTTCTCATGAGTGGAAAAAATGGATAGGAAACCTAGGATAGTTTCATCTATCCATTCATCTGAATAATAAAATAATAAGCATGAAATCACATCGATGATATGTTTGGTTTGGTCTGGAAACATAGATGAGGAATAGGGTGGATTCGTCTTGGGTAACTTGGCATTTTCAGGTAAAAATATTTCAAAAATCTAGGATCTCTTAGAGAAGTTTAATTTCTGATATAGATCATTCAGGGTTTCTAGTGAGAAAGGGATGTTGGATTCAATTTGGGGAACCTGCATTATTTGATTGATTGCTTCAGGGGTAGCATGATGTTTCCCCTTGACATACATATTTTCACTGTTGACCAACTCACTTAATATGAGCCTCTTTCCTCCAACATTTCCTCTAATAGTCTTCCCATAGTCGGGTGACACTCGACTTCCTTTCCTATATAAGATGTTGGACATGTAAATTTTAAATAGTTCACTTTACTTGGGGTCTATCTAGATTCTCCTCCCTGTATATAATCAAACCCTCAACAGTGTATGTGTATGATCTTAGCATTAGATCATCTTGAAAAAAATGAAGAGAATTCCCCCATTTCGAAACCCCTTGCGTTGGTTCCCACTTCTAGAGAAAGTTCGTCCTCACACACCATAAAATTCCCTTCAAACAACGAAGTGGCTCCCTTAGTATTGAAATCTCCTACTATGGTTCCCAATTACACAAATGGTCCTTCACACATCGACGAGGCTCCCTGGAAACTTCAAATCCTTATCCAACCATTCCACCCCCCGTGGAAAGTCCTTCTTATGGAAATAATGATCCTCTTATCCTTCAAGTTCCTTTAATGTGTCCCATACTAGGTAGAGTAGAACACAATGTAATGGATACTCTTACACTCCCTAGTATTACTCTTGGAAATCTAGTACTTTACGTGTCACCATTGGAAAACCCTCTGAAACCATACATGCATATGGTTCTTAAATATACCAAGCCACCACCATAATTCGCAAACTTCGAGCCCTCCCCCCCTAAACCTCCTTGCCCAAATACCATGACCACTAGACACAAGAATTGGGGGAAGGCTCCCAAAAATCGGGAACCACTTCCAAATAATGGTAGTAGATGAACATCAACATGACCATCTATCAATACATCTCATTCATGTGCCATTTTTGGTGTTGATGAACACAACACAAATATCTGCCATGGGATACTCGTATACGAGATACTCTCAACTTACCTCATTTTCTATTTGGTCCTTGCTTAAAAGGTCGCCCACAAATTCACGGGTTGCATACAAACCATCCATGTTCCATCTATGGAGTGTATGGTCACTACACTCAATATTTATTTAATTTACCAAAGTATCATGAAACGTTCCTTATTGTCACTCAACGAAAAACACCCCTTCCACGAGGTTATAATCATTTATAGGAAGAATTATTGTTAACCAGATTCTTTATATTTCATCTAGTTTGGAAGAAGATCAGGTTCGGCCCATCCTCCTCAAATTTCCCTCCTTCAACTATTCCACTTCTTCCATCATCTCTTCTACCTGAATCCTCAACGTCCACCTAAGCCCCCCCCCATATTATGGGCACCACAGTTGCGTCTTCCAGTAGTGGACCATCGTGATCTTCAAAGAACCAAAAGAATCCAACCATATGGCTTTCTCACATATCGACACCTTGTCCTCCATTGCGTATTCTCCCTACATGTTCTAGATGCCATTAGGATGGGAAGACCCCAAAAAAATGGTCTCTATGAGACACCATAACCATATTTCCATGTCCATATTCTCTGTAGGTCCCATAAGAATGACTTCCTTTTTCATAGCCCCCATGAGGTAAAGAACATACTTCACATCCCCCATGAGGGCGAGGACATAATTCACATCCCTCATGAGGCTGTGCTTGTTGGCTTTAGGGGTCTTGACCCAGGTTTGTACGTTAAGGGTTGCTAACAAACCCCTATACTACTGGAACTTTTGGCAGTGACCTGCTTGTGCAGGTCAAAGTCTCACCTGAAGCAGTATGGGAGGGTGCAGAACCAGGTTTCCACACCTAGAAAGAGAGCAGGTAAGCCAAGCCATGCATAGTGCATAGATCTATGGAAAGAGAGCTAGTCCGTAGGCTTAAATAGATAACCGGTGTACATAGTATTACAGATCTAGATCTTAGGTCCGCATCCATGTGCGTTTGACCAGCAAAGATATAAATTACAGTACGCACAACAGACCAATTATCATATATTATTGATAAACACAATAGATAACACAGATCAGTCGTACCTTATCACAAATTTAACATAGAGCGCAGA
This sequence comes from Pinus albicaulis, assembly GCA_034641835.2. NCBI lineage: Eukaryota > Viridiplantae > Streptophyta > Pinopsida > Pinales > Pinaceae > Pinus > Pinus albicaulis. Next base: position 1,341,547,090 of record CM076574.1, read on the forward strand.
TTCATATAGTATATAGATCCAGAACCAAATACCAACAATACTTCTCATATATTATTAGCAGATTCTTACATAACCCCAAATCCCATGTACGCACACAGCCAACAGGGTCTGCACATAGCAGGACAAAGGATCTCCGCGCACACAGTCAGCAGGAGTCCGACCCAATTACCCGAAGCCCAGAACTAATAATCCGCACTTAGAATTCACCTCTATTCATATTCTACCTATAGACTCAAAAAGACTTACTATTTATACCAATTTAGCCTAGACTTACCATGGTCTGCAAACCTCTTGGTTTTACCTATTTACCCGCTTACAACATCTTGGGGCTTTTATCCCCCCTATCACCCCTGTGCTATACTAAATATAATCAAAATAATACAAAATTGGACTAGCTTTCATCAGTGTGGGAGACCCTTATCCAACAATCCCCCAACACAATCTTGTGACTCGTCCGGAGTCACTGAAATGGTAGAGCCTCCACCTTTGCACGCAATTCATTAATATCTGCAATTAGGGGGGGAAGGATGTCGAGACTACTACTACCTCTGCATCCTATGAAAGATGGAAGGCCAAAGCGACCCATGGTTTCAGCTGTTGACTGATGGTGTCTCTTTTTCGACGAAGTTCTTCGATTTCTTCTTAGAGTATAGTACTGAACCTAATGCTTACCAATATTTGTGTTGGCACTAGTGTGGGTAATGTAGCATCAATGTGGGCCACTGTCTCTTCCTTCTGTTTTAAGTCATGGTTGAGTTGCTGAAGTTTTGGTGCATGCTGTACCATGGTCTAGAGCTACGTGGTGGACTTGATCAATTGAGTTTCCTGGAAGATCTATGCTGTAATGGTATCCATAGCTTTGGTGATGAGGGTGGTGCGTTGCTCGCAGACCTTCGGGGTTGTCTCAGGTTGTAACTGATGCTACAATATGGTAATTTGCTGTGCCAACACTCTTTTCAGGTCACACAATTCTATTTTGGCTGCCCTAAATGTCGCTACTAGGCCTGCCACCTTATCCTGTGCTGACATTGTAGCGGGGAGTTCCTCTGGTAGTTCTACGCAGATTTTGTGAATCGCTGTTGCGAGCTCAGTTTGTCATGGGATAGCGAGAGTGAGGGCAGTGTGCTATTGTTCCATTGTCCGTTCGAGGAGGCTGAGTCACTGGTCCATCTACTGGTCTTGATGATGGACCATTTATTGGCTTTAGGGGTCCTGACCCAAGTTCGTACGTTAAGGGTTGCCAACAAACCCCTAAAATAATGGCCCTTTCGGTAGTGACCTGTTTGTGCAGGTCAAAGTCTCACCCGAAGCAGTATGGGAGGGTGCTAGAACTAGGTTTTCGCACCCGGAAAGAGAGCAGGTAAGCTAAGCCACGCATATCGCACAGATTTATGGAAACAGAGCTAGTTCGCAGGCTTAAATAGATAACCGGTGTACACAGTATTATAGATCTAGATCTTAGGTCCGCATCCACGCGTGTTTGGCCAGCAAAGATATAAATTACAGTACGTGCAGCAGACCAAATATCATATATTATGGATAAACACAACAGATAACATAGATCAGTCATACCTTATCACAGATTTAACACAGAGCATAGATTCATATAATAGATAGATCCAGAACCAAATACCAGAAATAATTCTCATATATTATCAACAGATTCTTACATAACCCCAAATCCCACCTGCACACATAGCTAATAGGGTCCGCACACAGCAGGACAAAGGATCTCCATGCACACAGCCAACAAGAGTTTGACCCAATTCCCTGAAGCCCAAAACTAACAATCCGCACTTAGCATTCACCTCTATTCATCTTCTACCTATCGACTCAAAAATACTTACTGTTTATACCAATTTAGCCTAGACTTACCATGGTCTACAAACCATGGTTTGTGGACTCCTGGTTTTACCTATTTACCCGCTTACAACGTATTGGGGCTTTTATCCGCCCTATCACCCCTGTGCTAGACTAAATATAATCAAAATAATACAAAATTGGACTAGATTTCATCAGTGTGGGAGACCCTGCTCCAACAACACATATACCGTGTAATTGGGAAACTGTCTAATCTGCCTTCACCACTTGTAAACCTTCACAGATAAACTTTCCCTATTTGTGATTTCCTACACCATCGCATGTTTATGTGTGAAACTCTACCCCAACCAATTAATTTGAATATTATATGCCTTTTTATCATGGAAGAATGTAAAACCTTTAATTCTTTGACGATGAGCCTGATGAAGACGGATTTTTCCCCTTTGATGATATATTTTATGTCTCTTCCGATGGATTTGAAATATATACTACTTCGATCACCTTACTCTCTCGGCTAAGGATGACTCTCCTCCCTCATTTGTCAGACCACATTGGTGGGAAATAAGGAACTTTCTCTTAATTTCTACCAAACGAAACTCAAACAACTTATAGACTTGATCATAGAAAGGCTCCCATGGAACATTGTATTCAAGTGATGATGATGATCACGCTTTATTTTTATTATAAATAGTTGACTTTCCATCACTTTTATCAAAGGATATGGTGACTCATCCAAAATACCCTTAAAACCTAAAAACTATCTGTATAAACAGAAAGAGTTCAAGTTCAATGATTAATTAGAATAAGCATGATTCAAATCTGGCTATCCAAGCATCCATAATTGCTCAAAATGCTCTTAAAATCACTGCAGAAAAATAGTAAAAATGAATAGTAAAAACATAGTCAACTCCATGTTTATAATTGTTTGACCCAAATTTTGACTGGTCCATTTGAGCAACCGTAGGCCCAATTCTAAGAAAGTTAGAAAAAATGGATTCCTTGCAACAAAATATTCACCATGGTATCTTCTATTCCATGTTTCATAGAATTTCATCTGGGAGTTATTTTTAGCATGTGCTCGTACAGGTGTATGATTTTTTTTCATACCACTATCACATCTACCTTTTCAAGTTTTATTATGATATATCACTCTCATTTGTGGTACTATACATTTGTTGTACACATATTTTACACGTAAGACCACACATGACCTCTCACACCATTAATGAGCCTTTATCAGTCTCATTAGGTATGATGGATCAACCTGGCATATAGACCCTTTATGCCCCTCCTCAAATGCATCACATTATTGAATTTTATCATTTTGGAAACAAACATGCATATTTATCCCAATTCATTATGTTCCTCCTTTACCACATTGTCTGATCATAGGGACTAGCTCTGCAATTACCTACCCAACATGGTTGTTTAAGTAGAATCCTTTAATCATTTGGCAACCATGCCAACATTTTATGTAGGTTTGGGAGTTTAGTCTTTCTTGCAACTGCGAAATTCCTAGATCTGAAAATCTCGCGAATCCTACTGCAGCAACTGAGTGTACTTCTCCTATTATGAAAACTACTTTTACACAATTAATTTAGATCTGAATTATTGAAGTAACTATTGAAGCATCCTACACTGAATAAAAATATGATTCTAAAATAAGAAAACTGAGAAATAATTTTATCACACATAGGACACAATTATTTTTGGACACAAGTCCCCAGAAAAACCCAATGCGGGAAAATCAATGCAGCAGATCTGAGGTTTTGTATTATTAAGTAGTATAAAATCTTGAATACATCTTTGAATAATTCAAGGGTTATTCAATTACAAAGAGAAATATTGGTAGAAATAAATGTGAGTTTTACCTCACTCAATCACTGGAAAATCTGGTTGATCTGGACACTAGAAGAATTTCCTCTGGAGTTCTTTACGCAATCACTGCGTAGGCACTGCATCACCTCCTCTAAGAACTACGTCACCCTAGCAAAGGATTTATCTAACTCCTAGAATCTCAGATTTGGGCCTCTCGGTATTACACCCCCGCTTTTGGCTTCTGGATCTGATCCAACAACTGAATCTTGGAAACCCTTTGAACCTCTGTGTAGCCCTGCGTCACTCTATTTTGGCTCTGTGTCAGCCTGACTGGCTACGATGGATGTCTATTTTCATCTCTCTACTGATAATTCTCTGCCTGAGAAAATATCTCTCTCTGGAAGCTACTCTGCCCCTCACTACACCGAATCACTTAGATCTGATCTTTGTCTGAGAATTTCTCTGTCAGAAGAATTTGATCTCAAGATTTACTCCATGTGTGTGTTTCCAAACGATCCTCAAGCCTTCCTTTATAATATTCTCGTTCAGAAATCAATGAACAAGATTATATCTATAATCAAAGGCTAAGATTATATTAGACTTTATCTTCGTCTTTTCTAGATTATTCTCACTCTATTTTATTAAAGTCCTTTAACTATTTAATTTACCTAAGTTTAGACTTGGGGCCACCATTAAAAAAATTAATTATTTTACTAAAACCCGATCTTAGTGTAATTTCCAAAAACGGTTTATGGGTTCTTTGGAATACCCGTGTAAAAGCCTCTCCACCAAATTTGGTTCTTATATCACTTTTCGATGCTACAAAAATCAACAACGATTGCATCTTCTCTTTTAGTTGTGTCTTTTCTTACCTAACTCAAACTCCCTTCACTTGGTTTCATCATGATTTGAATATGAAATTTCACATGGCTTTATTTTTCCCCTACGATTATGATCCCTTCATTTTACAGTGTTTGATCTATCCATCTTCCCCCCGTAATACAACCTCAAGGGTCCATTCCCTCTCTTATTTTGATCACTAACTGTAATACTCCTACTTAGCCTAAGCTAAGAGTATTCATTTTTTTTTACTTTCTGTTACATGAATAAATGAATAAAGGAGGACATGTAAAACTCCTGAAAAGACTGAATAAATCAATGCCCATGTGAACAAAGATAAATCAGGGCCATGTAAATAAAACACTTGCAAGTGTGAAAGGGGTTTGGGCTGTAAGACTAGGCCAACCTTGACCAAATCTACAACACTGTATGGATTCAATGTATCTCATGAAGGGACAACGCAGTTCTAGAAGGAGGCCCCTCATGTGAAAAGAGATAACTCATCAAGGTGGTTTAGGGTTTGCAAAGGCTTTCATCTTATAAAAGGAAGGGGAAGGTAGCAAGAGAGGGTTGTTGATTGATTATATTTCTCTTGTCTGTTTAGAAAAATACTATTCTTTGTTATTTAGTGGAGAATTGTGCTTCTTAGCACTTGGGTTTCCTATGCAGAGATTTCACCTCTTCCTTTGAGGATTCTTGGAGGAGTATTTGTTGAATTGATCCACTATCAGGCTTTGGGCCAAGCTCTAGTTCCAACTGCAGTGAAAATCTAGTGAGGGTTTGCTTGCTTTTGTAAGCTGCAGCAAGTAGAATTCTAGATCTGTAGAGATCTAGCTTGTATTGGGGCCTCTTCTCCTCATGGAGTGTGTCTTTTAACCTCCTGGAAGAGTGCATCCACTATTTTTGCTTCAGATCTATATCTTGGCAGTTGGCCATCTATGTTATTCAAGCTACAACACATTTTTCATTGAGGAACTGCATTATTTTTATTAGAGGTTCTGTAGGGTGTTTTGATCCCATTTTTGATGAGAGATCTCTGGTGCTGGGCTTTGCCCCTCACTTTGGTGATCCATGGATTAGCTTGTTGATCCATGTTCGGTTTAGATCTAATCTATTGTAATGTAAAGTCATCTTTAGAAATTTCTGCAGCATTTTACAGATCTGCAACTTAAAACTCAGATCTACTCTTGTTTATGCATGATTTGGTCAAAACCCCAAGGGGATCTTGTAAATAAGGATATCTAGTTTCCAGATACGAAATGGATCTAATGTTCTGTCCAAATATCTGTTCTAGATTTGAGTTGTAATATTCAGCTGCTGCAGCTCCTTAAAATAACGCTATTGAGCCATTTCTCAGTTTATACATGTGTTGCAACCTTCTTTTCTGAAGATTTATTTCTCTCTTGTCTCCTGTATTCTACTGTATAGTGAAAGAGCTTCATTGTAATTATGATTTACTACTGTATAATCATAATTTGATCTTACTTGATGGCCTCCTACTCATACTGTCCAATACTGTGTTATTTCAGCTAGACTAGGTGGTGGGAGATCTATTTACCGCACCTAGTTTGGTTTGTTTTTGCTCCCCTTTTGGATCTAGACTACAGATCTACTAATATAAGGGATCCAAGGGCTATAAAATCATTTCTATACATCAATCTCCCAGGAGTGTGTTATTTTAGCAGGCTTGTTGTGCTATTCCAGATTTGGAATATTACAATGGTATCAGAGCTCCTTTCTTGGCACAACTTGTGCTTTCCTTGGAGCATCACAACCATGTTGCATTCAGAAGAAGATGAACCTCTTACTGAGAGGGAGAAGAGGTATTATAACAGAAGTCACAAGAAGTATGATTATACTACTAATGATCAAGACAAGGGTAAAGCCCCTGAGACTGCAAGTGAAAAAGAAGGAGAAGAGTTTGCAAGAACTCTTTTGTTGGCCATGCAAGATCTTTCCAAAGAGATAAAAGAGATGAGGATGGACAGAATGAGGGAATATCCTTGGAGATTTCATCCGGGGGAAAGCTCTGACATGTCTCATCACTGGACTGGTCAACCCATGAACTAGCCACAAGTCCCACAAGCTTCACAATGCTCCACTATGCCTACCTTCTTGGTTATGGAGAATGAAGGACCACAAGAGCAAGCTTCCCTTGAAGATTAATTTGTGGAGTATGATTCTCAAAGTCAGAGATTCAAGGACCACTTGAGTTTCCAAGACTTTTTTCACCTCAAGGACAGAAGAAGACCAAGGTAGCAGTATAGATATGGTGGGTTCTTTCATAATCAGGATAGACACCACTCTATGGGCAGACTATTTTTTCCCAAATTTGATGGATCATCCTCCAGTTCTGCCAAGGCATGGGTGGAAAAGCTGGATATTTAATATCAACTGAACAAAGTCCCTGAGATTGAAGCCATCAAGATTGCAACGCTACACTTTGAAGGTGAGGCACACAATTGGTGGTTCCATGGGTTGTCTACATTGGGACATATCAATGTGACTACCTATTCTGAGTTTACTAGAAGACTGGTGGAGAGGTTTGACAGGAAGGATCCTGAAGCACCCTTCATAAGCCTTGCAAAGCTGAAGCAATCAGGGGATGCAGAGACTTATATCTCTGATTTTCTGAGATTATCAGTCATGGTCCCTGATCTATCTGTAGCAAGGACGGTCTACATGTTCATCGATGGCCTGGAGGAACCTTTGCATGGGTTGGTTAAATCTACCAAGCCCATCACGTTGCATGATTCCAATTAGAGGGCTAGAGACCTCCAAGATACCTTGCCAAAAGCAAAGGCAACTTTCCAGAGCAAGGCTCCTCACTTTTCTAAGGGGAAGGAAGGAAAAGTTGCTCCTTCCAAGGAGAACTCTTTGAAGAAACCTCTTGATATTGAACTCAGGAGGGAGTTGAGAAAGAAGAGAGTGTGTTTCACTTGCCAAGAGTCATGGGTACTGGGACATAGATGTGCTGCTGGGAAAGCACACCGCATAGAAGTCTTCTCAGATTTTGAGGAGGAAGATGGAGATGATTAACCTAGGAGGGGTCACAATGTTGATAATGATGAGGAATATAAAACACCATCCGGAGATGGGATGGGAGTCTTTGCTCCAAGAAGTGGGACTCTTGCATCTTTGAGAGGGTGCCTAAGTACTTGTCCCTAAGATTACAATGTTCAGTCATGAATCAGAGAGTATCTGTCCTGATTGACAGTGGGCCAACCCACAACTTTATTGATGCTCATCTTGTGCAAAGGAGAGAAATCCCCACTGATACTTTTGAGGGATTTTCTATTTTGGTCCTAGGAGATAGGACCATGCAATGCATGCAATATGTTCCCTCACTCTTTGTCACTATGGGATCCTACACTCTGGTGGATCACTTCT